>CM040976.1:6679750-6760652 GCA_022985145.1 Pangasius djambal | reverse complement strand
ATTTGAGTATTTTTCTATGTTATGTTCATGTTTATGTTCATAAACTTTTTATTTAATAAAATATGTTTTCATAGTTTGTGTTGTCCCTTATTATCAATGCAAAATGGTCACTAACTAAAGAGGATTTATGCTGATATTGCCCAAAAACCCTATTTTGTTCAGGCGTTTCCAAACTTTTGGAGGGCAGTGTATATATTACCATCCATTATCATCCTAACCAAAGAGTCTCTGAGTGTGCAGTTACATGATATTTGCAAAAGGGCCTAATGAGAATGAGTTGTTAAGTATTGTCAGACAGACGGATTCACTGATGTTGTGACCAGGAACCTCGCAGATGCCTAAGGCAAGAAGCATGCAGTATATCCCTCTCTGTCCTGACCCTGATACTGCCATTGTATTTCTTGATATCATATTGACCAAGGGCCTGTTCTTCATACATGGCTGTGATTTGCACAAGCAACTTACTGTGGCATTATGTCTATGGATAGATATTTTTTGTTAGCATGGGGATTTGAAATATACTGTGTTGCTATATCCATCCCCAGTATAACTGTAGCAGGACTATTATATATATGTTTTCAATGTTTTTTAAAGGAACTATTCAGAGTTTATGGAACAAAGCTGAGTTACTTAAATAAACTGTGTGCACAATTACGTTCGACAAGCAAAATAAATCAAAATGTGGGCAGAAATGTATTAAATTGTGAACTCGAAATAGCAAGTTGAGCATGAATAAAGTTCTAAATAAAATAAAATATTGCGCAAGCATTGTTTCCTGACACAGAGGTAGTATCCTGTAGCCACATTAAAATAAACAGTACATGTCTTACTATATTATGCACACATACCCTTATCTGTCCTGTCAGTACTCACACACTGACGCAGCCTTGCTCCATAGTGTCTGACATTGCTACTGGATAACATGCCAATCTGCAGCATTGTTATCCTGTTACCCGTGCTTTTATTTACATTTGAGGCATAATGTAATGCATAGAGACGTGATTACAAAAAAAGATTTAGGCACCAAGTGTTGTCTTTTCAGCTGAGAACTGGATTAGTGGAATAATAGTCTAGCTAAGTTTACTCAGGTCCACACATAAGTATATATTAATACATAAGTAATGGTTTAATAACAATTAATTAATACATGCAATAAGTGCATCAGGAAATGATGAAACATATACACGCACAGCCTCTGAGTCGTATATGAATATCCATTAATAATGGTAACAATTAAGTATTAATAATTAATTAGTAATTAACTCATTCTGTTAATTAACATCATGACATGTAGTTTTAACACAAAAATAAAAATAATAAAAAATAATAAAAATCATTTAGCCTACATTACTTAGTATAAACTTTAGGGTACTTAAGCAACTTTGGACAATTTGCAATTTATAGCCAGTGCTACAAAGAAATTGCTTTGAGACATGATTAAAATGAATCCACTCATGGCTGAATGTTATAAAAATGGTTGTGACAATCTCACAGGAGGTTAATCCATTCAAGCACACGGTAAGGACTTTGGCTCAGGATCAAACCCAGGACCCTGTTCCACCATGCTGCACATGATTTGATCAAGTTAATTTATATACTAGCCATTTCATCTTGTCAGTAGCAACATCTTAGTGTTGTCATCTCACCAGATTTTAAAATATAGTGTAATTGCATTACTTTAATACTAGGTCAATTGATCACACTCACTCTGCATAATTCAAGATAGTACAATAGATTTTTGTTTAAATTAAATTTAGTGTAAACAATGAAATCGTGTTCTGATGAGTAAGTAAATAATTATATGTAAACTATACAACTATACATTTTCTCTTAAATCTGACTGACCTCATATTCCATTTTTATAGTGTGTAAGCAGCCATGTTGATTTGACATCACTTTCCTAACTCAGGGTTGAGGGGACCGTCCTGAGTGTATATATTCCTAGTGAAATAATGTGAATATTATATCAATTAATTTAAGTAGAAACAGTATATTCTAGCTTGTACCAATAATGTAAGACCTGTTTGAAAATCTGTAAAAACTCAAACAATGTGTCTTGCCTACTTGTAATGAATAGCTTTGATGGCACTCATAGTAATTTGGCTCCAACCAAATTGGAGATTTTTTTTTTTAACACAAAAGGAAAATATGAAAAAGGAATGCTGTGCTAAAGTCATGTAATATACACCTGGAAATGAGCACTTGCCTTTTTCCTGCGGTGACCTATAGCTAAATCAAATCTTCTTAAAGGTGACCTGCCTAAAAAGTGTTCCACCTGCTCTCATTTTATAAAAAGTAACCCAATTACCTTTTTATGAGATTGGCAAGTTGCAGAAGTCTTGTTTCACAACGTGTAACATTTCTTTTTTATCATTACATATAGGCTTGGTTTGATGTGTCAAAAGGTCCATCTTCACAAATACATGCCTGCCTGCCTACTGAGCAGTTCTACTACTCCCTGCTGGAGCAATTTGCAGGGAGAGATCATGAGTTACTCAGCACAGTCTGGTCTGTCACTTATTAGAGACAGGTCAGCATCAGTATGAAGGGTCCAGATATATAAAGTATATCTTGCTGATCTGTACTTTCTTTGCTGCCCTACAGAGATCTCTATGGGAGGTGGTGGAAATTCCATTTGTCATCTTTGTAGAGCCTGGCAAACTGGTGAGCTGGCTGTATTGTTTGAGAAGTATCTACTATATCAAATACTCACTAAGCCCCATATGAATTTGCTGTATGTTTTTCCTCCTTAATAAATCTATTTATTATAAGGACATGCACACACTTGGTTCAATGATTATAAAAAAAAAAGATTGATTTTGTTTATTTGAATGAAATATTTCTAAAGTTATAGGATAACACTTTTTTAAAGAGACCACTTATTTAAGATTTTCCAGCAAACATGCCCACATTGGACCTTTATGACCAAAGTTGTGGGCAGTTTGGGCCAAGGCTAACCCATACAAATCCCACATTGGCCCACACTTTGGCATGTCCACACAAGCCCCATGTGGGACCACTATGGGCTACCTAATGACCAATGCTATGGGGCCAATTTCACACCAATGTGCAAATCCCCAGCCCGCAGTCGAATGTGGGTGCCCACAGTGGGTCCAGTGTTTGCTGGGTAGTTAATATCAGTCAGTCTTGCCCTGTAAATACAATACACTACATTCCCTTATTTATATTGATTTTCTTTAACTACATTCACTAAGGTGGAATGAAGTGTATCAACAACAATAATAATATAGCCAAAGGTATTTTGGATTTTTTTCCCCCTAAAATAGTTTCTAGGTGCATTGAGTGCATTGAGTGCAGCATTGTGCATTATGACACTAGGGTTTCACATCATTCTCAGCCCATTACTTTCAGCCCATTACTATTATATAAAAATAGTTGGGGTCGTGAGATCCTCTACATGGATGCCATTATACAAGAGTAAATCAGGAAAATACGCAGCCTTCGCACAGTCAGAAACAGATGTTCAGTGTGAATTGTGTGTGATGGAGCTGTAATACAACACAGCCTCTATGTGTGACTGTGACAGTGGGTAAGATGAAAGCTGTGACCAACTCCATGCAGCATGCACAATCTGAGATTGGTGCAGACTCGAAATTGGAGTATGTCATTTTCAGTTATTTTAAACTGACACCCAAAGGGATTTCTTTCATGTAAAGCCAAAAGTACATATCAAGATATATTTTGATTCATAGTATAAGGAAACCTAAATTGTTCTAAATGTGACACAGTTGCTCAAGAATGAGGAGGATAGTACTGATATGTTTTTCTACTGTAATCTGCAGATATGGTGGCAGAATTTTAAATATTCTTGTCGTGACAACAGGAATGGGGATAGGCTTTATGGTCTTCCAAGAAGAATGTAATAAATCATGCATTAGCATTAACACAGTCATGCATTAGTATTAACACCAGTAATGACACAATCTACTAGATTTGCAATTCCTAAATGTAAAATTTTGATTGAAAAGAGAAATAAAACTGAATACAAAAGTTAGAATAGGAAGAACTAAAGGAAGATCCTAGAAGTCCTTTCTACAGTGAGTACAGTGAGTGGAAGTTTAAGTAAAGCTGCTCTTTGGTCAGCTTTTATAATCAGAATTCAAATTGACAGACAATCCTTCATTTGCAATAGGGAAGCTTCATTTGTATAAATAGGATAATAACCAAACAGAATGCCATTAGCAAAAAATATTTTGAAAGTGAGTCTCTAGATCAAGCATTTCAGGCTTTAATAATTGCAGAAAATTATGGAATATATATATATATATATATATATATATATATATATATATATATATATATGACGTCAAAAGAGGCTACAAAAAGCAGCTACTTTTGGCTCATCCATAGCATTGCCTTCATCCATTATCCTAGTGGTGGAGAACTCTATCATTCAGAGCAATTTCCAAACAGTCTCACAATGATTATGTATTTTCCTTCCAATGACATAGTCGATTAGGCAGGCTGACGTTGGTCATATGCATCCCAAACCACCTCCAAAGGTGGTTTAAGTGATTGGATCACATGCACTTTGAACCATTCACAAATGATCACAAAGTTTTCCAATGCATATTAATGCCAGGTATGAACAGGGCCCAATTTTATACTGTATGTTCTTGTTGTGGTGCATGCATGCCTATGTAAGGAATTGAATTGTTTATGTCATTGTGAGTGTGGCAACGACTTGTGAGTGTGGCGGCCTTTCTTTACAAAGTAGGTTTAATGTGATCTCAGAAGCATGTGAAGCATGTAAAGCAATGATGCTTCCAAAATGCAAATAATTGGAAACTAGCAAATAAGTATGGACATAAACGCCATACATATGTAGTGAGCATATTTAATGGCTAGATATATTTTAGTTTTCAAATGCTGTAATATGCAGTTTGCATTATATTACTCAACTGACTGTATTTAATTATTCCTTAGTTGCACCACTAGCAGTGTGAAGAGGCCTTGGACGCAATCATAAGCTCTCTCTATTTTAATAATGCATATAAAAATAAGGCACTTTGGATATTTTTTAATATACTTTAACTAATTCCAGTTCCATTCTTCTTTCATTAAAATTTACTATTAAAAATTGAGAGAGAGAGCTGATGACTTGCTGAAAATTGAAAAAAAAAGTGACCTAAAAAGTACAGGCATGTTCCAGCGCTGCAAGAATGTACGCCAGCAAAAGAGGAGCTTGCCCTGTTTAATAGTCTATTATGTTGGGAGTCTAGGCTGGTCTGTACTCTGTCAGCAAAACCCATCTCATTTTGATGCAAGGTGTGCATGCACTTTACAACAGTGATGCGAGTACATGGGGCAGAGTGTATTTCTCATGCAGCTTTGAGGGCAATTCTGTAATCTTGTTTGAACCAGCACAAACAATTAAGCAGCGGAAGGCATGAAATGCAAGCCGTATACAAGAAATACAAGCTTTCATATAATTAATGCACTTCCATATTTGGTTGTTGGGGAAGCTATTAATGTAGAGTCATTGTCTGTGTGTTCAGATAGAGTTGTAAAGGCACTTGCATATTTTTGTTGTTCACATTACCAAAGGGTGTATTTTCTAAGAAGAATCAAGTCTTCTAATCTCCAATTATCTATGAAAACAAAAGAAAGCAAGCAAAAAAAAAATGTGGTAAATCAAAATGAATGACAAGAAGCCCATCTCCATTAACCCTCATGCGGCTCTTGGGTCAAATTGACCCGTTTATTATTATTAGTAAAAGAAAAAAATATAGAACAAATCATTTTTTCCTTCTGAAACTGGTTGGCCTTGGCTCATTTTCAATGAAGACCTTGTACAACAACAACAACAAAAAAATTTGAACACATCCTACACCGCCCCTACACATTTACATCCCTTATAAGGCCCTCAGGTCAATTTGATTTATATGAATGGTTGAAAAGAGTACTTAAAACAGACGGGCCATGGAAAATATGAAATTAAAATACAAGTTCATGTGAAAGACACAAAGTAAGGCACTTGTGACCCCTCATATCCAGAGAAGAGAACAAGTCTCAAGGTCCTGAGCTTCTGCGGTCATGGTGAGAAGGATTAAGGAGGAGACTCCTATTACCCCAAACTGCACGTTCCAGACAGCCACCACTTCCAGTGCCTAAAGTAAGCGTGAGTGACTTTTTTGTTATTGGCATGTGGTGTGTGTGTGTGTGTGTGTGTGTGTGTGTGTGCGCGCATGTGTAAACATTTTAGATGTATTAGGTGTCTAACAAAGACTTTTCACCATTGTAGGTTGCAGCTGGTGGTGAAAAGAGGAAGCTTTGCCAGGATTTTGTACCAAAAATGACACTAAAGCACCTTCTACATTTACAAAATGTAGCAAGTACATTTATAATGCACACACTTGGGGTCGCCACAGTGGATCATTGGTTCACATATCTGATTTGGCACAGTTTTTATTGCTGGATGCCCTTCCTGATGCAACCCTTCCCAATTTTATCCAGGCTTGGGACTGGCACTTGGGGGAGTGAACTGCCTTGTGCAACCCCGGGGGCTGGGGTTGGTTCCCTGGTCGGGAATCGCACCTGGGCTGCGGTAGTGAGAGCACCAAGGCCTAACCACTAGTCCTCCAGGGACCTGAATGCACACACACTGTTCTGTTTTGTTCATTGTTATTTCAGAAGGATGTAATTAATTTTGCGTAAGCATAAATTTTTTAAAAATGCGAATTTGATTTTGTGGGTTTTCTATTTGTTTATAGCTGGAATTTTTTGTCATAGCCAATACTACTTTGAATATAACAAGATAGAAGCAAAGATTTAGAGTAACAGTTAAACACATGAAAACCTTGTTTCAATTATGTTTTATAAGAAAAACATGATTTATGCTACAAATGTCTTTATTATTTTGATTCATTGCGTATATCACACATAAATGGTTGACTCTATTATTGTTAATAGTGAACTAGCAGAGGTAAATTTCAAATATTCAACAGATTTGTCATTAATATTGTTTGAAAGGGAGTTAGAGACCATATATACACTGGAATTATGTAATTTGTCTGTGTTGTCTTATATGAGCGTGCCAGGACTGCAAGTGCCATAATTAAAATTTCATGACAATTTCCATGAAGAAGACTTCCAGGAAGAAGACCATTGTCCATTGCAAGGTCCAGTCAGCATAAACTATGGTGGGGAAGGAGTTGGAAATACCTCCTGCTTATAATATAGTCCAAGATGTTCTATAAGTACATCTTTTTAATTTAGCATTAACATATAACTAACCACAATATAACTGGACAAAAATAGTCACCTTTCATTATAGACAATGTGAATTCGTATATTTAGAAGGAAATTGTACTTAAATTCTTTCATCTCTACATGATTTCTGTAAAGCTGTTTTGTGACAATGTCCATTGTTACGTCCAATGTCCAAGTGCTATAGAAATATAATTGATTTGAATTGAAAGCACGTATATATGCTATATGGCCAAAAGTATGTGGACCTCCTGACCATCATACCCATATGTGTTTACTGACCTTCCCATTCCAGAGTTGGTTCCAACTTTGCTGCTATAATAGCCTCCACTCTCATGAGAAGGCTTTCCAATAGATTTTGGAATGTGGCTGTAGGGAAATTTGTTCATTTAGCTACAAGTGCATTAGTGAGCCCAGGCACTGATGTCAGGCAGGAAGGCCTGGTGTACAGTCAGCATTCCAATCCTAAAGGTGCTCACTAAGGTTGAGGTCAGGGCCACTTGAGTTCTTCCACATCACTCTTGGCAAACCATATCTTTATGAAGCTTGCTTTGTGCACAGTGGCATTGTCATGCTGGAATATATTTGAGCCCCTTCCCAGAAAACATGAGACGTCGGCCACATGGGTGGATCATGTCTATATTGTGTCGGTCAGTTCAGAACCATATCTGTATGTCTGCATGATATGCAAATCAGATTCAGTATCTGGACGTTTGACTACGACCCCTCTTGGACATAGATACACAGTTCAACATTTGAACGTCTGGCTAGGAGTTTTTTGGGACGTCTGTGGACATGCAAGACAGGTTCAGGAAAAATACTCCATGAAACTGAATAGAAAAAAATGCTATGCTATGACAGGCAACCATGCAATGCTGTCTGATATAATCCTTAGCAAATGTAATCATAATCATAACTATAACAAACTTTTACTTTTTGTTTGTCCAAGTGGTGTTGTCAGCAGATGTGCTCGTGCATCTGTTACACAGATCGGGCTTCGACATACATCCATGAGCCTCGCTGCTTGCAATACATGTGATGTGCTGCTTTTGCAAGGACCGTATTACAGCAAGGCAAAAGTGCGAGCTCATTAAGCTATTTACTTAGTGTTAGCTGTTTTTTCTTTATTTGTAAACCAACTTCAACCTGCTGTGGCTAGTTAGCGTTGCCATCTAAGCTAGCTTAATTGTCCCCTCATGGTAACTAGCTAACATTAGCTAAACATTGATTTCAATCATAGTTAGTGTTAGAAGCTAACCAGGCATTACTTTTGAAAACTGCCATAGCGTAAGAAAATATTCACAACTGTTCACAAGCTACTGAACAAGCATTGTCTAAATAACTAAGCGCTAGCACATTGAGCTAACATTAGGGTTACAGTTAGCGAGCTACAAATGTTGGTACCAGGTTAGCTAGCTAGTATGTTAGCCGTCCTACATGATGGTCATGTTAAGACAACCAGAAAAGAGCTAACGTCAACATTACAATTGTGAATATTTTCTTATGCTATGGCAGTTTTCAAAAGTAATGCCTGATTATCTCCTTTCAGAAGTAATTAATTCTAAATCTAAGTTGTCTCCTTGTTTTTCCTACATATTGCATGCCACCTTTGATACATGCCAGAAGGTAGACAACATTATTAAAGCTACAAGTTATCAATTTTTTAATTTTGTACTCTTTTGGTCACAAAGCTGTTAAAAGTAGGCATGACTTTTAAGTCTGAGAAACGTGTCGCAGCTACATTACAGTACAGTAATGAGACTCATAGTCGTATGAGTTCTGAAGCACATGTGCTAGGTGGATTGTTGTTTGTTATTTATTTGTTAATTGTTATCCACTGCAGCATGAGTCAAGTGTCATTTTTGTTTTCATGGTTTTTGGACACACACAGTGTCTGGAAATTATACTGAAATTAAAGTGAAGTTTAATTGAATGCAGTGTGAGAATGTTTATTGGGTCCAGAGGCAGTATAAATGATGTCTAAAATCATTCTGCTGTTTACATAAGACGTTGAAAATACGTCCTCAGTGACCACATTTGAACTAATTTTTAACCTTGTACAGAGGTCTTGTGGACGTCAACATTGGACGTTCAGAAGACATCATAAAAAGATGTGATAAAAGCTTTCATTCTGGCTCCTCAGGGCACGTCTTTTCAGTGTGTGACAAAGACATTCAAAAGACGTCTTTTGGACGTATCTTTGGTCAGTGGGTTAGTTCCAGTAAAGGGGTTCTAGCACACAAAGGCATTCTAGATAATTCTGTGCTGTCCACTTTGTCGTAACAGTTTGGGGAAGGCCCACATATGGGTGTGCTGGTCACGTGTCCACATAGTTTTGGCCATATCGTGTATTTCTACATACTAGCTGAAAACTAACACAGACAAACTGAGAACAACTACACTGAGCTACACAGAATGGAAGTATCCAGCCAAAATGTACTCAAGTTAAAAGTAAAAATTAAAAAAGAAAAAGTAAAAGTTTTAAAAAGTTGCTACTTTTAATTGTACTGAAGTATTAAAACTAACCCTACATAGTTTAGGGTCATATTGAAGCATTTTGCTGATGTAGGGCCTGGAGAGTCCTAAGTCATTAAAATGTCCATTCCTGGAAATGTAATTACATAAGAGTACATGTAGTCAATTTCAATAATAATCAAGTAAACTAGAAGTACTCCAAAATAATACTTACAGTGGATATGAATCTCTGCACACTCCTGTCAAAATTTCAAGTTTTTGTGATGTAAAAAATGACATCAAGATAAATCATTTCAAATGTTTTTCCAATTTTAATGTGATATAAAAACCAACAAAATTCAAATGAAAAGCAAAAAAGAAAAAGAAAAGTTTTATGGAAAAAAAAGAAAAAGAAAAAACTTACAATAAGTAAGTTGTACTGGCTGCACAAGTGCACACCCTTTTATAACGGGACATGTGACTATGCTCAGAATTAACCAATCATATTCAAACTCATATTCAAAAGTAATTATCAGGTACTTGTCATCAATGAAATGATTCTTTTTTAAGAGAAAGATTCAGATTAACCCCAAATAAAGATCAGCTGTTTTCTCAGATTTTCCTGACATCTTGTTGGTTTCATCTGACTGCTGAAACCATGGTCCACAAAGAGCTTACAAGTACAGGGCTTCACTGTTGAAAAAGTATCGAGCAGGATAGGAGTACGAAGATTTTTTTTTTAAAATTAGACCACGAAGGTCATGAGACCAAGGTAGAACTTTTTAAGCATGAATCTAAAAAATACAGAAAAAATACAGCTTATGTCCCAAAGAATGCTGTACCCATGGTGAAGTATGTTAGAGGCAGCATCATACTATGGACTGGACTTTTATTCAAGAAAGAGGGAATTATGGATAGCTCCAAATACCAATCTGTTTTAGCACAAAACACTGGAGGCCTCTGTAAGACATCTCAAGATGAAGAAAAACTTCACCTTCCGGCATGATAATGACCCTAAGCACAAATCCAAGTAAACAAAGGAATGGCCCCAGAAGAAGAAGATAAACATTGTAGAATGTCCCACACAGATCTAAATCCTATCAAAAATCTGTTGAATGAATTGAAGTAGGCTGTGTACAGGAGATCCCCTGGAGATTTGATAGATCTGTAGCATTTTTGCAAATAAGGGTGGAATAAAATGAGCAAATCAACGACCCAAAAAGACGGAGTGCTGTATTACAAGCAAAAAAAGGTGCTTTAACAAAGTATTAGTTAAGGAGTGTGCACACTTATGCTACCAGGTTATATTATTTATTATATATTATTTATATATTATTTTTTCCCTAAAATGTTTCTGTTTGTTTTTCACTTAAATTTTGTTGGTTGTTATATCACGTGTTCTATGTCTAAATGTGTTCTAAGTTCTGAGCCATGGTTTTCTGAATAGCCTTCTGTGTATGACCCTTTTTTTGTCTAGCACTTACTTTTCTGACACTATTTTGATATCTGTTTTTTTAACCTTGCCTGCCTCCTTGACTGCTTTCTGAATTGAGTATTTTGGATTTCCTTGCCATGATTGTGTTTGTGTGGCTTCCTTTTTTTTTTTTTTACTCTGGAGTGTGTTTTTGACTCTGTTTTTTATAGTAAACTCTTTGCAAATGGAGCCCTCTTTCATGTCTGAGTCTTCCTTGCTATAAAAGGCTTTGCCTGACAAAGTGAATCCAGCAAGAGAGAATAAAATTTAGTTGGTGGTGCTCTCCTAAGGTCAACTGATGGGCAACCATGAACAATGAATTCAACAAATGTCTCTCCACCCTGGAACAAGTGCTCCAAGCTGGCAGGGGGAGCCACGAGCACACACAATCCCGGATCCTGGCACCCAAGTGTGTAATGCTGTGGCTTCCGCCAACCCAGAAACATTTCTGCAGCGCATTCCCCTTGCATTACCTGATAAACATGTAAATGTAAAGGGTTTTTGATGCAATGCAGCATTCTTTTTGCCAATGCCCAGTTTCATTTTTCAAGGGATGTTGACAAAATCCACCAGTTGTTGACCTTTTTAACCGGAAGAGCTCTCACCTGGGGCACCACAACCTTTGACTCAGCAATGTTAAACCAACTCAATGCTAACTTTGAGCAGGAATTCCATGAGGTCTTTGACCACTTTGAATCAGGAAAAGATGCCAGCCAAAGGTTGTTCTCCCTTAGACAAGGTAAACTGAGTATACTCTGACTTTCTGCACTGCTGCAGCTGAGATTGGACTGAGCGATTCAGCACAAAGACTTTCCAGGCAAGGCCTCAGTGAAGCACTTCAGATGGACCTGGCATGTCGTAATGACTCTTTGTGTATCAAGAAGTTTATTCAGCTGGTCATTCATAGAGAAAATTTGCTCAGGTCCCACAGACCCAGAATCAACCGCATTCCTCACCCACCTCCCTTGGCGAACAAAACCAAACCCATGGAAATTGTCCAAGTCAGGCATCCAATAGGGGAAAAGTGCTGTAGAGAAGGTGGACTTTGATTTTATTTTGACAATAAGGAACATTTCTGAGCAACGTGTAACCACAGACCTGAAACCAGGAACCCCAAAAAGGTAAGCCCCTCTATTATTCACATGATTGTGAGCAGGAATATGATGCTACCTGTTACCATGTCTTAGGTGTCTGAAACCCATGTTTTCCCTGCCTTCCTAGATTCCAGAACCGCAAGTAGTGGATAAAACAGAGGCCATGATGCAAAATGTGCCTCTTGTTCCCTTACAGGAACTTCAATGGTTAAAGTTCTGGATGGATCTCCACCAGTGGGCAGTAAAGTATCTAAGTGCACTGACCCTCTTCAAATGTGCCCTGGCATTTTCTATTAAAAAAGGCTCTCTTTGATGTTTACTAAATCACCCAATCGTATTAGGGATCCTATGCTCATTTGGAGCAAAGGTGTGCTCATAACCTGGAGTGAGAACTGTCTGTCTCTACCATGTCTCTCGAACCACATAGAAATTCCAGAGATTCAAAGTGCCTTTACAATACCAGAGCCTTACAGAGACATGGCTAAAGTGTTTTGCAAAGCCTAAGCATCCAAGGTTTAGAGCATCCACACCAACCTTTCTGCCATATATTTTTTCATTAACCTTTTAGCAGGTAATGCTCCCTCTAGAGTCCAGGTCTACCCTTTAAAGGTAGACCCAGATAGCTCCTATTCTTTTTAAACCTGACTTCACAGTTATCTACCAACTGGCTTCAAGAATGGCAAATCAGATTCACTATCATGCATCTTTGAAAACCCTCACTTCCAGCAAAATCCTGAAACCTCAGTACTCTGGGAGATCATTGAAAATATCCAACAGGCACAGCAAGACACACCATTTTTGATGTTTTGAATGTATTTACTGTGTCAAATTTAACAGAATGGTCAAACTGTGCCATTAACGGTACCAGAGCAATGATGGGGCAATACAATGGGGTCATTTGTAACGCCACTCGTTTATCTTATCTTACCTTCTGGATATCTTCTGTCACTTGTTTTATCTTGTTCTGCATTTTTCTCCATAATTTGGTCACTTGCCAATTCCCACCCACCAGTCAGCTCTCCTTTATCATATGAGAACTACCAACTGGAGACGGTGAAGGCTAAAGTGTGGTTCCTCTGAGACACATGAAGCCAGCCAACCTCATCTTTTTTTAAATTGCTGCTCATGCTGCCTCGCTGGGCATTGTAACACACTCACTGTCTCTTCTGGGTACATGAGCTCACAGACAACCCTGATTGGCTAGTGTCACTGTGATTGGCAGCAGAAAAAGATTATGTCATCCCTCCCATCCAGAGAGCTCAACCAACTTTGCCTCCTTGGCTCCTGGTCGCAGATGGCTGTGGCATTGTTGGAATTCGAATTCCCAATGATATGAATGGTTTTCGTACACCACTTGAGAGCCTAGGCATTGTCAGTCATTTAATGTTCTGAATCTCTGTCTTCAAGGCAAATCAGTGAGTCCTTTTCATGTCCAAATCTATACCAATCTGTGCCGGAGGTGTTGACCAGTCAAACAAAAGATCATTTGAGAATCTGTCAGATTTTCTGTCCAAAGAAAACATGTCCCTATCAGCCTCTGTCACAAAGGTGATTGGGGTTTGGAAACCCCAATTACATGATAATTTGCCTGGGCCAGATGTTCAATTTAATTGGACTAAAAATCCTTTATGAACCTGTGCATAGGAGATGTTACCAGTTCAGAATGGAATGAGATAGTCTTACTAAATTATTGATCATGTGACAATGCTTTAAACTATTTTTTTCCATAGAAATCCTTAATTAATGTTATGTCAGAGTATCCTGATTTTATGCTGGTGGTACAAGACAAAATATAGGAATAAGCTATACTTCAGACTTCCATTTGCATGACATCCAGCACTTGGTATGTGACAAACATCAGCCCTCTCATTAGTTGACTCACAAATATTTAACACTGTGTGTTTATTAGCTATGTTGAGTGGTTATACACTCATGCCAGTGGCAGATGGTGTTCGGTCTACAAAATGCAACCCTGAATTTTACCAAGTGTCACAGGAACTGAAGTTGGAACCATGTGTTGTGGTCAGATGAACTGTTGTGCTGGGAACATGATTAGAATGTCACTATAAAATGTGGTTGTCGTTCATTCATTCTTTGAGATGTTTTGCAGCTAGTGATCCAGGGGCTTTTAGGAAGATTGATGGTATCATGAGTATTAGTATTTTCATCAAAGACAATAAAAAAATTCACACACTTCTTATTTTATTACACTTCCCACACAGTCTATTTTATTATGTCCAACTCTCCCTTCCATGCACTTAGAAATAAATGTGATAAGAAATAAGATAAAAGCAGTTCAGAAGTAATTTAAATATCAAAACTGTCAGGTGGCAGATATGGACACAGGTGCAGGTAAACAAGAGCTTTATTAAGCAAGCTTGCAGGCAAATCCAAAATGTGATACAAAAACAAGGTCAGTGAAGAGGCAAAGGTCAGGAGATGTACGAACAGAATAGGCAAACAGGGCTAGGCAAACAGCAAAGACGGATGCAAACAGCTAGTATGCAAACAGCAAAGACGAGGAAACCAGAAACAAGAACAAAACCAGAAGGGACTATGACTGAAGATAAGGCTTAGTAACGACTGGTAAAAAAACACAGAGCATATACTTCACAATGACATGAATGGCTGCGAGTCCTTATATATGATGCAAATTGGAGTCCTTGGCAGCCATGTTTGTAGGCCATGTTGTGTTTGGCCTGTAGTTGGATGCCAATTCCAGCATAGATGTGACAAAAACAGGGCCCAATTATGGTTCAAATGAATAAAAAAACTCGCCAAAGCCATTTTCACTTTCAGTCGTTCAGTCAAATGTTAGTAAATTATTTTTTTCTCAAATGTAATTCCTCAGTACCTGGAACTTCATCAAGTAACACCTAGTCTCTCCAGATTTCTGTAATAACTACAAGAAATTAATATCTTCTTTACACAGCCGTGTCTGATAGCTGGCTATTTGTCCTTGGCTGTAATTTATATTCTTGGCACGCAGAATCTCGCTCAGTCATTTTCTTTGACTGTTTCTCTCTCAGATAATGAAATTGAGCTTTCCCCATTCATTCTATTTCTGTTGGTGGTTGGTATTTGGGAAACTTAAATATTGATGTATGACCAATGCTGGTTTTGTTAGCCGCAAGAATCAAGCTGATATAAGGAAAAATGATAGTCTTGGTAACAATGTGTTCGGGAATCTACAGACTTCCATACATTCTGCATATGTAATTCAGATTGGACCAGTTAACTGTTTACCCCAATAACTCACACATCTGCTGAAACATGCAGGAGTCATCAGAGGAGGCCAAAACAACAGAGCACAATAAACCACAGCAAGTTTCCCCATTATAAATGCTCATGCAGTGCTGGAGACAGTGATGCAGCTACCCCTCACTGTGTCTATGCTTGGTGGCATTTGAGGAGGGTAGAGATAGGACTAGAGGTGGGGTTAACAAGGAGACTCCTGACAGGGGGTAACCTGTCTCACAGTACAGAAGTTGGGTCAGTAGCTGGATTCATGACTGAAAAGATTAGAAAAAAAATAACAAAAAAAGTTTGTCTTATGACCCGATTACAGCAATCATCCTTGTATGTCCCATGTAAACGTAAAGGTTTTTAAATTACATATTTAATTACATTCATATTCAGTAGCTGCTTTGGTCAGGTCAGGATCAGGGTAATTCATTAACATTGGCCTATATTCGAGTCTCCTAGGGTGAGTTTATTATTATTAGTAGTAGTATATTATAGTGACTTAAAAACATTGGCCAAAAGGCATTAGAGAGTGATTTGCTTTTGATGTGATTTTTAATTTAACCCAATATGCAGAGACATATTGGAACGAATTGAACGAATTAATTAATTAATAAATTAATTAATTAATTAATGAAAAAATAATTAATGAGAACCTGAATAGCTGTTGAACCTCATGTTAGTCACCCACAGACAGGTTTGGGAGGGTTACTTTAATAATGTATTCTGTAAAATGTATTCTGTAAATGTAATCAGAAACATAATCCAAGTCCACCACAATATGAAAGTAATGCAATCTGATTACTTTTGGATTACGTCAAGGTTTCTTTTGACTTTATTTACATATGTATTACTTCACATATGTAACTAAAGTCAAAAGAAAAGCAATATGAACATCATCAGCAACATCGCAAAAGCATTTTAGAGAACAACTTTAGCGTTTCAACTGAAGTTATGATGGAAATGAGAAGTGACAGTGGAGCATATATCTGCAAGGGTGGTAAATAATCGAAAATTTGAAGATCGAAAATATTATTAATTTTCATAATTTGCAACATGATCTTAGAAGCTTTGTTATACAGTATGTCCTTACTAAACACATTATTATTTGTTTAAAAGTTTGATTCAGCAAAAAATCCTGTTCTTTGTACATTCTTTGTACATTTTGTTCTTATAGATTCAAATTTCATTAACTGATAAAAAAAAAAACATTTAAAAAAAGTCTATACCATTTACATGTACATTAGGCTATTTAAAATACATGTTGATCAAGGCTGTCATCTTTTTTTTATTTCACCGATTGACCTTGGGGGTTGGTGGGAGTTCCCCTTATTGGCTTTTACAGTAGGCATCCTGTGTACCAGGAATGGATAGAGTGGGGTGATCGTGTGGGGCAGTCTGTTAATTTCTACCAAAATACAAGATGTTCCCAGCTAATTCAGCACAGCTGGCAACCTTAACCACAAATGTGATCAAGCAAACCAGGGAATTTCAAAACGCTAACTAACACTAAATAATTTTAGCTAACCTAGCTAACATGAATTCTATGCTTAAATGCTTCTTTAAATTAGATGTCAAGTGTTTTGATAAAGACAGTGTCTTCACAGCTGGAAGGCATAGTTGGCACTGTACTGTTATGTTGTTGTTTCCATTTTCTCCTTTATAGACAAAATCATTTCAAAATTTCCACAACTGTAATGCTTTTTTTCAGCAGGCATCATCGTGATAAACGGCCATTTTAACACGTCTCTTATGTAGCTGTCATTGCTTAATGCATTATACAGAAGAAAGAAATAGTTATTTATGCTAATGTGGAAGTGGGGGGCATGCACAAGCGCCTGTTTGTGAATGGAGGGCGGAGCCAGAGAAGGTGAGTGGTAAAGAATGCACACCTGTGGGGAATTCTACTAATGAATGTTCTTTATTGCAATGATCAGAGGTGAGGATTACCCGCAGAGGCGAGAATTAACCAAAAACCCACTGAAAGTAAGAGATACAGAATAAAGTGCCTTTTGAGTTGTTCCAAGCCTGCCCCCAGCTTCCTAATTCCCTACCAGAACCTGGGAAGCGTTACACTGGTGCTGAAACCCAGGAAAACTGAGGAAGAGATGGCATCATGGAGTCCCATGGAGGCGTGGGACTGGCCTGATGCCTAGTGGGTGGCCTGCCTGTTGCTGCTCCTGATTGGAGAAGCCCAACTCGCGGCCTAGCAGCTGCTGTACGCCAACATGCTAGAGTACCCAGACCTGAAACGGGCAATTTGGCAATGGGTCAGCTGCACCCCTGAACAGTACCTTCAGATCGCTTGCTGACCCTCCGCGAGCTTGGCAGCCCATTCACATCGTCCAGTTGCTCAAGGAATCTTGCCGAAGATGGTTGCTGGCTGAGAGATGCGGCACCATAGAAGTGATCAACCTCGTGGTACTGGAGCAGTTCCTCGCCCAGACTATCAGAGGGGACAGCGGAGTGAGTCCGGCAGAGGTGCCACTGAGGTGCCACCTACCGCCATCGTTCGACAAGGCAGTCCAGCTGGCAGAGGATCACCTGGCAGCATATCCAGGGACAGGCGAACCCACCTCTTATCTCTCTCGCTCTCATTCCTCCCCTCCTCCTCCTTTCTGCCCCCTATTCTTTGAATATTAAGGATAGGTTAAATCACTTGATGGAGGACACTCAAACACCCCCAAGAGCAGCTAGTAATTGTTATTCCAGGTGGCTCACCATAATCAGATGGTGGGACACTTAAGACAGGACAAAACATTGAACTGGCTCATGGCCCGCTTCTATTGGCTAGGCATTCACAGCGATGTTCGCAGGTGGTGCCCGGCATGTCACATGGCATGTCAGCTGGTGAATTCGCCGGCCACCCCAAAAGTGCCATTGCGTCCTCTTCCATTAATCAAGGTGACCTTCGAAAGAAGTGGGATGGACTCCATCAGGGCAATAGATCAAACTGCACAAGGGCATCGCTTTTTTCAACAAGTAGTTGAAATAGTGTAAACATAAGAGTAGCAGCCTATGTACTTGCAAAGTTTGTAAAAACTTGCAAAGAGAGGATGGATGATGCTCAGTTGTGTGTGTGTATATATGTATGTGTGTGTGTGTTCCTTCAGTCCAGTTTCTGAGTATTGAGGAGTCTGATGGCATGGGGAAGAAACTATTGTAAAGATTGTCTTTACAGTCTGGCCGTGAGCGTGAAATGCTTTGGTACCTTTTACCAGACGGCAAGAGGATAAAGAGTGTGTGAGAGGGGTGTGTGGGGTCATCCACAATGCTGGTGGCTTTGCGGATGCAGCGTGAGGTGTAAATGTCCGTGATGGAGGGAAAGAGAGATCCCAAACGGTCTTGCGGTCTGAGACAGCGCAACTTGATGATGTGATTCGAGCTGTGCATTGCTACACAGTCTGGGTCAGCAGAGTGAACAGCAATGGACCCAGTGCTCAGTGTGGTGGTGTTGGAGATGCTGTTCCCGATCTGGACTGACTGAGGTCTCCCAGTCAGGAAGTCCAGGATCCAGTTGCAGAGGGAGGTGCTCAGCCCCAGCAGGTTCAGTTTTCCAATCAGGTGATGAGGAATGATTGTGTTGAATGCTGATCTGAAGTCTATGAACAGCATTCGAACATATGGATCTTTGTCCAAGTGGTTAAGGGCCAGATGGAGGGTGGTGGTGATGGCGTCATCTGTTGAGCGGTTGGGGCGGTAAGCGAATTGCAGGGGGTCCAGTGAGGGTGGCAGCAGGGTCTTGATGTGCCTCATGATGGTGGTGGCCTTGAAGCATGTCGGAACAATGGTGCTGCTCAGGGAGATGTTGAAGATGTCTGTGAAAACATCTGCCAGCTGGTCTGCACATCCTCTGAGCACCCTGCCAGGAATGTTGGCTGGTCCAGCAGCCTTCTGCAGGTTGACTCTGTGTAGAGTCTTCCTCACATCGGCTGTGGTTAGGCACAGCACCTGGTCATTGGGAGGAGGGATGGTCTTCGTCGCCGTCACGCCATTCTGTGCCTCGAACCAAGCGTAGAAGTTGTTCAGCACATCTGGGAGGGAGGCATCACTGTTGCAGGCAGGTAATGTTGTCCTGTAGTTGGTGATGGTCTGGATGCCCTGCCACATGCGCCGCGTGTCTCTGAACCTGGGAAGCAGTACAGCTAACTATGTAACTATCTAATTACTAAGGTAATTTTCCATCCTTTCTCCAAAATGACTAACTTAAAGCTGGACTAACTTAAAGCTTTTCTTTCACCGCTGTCTTTCCACCGCTTTTTTTTTGTATGTTTGTTTTATTTTTCACAGATCTGAGATTATGCTAGTTTTTGAATAGACTTTTTGCATAAAACACATTCCCTTTTGTAAAATTTGTTCCTTAATGGCTAATAGTGTGTCATAATGACATATATGAATACAAATTATAAATGATTAATTATTATTATAGAAATCAAGCCAAAACATCATAATCAGAATTGTGTTTTAGTTTTAATAGCTAATTACAGATGTAGCAGCAACAGCCTACCTATACTCAGTACTGGGAAGGCATGCCTCCATGTGAAGGTTGCAGCCAAGGATGGAAAACGCATATTAAGACAGGGATACGAAGGATTTTCCTCAAGAAGGCAACTGAGAAGTAGGCTATATGTGGATTAGTGACTTAGGCAGTGCAAACTTGTAACAGATTTAAAGCTAAATATACATAGCTAAAATGCTAAGTCTATAATTAGTTAGCTAAATATAAAAAGCCTAATGTTATATGCTAGCTACAGTTAGTGATTTTGTGCTTCTGCTGTTTTGATTTATACTTCCAGTCATTTTTTTTTAAACATTGCAAGCAAAAGATTGTTGGTGATTGAAGGTTGCCAGGTGTGTTGGAAATGGTATGGAATTGCCCTTTGGATTATCTAAAAAATCTTCACAAATGGAGCCTTACCTGCTTGTGTGTGCATGGAACCCTGTGTTCTCTGGACACGTTCCGTATCCCCTGTGGCCTTGACCAGGGTAAAGCGGTTACAGCAGCTGAGAAGATCATCGGGGTCTCTCTTCCCTCCATCACAGACATTTACACCTCACACTGCATCCGCAAAGCCAGCAGCATTGTGGATGACCCCCCACACCCCTCTCACACACTCTTCACCCTCCTGCCGTCTGGCAAACGGTACCGAAGCATTTGGGCCTTCACGACCAGACTGTGCAACAGTTTCTTCCCCCAAGCCATCAGACTCCTCAACACTCAGAGACTGGACTGAAAGAACACACACACATACATACACACACACATAACTGTGCATCCTCCATCCTCTTTGCAATTATTCGCACATTACATTATGCTGCTACAATATTTATTATACTGTACATAGGCTGCTACTTCTTATGTTTACACTATTTCAGCAACTTATATTGTACTCTTTGCACTATTGTCACTGTGTAGCTTAGTGGTTAAGATGTTAAACTACTGACCAGAAGGTCATGAGTTCAATCCCCAGCACCACCAAGTCCCCACTGCTGGGCCTTTGACCAAGGCCCTTAACTGCTCAGTTGTATATAAATGAGATAATTGTAAGTTGCTCTGGATAAGGGTGTCTGCTAAATGCCATAAATGTAAATGTCACTGGCTTTGCTTTCTAATATAACTGCGTACTGGTCGGTGCTGCACTGGGACTTACTGTGCCCATTGTCTATCCCAGTAGTCATTGTGCTGTTTGCATTTGTGCACTTTATGCAAATTTATGTAGTCCCTTGTTGTTCTGTGTTGTTCTGTGTTTGTCTTATATAGTACCTTGGTCCTGGAGAAACGTTGTTTCGTTTCATTATGTACTAACTGGCTGTATATGGTTGAAATGACAATAAACTCCACTTGACTTGACTTGACTTAAATGAATGAATGAATGAATGAATTAAAGAATGAGCATATAAATGAACTTTTATCAAATAAACTTTTATCAGTTTTTTTTTTAATCTTCCTAAGTTCTCTTTACTGTTTTTTTTTTTTTTTTTGGTCCAGGAGGATACCTCCTTTTCAATCTGCTCACAGTGGTTGCTGACATGCTGATTTTTATTTTATTTTTTTTACTTCACATGCTGAAGAATTGGGAATTTTCTGAAAATTTTGACCTGATCCACTGACATATTTTACACCATGTATGTGTGTGATGTTTACTGACGTAACACAGATGTGGAAAAAGTGGGGTTAGTGCATCCCTCACACTGGCAATAGGCATCAGAACCTATCCTGGCCTAAGAAAAATGTATCATATTAAAATAATTTTTTTTCTGGTCTAATCCGCTGATATATTTTATGCCAAATGCATGTATTATGTTGATTAATGCAAAAAAGACAGCGTGCACAATTTGGCTTGAAGCATGCCCCATCATGCCAGTGCCTGCATAACTTGGCAACAGAAGCTTGTAGAAAATTTGGTTTTAGACTCTGGAGTGTGAATTACAGGGGCATTGAAGGGTCTGACCTCCCTAATTAAGACCTTGACTCCAAAGAAATTAAGAAAAAAATCTAAAACTACTGAATAAATAATCGTATTTGTGTATCTGCCTTCATCCAGTGTTTCACTGCTTTCTTGTGAACACCCTGGGCAGGTGAATTGGTGGGTTTTAAATATACTGTACAGTATATATATATATATATATATATATATATATATATATATATATATATATATATATATATATATATATATATATATATATATATATGTGTGTGTGTGTGTGTGTATGTATAACCTTTGATTATTTATTGCATGCAGCTGTTTTAAAGTTGGATTCCAAAAATTTAGGTAAAGTAAAACAGAACAGTGATATAGTCGAGGGAGAAGTGAAACGTGGTCAAAGAATTATATGCATCCCATGCTCTTTTTCCTGACATTTGCCATCTAATTTTCACACCGGCTCTTTCCTGCCATTATGTTAAATGGGCCTCCAGAAGTGATAATTACCAATTAATATTTGAAACCAAATTAATCCAAGTAAGAAACTTAATATGCACCCATCCTCCACGTTACTTGCATTTGTTCCACATTATTTTTAACTTTGCATTGCATTTCCTGCAGTGATGCAGATTTCAGTAAGACCCTGAGTCTAGCATTTGCTTCGGCCAGGTAAGCCTCCAAGGCAAGCTTTATGTTTTTTTGTGTTCAGCAGGGTCTAGAACATGCTTTAGTTCTAGTGTTTGAGCTTTTGCTCTCACAGACTTCAAATCTGTTTTGCACACATAGTCTACAAGACAAAATAATAACAGAATTTAGACAAATGAACCAGTTCAAATGTTTACACTTATTATTCTTAATACTGTGTGTTGTTACCTGGCGAATGTATTTATGTTTTGTGATAGATTGTTCATGAGTTACTTGTTTGTCCTGAGCAGTTAAACTGCCCACTGTTCTTCAGAAAAATCCTACAGGTCCTGCACATTCTTTGGTTTTCCAGCATCTTCTGCATATTTGACCCCTTTCCAAAAGCGGCCATTTGTATCTAACCAGTCTTCTAACACGTCACAATCCACCTTGCGCCTTAAGATCTCAAAACTCCTGACTTCTGGTAGTTCCCAGAATATCAAAGTCTACAAAAGGGGGTAGAGCGTTTTCATATTTAGCTCCTAAACTTTGGAATAGCCTTCCTGACAGTGTTCGGGGCTCAGACATAGTCTCCCAGTTCAAGCATAGATTAAAAACATATATCTTTAGCCAAGCATACACTTAATACATACATTGATTTAGTGCTTGCTAATATTATGAACAGCAGCTACGCTAATTCCTTTCTACTTGTTTCGTTTCTTCTACCCATCCGGAGGCACATAGAGATTGTGCCAGCTCAGGTAGACAGAGGCCATCCCTACGAGGATCCTGAGGCATCCAGAGATGGACCAGCTCCAGCCGGTTTCTGCCTCGTGAGGATTTGGGTATTTAAAGCAACGCTGCCGACCCTATGTAGACTTTGAGGAAGATAACAACCTACAAATCAATATACACACAAAACGCTACATGACTATACATAAATGCAGAAAGGACATTGTTCTATCACACCCTCCAGTGTCACCCAAATGAAGATGGGTTCCCTTTTGAGTCTGGTTCCTCTCAAGGTTTCTTCCTCATATCATCTAAGGGTGTTTTTCCTTGCCACAGTCGCCTCAGTCGCCTCAGGCTTGCTCACTAGGGATAATTTTGTCTAACATCTAGGACTGTTGCATGTTTTGTTTGTTTGCATGTTTTTCTATTTCTTATGTTCTGTAAAGCTGCTTTGAGACAATTTCCATTGTTAAAAGCGCTATACAAATAAAATTGAATTGAACTGAATTGAACTGAATTTGATGTTGAGATCCATCTTTTCACTAAGGACAACTGAGGGACTCAGTTACAAAAGGTGCAAAGATTCACTGATGATCAAGAAGGCAACACACTACATTAAGAGCCAGGGGGATGTAAACAGCTTATTCAGGGCAGTACTAAGTAAAAAACAAGATGGAATTTTTATGATCCTCTTATCTTTTTTTTTTTTTTTAAATAATTAACTTTTTGCAGATTCTGCAAGGCATATGTAAACTTATGACCCCAACTATATGTGAAAACACCCTCAAAGTATGTATTTTATTCCACATTCTTGTCAGAACACCAAGTTTCCCTTGGCAGTTTACGATGAATTGAAATAGTTTCTTTTCATCAAAAAATTGTTTTATCAGAATCCTCGTATATTATGTACTCAAGCACTATTCTGTTCCAACACCGAGAAAATAATAATTCTTCGCACTTCAAATAAACTCCAATAATTCACAGTGAGTGCATTGGCTCAGAGCAAGTTTATTTACCAGCGAAATCCAATGAGCTCTACAGCTTGTTTCAAGTTCATTCGCAAACTCCACTAAGTGCAGCGGCTCAGTGCAAACCTCACCGTGCTTACAGTTACAGCTACAGGGTCCAGGGTCTAGCGAAGCACCGTCTGTGTGTTTGTTGGTGGAAATCCAAGTTAGTGCATATAATTTCTTTTCCCTTAAATGTATCCGCCTTCATCCAGTATTTCACTGTTTCAAGGTAAATTCTGGACAGGCGAATTTGTGGGTTGTTTCGCACACACTTCCACAACACAGATTTTAGTGCTTGAAGTTTTATCCCAATGGTGAGGTAAAGTTAAACAGAATTAACAGTACAGTGAAATGTGGTCAAAGAATTATAAGCAACTCATGCTCTCCTTATGGGTGCAGCCCTCCGGAAGTGATTACCAGTTATTACTTTAAACAAACTGAATCCAAACAAGAAATATAATATGCATTTCCTCCACATCATTTACATATATTAGTTCCACATTACTCATTTATACTGTATATACTAGATAATTCATAATATAAAGGATAAGTAAAATATTGTATAATGGCTGAAACAATTCCTTAATGCTAAAATATTTCCCCAGTGCTTCTACATGTAACTGCAGCGAGCAAATGAAAGACACTGAGCTGTAAACAATGCCAAGACGTATTATTTTTTTTTTTATCTTGAAAGACCTCCAAGCCACAAACATGAGTGTACAGCTCCATTAGCCAATCTCACAGCATTAGCATGAACCAATCACAACCCAGTGGGCAGCTCCTACATTTCAGGTGCATTTATTTTTGTTTATTCTGATTTAAAAGAGTGAGTGTCTTTGCTAAACATAGTGTTTATATGAATGTATTTATTATACTTCTGTTTACTTGATGTTTTTTTGGATAACGACCAGATCAGGTCGATTTAACTGACACTGCATGTCACTAAACGTGATAATCTAATCTATTGATCTTACTTGCAATAAACTACAATTGAGTCAGTGCACATCAGTACAATTCCTCATCAGTATGAATACATGTTTGTGATATTTTTTCTTCTTCATCACTTCACACACAAGTTCGATTATTCAGCAACCACTGATAAGACACTTTGTACACAAACAAATGGAAAGTGAGCGAAACTATGAGTTGCTGAGCCACGGCACACATAACCGGCGGGAAAAGTGTAATAGTCATTTTTTAAAATGTATCTTTTCACATTGTTCAGTCTTTCATTCTGTTGTATTGTGCTATATCCTTGTGCTGTTATGAATTATAAAGAGAAGAACGTGAGAGAGAGAGGGAGAGATTTAGTTAGTTATTTAGTTAGTTCCAGTCCACTAATTTGATTGTTCAAGCAGCATTCCAAGAGCGTTGATATTTCATTAAACAGCACTAATCTATTTCACTTCATTTGTATCACTCCACCTATCAGTGTTTGCTACATAAAATTTAGACTCTAGCAATAGTTTGTTACATTAAAATCCTTACTACACTAACTACGAGCTGTCAGTCAGTCTGTGCTGCATGGCATTTTGAGCATTGTGCTGCTGCAGTGCATTCATACGATTAAAAGGGTTCTAGTAGGAAACTCTTTCTTATCAGTTGACCACTTTCTTATCAGATTCAACCAGATAACCCTTAAGGGTCTTGTATTTTGACTTTTTTTGCGGGGGGATAATAGACATTGCAGTAAGTAAACAAGAAAATGGACTTAGTGATCATAGAAAAAGTGGAATTGGTGCATCTGTTAAACACAGAATAATTTAGAATAATTTACAGGGGTTTGTATTTATAATTCAGCCGTTTGATTTTAAACCTCTTTCAAAGATATTTTTCCTTAACTCCCACTCTGTTATCATTGCCCCACTTTATCTTTTCAGTACTCGTTTTTTGACAGTTTTGCCATACAAAAAATTCTACCAAACTTTCCTTTGGTTAATTTTGGCCAAGGAGTGTGAGTACTTACTTTTTGGCTTTGCAGGTATTCATTATTCTTCAAAGCCATTATGTTAGAATTATAAAAGCATTGTTCTTGGTTACAGTTGCAGTCAGGGCTATAGGGTTTACCGCAACTTCTCTTACGACTGAATTCATCTCAAACCCGACAATTCTCTCTCATTCATGATCTTAGGAATTTTGCGTGAAAACAGGGTGGTGTGTGTTTTGAGGGCAGGGGAGGAGGAGTTTCGGTTTGCCGGTTGTTCAGTCGTGTACACTCTGTCAGAAAAGACCACGGCGACTATTCGGACATCAGGTTTCTCCTTTCAGAAGAAGCAGCTTGGCGCAGTCCGACCGCAGGAACAGAGCGCCGTTTCAAAGGTGAGAGAAGCAACTTATCTTCCTGTATAGAGGCAGTCGATGAAGGCGTCTAAATATAACGCGTGTGCCGTGTGCACGCTCGTGCAGCATCCGCGGTCATGCTGTTGCAGCACGAGGCTCGGTGCGAGCAGAGTAAACGGATTTAGAGTACAAAACAGTGGCATGGTGCACAATACGATCGGCAGTGAAAATACCCAGAATTTCAGATATGTTTACAGTAAATGACCCGAGCACAGCTATTTATTTTCTCTTTTTTGGGTACAATTAAAAAAAGAACCTTGAAATAACTCGTTTCGTTTGACGCTGTATTAATTTGGCTGTGTACAGTATGCTGGCCTGTGTGTGTGTATGTGTGTGGGTGTGTGTGTGTTTGCTCAGCACAAATTCCATGATGTTGCATTAATTCTTACAGTGTTCATTTGGGGTCCAGTGGATTTAAATGAATTTACATGAACTCTAAATCAATTCTACACTACAGAGGTTCGTTAATCTTGTGTATGTTCGTGTCTGGCTGGGAATTGACCTGTGTGCATTTGGTTCATGTTCTTCATATTTTCATTTCAAAGCTGAGGTTTCTGAGGAACAAATCCTCAAAATAACATGGCCATAGGCGTTTTCCATTGGATCAACAAATACACATTTACAATTCGGAGAAGTAGACGCTGCCTACATTTGATTTTGTCTGAAAAACTTTTCTCCTCAGAAATTCCGTTTTTCTCGTTTGAAACATGAGTATTTATTTATTTATTAGATTTTTTCCCCCCTATGTCTTAACTGGAACTTTGAGATTTAAAGCATGGGGCATCTTACTTAAAACTTTGCACAACTGCAAAGTTACATCACTGTACTGGAGACTGATTGAATGTGTGTGTGTGTGTGTGTGTGTGTGTGTGAGAGAGAGAGAGAGAGAGAGAGAGAGAGAGAGACCATGCCTGACCGTGTATCTATCCAGTTTTTTTTTTTTTCCTTTTTCTAAAATGGTTTGCCTGGACAGTAACACTCACAAAATAGCTCTGTGACACAAACTTATTGTGTGCACTCATTCTTGGAGTTGCTACAGCTATAAAACAATAAGACATGTTGAATATAATGATGTCCCAACAGTTTGGTTATCAAAATGATCTTTAGCTAACTCTGCTGCATCCCAGGCTTGATACTGGTGGCTCTAATGAACCTTATGTTAAGGATTAGGTCTGCAAGTATAATATAGAGAATGCATATGGCTCCATGATCAGAGCTGGCTTGATACATTCTTTCAAGTATTAAATTATCTCTGCAAACGGATGTCCATTTACTTTGCCTTTCACTATTCCCCAGGAATTGCCTCAGTAACACAAAGTATGAAGTTGGAACTAAGATGCTGTTTTATTTTATTCTATATACTATACTGTGCCTTTTTATATGCTTTACACATATGTGGATCCACATATGGATAGTCAATTCTGGTTGTTCCTTTCATGATTGTTCATTATGTAGATTATGTTACCAATGTTGACACTGTTTCAAAACAAAAGCCATCCGTCCAAGAGACTAGGAATGAATAGATGTATGGGAACCATTGTGGGTTTCAAGAGATGCACTAACATTGTTTTCATGCCTCTGTACACTCACTAATACACTGCTGCATGTGAGTGAGTGTACACAGCCCTCCACTGTGAAGCAGCAGTAAAACAGGAAGGTGAGAGACTTAATCTTCAGTATAGGGTGACATAGATTAGGAAGATAGATGGTACCACTGCTATGGCTGAACACTGAAAGTGCACTGCTGGTAGGTGAGGTGACTTCAATATTGCAGACTCCTTTATGTGTGTGTGTGTATATATATATATATATATATATATACTATATGTAAGTGCTGTGCAATGTCTTAGGAATGTTATTTTTTAAATACAGATTTTGTTATTGATGCTTATTTTAGGATTTCTGCATTATTGAGTCAGTACAAAAAACATTTCTGTTTCTCCTTTTTCCAAACATTGCTTATCCAAAAATAAATGTCACATAAAATGTTTATATGGCAGTTTAGAAAGAAAATATTATGTAACAGACCACTTTTCAGCCAGAAAACATAATGAAAGCTGCTGGTGCAAGTGTGACAATGAAAGTCTAGTACAATAGCACCTGTCAAGGGTTGAGATATATTAGGCAGCAAGTGACCAGTTGGTTCCTGAAGTTGATGTGTTGGAAACAGGAAAAATGGGAAAGACTTTGACAACGGCCAAATTGTGATGGCTAGATGAATGGGTCAGAGCATCTTTAAAACAGCAGGCCTTGTGGGGTGTTCCCGGTATGCAGTGGTTAGTACCTACCAAAAGTAGTCCAAGGAAGGACAACCTAGTGACCTAGTGACAGGGTCATGGGTCAAGGCTCACTGATGTGAGTGGGGAGTGAAGGCTAGTCTGTCTGATCTGATCCCACAGAAGAGCTATTGTAGCACAAATTGCTGAAAAAGTTAAAGCTGGCTATGATAGAAAGGTGTCAGAACACACAGTGCATCACAGCCATAAAACTCATTCAAAACATTTGTCCCCAAGACTTTTGAGAACTGGATCTTGTAGCCTAAAGTTTTTGCTTGAAAATTACGTGAAAATCATCCTGGTCACTCATTCAGAGAAAATAATATATTGATTTAAATTTTCTAAGACACTTTTTGTATAGAAAGTCCATATGCGAGGAGGCGTGAATGATCATGCATAATGCAGTGATTCACACCTGAGAAGACAAAGACCCGCCTAATGAGCTGCATAATGAGCCTTTCAGTCAGGTATGTGACTGAGAGGGAAGTGCCACAAGAAATAATGTGAGGACAAAAGAAATGTAGTTTATTTCGAATATATTTAACTGTCAGGCAAAATAACTCGAGATTCACTTGTGAGTGCATGTAAACAGTTTATTTGTTTGTTTTTTAGAAACAAACAAAAAAACAACACAGGAGTGTATATAAACCTACACATAGCAAACATACTGAAAGAGTTGTCTTATACATGTACTTTACATAAAACGTAAGACATATACTTGAATTTACACATGATACATGTAGTGGTACAGAAGATACAATGTTTCACGTAGGCTGCCAAAAGCTATCCAAAACTAGGCAAAACAAAGTCTGAAAAATGATTTCTCTTTTATATTATTATCTTATGATAATATTATTAGAGATATTATCTTTATATTATCAGAATAGGAATTATATATGACTTACTCATCATACCAACTTGCTAGAAAATCCTCAGCTGGATCAATTCGCTCTTCAAAATGCAACCGTTCGTCGACGGAGTCGCAATCTTCTTCTGAGGAACAGGTAAATTCTTCCTCATTGTCCAAAATAATCTTAAGAGCTTCCTCGCCTGAATAGCGTGCCATCTTCCAAACATGTAGGAAAGTCAAAAGAAATAAACTATGTGGAATGATGCTTGTGATGGCATTGTCCGGGGGGTGTGTGCCTCGTACGGGAATCACCGAACTATTTTCACCCGGAGCAGTGGGCAGCCTTTTTAGCTACGACGCCCGGGGAGCAGTTGGGGGATAGGTGCCTTGCTCAAGGGTCTCACCTCAGTTGTGGTATTGAAGGTGCCAGAGAGCACTGGTCATTCACTCCCCCCACCTACAATCCCTGCCGGACCCGAGACTCGAACCCACAACCTTCGGGTTCACTTTCGGGTTACAAGTCTGACTCTCGAACCATTGGGCCATGACTGCCCCCCGTTATTATAAACACCCCCCCCCGCTATTTGTTTTCGATTTGACTCACTTCATTTAAAAGTAGACAGCTCAAGCTTTCCATAGATATATTTCTCATCTCTGTGTGTCAAGTATTCGCTGAGTTTCCGTTCATTTTGGTGACGTTTCAAACAGATATGCGTGGAGACTGAGACCCTGTTTATTTTCTTTATTTTACAAAAGCACAATGATTTGTTGATATTGTGAGTGTACACAAATAAAAATAGACCCTTTACAGATTCAAATGATGTATTACTCTTATGTGTACGATCAAAAAAGATGGAGCATTTTAAGTTCTTTTCGCTTTTATCATTAAAAACTGCAAGTGGGGGCGCTGGCGCCCCCGTCGACTCCAGAGGGTTAATGTCATTTTTTGAAGGCATACTTGCTTTATAGCATTTCTTTGTGTGTGCCTATGACTTTTGCACAGTTCTGTATGCACACAAACACTCATATGCCATCATGTACCTTATTCCATGGTCAATAAATCTTTTTTAAATCCTTATATTAATATACAGGGCACATAGTAAAATAAAATACATCCCTAAAGTACAGTCCTTGGGTAGTCATGAATCATCAAGGACATGTGATGGTACATTTTGATCATGCACATGTGCCCACTCTGCAGGAGCACCAGTGGTCAGGTGGAGTGACCTTCACTTGCTGTTAATGGACACACTTGAATTGTGGGACTGACTACACCATTGCAACGATGCTTTGGTACTTCTGGAAAACGCAGCAAAATTTTAGGTTCTAGCAAGCAGTAACCAACCTCCTTGATAAGACTGAACTTGCTCCAACCCATCTTTCATCTGTGCTAAAGCAACATGTACTAAAATCCCTTAGCCTTAGGCAAGGTGAACCTTGGAACTGGAAGATGTTGTAATTTGCTTGTATCAAAGTAAATTGTTCTTCTTCTGTAAAGCCATGGGGAGAGTGTGAATATGTGTTTTATTTGTTTTGAATTTGCGAATTGCTTTCCTAAGCAGATTTGCTTCCCTTTACCTTTCAGTTATTCACTCCTCTTTAATGCTTCTTGGCAGCAAGCACAATGTTCATTAATAAATCAAGAACCCTTGCTGTCAAAGCTTAGAGCTTGAGGGAGTGGAATCATCATGTTCTGTACAACTTTAACTGAGAAGATTCATATTATTGCTCCTCTTCCAATGCAAAATTATGGCAGACTTCTTAATGGCATGGTGGTTCACAAAATGTAAATTACTTGTGAAGCCTTAAATAATGACTTGCATTTTTTTGGGGTCTTTTTTGTAGTAATAGTGAATTGCATCAGTGTCTACTCCAAATCTGCATGTGAACCTGATATTTTAAGTCATTTTTCCAAAATTTGCACTATTTCTCTGAAGATATTTCCAGAGTAGTCCACTGTTCGTGGACTGTTTTTAGCCTCTGAGTTCATTGTAGCCTCTGTCTTTCTTCAGTGTAGGATTTTGATTTATGAAGCAGGTGATGAAAACAAAAAATGTTTACCTAAAAAATTTGCAGAAAAGAAATAACGAAGTTGTACGATTTTTTTTATATGAGCTCATTATGCATTTATTTTTTTCTAGAAGGAAAGAACTAGTGATTAATGACAGAAAAGTTAATGGATAGACAGTTAATGTAATTTATCAGCTTGGGGAATTCCTGCTCCAGAATTACATTACAAGTTTTCACCATTGTTTTTTAGTCCCTACATTTAGAAGTTCAGTTTAGGTCTGTAGCTGATTAACATAATGCTTATAGAATTATGTATATTCAACAGGATTCAATCAGGAAATTCAACCAGGGCCTGATGCTTGAATACGTTATGCTCACACCCCTGCCTTACCATTGGTTTGTAGTTCTTAGTCACAAGCAGCGACAGCACTTCACAAAAACATAGCATATGGCAGTGTGACCTCACATCTTATCTATAGCATAGCCTGTGCCCCTATTCAAAATACCTTAGCACAATAAAGCCCATATGAACTTTGTAAACTGTAATCCAAACACAGGATCAAGGGATAGAAAACATAGGCTACCTAGTCTTCAAACTGAAAACTGAAGGCATATTATATTTTAGTAAATGCATTACAGTGAATCAGTGCCTTACTGTGCTGCAAAGTGTGAATAGGTATAGATAATGTAGTGCAGTATATTGGAAATGTACAGCTTAGGAAATAGTCAAATATTAAAATGTAATATTAGCACTTGCATTGTAATATTCCTTAATCATACATTGAATGAAGCATTGAATGTGTTCTACAAAAGACAGAATTGTTCATCAAATTCAGTTCATAAACTCAAACCTTCTGGGGATAGAGAAGAAAGGGAATGTACATGCCTATTTTTATGTCTGGGTTAATTTACCTCACCTTCTTGTAATGCAGTCATCTTCAGTGGCTGTATTATCATCACATTACCTCAGAGTGAAATTCCGCTCCGCTCTGTCGTAATTGAGAAAATTCAGGGAACGAAATGGGGAGAATGGCTAGTCTCAGATGAATTTCCTCTCATCACAAATATCTTAAACATACTATCTCCACAGGGAGACACAAATCATTTCAGAATTTAACAATGCCATAACTTCAGCTCCACGTGTCAAAATCAATTAGGATGGTATTAAAAAGCATTCACTATTTTAATGCACTATGCACAGATGGAATTCATGTCAAGATGCACTGTATGTCAAGGCAACAAGTACAATGAAACCTCAGAATCCAGTCAACTGGCAGGATTTCTTATTTTGGATAACTTGGCGTTGGGAACTTATGAAATTACTTATTTTGTATTGATAGGCTTCCAAACAACATTCAATAATGAATTGATTGTAATCAGCAATTCATAATTGAGGTGCATGTGTGTGTTGTACCTGCAGAGTCAGCTTCCTGACTAAAGTGTCACGAAATAGATTTGTAATGAAGAGTGTGTCAGATGAGCTGTAACTCTCTTACTAATCATTCAGTAACTGAATTTGCACACTGAAAGGAGGTGTATGATACATTTCTGATTGTTTTAGTTATGTTGAGTTTCTTCATATTGTACAAGCCTAGCATAATGCAGTTTACCCACCCTTTGCACCAAGTCCAAGGATCTTGTGTAGTGAAGTGACGACGTGTGGCCAAGTATGGTGACCCATACTCGGAATTTGTGCTCTGCATTTAACCCATCCAAGTGCACACACACAGTAGTGAACACACACACACACACCATGAACACTCACATCCATATAGGTACAATAGGTTGCAGTGGGCAACCTTTTTTTTTTTGCTGCGGTGCCCGGGAGCAGTTAGGGGTTTGGTGCTTTGCTCAAGGGTCTCACCTCAGTCGTGGTATTGAGGGTGGAAGAGAGCGCTGGTCATTCACTAACCCCACCTACAATCCCTGCCGGACCTGAGACTCGAACCCATGACCTTCAGGTTTACCTTCGGGTTACAAGTCCGACTCTCTAACCATTAGGCCACGATTAATTAATTAATTAATTCATTCATTAATTAATTAATGGAAGTAATCACTACATTCACATATGAAGGACCTACACAAGATCCTTGGACTTGGTGCAAAGGACCAAGCGCTCTCTTCCACCCTCAATACCACGACTGAGGTGAGACCCTTGAACAAGGCACCGAACCCCTAACTGCTCCCGGACGCCGCAGCAAAAAAAAAAGGTTGCTCACTGCAACCTATTGTACATATATGGATGTGAGTGTTCATGGTGTGTGTGTGTGTTCACTACTGTGTGTGTGCACTTGGATGGGTTAAATGCAGAGCACAAATTCCAAGTATGGGTCACCATACTTGGCCACATGTCGTCACTTCACTACACAAGATCCTTGGACTTGGTTCAAAGGGTGGGTAAACTGCATTATGCTAGGCTTGTACAATGTGAAGAAAGTATTAGATCCCATAGAATTTGATGGTCCCACAGAATCCCAAAGAATTTGATGGCCGCCAACAATGTCCTTGAAACCCTTTGACTGCTTTTTAAATCAAATTTTAAATTAGATTTGTAAAGCACTTTTAAGAGACATTGTCAAAAAGGAGCTTTATGTATGGTTTTAATTGTAGACTTAATGAGCAAGCCAGATTCAACAGAGGCATTCTTAGAAAGTCTACATCTACCATATCCATCTCGACAGGAAGGTGAGTCATGGGCACTGTAGTTGTTGGATAGTGCATGTCTCAATGGTATCGAGGTAAGATTGTCTAGAAGGCGGCACAAAGGTTAATCATAAGTGCAATTAGCTCAGAGATGAAGAAGCAGTAACAAATCAGGACCAATCAGCCAAATCCAGAGGATAGGAGGAGCCATATCACAGTAACCAATATCTCATTAGGCAGTAGGAGTGCACACATAGCTCAACAGAAAGGGAGAATGGGATGTTAGGTATCATAGGAGCATACTAGAAGTTAAAAGGGTGTATATTATGATTAGAGTGCAAGTGTGTCTGCTGCAGGTCTATGTATGACAGCATAACTAAAAGGGAGGCCCAGAAGGCATGAGGGGCCCTGGGACAGCACTGTCCAACCACTCCATCAAACAACCTGTGTGATCACATGAGAGAGAGGAGGCGACAGAGGGGGTGGGGGCAGCATCAAGATATCTCATTGCCATGACTATCTATGGCAATGAACCCCCTGATCTACACCTTTAACCTTACCTTATAGTAGAGCTATTTAACACAATGACTGACTAAACAAATAAGATTTCAGCCTAGACATTGAAGATTGAGACTATGTGTGAGTACTGAACAATAATTGGAAGGTTATAGCTGGGAGGCTTTGTAGGTAAAAGCTCTGCCCCTCTGCTGTAGTTTTCATTACTCTCGTTACTGATAAAAGGCCTGCACCTTTTGATCAAAGCAGACATGGCAGATAATAATAGACCAATAGTTCACTCAACTATAGTGGGGTGAGACTATTTAGTGCATTATTTTGTAACACTTTACACTTTACAGTTCAAAAACTCATAGGTAACTATGCAGGTGCGAAGCAGGAACGAATGAGTAGTTTTTCATTAATACCTATCTTATTCCTATAAAATAATAAGAACTACTAGTTAATTACTCACTATGTTAGTAGGAGCTCACTATTACACTGTAAAAAAAATGCTGTAAATTTTATAGTAATTTACTGGAAACCTGAGGTGAAATATTAAATTTGCAAAATTTCCCCCTCTGAGCTGATCTGCTAGTTTCCCCAACATAATTTTAGTGGAATATGTGGGCTCAATCTAATTCAATCTAAATTGTAAAAGACTACACAGGCTTTGTATTGATTAATGCAGGCTCAACCAAACCACCATTAAATAATACCCTACTATTAGTTACCCTACCAACAACTCAGAAAAGCCAAAGTTTTCACCAAACTGGACCTGATCAGTGTATACAACCTCATCTGCATCAGAGAGGGTGATGAATGGAAAATGGCCTTTAGCACCACCTCTGCCTACTAAGAGTACTGCATAATGCCTTATGGGCTCTCGTGCCCCCTCAGTAATCCAGTGTCTAATAAATGACGTGGTTCAGCTCCATCACCACTCCACTAACCAACTTGTTAAAGAAAGGGGTGAAAAACTAAAGTGGAATCCAGCTGCTGACCAAGCTGTGCAGAACCTCAAAAAGGCATTCACCATAGCACCCATCCTTAAGCATCCTGACCTCAACAATCAAACGTCTCAACTCCCACCAAGATGGGCTCTATTCTTAATCAGGTTTAATTTCAGCATCTTCTTCCATCCCAGTTCTAAAAATGGCAAGGCATTTTCCTTGTTCTCTGCTTCACCAAAAGAACAAACTGATGAAACCATTCTCCCCGAATCTAGTTTCATTTGTACTGTGAAATAGCCAAAGCCAATCGTCTTCAGTCTCCTGAAACAACTAACAACTATGTATCACCCAGTTTGCAGGTTAAACTCACTTGGGCTCACACCTCACCTGCCACTGGACACCCAGACATCCACAAAACCAACAATCTGCTCCATAACAAATACTGGTGGTCCAGCAAGCTCACTGACACACGTTAGATCATCTCATCAGATAAATTCTGCTTCTTCAGATAAATTAGTACCTCTGCCACTCCTACAATGCCCCTGGTTACACTTGATCTGGACTACATAATCAACCAACTGGTCTCCATAGGAAAGTCGGCTATCCTAGTGGTCATAGACCGATTTTCTTAGTCCCTCTGCCTGATACCACTGTCCAGGCTACCCACAGCCTTCGAAAATGCTGAAGTTCTGTTTAATCATGCGCTTAGATACTTTGGGTTACCACACTGTAAGTGACTGGGTAACACAATTCATGGAATAGCTAGGAGTGGCCATCAGCCTCACCTCTGGCTACCATCCACAAGCCAATGGTCAAGTGGAGTGAACCAACCAAGAAATAGGCAGGTTCCTACGCTCCTTCTGTGCTGATAATCAGGACAATTGGTCTCAGTACCTATTGTGGGCTGAGTATGCACAGAACTCATTGAGGCACTCAGCCAACCAGCTCACTCCCTTACAGAGCATCCTAGGTTACCAAACTCTCTTGTTTCTGTGGAACAAGCAGTGGACAAGCGATTCAGTCTGTGTTAAACCACTCACTGACGTCTGGAATAAGTGTCACAGAGCAACAAAGAATTTGCCGACAGACATTGGACTGAAACACAGAGGTATCAACCAGGAGATCAAAAATTGCTTTCCACCAGAGACCTCTGGGTCAGTCTGGGCTGCTGCAGAATGCTCATCGTTACCTAGGTCCAAACAAAATCTTACAACGCATCAATGATATAACGTATAAGCTGTAACTACCACGTCACTCATCCTTTCCTCCCTTGTTCCATGTGTCATGCCTCAAGTGGCAATCCAAGGTCCCTTGGCTGCAGAGGTCCCCACTATGACCCCACCAGAACCCCTGGAAATCAAGGGACAACCGGCCGATAGAGTCAAAGCCATTCTAGATGCTCAAAGAAGATAAACTACAACATCTAAATGACTGAGAAGGTTGCAGCCCTGAGGAGAGATGCTGGATTCCTGCACATGATGCTCCCACTATTTTGCAGCGACTGCCATGCACGACAACCTGAAAAACCTGGAGCTCATCCTAGAGGTAGTCCACGTAAGAACTCTGCTCCTGGAGTGAGCCCTTGCAGGGAATGAGTTCTGTCATGTCTATGCCAGAATCAGCATTAAACATATCCCAGACTGCACCAAAAACTACAAACTTGGACTCCCTGGACTACTAAAAAAACCACGCACCATGTTCAATGTCATGTGCACAGCCACCTGATTACTGATCACACAAACCTGGACTCAATCACCACTGCACCTGCTTGCAGCCCACTGAACACTCCAAACACACTGCAAAGTAACTCCACTCAGCTCTGTTACTACGACTGCAAGCCTTTTGATTCTGATTACTGTTTCTGGTTTTGACTCTGGTTTGTTTATTTCATTTTTGCCTTGACTTCTGATAACATGTTTGTGCATCTGACCTTGTGCCTGTTTTTCGACCTCGACCACGTCTAGTGTTTTTGGATCTGATTTTTGTCTGCCAGTCTTTTTAAAAATAAAGCCGTCTCTGCCATTATCAGTCCAGTTTGGTACCATAACAGCTCTTAGCAATGTTGTTTGCATGTATTGTAACTATATGGATGTGAGTTTAAGCAATAAAGTGAAACTATTAGTAATGACTACAAGTGTTACTATGTAGCTCTTCAGTAGTTAATGAAAATGTGGAAAAGTATTGTAAGGTGAAACACAAGGAAAGTCATTAGTAATGATTTATGTGTTACTGTGTTGTTCTTCACTAGTTAATGATGATGTGGAACAGTATTACACATGGTAATTCATTACTAATTTTATTATTTAAAATAATTTTACAAACTAATTTGAAAGTATGTTAATGGAGAATTTGTCACTGATTACTACATTAAAGCCTTGTACTTTTGTAGGTTTTTGTTGTCCATTTCTCTCTTTAGAGTTTGATTGGCTAAATAAAAACAAGACTCCAACCCTGTGCTCCTCTGAGGAGACCTGAATAACTCATATAAATATTTACATTTTAGACACTGAGATGTTGAAATAGGTTGAGGTACACTGATCAGCCATAACATTAAACCACCTGCCTAATATTGTGTAGGTCCCCCTTGTGTCTCCAAAACAGCTCTGACTCATAAAGGCATGGATTCCACAAGACCTCTGAAGGTATGCCATTTTATCTGGCACCAAGATATTAGCAGCAGATCCTTTAAGTCCTGTAAGTTGTGAGGCGGGGCCTCCATGGATCGGACTTGTTTGTCCAGCACATCCCACAGATGCTCGATCTCAGTGAGATCTGGGCAATTTGGAGGCCAAGTCAACACCTTGAACTATTTGTCTTAACCATTTAAACTTAAACCATTGCTGAACAATGTTTGCAGTGTGGCAGGGTGCATTATCCTGCTAAAGAGGCCACTGCCATTAGCAAATACCGTTGCCATGAAAAGGTGTACTTGGTCTGTAACAATGTTTAGGTAGGTGGTATGTGTCAAAGTAACATCTACATGAATGCCAGGACCCAAGGTTTCCCAGCAGAACATTGCCCAGAACATCACACTGCCTCTGCCGACTTGCCTTCTTCCTATAGTGCCTCCAGGTAACTGATGCACATGCACCCGGCCGTCCACATGATATAAAAGAACACATGATTCATAAGACCAGGCTGCCTTCTTCCATTGTTCTATGGTCTAGTTCTGTTGCTCATGTGCCCACTGTAAGCACTTTTGGCGGTGGACAGGGGTCAGCATTTGCACTCTAACTGGTCTGCAGTTACGCAGCCCCATATGCAGCAAACTGCGATGCACTGTGTGTTCTGACACCTTTCTATCATAGCCAGCATTAACTTTTTCAGCAATTTGTGCTACAGTAGCTCTTCTGTGGGTTCAGACCAGACAGGCTAGCCTTCTCTCACCACGTGCATCAATGAGCCTTGGGTGCCCATGATCCTGTTGCCGGTTCACCAGTTGACCTTCCTTGGACCACTTTTGTTAGGTACTAACCACTGCATACCAGGAACACCCCACAAGACCTGCTGTTTTGGAGATGCTCTGGCCCAGTTGTCTAGCCATCACAATTTGGCCATTGTCAAAGTCACTCAGATCCTTATGCTTGCTCATTTTTCCTGCTTCCAACTTATTGACTTCGAGAACTGACTGTTCACTTGCTGCCTTGACAGGTGCCATTGTAATGAGATAAACAATGTTATTCATTTCACCTCTAAGTGGTTTTAATGTTATGGCTGATCGGTGTATATTAGGTAGTAGATCTCCAGAAAGAAGGTAATGCTTTGATATTAGGAGTTAATCTTGGTGTGATGAGAAATTAAACAGTAATTGTTATAAAAGAGCCATAATTAGCTAGTAGTTCTGCAGGTGAAATCTAAGACTCAGTAATTACCGCTTAAGATTCAGTTAAACTCCACATTTAACATTGGGTAGGTGCATAGTTACTCCATAGTTAATAGTGAACTCTTACTAACATACTTACTGAGTAATTAACTAGTAGTTATTATTATTTTATAGGAATAAGATTGGTGTTAATGAAGAACCACTTATTCGTTCCTGCTTATTGCCTGCATAGTTATCGATGAGTTGTTGAACAGTATTGTAAAATGTCACCCTTTATATGTTTTATAGTATTTTATAATCAATTAAAAATTTTACTGAGAGTCATTGCAGTGTTGATAAAATATGGGTAGTAATATCTACTTGAGCTTCAAAGAATAGGCTGTGTCAAAAGTCATGCCAACTTTTTTCATTACTGCACATGATGTAACTGAAAGGCTGTCAATAGTTGCTATATAATCAGAATTCCTATTTCTAGGTGCCTGTAGTGAAAAAAAAACACACTTCTGTCTTGTTAGAATTAAGAAGGAGGGACAACAATGTGTTTTGTTGTTGTTGTATTCCTCAAGCTTAGTAAGCTGGTGTCTGTCATCAGGTTTAGATGAAACATACAACTCTGTCTCATCAGCAGCTGTGATGAAGCCTAAATGCTGGTTGAAAGGTTTCATGTAAATGATTTCTGTGCAAGTATGAGCTCAGCTTCTGCGCTAAATCTATTCAAGGATGGATATATAGGGGATGTTTAAAACTTGTGTGTAATATATATATATATATATATATATATATATATATATATATATATATATATATATATATATATATATATATACATATATATATATATATTACACACGAGGCATACAGTCTCCCCTAAGGACATTCAGTGTTCCCCCAACTAAAAGATGTTGAGTCATAAACACACCAAACATTATATAACATATGATCACCTCTGCTGATCTCACTCATCTCACTCACTATGCACCTCTGTGATTTCATTTACAGTCCAGAAATGGACATTCAGTGTTTTCTGCCAACAGCAGAAATTGTTTTTTAACTGAAACAGACCTTTCTGAGCAATTCCCCTTCTTAATAGAAAACATGTCCTGCAGACACAAAGGTAATACTAAGGATCTACTGTACTGCCATCTTTATCTCAGCAAGCATAAATCACAACAATGTTTTTTTTCCTGTGCTTTGGACCTGTATATAGTGTCTAGCATTTTAAACTAAGTCCAACTAAGTCCATAAGGTACAATTACAGTCTATAAATCACTTCAAGCCCATGGTTTGAGAGTCTCACTGCTACATGAGCACTAACTGCATAGTAGACATTGAGGAAGACATAGTAAGTTGTGTATTTGACTTGAAACCAACTGCTGCTGCATCAACACTAGAGTAATATATTTTATCATTGCCCTATACATATGACTTTATACATCATGAGAGGTCTCCTTTAGAGAAAAAAGCCCTTTGTTTTTAGAGTACCTGTTTTCCCTTAGGTGATTTACAGCTCTTTATCTAAAGACCTGATGGTCATGAGCACAGTTTTCATTATGGCCTCCTAATGACAATATATGCTTTGAATTTGGTGTTCAGTAGGAGTGGTAATTTCAAGTAACTTCAGTCTTTTGATTCCGTTCACCAAAAAGATTCATTCAGATTTGTTCACTGATTCGTTCAGTGACCCTTTCTGTAAGTTACATAATTCCACCAGTCGGTGGCACCAGTGAAGGTCTTTTTTTTGATATTATGAGTAAATTGTGTTTCATTCACTCAATCCATTCATTTAAAAATGCCAAGTTTTCAAGAAACAAGTTTTAGTATATTTATTAAAATTGGCATGTCGAATCCACAAAGAGAAGGTCTGGTGAATTTTATTTTCAAGAAAGACATTTCAGTCAGTGCAGGCTAATTTCGAGAGAGTGGTCACGAATGAGGATAGGAATGTAATTTTGTAATGTAATTTAAAAAAAACAGTTTTTACATACATTATGAAGTAGTTTCCAATGCTACAAGAATTTAAAAAAATAGCCATCAGTCATTTTACACATTCATGTATAGCAGATTATGCTATGAACAACACAACAACAACATAAGGCTTGTCTTAGTGCTACACACTTTTCAAATGCGCTGTTCTGCCCTCTTTCCCTTCTTGTTGAAAGGGTGGCGAACTGAATAAATGACATGCATATATCAGCAGGCATCAGTGAGTCAACAGATCCTCGTTCGTTCACCTAGTTTCTTCATTTCGTTCATGAATGACAATTACCAGTTTGTTCATTTCGTTCATGAATGACAATTACCAGTTTGTTCATTTCGTTCACAAACTGCAAGTACCAGTTCACCCAGAATCAGTAAGTCTACCACTCTCGTTCAGACTCAAAGTAATGACTCAACCAATGATATGCTCCTTCATAGCCTACACTAGTAAAAGCCTGACTCCCACAGTCAAGCAGGAGGAATACAAAACTGAAGCAGAACAAGTAACAGTTGTTAGTCATGTCTTTTTGCCATGTTTGTTGGTTGGGCTTTTTCTACATACTAACTAAAGCAGTCTTATTCTCCACCTATGTACATTTTCTGTTTATCATCTTACCTAAAGACCTTTTTACACACTTCAGAGTGATTTAGTTTCAAAAGTTAGGCTAATACAGGTTATTGTTGATATTTTAGCCAACAGTGTCTGAAGATGATATAGAGAGCCCTACCTATGTCTTAGATAAGAAACAGCCAACTGCTTCAATGTTTATAGTGCCAGATCAAGATATCATTCTCTTTTAAAAGTCCCCACTTGTACACTACTGCATCCAGATTGAGAGGGCTTCATCTGAGAATGTCCTTTTCATAGTTGTAAAAAACTCTTCTAGCTAAAAGACAGATGGTTCATGAACATAGGGTTTAATAGGTAATGTAACATGTTGTTATACTGAGGAACAGAGACAAGAGTTTGAATGTTTGGCCTGGCTTCAAAATGTACTTGTTTTGTAAAGCTATAGAGGAGCATACTCATACTATGATCCAGCTGTAGTGAAGAACTGTGGAACTCTTATAATGATGTCTCTGGAGAGACAGGTCATGAGTTCACTATTTTTTATATATTCACAGCCACACCTGGCATCCGATGCATTTAAGCAAAAAGTAAGACATCAGAATAAGGGCACCACTCGAATAGACAAATATGGATAAATTAAAATGAACATCCCTTAAATGAGAAATAACAGTGAAAGTGCAAGTTTAATGAGAAAACCTGTGTGGTTGTTTTTGAAAAAGGCTGTGAAATAAAATTTACTTTTGTTCACCACTTGTACAAGCCATTTGTACAAACAAAAGGCTTAAAGTAACAGAAGGTAAAAGCCCTCTTTTTATCCTTTACATGTGTTTCTATGGTAGGTCTCAACAATTCAACTACTCTGGACCATGGAGAACAAAGAACAAGTATTAATCCTTACTTTATTTGTCTGCTCAATTGCAGCACCCACTAGAAGTTGTCTTTATATGCTGATCAAGAATCAGGGCCACAAATTCTAATTCTAATTTAAAATGACCTTAGATCAACATAAAAATAATCCCGATATTATTACATTGCTATATTAATGTACTAATATTCTGCAGTCACACAGGTCTGTGTTAGCTATGATTGGTGTCATGTATTGTGAGTGCAGATGGATGCAAATGCAGTTTAAAGCGTTTATTGAGAGGCAGGCAGACAAATACAAAAACGACAGGCAGAGACAGCATCCCAAAACAGGCATGGGTCATGCGATATACGAACTGGGCAAACTAGGCAAAATAAACAGCTGGGGTGTGGGAGGTTGTGCCATGCTCCTCAAGGTGGGGCAGAACTTGGGAGGCCTCATCATCGGCTTCAAGCTGGAACAGATCTTGGGTGGCTGTCGGCATTTAGTATGAGCAGGTCATGAGAGGCCATGCCTCGACCTCTGGCAGGATCTTGCCACATTTGCCTCTGGCTAGAGGTCTGCAGGGGAAACCACCTCACTGGTCTCAGGCTGGAGCTCTGGAGGTGAGGCCGCCACATTGGTCTCTGACTGGAGCTCTGGAGGTGAGGCTGCCCCTTCAGCCTCAGGCTTGAGCAGGATGTGGGAGGTCACACTAATGGCCTCTGCCAGGAACAGAACTTGGTATGCTGCTCTGTCTGCCTCAGGCTTGAGCTCTGGAGGTGAGGCACCACGTTGGCCTCTGGCTGGAGCTCTGCATGGGAGGCCGTCCCTTCAGGCTTGAGCTCTGGAGATGAGGCGGCCTTGTTGGCCTCTAACTGGAGCTTGGCAGGGGAGACCACCTCATTGGTCTCAGGCTGGAGCTCTGGAGCTGAAGCCACCACGTTGGCCTCTGGCTGGCGCTCAGCAGGGGAAACTGCCATGTCAGCCTCTGGCTGGACTTCCTCTTCATCTCCAGCCTTCCACTCCTCATAGTAGATGGTGAATGGCCAGGCAGGTTCATCCGACAGACTGGCCCTCCCCAGTCTAAAGCTTGCCTTCCCATAGATCACTCTCATTATGCACACAAATTTGGCTACACTTCCCAGACCAAGGTTACCTGTGGTGACCAGAAGCTCCGCCCACTGGTGGGTTCAGCCAGTGAACCGGGATAACAAGAACCCCAGCCACTGCTTCTTTTTGGGCTTGGGGTCCAACAGGCTCTCAAAATAAAACTGGCACTGAAGGAAGAATCCATTCAGAAAGCTTTCAAAGTCGTCAAAGGGAGCCAGAACATCGAACCACTGGGGACACACAATCAAATGCTGGCATGGTAATCCCGGCGCAGCACTCCTTGCGCTTCCCTGTTGGATCCATGTTGTAGGTGCAGTATTGTGTCAAGTAATGCGAGTGCAGAGAGATGCAAGTTCAGTGAAAAGCGTTTATTAAGAGGCAGGCAGACAAATCCAAAACGACAGGCAGAGACAGTATCCAAAAACAGGCATGGATCAGGCGATGTACAAACTGGACAAACTAGGCAAAACAAACACAAGAAACAAGAAATAGGTAAGAAGTCAAAAAAACGGAACAAGAAATACTGGACAACGGCTTGGTAATGCTCATGCAACAAACATTGAAACAGTACTGCTTGAAGAACAAAGACACAGGGGATTATAGGTATACACACTAATAAAGGGCAAATTAGGAACAGGTGAGATTGATCATGACACGTGAGGGGAAACATCAGATAACAATACAGGGGCAGAGACAGGACAGAAACCAAAACAAAAACATACATGGTAACATAAACAAAGGCATAAACATAAACCCGGAAGTGTATGCTGTCGCGGTGCCGGTTGCTTAAGCACGCTGAGCGATTTTGCACTTGGCACTCGGCATGAGGGAGAAATACCTGACAGTTGGACTCCACAGACCTATGCATAATATAACTTTTTTTAAATTTTGCACTGAACATCATTTCAGGTTTGAGAATGTAGAAACAGAAAAAAAATACACTGGTAGACAATATGCCTGCCATCTTTTGCAGCTGATTACATTTCCATTTTCAGATAGACAATTACTCTCTGAATCTGACACTGAAACTTTGTTTATTAATTTGAAGGAAAGATGAACGTGCTTAACACTCTACTATCGTAATATGTCAAGTGTAAATCCCATTTATTTTCTGCACAGTATGCAAAAATGATTAAGAACAATAAAAATATACTGTTTGATTATTGTTTAGCAGCATTTTTTGCCTCAGAGCCAACATGGGTTGCCAGTTTACTGTGAAATAAACAGTAACCATATTTACATATAGTAAAGTACTGTAATATCATAATGTTGTATAAAACAACACACAACCCAGTGCATTTACTCATATGGCTGATGGGGGATACAACTGAGCTGAAGGGACTTACACAAGCATGATGGCTTGGTGGTGCTGGGAATTTAACACACAGCCTTCTGATCAGTGGCTTAAACCACACTACAACAACACTCCGACTAGCTTGCAATTATTCAACTACTTCTATCACTGAATAAACTCCACTAAAAGATTGCATTGTATCAATTTGTCAATCTGAGAAAGTTGTGGTGACTCAGTGGTTAAGGTTTTGAGTCACAGATAAGAAGCGTGCACGTTCAAATACGAGCACCACCAAACTGCCTTGGTTAGGTCCTTGAGCAAGACCCTTCAGCTCAGTTGTATCCTGCTTTGAGCAAGGTGATAAATGTAATAAATATAAATAAGTATAGTTAATGGCTAAAGTACTGTCAAATAAGTGTCATCACTGTAAAAAAAAATACTGTAGATGTTACAGTAATTTAGTGGCAACCTGGATTGCCAATAAAGTACTGTAAAATATAAAGTAAACAACTGTAAAACATACTTACAATAAACAGCTGTAATATCTTACATAGTATAAAATAACACATGGGGTGAGTACATAGATTCATCTTCTAGTGACATTATAGTTTCTTACTTATTTGACAGTACTTTAGCCATTAACTATACTTATTTATTCATTTAAGGCATTTGGTTGACACCCTTATCCAACTTACATTTATCTCCTTTATACAACTGAGCAGTTAAGGGTTAAAGGTCTTGCTCAAGGGCCCAGCAGTGGCAGCTTGGTAGTACTGAGAGTACTGTGCTCCAGACCTTCCAATCAGTAGTCCAATGGCTTAATAACTGAACTACCACTACCCCTATTTGGTTATATACTCAGTTACATACAATCAAGAATTACTGGTACTCTTGGTAAAGGTTACAAAAAAAAATTATCTGTGGTTAATTAGATCTCAGAGCTTCAATTAAAAAAAGTACATTTATTTGAAGAAAATAATCATTTAAAAAAATCAGAAATATATTTTTAATTAAAACTATATGTGTCACAATAGTTGGCACCCCTGCTTAGTTCTTTGTGCAACCCTTCTTTGTCAGCATAATAGCAGAGTCTTCTTTTATAATGCTTGTTGAGATAAGAATACAGAGCAAGGAATCTGAGAGCACTCCACAATACAGAAACTCTCCACAACCTCCAAATCCTCTCTTGTGGACTTTCAGCTAACCCCACAGGTTTTTAATGGGGTTTAGGTCAGGAGACTGGGATGGCCATGTCAGAAGCATGATTCTGTGGTCACTGAACCACTTTAGTAAGGATTTGGACACTGTCCTACCAGAAGATCAACCATGACCCAGTTGTAACTTCTTGGCAGATGCAGGCAGACACAAGGTTCCCAGGGCCAGCATAGACCCTCCACCATACTTAACAATGGGTAGTAGGTTCTATTCTGTATAACCATCCTTCTTTTAAGCCAGACTCACCTTGAATGTTTCTTGCCAAACGATTCTGTCTTTGTCTCATCCGACCATAGAACCAGTTTCCTGAGTTCAAGTAGCAACTAGCGTCTAACTCCAGATGCTTACATCTGTGTTTAGAGGACAAAAAGGTTTTTCCTTTGGCACACCTTCCAAATAGTTTGTTGGCATTGAGAGGGTGTCTAATTGTATATTTGGAGATTTGATGACCCCAAAATGGTGCAATCTGCATCTGCAATCTGCATACATCCCTGTGCAGGGGGAGCAAAATACACCTGGTCCTCTTCCAGGCAGGTTCAACACTGACCTGGTTGTTTAAACCTCTGAATTATTGCCAATTCTTAAGGCCAATTCTTTTGTTTTTGCTATACACTGAAGACATTTAGGTTTGAGATTAATGAATATGAGACGATTTGTCAGAATTTCAGCTTTCATTTCTTGATATTTACATCTAGATTTGTTAAACAACTTAGAACATGTCAACATTGGTGGTGAGCCACCCAATGTTTACATGAGCAAAAGTATAGGAACAGATTGTCTTAAAGTAAATTAAAGTAAATGACACTTAATTTTTGGTTGTTTATCCCTTACTTGCAATAACTGCATCAATCCGGTGACCCACCGACATCACCAAACTGTTGCATTCTTCTTCTCTGATGTTTTTCAAGCTGTGTACTGCTTGTATTGTATCTTCTTTCAGTTGTTGTTTGTTTTGGGGGCTTTCTACCTTCAGTCTCCCCTTCAGGAGGTGAAATGCATGCTCAATTGGGTCAATTGGGTCATTGCTTTGCTGCATGATGAAGTTCCTCCCAATTAAATTGGATGCTTTTCTCTTTAAATTTGCGCACAGAGTGTTTCTGTAGACTTCTGAATTCATTCTCCTGCTACCATCATTGACCATCATCAGTAAACATTAGTGAGCCCATTCCAGAAGCAGACATGCAAGCCCAAGCCATGGTGTTACGTCCTCCGTGCTTGACCGATGAGCTTGTGTTGTTTTGGATCTTGAGCTGACCCTTTTTTCTCCACAATTTGGTAAAGGGTAATCTGGGTTCCAGAACTTGGTATTTATTTGTGAATTCCAATCTGGCTTTCTGATTCTTACTGCTGATGAGTGGTTTGCATCTTGTGGTATGGCCTCTATATCTCTGCTCTCAAGCTCTTCTTTGAACAGTGGATTGTGATACCTTCACCCTGCCCTGTGGAGGTTGTTGGTGATGTCACTGACTGTTTTGGGGTTTTTCTTCATAGCTCTCACAGTGTCATTATTTTCAATAATGTCAATAATTAATGACAACTGTCATTAATTTCAATTGTTTTCCTTGGCTCACCTGTTTGATGTCTGGTTGTTAGCACACCAGTGGTTCCTTTCTTTTTCAATCTAAATTGTTATAATGGTTATAATATAAAATTATAATGTTATAATATTAAATTATCCTTTTTAACAAAAAATACAGACTTCACAGGCAAAACCCAAGGATCAAAGCAATAGTAGACATTCACGTCTATTAATTATTTAAACAATCAATCTAACAGGGCACCCCTGGACAACAAGAAACACCTGTCAGTCACATGTTGCTATATTTTTGATCATTTGATTGACCAAAATTGGTGGGTTCAAACAAACGTTGCCATTTTCTAAGCTGTTTAACACATATAGATGTAAATATCAGGATATAAAAGCTTAAATTCTTATCAATCATCTCATATTGATCCCAAACTTAAATGTCTTCTTTTTACAGCAAAAGCAAAATAATTGGCCTTGCTGTTCCAAAACACTCAGAGGGGAACTATATTTCTGCTTACACTACTTTCATATTACATTCTGTCATTCCATAACCACTTTATCCTGGTCACGATTGCAGTGAACCCAGACCACATACAGAGAGCACTGGGCATGAGGAGGGAATACAACATGGATGAGTCATTGCAGGGCACCATACACACACACATTTTCACAATTATTTACACTTCGGGCAATTTAAAGTAGCCAGTCCACCTTCAGAGAACACAGAGGAAATCCATGTGGACACATGGATAACATACTGTATTGTAACATACTGTAATTACTGTATTATAACATACTGTAATTACACAGGTCACTAACCTGAGCCCAGGCTCAAACCAGGGACCCTGGAATTGCAAGGTAGCATAGGAACTCTGCACTATCATACCACACCATGTAAGGTCAATTTTAAAACTCAATTAATTCCAGGCACTGAAAACCTATTCTCCTCCTGTTGGTGCAAAAGAATCAGATATGAATTATGAATAGAACCAGAAATAGACAGCACTGTTGTCTACATGCAAATCAATCCCATGTGCCCCAAACATAACTGCTTGTCACTTTGCATAACATATAAGATTGTGCAAGCCTCACTCTGATAATGCAATAAGGGAGAAGGCCACCCGAGGCTCCCCACTAGTAGCATGAAATCAAGCAACAGAAAATCTCATCAGACAGAGTTAGAGGTATGATTTATTTGTTTTACTGGACTAATTTTAGATTTATGATTTCTGAAAGCAAAAACTGGAAAATGAACACCCAGGAATGCATGGTGAGCAAAATTTTCCTTTGATAGTACACATGATACTTAATTTATTTTCAGCTCAAATCCAAACATTCCTCCAAGGTTCAAGATGTCCTTATCATAACATAATAGCATTGTGATAGTGCCATGCTTCTAGAATTCAGTCTTTCAGGAATGATGCAAACTTTGCCACCATGTTCACTCTTGAGAGACCTGCTAGCTAAATTCAGCTGTCATTTCCCACCACATACCCTTAGACTAGTTTAGGTATTTGAATATGATTTAAAAGCTGACCTTGTTGCTCAGGTACAAACAGATGGTTAAATGAAGTAAACACATGGAGGGTCAGCACACGCTAAGACCTCCACCACATGGTGCCGCTGACAAAGCAGTTAAGTACTGCTGTACTTAAGAGTTAAGAGTTAAGAAACTTCTGTGCTTCTGTAAATCAAACAGTAAGCACTTATATCTCTCTTTAATGCGTGATTTTATGAGCTAGTTCACATAGATGTTATGTCCTCTGTAAAACAGTTTTCTTTAAAGAGACACATCAAGGACCACATTAAAATAGTGGGCATTTCGATCTAGCCTTTGAACTTAAACACTCTGAGTGTAAATTCAGTGCTTTCAGTTTTTGCTATGATGCTTTGTATTTGTAGTATGGGGTTTGAGAGGTTTGTGATGACACCAAACTAGACAGTTAGGTCTAGCTAAATATTGCTGATTGACGATTGTATTGGCCATGACTCCAGCATTAGCATTTAGTCAGGGTTTTTTTTAATTACGGGTGCACAAGGTCAGTAACGCTTGAAAAACCGAAATTGGGATTATAAATAAACCTAATGTGTTATTAACCGTAATTAAGCTCATTATAAAATCGAAATAAAATTATATAAACCATGCGTGCATATGCTCTGATAGTGAAACAGCAGTGGATATACTGTTTGAATTCTTGTATAGTGAAGTAGCCCTGAGAACACCATGTTTCATTTTTATTCATTTGATTGTGAGAGAAGACATTCCATGTGTGGAAGGCTAGCACAGCTCTGTTTGGAAAGCATGGACAAGGGAACCTAAGATGCATCAGAGAAACATTTTATTGCCCTGCTCCAAAGTCAGACATTATTAAGGCTATTATTAATGCAATTTATGTTTGTTGATTTTAAAGCTGCAGACACCACTTTTTCTGACAGAAATCTAAATTGACAGATCGACAGCCATTGCGATAGTTAGAATTTATCAGCGATTCCCGATGCTATCGTCACTCATCTCAAGTGAAACACCCTAAAACCCAATATCGCGGTTCTCAGGATATTATGTTATATGCTTCTAAGTTATAAGCATGTTGGTTATAAGCATTTTTAAAGAAAATGACGTTAAATATCATATAACTTTGTAGTAATGAGAGCATCACATTAAAATGGTCTTTCCTAGGGGATCACATTTAGTTTCAGTGGAAGGCTTCTAAGAGCAAAGAATGCTGTCAGATTGCACATTTATTATAAAAAGTAGACAGTCAGGCTGTGGGTAGATTTAGCTGTCTTATCAATCATACTTTCTAAATGGAAAAGTTTGTATTAAACTTTGAAAAGACAAAACCTTGTTTCTGAAATGCCAGGACTTTGTTCTAGATTGTATTTTCAGAATTGTTGGGAGGAAGAAAAATGGCCACAGATTCAAAGTCATGGCAGATTCGACTACACATTACAATCTGCATGGCCTAATCTGGCTGTGCATGCTGAATTTTATCAGAAAACATGGTCTTGCTTCAGACATAATGAAACAATGAATGCACCAGGACCTACCAAAGCTTTGCCATTCTGTCTACTGCTTATCTTAACATGGACAGATGAAATCACAAATCTGTTTGCTGTTGGAAAAGCCATTACTGCACTGGCAGTGTTTTCCATGTATTTTTGAATGTGATTTGTTTCCAAACAATCCCATATGTATGATGGTTAAATTTTATTGTCTTATCTCAAAAGTAAACAAACAGACACACAAATAAGCAAATGAATGAACAAATAAATAAAGGTATTAATACATACATACAGTTATTAATTAATATATAAAATAAGGTTGAGTAAGCACACACATAGCTGGAGGCCAATCTTGGGGAAAAAAAAAACAGAATTTATTTAAAAATATATGTTTACTTTTTTTTGACAATTTGAGGCTTTATCCATATGCTTATTTTTGGTTGATTTCAGAAAGGTGAATTATTGTCATTAATATGGATGATTGTAATATAAAAACTACTGGCAATTGAAAGTTCTTTAATATAAACTACAGTCTTTAAGGGATATTAAATAATGTCTGAGCTTTATTATAATTAGAACTAACTTCATTATCTCATAATATGACAGAGCAGTAGTCTTTTTAACACAACAAAGGGACCAAATTAAAGTCCCTCCTTTTTTGAATTGTGAAATTTCCAGTGAATGGAGGCTTATCTGCTTCTATGTTCCATGCTTTAAACATTAATCTTGCTTTGTAGTCACCTTCCAAGCAACTTAGTGCTTTTTTTTCCTTCTAAATATATACTCTATGGCCAAAATTGATGGACACCTGACCATCATACCCATATGTGCTTTTTGAATATCTCATTCCAGATTTAGTCCCCCCTTTGCTGCTATGCTCCAGTCTTCTGGGAAGGCTTTCCACTAGATTTTAGAAAGTGGCTATGGGGATTTGCACATTCCGCCACAAGCAGCATTGGTGAGGTCAGGCACTGAAGTTGGGCAAGGAGACCTGACGCGTAGTCTGCATTCCAGTTCATCCCAAAGGTGTTCAGTGGGGTTGAGGTCAGGGCTTTGTACAAGCCACTTGAGTTCTTCTACACCAACCTTGGCAAACCATCTCTTCATGGACCTCGCATTGAGCACAGGAGCATTGTCATGCTGGAATATGTTTGGGTCCCTTAGTTCCAGTGAAGGGAGATTGTAATGCTACAGCATACAAAGACATTCTAGACAATTGTGTGCTTCTAACTTTGTGGCAATAGTTTTGGGAAGACACACATATAGGTGTATTGGTCAGCTGTCCACAAGCTTTTGGCCATATAGCATATGAGTTTGGCAATATAGTCTTGGCCATATAGTCTATGTCCCAGAGAAAAAATAAATGCTAAGAAAATATAAACAGAAAGGTAGAACATTTGGAGGTTATAGCACCAAAACAACCATCAAGAGAAGAACAGAGAAGTCTTCCCTGTGAAAAGGTCCAGGAAAGTCAGAACATTTTGTCTTTTTAGTTGTTGCACTTTTTTTTTTTTTTTTAATTGCGGCCATAATATATCTGGTGTATTCTCAGTCACAGTATCTGTATTTATTATTTTAATTTCAACCATAGCATTTCACTGGAGCTTGTGTTTACAGTATAACATAATTTTATTCTATCTGTCAGCATTAGTAGAATAAACTGTTAAGTAATGTAACTCTTTGTAAACACATTGGAATAAGCACTGATGCTACAGATGCTACAGAGGTTAAAAAATGAAAAGAAGATAAATATACTGTATATCAGGTAAATCACATATATATTTACACTTTGTAAGTATACAGTTACTGAATGTAGCCCATGTTGCTGTGCACAGTTTCTCTGTCACCCTTTACAACATTCATCAGCGTAATAGGACTAATGCTGACCATATGTTGCTTGAGTAGTGGGACATTCTCAGCACCACTCTGACACTGACATGGTAGTGACATTAAAGAGGGTGTTGCTCTAGTACAAGAATATCAGCATTGCTTGGGTTTGTAAACACTGTGAACTGTTTGGTCAAACACCTACTATCATCCCCTTCGTGGGTGTATAATTGGAGACTATAGGTCAATGTTGTCCATGAACAGGTTGTGGTAATCATTCTCTTTTGATCACAGCACTGCTGTTGGCTGGATGTTTTTGGTTGGTGGACTGTTTCTCAACCTGGTGGTTACAGTGACATTTAAAATATCCCGGCAATACTGCTGAACGTAACACACGTACTGCTGTGCTGAGCATGGTCCCTGACAGAAATAACATCTTGCCAGTGATAATCCTATTAATGGATGGGGTATTGGGTGGTCTTACAAATTGTGCACAGCTGCAGATGAGCTACAATGAGTAATGGTACACCTACAAAATGTATATTTTGGTATGTTTTATTAAATGAGTGTATGTACAAGGTAGTTGTAACTAATAAAGTGGTTAATACTTCACTGTACAATGACTGTACAATTAGGTTTAATTAGGCCCAGTATTTAGGGTGATGATTTGACATTCCAATGTGAGAATTTAGGGTAATGGGGCAATGTAGGGTATGCAGGACTATAGCTACATAAGGTGAGCTATAACAAAATGCTACATTTTGTGTATTACAAAATGAAATGCTTTATAGTTACTGTCATAAATCACTGAAGACTGAATTTCAGCTTTTGTCCACCTATCTTAAAATGAGCCAGTGTTTTGTGATATAATGCCTATCGCTTCCTCAATGCAGCCGGAGACTTTTTCAGTTTAGTGTCACATTTTACAGTTAGAACAATCATGTCCTTTTCTATCCATTGCAAAATCCCTATAATGCAGAAATGTATGTAGTGGTGGTAGAAATGTTTCTAATCCTCGGATAGGTCCAAGAGTAGAATAAAAAGAACTTCAGTGATGAATCACCATTGCCTTTGCAATTTCGTCCAAGACTATTCTTAGTCCATGTCAGAGGAACCAGCCCCTACTGTATTTTGCTGCTGATAATGCACTTTTATTCAGTGTGAAACCACTGAAATACTTCAATGCAATATTATATTTTCTCGCTTTTTTTTTTTGCTACGATAAGGTCAGAGAGAAGAAAATTCAGAAAGTAAAAGGGAGAGAAATATGAAAACAAATATGTAACATCATAACATTCTTGTTTCTGCATTATTCTGGGATGGGTAGAGAAAGATGTGCTGCATAAAATTGAGAAAGTCACTGTACATATATATAATATACAAATTGAAAACCATTTAAGGAAAAACCAGTGGCTCTATTATAATAAAATGTTATTCTGACATTTCTATGATGACAGATTTCTTTCTTGTGGTTATAAATGTGCTAGACTGCAGAACAGTTTCAGAGGCTTGGTTGCTCTTCTTCTTACCTATTCACTGACCTTTGGTGGAAACAGAGTCATGCCATATTCTTTCCATATCTGTTTTTTATATATGGATTTAATAGTGCTCCATTATAATTTGTTCAAAGGTTGAGATACCTTTTTTGTAACCAAACCCTGATTGAAAATTTTCCAAATCATTGGGTAGTACACACGAATAGGGGTGAATGCTTATGCAACAAGTGTCTTATTAAGGTGTTGAGCTACCATGAGGCACCAAAACAGCTTTAATGTGCCTTTCTCTCTAAATCTGGTGACTGCGAAGGCCATAGCATATGATTTAACTAATTTCTGGATGATTTCTTGAGGTGTGACTTTGCTATTTTAAATAAGGTTCCTCCGTCATGATGAAATCTATTTTCTGAAGTACACTTTTCCCTTTCCAGCAAAACACCACCACAACATGAAGCTGCCATCCCCATGCTTCACAGTTGAGATAGTCTTCTTTGGATTAAATGCCTTATCCTTTTCGTCCATACATATCGTTGATCATTTCGACAAAACAGTTTAATTTCTGTTTCGTTTGACCAGAGAAAACTCCTACAAAATGCTGGTGATCATGTGCAGACATCAGTCTGGCTTTTTTAGGCCGGTTTTGGAGTAGGGCTTCTTCCTTGCAAAACAGTCTTTCAGGCCATGGTGATATAAGACTCTCTTAATGGTGGATGTACTTACTTGGTTACCTGATGCTTCCAACTCCTTAACCAGTTCATTTGCTGTTGTCTTGGGGTTCAGTTCATTTGTGATGCAGATGCTTGTGGTACCTTCAGTTGTTTCAGTTGTATGTAAGACTTGGACTTGTGGAGATACATTTATATTATATATATATATATATATATATATATATATATATATATATATATATATAATCAGCCAATCATGCAAAAAATAATGCAGGTACAGGTCAAGCACTTCAGTTAATGGTCACAATTAACTGTGCTTAACAATTAACAATGGCCTTGTTGATGAGAGAGGTCAGAGGAAACATTGGTTTGAGCTGACAGGAAGGATATAGTAACTCATACAATCACTCTTTACAACTGTGGTGAACAGAAAAGCATCTCAGCATGCACAAAAAATCAAATCTTGTAGTAGATGGGCTATAACAGCAGAAGACCACATTAGGTTCAACTCCTGTCAGCCATGAACAAGAATCTGAGGCTTTCATGGTCATATGCTCATCGAAACTGGACAGGTGAAGATTAGAAAAATATCACCTGGTCTTTTTTCAGTCTTCAGCTGTTAGTTTCAGGATGTGGAAGTACATTTAGGATCATTAAGATTAATGGTTGACTTTTCACAGTGTCAGCTTTTTTTTTTTTTTTTTTTTTTTAATCTTTTTAGTTATCTTAAAGAGGCTCTTGACCCCTTCCTCCTCTACACTCCCTCTCTTTCACCAGGATGATAACTGAGGCATACTTAGATTTGTTTGAGAGCACTACTTTGGCATGTGGCTGGCCAAAGTGAGAGTGGGGGCTCCACATTCAGGCTCTTCTAACTGGAGAGGCTGAGCTAGCTGCCTCTACTCTGCCGTTTGATCTAGCTGGAGTACCTGGGCATGAGAAGAGCCATCAGCGGTACTACTCAATAGTGTTGGAGGAATTGAACTCTCAATTTACTTTTGCCAAAGGTTCCTTGTCTCCTGCAGATGCTGCTTGAGGACTGACCTGAAGCAGCCATAGAAGTTTGTTGAAGGGTAATGCTGGAGAAGTGTGTCATCCAACTGGACCATAGCCCAACCCAGAGTGGGTATGGTGCCGCCAACCTGACATACTGGCTCAAACCATCCAGCTGGCCAAGGACCACATGTCCATGTTCATGGACCAAGTTGACCCACACATTGCCCTCCCCACCCAATGAACTCAAGCCTATGATGAATTTGAGACAATAGATCAGAATCTCAGCTTTCATTTCCTTATCTTTACATCTACATGCATAAAACAACTTAGAACATGACACCTTTTGTTTGAACCCACCCATTTTAGATTATTATTTAGATTGATTGTTTAAACAATTAATAGCTCTGAGTGTTTACTTTTGGTTAGCCATGGGTTTCGCCTGTGAAGACTGCATTTGTTGTTAAAAAAGGATAAAACTATCCTTGTGAATACCAGAGAGCTGTCTATGGGAGAAAAGCAAGCCATTTTGAAGCTGAAAATCGAAAAGAGCCATTGGGAAAATCGACCAGAGCCATTGCACAAGCATTGGCCATAACCAATACAATAACTTGGAATGTCCTGAAAAAGAAAGAAACCACTGGTGTACTAAGAACCAGACATGGAACAGATCTGCCAAGGAAAACAACAGTAGTTGAAGACAGAAACATTGTGAGAAATGTGAAGAAAACCCCAAAAACAACAGTCAGTGACATCACCAACAACCTCCCCAGAGCAGGGGGGAATGTATCACGATCCACTGTTCAAAGAAGAAGATCAGAAATATAGAGGTCATACAATAAGATGCAAACCAGTCATCAGCCATAAGAATCAGAAGGACAGATTGGAATTTGCAAAGAAATACAGAGATGAGCCACAAAAGCTCTGAAACCAAGATTAATCTCTACCAACGTGAGGGAAAAGCCAAAGAGTGGACAAAAAAAGGTTCTACTCATGATCCAAAATATCTGAGCTCATCGTTCAAGCATAGTGGAGGTAGTGTCATGGCTTGGGCTTGCATGGCTGATTCTGAAATGGGCTCATTAATCTTTATTGATAATGCAACTTATGATCATATGCATCCAATCTAATTGGGAGGAACTTCATCATGCAGCAAGACAATGACCCAAAACATACTGCCAACACAACAAAGGACTTCATTGGGGGGTGGGGGGTGGGGAGCAGAAGGTATTAGATTGGCCAATTCGATCACCAGACTGAGGTTCAGTACATCCTTCAGCTGCCACAAAACTCCATACACTAGGTCACTTATTATGGGAGAATTTGATCTGGGCCCAGGAAAGGCAACAACAGCTCTAGATATTCCCAGCTGAGTCAGTTTGCACTGGGAAATAAAGGCCTTGCATTATTCTCTACCTGTAATTCAGAATTATTCACCAAGTAGCAAAGACCCTTCAAGGTCATGCAGCAAGTTGGAGAGATTGAGTATGTGGTTTTGAGAACAGACGGGGGGAACACTCAGCAAGCACAGCAAAGCCCAATTGTGGTTGTTTGATAGGATGGTCAGTTTTGCATCTATGCAACTATGCATATACCCAATTAAATGTCTCTCTAAAATTTTTCTTTTATTCTGTTTTTCTTACTTTTTTGGTGTGTCATTTAGTGTGGTAAACTAAAAGTAATAAGCACCGTGAGTAAATAAACTGAGAGCAAAAAAAGGAAACCCTGTGGTGGGGTGAGATGGTGGCACAGCCAAGCGGCAATGCCCAGCTGGTCTCACTCTGTCACAGGGCGCGCTGTGAGGTGAGTCCCAAGGTTACAGTGGAGCAGGTAATAGTGGCTATAGGCAAGTTGGTGGATTTTGCAAACATCATGCTGGGCACCACAGATGAATAAGGCCGTGATCGTATTTGTGAAATGAAAAGCCATTTGTTTATCAAAAAATTGAGCACAGAATCATGGTAATTGGAGACTTTTTTTTGTGCTCACTGCTCAGAACTTGCCGAGTTGCGTTGATCAAGTTGGGTCAGTGCAGGGGGCATGGTGCTGCTCAACCTCCTGCTGCTGATAAGCCTGGTACTGAGGATGAACTGTCAGGAGAAAGCAGTGATCCTGAGCCTGTGCCTGAAGTGGACTCGGCTGAACTCCAGGCTTCACAACTAGAGGACAGTATAGTTGAGTAAGGTGGTAGAGTGGGCACACAGAGTGGTGACATGGTGGAGGAAAATGGAGGTGAAATAATAGTAATAATAATAATAATAATAATAATAATAATATGTTTAATTTATATAGTACCTTTCCAGAGCTCAAGGACACTTTACAATAGTGATACAATAATACATAACAATGAACAGTCATGGACAAACACATAGAAATGAAAAACAGTTCAAATAGTATAGTTGTTGAGGGCAAATACATAGCAACACATTGACAAAGACAAATAACACTGAGAAAACAAATAAGTTTTAAGTTTATTTAAACTCAGAGACAGAAGTGATACTGAGAAGTGTCAGAGGGAGTGAATTTCAGATCTTGGGTGTTACTGACCTGACACCCATAGTAGAGAGGCGTGATCTAGAGACAGAGAGGAGTCCGGATCCAGAAGAATGAGTGGATCAGGTTGTAGGGGAGAAGCAATTCACTGAGATAGCGAGGTGCCAAACCGTGAAGTGATTTAAATGTAAGCAGGATTATTTTATATTATTTTATATGCGAAATGAAACCGGCAACTAGTGAAGAACAAAGAAGATTGGTGTAATGTGAGATGAGTGCTTGGTATGTGTAAGAATTCTAGCAGCAGAGTTTTGAATATGTTGTAACCTAGCAATAGAGCTAGCAGGTAAACCAAGAAGAGAGCATTGCAATAATCAAGACGTGAGGATATAAATGTATGAACCAGTGTTTCGACATCTTTGAGACTAATGAAGGGATGAAGGCGAGCAATGCGACAGAGGTGAAAAAAATGCAATTTTAGGTGGTGCTATGCTAATGGAAAGCAATGGCGTAGAAATAGATAATGATGGTGCAGTTGCAGAAAATGCTGCTATGGCAGTAGGTAACAATTCTGTGGTAATGAAGAGTGCTGGTAATGCGATGAGCAATGATTTGTAGTAAATCGATTGAGTAAAATGATTTGAGCAATGTAGTTTGATAATGGGGGATTCTGATGTGGCTACAGAAAACACAGGTATGATTTTGGAGAAGACTGTGGTGGATGAGGAGAGCAGTAAAATGGCTAGGAAGAATACTAGAAGAGTTAGTTAGAAAGCTGGTGTGGTCATTTGAACTGGTATAGAGATTGCTGATGTGATTATAGAGAATGATGGAAATATTAAAGAGATTACTGATGTGGGTATAGGGCATGGTAATAGCACTGGTGCTGCGGCTGTAAAGAAAAAGAGTACTGATGCTGTTTCGATGTACTATTTAGATGAGATTAGCAATTTCATAGACAAGACTTTTGAAATGGTTGTAGACATCTGATGTTTTTTTTTTCCAGACACAGATAAATGTTTAACATCAGTAACAAAGCTACAAAAAGATGCTACCTAGGAGGAAGTAAGCCAACGAAAAAGATTACTTGTGAAAAATGACAACAAAGCTACAGGCAAAAAAATAAGAAAAAGACATTTAAAGCTAAATAATAAAATGGTGAAGTTACATCAGCTGGGTCGCTTTCTTTTCTGCACAGCTGTCCTCGTCTGTTCTTTTTTCCTCTACTTATTCTTGCTTATGGAGAAGCTTAGAGTAGGAACTTTCAATATCAATTGGGGAAGGGACAGGAATAAACAAGCTGTAGAATAAACAGAATTTATTGATTTGATTTTATATCTCAAAAATTGATAGGAACAAAATGAACAATATATTCCAGTGGGTTTTCAGATCATCTCATGGTTACAGTAGAATTTATGTTGTCCAGCACAATGTTGTGCAGCAATCCATCGAATCTGGATCTTATTGACATTTTAATGTAAAGCTGCTTCAAGATCAAGATTTCCGGTTTAAATTCACATTATTTTGGGAGGAATGGAGACAAAGATGGGAGAATTTGTTTCTTGAGGCACCTGGTGAGGGGTGGGAAAAGACAAATAAACATGTTTTGCCAGCAATACATCATACACACAAAAGCAATAATAAAGGGCAGATAGGAATAGTGGAAAATGAAATAATTACTAAGAATGACACAGGGAAGAGGAATTCTCTAGAAATAAAGAAGTAAAGAAGGCACTAGGTTCCTATCTTCATAAGCAGGGTATGGGGGCCCTTATCAGAGTCCAAATCTCTAACATCAAAGACACTGATGCACCAACAGCCTACTTCTTCAACCTAGAACAGAGACCCAGACCTCCAAATCAGATGCTGTACCTAAGGCACCCTGATGGAACTACAGCCCCAACAGCAGCAGAAATGAGAAAGATTACAGTGATCTTTTATAAGGAACTGTACCAAGCAGATGACACTGACAAACAATGCAGAGAGGAGCTACTGAAGGAGTTACCAAAACTGAGAAAAGCACAAACAGAAACTTTGGACCTGGACATTGAACCCCATGAACTAGCTATTGCGGTACAGCAGTTATCCACTGGGCAAGCACTCTTCATTACAATCTTCATTACTAAACAGGAAGACATTCAAGCTCTTACTCGCAGTCTAGCTGTGTTTCAAGGAGCATGCCCACAACATGCCTATTCTATCATAGAGAGGAAATGCTAGACCACCTTTTTTTAAAGATGCAATAGATTAGCAGCAATGTTCAGTACACTGGGAGCCTGGGTAGGGAAGATTAGTCAAATACTGACAAAGAACCGTTTCATTTTTGGTTCTAAACACCTAGTTGCAGAGGAAGAAATGATCTGTTTTTAATAGGCCAGGCCAAACTAGATACAGTACCAGGCTCACATGAAAAAGCAAAATGAAAGGCAGTGGACCACTGAACCCGGAACTGATGCTAAAAACCCTTTTAAAGGCCAGACTCAGAATTAAATTTGCTTCCTCCAAAATGACACAAATACTGCAGGACTTCTGTAAGGTTTGGGGGCAGGGTGAGTTTTTGTGTGCCATTGAAAATGAAACACTAATATTACTCTTTAAACAGAAACACTCATTCCTAAATGAAATGGTTTTATATGTAATATTTGTGTGTTTTTAAAGAAGGTCATTGTACAAAGGTTTTTTTAAAAGTCAAGTCAAATATCCTCTCTCTCACTCTCTCTCTCTCTCTCTCATCGTTTTTGTGGCCATTAGCAAAGCAAAGCAAAAGCTGAGCAGAAAGCTGCCATGTAATTTGTGTTGAAAAATGTTTTACATTGCATTACCAATTGACTACAATGCCAAGGCCCAAATAAAAGCTTGTGTGTGTGCTTACCCAGGGTCTGCTGTGTCCTCTAAGTGGTGCACTGGCAAGATTGTTACAAAGGGTTTAAGTGTCCCTGTTCAAATTATTTTAAATATTAAAACATTTCCTGATTTATGAATTTCCTTATCAAATACTAAAATGCCTTAGAATAAAACACATCTGTGGTACATGTAGGGCAGCATCGTAAAATGTAATAAGATATATGCATGTACATCTCGTAATAAGATATATGCATGGCATGGATCGGGTAGTGGCAGTGCATACTGCCTGGAAGTAAGTGTTGCCCATAGACTTACAATTTATGCTGATTTCTTCAGGCCTTTTTTTCCCCCTTTAAAATATAACAGAATGTAATGCATGTAAGGCATGTAATTTTTTCTTAGAGTCTGAATATTTTTCATATTCCATGACTTAAATTAAAAACAAAAAGTCACACCAACAGTGTCCTTCATATATTGTGACCTGTAGTTTATTACAGATATGTAAATAAGGTCTGGTAACAAAGGTCTGTTCTTTCTTAAATATGCCCAAGGCCGTCGTCTCTACTCCCTGCAAACTCTACAGCAGACATATTCAAACTTTGTTCCCAATGAGCCCCACTTGCCTACGCCTATTATGAAAATAACATGAAAATAACTTATAAAGTACAGCAGAAGGAGGCAAACAAAAAGAAACATAACAGTTCATTTCCAATACAATCGTTGTATAAAGCGAGCAAGATAAGTCAACGTTCTAGACCTGGCTAACTCTCAATGAGACAAATACACATAAACACACTGTTTGCTGTTAACGTTACTGTGCTGAAGAGTCCTGCAGAGAATCTGAGATGTAGTGAAAATTAGAGATTGTGGTTGTTGAGTTGAGACCACTCGATTCTAATCCAATCAAAATCCCATGCCTATGGCCATCACCTGTACATAGAGAAACAAAGAGAGACAAAAAGCCTAGAAGAGACTGACTTCATATTCTGGAATCCCTGAAATTTGTAATTACTTGCCTCTTCATCATGTCAAAAACTGTCCTAAATCTTGCCCGGCTGAAATGTAATATCCTGTCATACCATTTAAAAAAAAAATCAAGCTCATGTCCATAAAACAGTTACATATTATTAATTAATTATTACAGTTACATAATAGACAGTGAGCAGCCAGCCTGAGTTATCAAGGTAATTTATAGCATGACAGTGGCTGGCCACAAATTGACTTCTGAAATCATGATCATGGTCCATGGCTGTTTATCCATTTCACTTTGGCCAGAGTCTCTCTCTCTCTCTCTCTCTCTCTCTCTCTCTCTCTTGCTCTCTCTGACTCCTTATCGAACAGTGCACTGCTTTAGCTTTGTCTGATTATTTATGTCTGTCATTTCGTGGTTCGATGGCTGTCTGAACTTACTGGCTGCCAGACCAGGGGCTTGGAGAAGAACAACCTCACACAACTACAACCAGACCCATGTAATCATTTGAACAAATAACAAAGCCAAAACATTTTGCTGTCTGCAGTGTCGTAGCCGTAATTTTATTGTTTTGATATCCAGGTATCATTTGCTGTGTACCTTTTTACTTGTGTCTTTGCCTTTTTTTTTATAATTAATAACAACATAAGATGTCTAAGAATCAATATGTTCAGTATTACACTATACATTAATATGACCAAAGAACATAAAATATGATTATCAAAGAAAATTACAAGTAGGTAACATCTCCAATTTTAAAATTTTCAGATTCATTTGTATTTATGTACCCAAATGTATGTATGTATGGTATAACATAATAGACCATAGAGCCTATGTAGTGCACTATAGGTCCAATAAAACACCATTAAATATGCAGCCACAGAAAAGTGGTGTCTTCTTCTATTTATCTCTTTTTCACTAGAATTAATTTGCCACATGTACATTCATCTCAGTTGATTGATTCCTAGGCCAAAGAAGATCCATTTGAAAAAGTCTAGTAGTATTTTTGCTATTGAATATAATAACTACATAACAACTAAGTGATTCGTTTGTATTGTATACACTAATAGTGTAGAAGTAGTTTGTCAAAAGTAACTGTTCATCTTGCGTGATCTGACATTCTAAAGAAGCAAGCCCCTTAGATTAGAAAACGCAAGAGCATTAGCAGCAGGGATCAGCTAGCTACTGGAATTGTGGATAAGTTTGGACAAGTAATGACAGATCAACTGATTTGGCTTACTACTTGCTAGGCATTTACTTGAATGCCTGAAAATCTGCATGGATCAACTTGGGGAAATGACATTTCATGTCAGTGTATAAAAGCTATATAGAGGAATGACAAGAAAAACCCATTTGGCTTGACTTAAGCTAACCCTAAATAGCAAAATGTCACTCTAAAACCCACTTCCGCTTTAACAGCTAACTCCCATAACACATTCATCAGCTCATTCTCTTTCACTGTTATGTGTGTGGGTGGCACGGTGACACAGTAGGGAGCATTGCTGCCCAGCTCCAGGGCCAGCTTGTGTTCAAGTCCTGAGCTCGGTTTACTGTCCTACCCTTGTTTATGTGGGCTTCCTCAGGGTTCTTCGGTTTCCTCCCACTGTCCAAAAATGTGCAGGTAGGTGGAATACTTACACTTTCCCATAGGTCAGAATCACTGTGTGAATATATGTGTGTATGGTGCCCTGTGATGGACCATGGGCATACCATCCGGGGTGAATTCTGCTGCCTTGTGCCAGTGTTACCAGGATTCCCTCTAGATCCACCACAAACCTGATCAGGATAAAGCAGTTACTGAAGATGAATAAATCAATGTTATGATTGTTGTGGTGACTGCAGAGACCCTAGCCATCAGAGTATTAGCAGTTGGGCCATATAGCTTGTTTCTTGCTATATAGGGTGAGGCATTTTTTCTTTTAAAAATCAAATACTCAAGCTTGGGCTTTGCATTGTGCATCTGTTCCATGCCAGTAAACCTGTTTTAAAAACTAATTGGCTTTTTGTGTGAAACCAGGGATAGTGCCACAGAATCTGTCTGGTGAGGGGAAGACATGATAGTTGTTACAGCTATGTCTTGCTTTTTTTTCTTAGCACTCCCTTAATTAATAAAATATTACTTGAGGTAGGATGTCACAATTTTGGCTTTCCTCAAGCACTTTTGTTGCTTTATTTTCATGAGCTTCTTTTTCAGAGACACTAGTAATTGACTCTACAGTATTCTGCCGGAAGGAGTAATACGGTATATGTAACTTACCCAGAAAGGCCTGTCAGTGAAGAGTAAAGCAGCATGAGGATCATTATCTTTTTTTTTTCTCAATTTATTTAGCAAAATATGTATACAAAAAAGTTCCACAATTCATGCTGTGGAAGTGTTATTCTCTTCTGATTAATCTTCTCCAAATACAGCCACAAAGCTATTACAAACATACAATACTGGAAAAATGTGTTTTGACAGTATGTTTGTGATAAGCATAAAATTGCAATAAGGGAATTTTGCATTGATTTCTATGAGCCAGTTCAATAGGGAGCAGCCATATGTGGAGCAATTGAAATGGGAGTAGATTCTGATCTTTATCATACTGCACATGTGCCTGATTTTCTGGAGGGGAATATTATTATAATTCCCCGGCATATAAGGATATCATGCACTGTCTCAGTAAGCTTTAGCTGCTTGTGATTGTGCCTGTTTACAAGCCAATACAGTATACCATTAGGCTGCATCATTAAGCTCTATGTCGCAGTATAGTGTTTGTTGCTTTAAAAGATATGGGACCAGACTTTTGTTCCCAGTAGTTGCCAGTAGTCTTTGGAGCACAATGGTAATGAGTTTGCTGATTCTGTAACACTTTACAATAACAGTACATGAATAATCATGCACTAAGACCTGAATTAATACTTACTTAAATATGAACTAATGATGAGTTAAGGCATGTACTAATCACGAACTAATGAAGTGCTAACCTTAATTTTATCTCAAGCTGTTTTGTGTCATTCTCCATCCATTTCTCTCCAAATCCCACTGTAGCACTGGTACGTGCTCTGGGTGGCTAAGGCCCAGGTCACTGCTCCCTTTTCCCACAAAGGTGAAATTAATACAGTAACATTTATTCATTTAGCATATGCTATTATCTAATAATATTTAAAACCAGGGTTCTATAAGATTATTTTAAGATTTTAGATTGTTTTAATCTGACAATGACGGAGAATGACACGGAACGGGTTGAGATTAGATTATTGGTGTTTATTATTAGTGCGTCTTTTTGTATATTCGATAAGGAGGATCAATGTAAATTAAGAAAGTAATCCAGTGCCATCCAGTGATGTTTGTGTATGCAGCAGCTTATGGCAAATTATGTAAACAATTTGAAATTATGCACGTTTAATCATATTCTTTCTTATAGAGCATGATTGATTTAGTTTACCACTACGTGTTAATTAATTCATTAACTAAAAAACATGTATTAACTTGTGCTTAAAGTGGTCATTATTCACACATGAATTCATGAGACTCGCGTCATAGTGAGGCTAGCTCTTCATTAGTTCGTGATTAGTACATGCCTTAACTCATCATTAGTTCATATTTTATTAAGTATTAATTCAGGTATTATTGCATAATCATTCATGCACTGTTATTGTAAAGTGTTACCACTGAACGTCTGTGTTGCAGCAGGTTTTATTTCATTTACTTAAAAGGCTAACAGAATGCCAAAGTTCTCTAATTTAAACTCGTGAGAGCCATAAGATAAATCATGCAGGTCCTTAGTGACTTTCTTAATGATCTTTTTTTAGAGGTCTCCTTTAGGTTTATGTACTGTATATGCTGTATAAGGTTAGCCATCATGGTCTATTCAGGCCATACTACAGTTTTGTATTTTAAATAAACTTGAAACAATCTTGAAAATGTTCTAACATGAAACTTTGCTTGCTTACTCTAGCAAACATGAAAAATCTTTTTTTTTTTTTTTTTTTTTTAATAATACTTATATTACAGAGATTGTGTTCAGTGCATTTGAGACTTAAGAGTTAAGGTTTCAAAAGTCAAATCAAGCATCAAAAAATGATTAGGCTGTGTAAATATAAAACAACCAAATTGAGTTTTCATCTCTCCTGCTTTCCCCCTCTATTCTATGCACCATTCAATTTAGCTGGCTTGCCATGTTGTGGTGTGATCATTCCTGGTTTGTGCAAGACCGATAAGGTGCAGCAAGGTTCATTACAGTCTCTCGCAAGCAGAAGACACCATGCTCCCTATTCTTTTCCCTACTGCTTTGCATACTAATCTCACTTCCAGTAGGTCTCCAAGCAACAGGGACATGCCAGCAGGCTCCGCGTCTTCCAGTGGTGCCTTAATACAGCGTTCTTAAGAATAAAGGCTTTGCTTTGGTATAAGTCAAAGTGCTGATACATATTTAGTATTATCACATATTGCAATTTTACAAGGAGACTTGTGTCAGATGACTGTGAAAGAAAATAAATACATAGATATTAGGTGCGTAAATGTAAACCCTAACACGATGCCCCCATGAGCACTAGAACACACTGAAAAAATCCCAGGGCTCCTGGAAAAACTAATTTTCCATTCACAGATTATAACAACAACCAGCAATTTGCAGAATATAACTTTATTCAACTCCTGAAATTCTACAGTTCCTCAGCTACTCGAGCTTATAATTGACCTCAACCTGTTGCCCTCTGGACCTTTCTGGCAAGCTTTCTATCTAATGTGAATGAGTAAGGAAGTTAACTATTTTTTCAAAACAGCAGTGTCCTTCCCAAACCCGGGAACTGTTGTTTATAGTTGACGCCAATAGCCACCTAATAATATTTTGACAGATTTACTTCAGTTTTTAGGTTTGTAACACAAGATCAGGGAAGTTTGCTGGACAGACTATCAGAATCTACTACGAAGCTGGGACGCAGTACTGCTGCTAGTTGAAATGAGGTCCTTTAAGCTGGATTTGATTCTAATGCCCACATTAACTTCTGGGACGATTTTCTTTTAATAACAATGCAGAATGTTTAGGTAAGTATAACAGAAGACACCCATGATGAATGTACATTTTTAAAATGAATTAAATGATTCTTTTTTGCGTACTTAGCAGAGGTATAATGCCCTGTACACAGTGCTTGGTCTGTATTGGCTATATGGAGCAGTGGTTCTATAAATAAAAGCATACATCTTTTGTGAATTTCAGGTCAATTTGCATAGGAATATGGTAGAAATATGGTTATAATTTGGAGCTCTGTAAGGCAGTGCTAAGACAACCTACTGGAGCAAACCAATGATAATAGGAAAAAAAAAAAACTAATAGTGAACCTCCTATTTGTATCTGCATTTGTATACATTATACATTCATATCTGTTCATTCTGAATAATGTATTTGTATTTGGTCCCATCCCTAAGATATGGTTAATGGAAAAATTCCTTGGTTAATGGTTAATGACAAGAATGCCTTTTTGTTTATAAAGAGATCCATAAATCCTAGGTTAGCAAATGAGAAAGATGACCAAGGACAGTAGTAATTGCTGTAGCTTTCTTATGATTTCATTCTTAACTAATCCAATGAAACATTATGCATTGTACATGGGATCAGGTTGTGCAACCTTTGGAAAAACCTGCACATATAAGTACTGAATAAATATTAGGAAAAATATTAGAAACTTACTTTTCTAAAATCCTTCATGTAAGCTCCTGTCATCCCAAGCTCTCTGTGTAGCGTTAAGTGCTCAAATAATGCGTGTCAGTTCATAAAAAGAGCTGTATTGTGTAGAAGTCTGAATATAAATAGATCCACCTTTTTGAAGCCCGAGATCTGTTGTCAGAAATCTCGTCGGCTGTTAATGATCACCACTGGCAAATTGCACTCAATTAAAATGGCACTTGTGCGTGTGAAGGTTTTCCAGAGGGACGCCGTGGTGTCAGAACCAGAGAAAAGGTGCAAATGTAGCCTGAGGACTAAAGCTGATGTACTGCTCCACTCTAAAACAGTACCATGGCAATTAGTAGAGAAACACTCATGAAGGGGCAGTAAAAAGGGAGCTGGGACAGAGAGGGATTAAGCATGCCAAAGCCAGTATGATCGCTGCCAGAGGCCTGGCCATGGTGTGTTATGCTTTATAATGAGATTTGCTCTAATTTCTGGTGAAGAAATTAGGCAGGGATGAAGAGAGGTATAGTTGTACTGGAGGAATTAATGATGGGGCTAAATGAGACTGTCTACTTTTTGACATAGGAGTCCACACAGATTTACATAGATACAAAATGTGCATGGCCAGGCTAGAAATGTTATACGATGTCTCGTAATCTTCATCCACTTCTTTCCAAATTCGTTTAGGTGGATTATTTAGGACTTCTCTGTCAGTAGCAATCAACACGGAGGCCCTTAAAAACAGTATTAGTATTAGTTTTAGCCTAGCCTAGCAAACCTCTAAGGCAGGCTGCTAAAATCTACATTTTACAGCTCAACAAGGCCTTAGTAGATATTTTAACAAATTGGTTTTATAAGGATATATTTGGCTGTTTGTCAATCTCAGTAAATGAATAATAAATTAGATTGAAGGGTATAACTGTTCCAACAAACTGTTCCACACACACACACACACACACACTACCCTCCAAACTCCCATAAGTCTGCTGGCTGACCTCCAGTCCTTAATAACATGAACACAGTCTTACAGTGTTCATTTTATTAAGCATATTGCATGTAGCTAACTAATAATATTTGAAGCCAATATTATATGACATTAGCTACATATTACACAATATTAGCTTTCTAACATGCCAGAACATTTACACACCATGAACCCAGGATAAGGATATGGGAGTCTGATCGCCCGAGACACAATTTTTATTGCTTTTCTCGAGCATATGTAAAACATATACAGATAAAAGCTTCTTTTTCCATTGGCATGCCACAATGAGGCCTCAAGTCAGCTGTCTTGTGTCAGCCATCAAAAATGGATATTAATTGGCCATGGCACATTCATCATGGATGACAATTGGCTAGAACCTTATACTACCAAGTTTACGAGTTTGAAAAAAGAGCTTTTTAAATTTAAATATCACACCAAAAACATTGCTAATAATAATAATAATAATAATAATAATAATAATTCACAGGAGAGTGAATAACCCCCACTGACGGCATGTCATTAACTCATTTTCAACCACAAAGCCAGATAGATAGATAAAGAAATAGATAGAAACTAGACAGATAGACAGGCAGACAGACAGACAGACAGACAGACAGACAGATAGATAGATAGATAGATAGATAGATAGATAGATAGATAGATATCTTAATTATTTTTCCTCTCAACTAAATACTCAACAGGTTCATATTCCTAGCTACACAATTACTGAGTAACTCACACATCCTTCATTTTTGCCTCCCCTAAGCCACACAGCAGCCCAGATTTGTCCTCCTTTAAGAATATCCCTGTCAAATATAAGGTCACGTTTATTTGGCTGGAAATAAGCCTTAGACTTGCTCTACACTAGGCTATGTGTTAGGGCAAAGTTGTTTACCAGTGGCTTTCAACAAGATAGGCAATTAACATTCTCAGTATCCGTTTTTGGTCACATAATATATGAACAGAGTGATGGAACACTGCAGTAGAAGTGCTCATTATAATGCAATACGGCTTCATCTGTCAATCATTATTTGGCAGCCTGGGGCTGTGTTAGACTGAAATGGTCCTCATAGAAATGCCATATTTCTTTGTATAAATAAATGCTGCATAATAATATTATGCTTTTACAAGTAAAATATTTAAGTAGACACATTTAGAAATATAAGACTCTTGTTCTTACAATTTTGAGACACATATGGTCCTGCCTTCTTGTGTTCATGATATATTTTAGACTGTAAATCACTCTTCAGAGACAGTGAACAGGTTAAAGAGTTTTTAATGTTAGGGTAGTTGCACTCAAGACCTGATCAAGAATTCTTCAGGTACCTTTTTAGGAGAATATGTGAACTGTTTCTGGTTTGACATTAGTGGTGCACTCTTAAAATAAGTTGAACTTTAAATCTAATCAAAAGTCACTTGTGCCTTGAGCTCAATCACTAGTTTTTAAGTGTTGCTCTGTGGCAGCTATTTGGTTAAAATCGATTTTGTTAAGTAAGGGCAGACACATCAGCACAATTCCTGTTCTCAAGCCAGTCAGTTGAAACGAGATTGGAAAGTGGGTGATAATGGCTACGTTCCTCTGGGGTGCAGTGTTGTTGCTCTCTCTGATTGTGGGGGTTTGAAACCATTACTAATTGAGACCTTAAAGATTGGGGTCTTGCATGAGCTGCCTGCCAAAAAGATCACTCGTGCAGTAACACACTTAGATATTTCTCTGATGAACACAAAGGAGTTGTGAAATCAAGTACATATTCTCTGGATCTTTTGATTAAATGTTTTAAGAGCACACTCTAGTGATAAATTCTGTGACCCCAGAACCCCATTAGTTTAGGTAACAGCTGCTAAATGATGTTCCATTGTTATTTTATGCATGAGAAAAAGGCAAGAGGACGTGTCGCTTTTGGCTTTGCACTTGACTTTCAGAGAGATCTGATTGTCAGGCTTTTCCTTGCCAAGCTCATAAAACTTCTAAATGCGCCGCTCTTGACCTTGACAAATGGTAACAAGAGTCTGTTGACTGTGAAGTGGTGCTGCACTGCCCTTTCAATTTGCTGATAATTCTGGACAGAGTTTAAACATTGAGCTCATTTAAATGATAACAGTCACAGCTTTTGTATTAGAAAATGATTTCCTAAAATTGGCCAAATATATAAAGAATATCTGCAGTTTTAAGGTAAATATTCACCCGGAGACATTAATTTAGCTAATAATTATTAACTGACTAGTTAGAATGATCAGTCTTGTATAATGCTAACATAATTCTAAGGATTTTTTTTTAATGCACATCTAAATGAAAGTCAGTGTGGTTAATAAATAATTCTAACTTCCCTGCTAGTTAACATTTATTGTTCATTGCAATATTAGCTTTTTGGTTGATTGAAATTGTATTTGGCATATCACTTATACTATTTTGGATGCTGAGTGTGCAATCTTTAGGGAAAGGACGGCAAACTCAGTTTAACAGGTACAGAAGACTGCAGAGTTTCAGTGTTTCCCCTGCTCAGTCACACCTGATTCAGCTCAAGAAGAGCTTGCTAATTAGTTAAGTTGAATCAAAGTTGTTAATTCAGGGGAATCCTTCAGATCGTCCTTTCTAATTGGATCAGTGGAAGTATATGCATAGATCTCACCTTAATCATTAATCCTGTTGTTTCCTCCGTCAGGACATAAAAAATTTGAAAATAGTCAGTGCTTACCACATGTCTTAGGCTGACTGTGTTACTAGACCATTTGCAAGGCTTAAGGTAGGCCTTTAAATTGTATTGAAATATATATTATTATATTGAAGCATATATTAAATAAAAATATATGCTTGAAAAAATGAGAAAATGAATAGTTGTAATTGTAATTATAACATCCATCACTGCAAATTAGGTTTAATTTAATGATATGGATTCCACACTCATTATTCAACAGTTTTTGAAATAGCTTTTTTTTTGCTGAATTTAAAGGGATATTACTATTAACTAATTAATACTGTCATATTTATGTATTTAACATTGGTATTGCACTTCATTCCTTAGTGTTCTGGAGTGTATTTAAAGCCCAAAACATAACTTTTAGTATGGCATGTTACGGTTACTTCAGAGGTAATTGGACTGGCCAATGAATATGAGTTTATACTGAAATAAGATTTTAAAAATCACCTGAATGGGGGGCACCGTGGCTTAGTAGTTAGCACTGTTGCCTTGCACCGCCGGGGATGGAGGCTCAAATCCCACATCTGCCCTGTGTGTGTGGAGTTTACATGTGATTCCCATGTTTTGGAGTTTCCTCCCCAAGTCCAAAGATTAAACTGAATTAAGTTTCTTGCACTGATAAGTATACATTCAAGTCCATATTGTTTTGAACCTTGACAAAGTTCCAAAACAATTTAATTTGAGGGTATTTACATCCAAATTGGGCAAACAGTGTAGGAATTACAGCATTTTATGTGTGGTTACACCAGCACCCCCCTCCTTTTATTTTAATGGGTCAATAGTAATTGGAAAATTGGCCGCTCAGCTGTTCCATGGCCAGGTGTGTGTTATTCCTTCATTACTTCACTTACAAGTAAGCATATAAAAGGTCTAGAAGTGTGGCATTTTCATTTGGAATCTGTTGCTGTTAACTCTCAATATGAAGTCTCAAAGAGCTGTCACTCCCAGTGAAACAAGCCACCATTAGGCAGAAAAACCAAAACAAACACATCCGAGAGATAGCAGAAACACTAGCTGTGGCCATCTCAACTATATTTTTAACATTCTTAAATGGAAAGAACACACTGGTGACCTCAGGAACACCAAATTGGCCACAGAAAACTGTTATTCTGTGGTGGATGGCAGAATAATTCTTTCTCTGGTGAATAAAAGCTCCTTCACAACAGCTGCCCAGATCAAGAACTCCCTCCAGGAGGTATACATATCTAACAACAATGAAGAGAAGTCTTCAACAGAGAAAATACATAGGGTTTTACCACAACATGTAAAACATTTGTAAGCCTTGAAATCGGGAAAATCAGGAAGATCAGATTAAAAAAAAAAACACCTGTACAGTTCTTGAACAACATCCTATGGACAGATTAACTTGTATCAGAATGATGGGAAGAGAAGAGTGTGGAGAAGTGCTCATGATCCGAAGCATACCACCGCGTCTTATGACAGGGGCATGTAAGGCTGCCAGTGGAACAAGTTACCTTGTATTTATTGATGATGTGACTACTGACAAAAGCAGCAGGATGAATTCTGAAGTGTACAGGGCTATATTATCTACTCAGATTCAGCCAGATGCTTCAAAACTCTGCTCACAGTGCAGATGGACAATGAAAATGGTGAGCAACCCAAGACTTTTTTAAGGCAAAGAAGTGAAATGTTCTGCAATGGCCAAGTCAGTCACCTGACCTGAATCAAGCTGATGCGGTTCACTTGCTGAAGGTAAAACTGAAGGCAAAACACCCAAAGAACAAGCAGGAACTGAAGAGAGCTACAGTAAAGGCCTAGCAGAGCATCACCAGGGAAGAAACCCATTGTCTGGTGATGTCTATGGGCTCCAGACTTTATGCAATCATTGACTGCAAAGAATTTGCAACCAAATATTAAAAACAACCATTTAATTTCTGATTTGTTAGTTTGTCCAATTACTTTTAGTCCCTTAGAAAGGATGGACAACATATAAAAAGTGCTTTAATTCCTAGAATAAATAGATAGATAGATAGATAGATAGATAGATAGATAGATAGATAGATAGATAGATAGATAGATAGATAGAAAGGTCACAGTGGTGGACTCCTATAATAGACTTTTTTCTAGTGGGAGGCGGTCTGCCAATGAGTTGGGCAATTTTCATGAGCCATCTGGTCCAGGAAAACAATCCATAGTTACAGCACAGGATGTCAATAACCCCTTGATTAATCTTCAGGTGAACACATGCTCTGTTCTGCCTCTGAAATGTCATACAAGGAATATCAATATTAGATAATCTAACGTTTATAGTGTCAAATCCAAACCTTAGAATCTTTTTGTCACTCATATCCCATGTGGTATCTTCTGTCAGCATTCTTGATGTTCTTCTCCCTTAAGCATCAAGTTCACACCTTACTTCAATGTCCTCCCTCTTGGTAACTTGCAGAGCAACTAATCTCACTTTACAATGACCCTTTCACTTTTGCTGGGTGCTGGCACTTTGTCAAAAGTGTCTGTCAGGAGTTGCAGAGGGGGTTGGGGGAGATGGTCCGATTTGGTGCCTAACCTTTAGTGGAATTACTCTCTCTGTGACCCATGTCAGATGATGGTCGGTGAAATACCAGTGCCATCTCTGGCATTATTAAAGTGAGTGACATCCATTGTTCCCCCATGGGATGATCAACCCAGCAATGTTGACAGAATTCTCAGAAGCTCTGATGATATTACACAGCACAGTGATGAGTTACAGCTGCAGCACTTCATGATGCGTACTTCAGCAGCCCACACACATCAAAACATACCTTCTCTCAGGCTTTGATATTTGACCCAAGGCAATTCATTATTTGCAACACATTCTGCAATCACCTTAAATAACTCATAAAGAAGTAGAAGATAATGCAGTCCAATAGCGTATGATACCCGGGTTGTGTGTGTGTGTGTGTGTGTGTGTGTGTGTGTGTGTGTGTGTGTGCGTGGGAGGGGGGATTGGTGGGGTGTTTGCAGAAAGAAAAAAAGGCAAATAAAAGATGATCTTGCAGATGATGCTCAATCGTTATCAGTGTGATAGCATTTCACATTTTGCTGAAGTCTCTACATTTTTTTTTTCACATTTTGGATCTTGAAAAATGCATGTGCCACTTTTAGCTTGGCAAATACATCACCTGTGTGAGGCTCTGATCTATGGGAGAAAAAGAGCCAAATACAACACTGTTTGAACATTTTCGGGCACTGTAATTTGAGCAGCTGAATTATTCATGGTTGTCTTGGTAATGAGTGTAAAAAGAGGTTCCTTATCATTCATAATCTGGAGGGTAAAGGAAATAGGAGCATGGGCTTTATGCACTTAGTGGCACTTTTCGACAGGGCCGAGCGATACTCGAGGAGGAGCGGAGATAGAGACCATCCTCTGTTTGCTTAGAACAGGCAAACACAACACCTCACACATCAGTAATGGAGCCTGCTGAATGGATGAGCAAAGGTGCAACAGATCAAATGTTCAGTATTAGAGATGAAGCTGATATTGCGGCCATTTTTTTTAATAGCAGTCATTTCTTTGTTGACTGATCAACTAAGGCAGGATAAGCTGACTCAAAAAGGACAATATTCACTTTCTTTTTTTTTTGTAATTGAGGATGAAAAGGGTCTCCAAGAATTTAATTTGCATGTTGTATATGACAATAAAGGATTTCAACTTAAAGGGACAAAAGGTTAGGAGAGGTTAGAGATTAGTGATTTCTTTATGTGATAGTCTTTATGTGAGCACATAGGCATGTGTTTAAGATAAACTGCAGGAACTGAAAAAAAGCATGATAAATATACTGAGCTAATCATACTCCCTGGGATTTTTTTTTCCTGCTCTGCAAATCTTCGCAATGACCTTTACAGCTACAAGAGCTTTGAAACACAGTAACCATTAGTATCCGGTATCATATGCTCTCCTGACACCATATTTCAACACCCTCATCGCGGAGGGAAAAATGATATAGATGGGTCATAATATGTTATTGATGGTTTCTAGAGTGTCTTTTTGGGGTGGGGTGGGGTGGGGTGGTGATGCACTGTCCCCATCCCTCTGTTGTATGAGATACTGATAGGAAACAGTTTAAATGTTCACCAATCAGATGTTGAAATATGCACAATTTTGCCAGCTGTTTTCATATCAACTTAATAAAGTGCTTCCCAAGCTTGCGTCTTGTCATGTCATGGCCAGTTTCAGCCGCAGACTCCATTTCTCACAACACACCAGTGCAAAACGTCAGGGCCAAAAACATGACATGATTTATTCACCTGCATCTCCAAACTTTAGATTGAACTCACTTGTTGCTCATTACACATCTCACACACACACACACACACACGCACACCACAAATCAAGGCTTTCAATCACACATTGCAAAATCCTGTCGTAGCATTCCTAGTCTTGTTACCAAGCCTTTGTTCTATCAAGTGTGTTTCTGGTAATTGATTTTGTTTATGCTGTTACTTTGCTCTGGAATTTGCCTGTTTTTGCAGTCTTGGACTGTGTTTTGGATATGCTGAGAGTAATTTTAATAAACATCAACCTCAAACCTGACTCTTCTGCAGTTACTCGGACTACACTAGGTGGTTAATTCTGGAATTGCGTGGAATATTGCCTGTTTGTGTGGTGGTAGCTCAGTGGGCAATATTTTGCAGTAGTGACCAGAAGGCTGCAAGTTCAAATGCTATGACTTTCACTACTGGGTGTGCTGATTGATTCTAGAAGTTTTTGGACTCAATTATGATTATTCCTGGTGTTCCTGAAAATTGATCTAATCTTTGTTCACATTTACATGATTTACATTGCATCTGTAATGAATTCCATGTAATATATTACAAAAGTAAATTCAACACAACAGCTTCCTCAGTTTTCAGCTGCAAAATAAATGGTGCAAGAATAATTAAAGCAGCTGGATGTAAGATTGAAAATTTCACTCTCTGCTAGAAAATGCTATTGCATAAGCTACTCAGCGAAGAATATTTTATACCATGGCTTGTGCAGCACCACGAGGATTAATCTCACTGCTGAGAATGGCAAGTTCAGCGAAACTGTGGAAGTACTATGCCTAAAAAGTAAGGACACTAAAAGTGTACAGATGTACTATTTTTATAGTAGTAGTTTGGGGCATGGTCAGTCAGGAAAATATGCTACCCTCTTAATTGTACTCAAGGAAACAATTTCAAATGTCTTGTTAAAGCTTACACTGTTTTTACTACCTGGCATCTCATCCAGGGTATATTGCAGTCTCATTCCCAGAGATAAGCTCCAGGTCCACTGCAACCCTGACCAGGATAATGCTTTTACTACAAAAAGCTTTTCTCTTGAAGGATTATGGGCTTATTTGACCTGTTAAATCCCCATATTGTGACCCTGTCGTTTATAATCTGTATCTACCTGATCAGAGAACCAAGCAGATTTAGCAACTGACCCAGATCTGTCAATTCCTAGTTCAGGACCATCCAGAGTTTTCCAGAAACTGGAATCAGGATCAGTTAAATGAGAGGTGACTAGAAGGCTTAACTGACCCAAAAGAAGGCTTAATTAACCAAGGAGTCAAACACCAGAAATTGGCTCAACCTGCACTTGAGCCAGTTACCGAACAAGGTAACTGCCCTTTCCTAGAGGATTCAATCAATCATTTATTTGTACAACACTGTTCATCCGCCGCAGTTTTAAACACTGTGGATTTGCCTTCTATTCACTATGAATTTCATGTATGATTTTAACACTGGAAGCTTTATTTAACATTGGAAGCACTGAAAATATGGGCAAAACAACTGTATGTTGTTCTGTACTAAATATACACATGTACAAAAGCTGTAGTGTTGCCTGGGTGTAAACTGGTCACTATATTACAGGTCATGAGGAGTCTTCGCAGTCTTATTTTTAAATATGATGAATATTAAATGACTAAGACTATGTCTCATATGTCATATGTCTCATCCTTTGTCTCAGCTTGACCATAGTGGTTCCTGTTACCTCACCCCCACACTCTCAACTCTCTCCCGCATCCCTCCGTCCACCTGTCTCACTGACTGACTCACGGAACTGATAATTCAAAACGTTTACTTACATTTCCTCCTATTGTTGTCTGAAATTGTAATTTAACACCAAATTAATATTTACATAATTATTAGAGTTATTATTTTTTGCATTTAGTTCATTACACTGTATTATTCCTACTGTGTTTTCTATAACTCTTGGACATTTTTACAGATTCGAACATTTGTCTCAGGTAAATAAGCACTCCGTCTGACCATATTTTTTAATAAGTTGAATCTAGTACAGTGACAGAAAATCAGAGGGAGAACTGAAATCTTTCAGAACGATCATACATTCTTGGTGTAATTCTAAACGGGGTCAACATATTGCAGTAGAAAAAAATGTGGCTCTTCTGCAAAAGTAAAAGCACTGATGGAAACAAAACTTCGAATTTATCTGTAATGCTTTTTCAATGTTTTCGGCTCACGAATTAAAATGCATGTGGTCCCTGAATAATTGCTTGAGCACAATTCAGTTATAAACAATCTGAAGTGGCTGAAGTTGTCAACATATATAACTGGCAACATGGAATTTCAATTCTAATTACCTTTATCTATCCAGTGGCATTCTGCCATTTGAAAATGTGTTTAAGGCAGTTAATTTGGTTAATGGTAAAGCTGTAGTCCTTTTATAGCAGTGCACAGCCTGGCTCTGATTAAAATCCAAGCCTTGTGAAAGCATAGAATACGAGTGAAAATTAAGTTGAATTAACAACCTTTTTTGTGACAATATACAGTGGCTCTCTAAGATTTTTGCTTCATGAAAACTGAAATTGCAAAGGTATGCTTTCTTGGTCATCATTAAACAACTGTCTGAGGTCATTTACATTTAGGCATCATTACCTGGTGCTCCAGTAATTCACGTTTTCCTCATCTTCCTCATTTTGAGCCATGTGGAGAAACACTTTTTTTATGTTCTTCTCCAAATAAATATTGAATAACCACGTTGAATAGCTCCTTGGCCAGAGTAAAGAAAGGGATTTAGATTTTGTTAAAAGTTCAAAAGGTCTGCATTTTAACATTTCAGTTAGAAGGCCTAACTAAATAATGAAAGAGTGAAAAATTGAAAAGTTCTTACTGTGCCAAGTTGTATAGTGGAAATCTATTGAATCCCTCTGAATCTGAATAGTCATACAAGCTCTGTTAAAGAATAGGTTTAGCAACGTTTTAATATGACACTCATTGCCTTATTCGAGGTATGCCTCTCTGAATAAGCTCTGATGTGTTAGCGGGCTGCACAGAAGTAATGACACCATCTGTCACTGTGGTGATTAGATTTTGCCCAGGTGCATTTGTACATTGTAGGATCTAGGCAATGTCTCGGTTCAAAATCTGGTAAAAAAGATCAAATGTCATTAATGATGTTGATGTAACCGACCTTCATGTAGGCACTTGTGTCCTGGGAGGTGGTTGGCTCTGATGAGGCATATCCATGGACACCATACCTGCATAATGCTAAACAGCATTGACAGCCTTCCTGTTTGTGCATGTTTAGATGAGCATGTCATCTTAGCTAGCAAACTCCTTAGCCTTAAGATGGTTTAGAAGTGGCGTTTTTTTTTTTTTGGTAATGTATTTGACATAAATTTAACATTTACCAAAGTAAAATCCTGCCAAACCACTGAGCTTAATGGTCAGACAGCTACAAGGGATCTCAATTTGTCATTTGTGCACAAACTGAGCAGCATGTCATCTATCTATTCCCTATTCTCGAATTTTCATTCATCAGAATCACAGAATAAACTCTTTTTGGGTTTGATTCCCAGCCCTAGGATCCTTGAACAATTCCTCAACTACTCCAGGATGCCATGTCAGAAGTATTAGTTGTGAGTTTATGCACTCTAGCAGGTGCTGTAACTTATACAGTGATGTGATGTATTATAATTTTGTGCATGTTTGTTGCTGTTACTTATTTTTATAATACACAGTGGATATATTAAGTGAAATCATATACTTAAATAATAATCACAATTGTATACAAGAACCTAGATAAAAAAATAAATAAGAAATTAAACATGGCATAGACATAATGAAATTGCATTATATGACAAAGAGCACATTAAATATGAGAAGATAGACTACATACAAATAACATAAAACTTACAAACTATTGCATAGACAATATTCCAAAAATATCAACTTATAACAATGAGATCTAAGCAAGTGAAAATATCTTGATTATTGGCAAATTTATCTGATATTTATTAGTATGAGATTATTATAAATCAAATATAATATTATTCAACCTGGGTTTAGGTGCTTGTACACATGTAAATAAGCTTTAAATTTTCTTATTCTGTTAGCAGACAATTTTGAAAAATAAATGCATAAAAAATCTGCCAACAGAGCAAGATTGTTTCAAACTAGAAATTAGTAATAATGTCTAGAAATAGATTTAGTAATCACATAATCAGTCTTATAATAGGAAATATTTGCATATATTTAAGATATTTTCACTTGCTAGGTTGCCATATTTTGCGGTATATGGAATGCATAATAGTAATTTCAGTGTTTTGCAAGAAAAACAATGAGCTGGTGTTGGTCAAATTATCAGCGACTTAGATTAAATGTCATATAGCTATCCAGTTTTTAAACAACACACTAGCTGCTTTGAATTTCTCCACATGCCACGTTCATTTATTTTCAAAAAATGCTTTATCATGCTCAGGGTTGTGGTGGAGCCAGAGCCTATCCCAGGAACACTGAGTGCAAGGCAAGAATACGGCACGCTGGATGGAATGCCAGTCCATCAAAGATCACAGATACATAGGGAGAACAATGCTACTGGCTACACACACCCCACTTTGAAATTAAATTTTATTCCATATAATCAATGATTTCTCAGTATTGGAAAGAACAAAACCTACATAAACACTTCCTTTAATGTTTACAATCATCATTTTAATGCTTTTTCTTTCGTTACTATAAGGCAGTACATAAAGCTGTAAATCATTTCCTATCATATCCTCTTACTAGACTTTGACGTTGTCTGCCCATATATTGTCCCATAAAAGTAGTTAATAGAATCTTT
>CM040976.1:6625229-6679650 GCA_022985145.1 Pangasius djambal | reverse complement strand
CTTTGTAATTGTAATGTTAGGGGCCCAAATATGCAAAGATATTTTCTTGATTTAAAAACTCACAGTAAAATAAAAAAAAAAAAAAAAAAAAATCATGCACTCACGATCATCTCCATAGCTGTCAGAAGACATTCGTTTTTCCACTGCTGGAATCAATAAAGCCAATTAAGTATCATGGTAGATAGCTGACCTGACACACTCCCTCGATCTCCCAGTGAATTATGAGAAAATGGAGGTCATGAACAGCATGTGTAATACCATTTTTAAAATACCTTCCTGGCTTCTATTAGCTCAGCCAGTTTGTCAAAACTTACGCACACATTTCCTCGGGCCTTCTGGGCTCACTCTGTCAATTCATTTGCAGAGTCCTTGCTTAGATCTATTCTTTTTGCCTTTTTTTTATGAGCTAATGGTTAATAGTGCTCTCTGAGACCATGCTGGAAATACAAAGCTGTAGATTGTCACCGTGCTGGCTCAAAGTGCTTTTTTGTTTTATTCTTCCACCTGAGGAAGCGATCAGTCTTTCTTTGATAGGCCCTGCTGGAGTCTGCGAGTACCAGGAAACCCAATTACTATGAGTAAATGGACTCGTTCGTGTTAGCACAGGAATCCAGGTCGCATGTAGTGCATGTAAACAATGGTTTTGAATTCAGTCCGTCAGCTTTCGTTTTTTTTTTGTTTTTTTTTCCTGTGCAATGCATAAGAACCATTTGCTTATGAGATGATAGTTGCTGTTTGACCTTTTTTCATTCAGTACTGCACTACAGAACTGGTTTGAAGGATAGACCAAATAACATGTTTGGATACAGGATTGGTTACAGGGAACTTGCACAAAGAGTGTGAAAGTTTAAAGCTTGTGTGTTCAATTTAAGGGCAACATACTGTTTGGTAGGCCTTGTTTTATTAGCATCTGGCTGTTAGCTAACATTTTGAGACACTTTGTGTCCTGTGCGATTTGTTGCTGTCTGAATAGTTGATCTAATCAACTGGCAAAAAAAATAAATAAATAACAATAACAAAAAAACTACAGAAATTAGCAGTGGGAAATTTTAATATAAGAGGAAGCCTCTCGCACTCTCATAGACTATTCTTAATTATTTCACAATTTATACATATTTACCTATTAGTTTTACAGAAAGAGAACAAAATCAAATCAAAATAATCTGCAAAGGTGTGAGTGCATGTTCTGAGAGTATCAAAACTGGTAACGCTTTTGGCATGCATGCTCACCCCCACAACACACATTATTTACACATTGACACACATCATGTACACATTCCTATTGGCAATGAGTTATAGATTTGTCCCCAAACAAACACAGGTTCTTTGACAGCTGTGGTAAGGATTTTATGCACATTGGCATAATGGAAATGTGTATTTGTCTGAAATGAGCGGCTAAATTACAACCTGCACTTGCTTACGAGCCCGATCCATCAATACCTGCTTTATGATGTGAGCTTGCTTTTTTTGGGGGACTTATGACAGTGATAACTCATAGCTCTCTGAGGTACTTAATGTTTCCTTTCCAGTTCTCCCTGCTTTTCTCATCCTTCTTTTTGAAATTTGTGAGGTTTTTTTTTTTTATCACATCTCCATAAGAACTCAATAACTCCTGCCTCTGTAATACCTCTGTAGTACTGGGTAAACCTATGTAGACTATATAAGAAGGGACATAGCAGCCCAGAAAAGTCTGAACTGAGGTGAAATGTAGTCGATCACAGCAAAACAAATATATAACAAAACTGAATGAAAAAGCTGGGCAGGATTATATACCTCATTTGGCACATGCTGGATTTCAAGCTGGTCAAACAATTTAAAGGGAACAGGATTAAAGCTGTGTTCCAATTTGCCTCACGCAAACTGACTGAGGGAGACTAGCCGAGGGTGTGCGTGTGTGTGTTTCTATGGTTTTGCCACTAGCTGCTGTAGAATGTAGGCACTGCGAGGTCTCAATAATCTGTCAAAGAGCTTCATCCTAATTTTACAGCATTAATGAAGATTGACACTCAGTATTACCATGAGCAGAAGTTTAAAGCTGCCCGATAACACTTACATTGCTAATAATGAATAAAAGCCAGTGTGTGCCAAATGAGGTTATGCTAGCAGTGTCCACTACCTGTCATTTATTCATTAATTCATGTTAGACATGTTACCAAACTCAGTGATGGAGGAACTACAGGTACTGAATGTGTGTGCACCTGTATGTCAGATAATTCCTTTAACCGTAATAATTTTTAAAAATAAAAAAAGTAGCGGCTTCCAAATGGCACGACAGGAAAGTATCCACCCTATTGCTGAGAGACTCTAATTCAAATCCCAAAGATGTCACAGCCATTAGTGGCCGGGAGCCAAGGGAGCAATATCGGCCCAACTTTCTGAGTGGGAGAGACAGCATAAGCTTCTGGGGAGAGCTGGCTGGTAGCTGGAATAAAAAAAAAAAAAAAAAAAAAAAAAAAAAACATTATAGCATAAACCATTTAGATCTAAGCCAGGTGTATATTATTATTATTATTATTATTATTATTATTATTATGTATTTTAATTAAAGATGAGTCAATGTATGTTATAAAAGCATGTTATAGTTTTATTCCATGTGTTTTTCGCTTTTGTTAGACTTTACACGTTACACATTTTACACAAGGTTATATAAAGACAAGTGGAAGTTGGTGTTGTAAGGTTATATAAAGAAGCACGGACTTGTATCAATTATGTTTTAAACGTAATCATTTACTAAACTAGAATTTAGTTTAGATTCATGTACTTTGGTGTAGGTGACTATCTGGGTGGATGTGACATTTCATAATTACTCTTGCCCACATTTAATTCAGTTCGTAGCTCATATTTCAAGCATTATCTGGCGTCTTGGCATCTCCAGACTAGTTGATTCTAAACTTACAGTGCGGTGGCCTTGAGGTCCCCTGCTTTGCAGCGACATGACAGCAATGAATTGCATAAAGGTCTGGCACTGTGCCTTGGCTGAGAAGTGCTTATGAAGGTCAGGCTGGCAGGGCTCAGACAGTCTGTCAGATTCATGTGCTCTACCCCCCTATCCCACCCCCCAGCCTACAAACATCAAATGTGCTCATGATGAGAAGTGTAGGCTTCCCTTCTGGATGGACTAGGCTTTTGCAGCCTGTGATTTAGATCAAAACACATAGATATATATGGACCACGATATTCCGTTCACTCCCAAGCTGTAAGCAGATCAGTTGGCATAGTCACCTATGCCAATGTTAGTGTCTTCAGCCACTTTCATAAAGATAGCAGTGCAATCTGTTCATCTGTGGAAGGGGAAGGGGGAGGGGTGCACATTATCTATGTCCTGATATTATTGGAGATTATCCCTGACATATCACTTCCCTTGCAGGCACCATTAGCCAGGCTTCATCCCGCTCACTATTTCTACCACCTGCGACTGCTTTTCTCTGGGCCCAAGAATTATTACCATTGTATTTTTCTCTGGTATATAAATTAATCACGGAAGGATTGTGATCAACTACTTTTATTATTATTATTATTATTCGCTGAAAGTTCTGCCTCCCAGAGGATGCCTGGATCAACATGAATCATTAAAAACAGGGCACCGCTTTCTTGTCACAGATAATTCAGCACTGGCAGGTTGGCACCACATTTGATGCATATTATCATTCCATATCAGGCTGGAAACAGATGCATTAAAGCCTCTGTTTTTACATTCAGAACTTTGGATGACAATGATGACAATTCATGTAAATAACACATAGTACCATACAATAACAAAAGTACAGTTTTGTGCAGCACAGTACAATAAATACGAATGGCAGTATGGATACTTGTATAGTACACAGTCACTACACAGCGTCAGGGTCAAGCAGGTGCCATGACTTCAAAACTCAGAACTATTAACAGCTATAAACATTGCATGATAAGTAAACAGTAAGGGGACAGCTGAAAGAGAAATAAGCACTGACCATGATGTTAATGATTTAGTCATGTGGTACTTCTTGTATGAAATATATACGCATTAATATTTGTTCAGATAAATTGTTCCGATCAAGGCCTTGCTAGACCTTTTGCACCATTCTGTGTAAACTCAAGAGACTGTTGTGTGAGAAAATCCCAGGAGATCAACAGTTTCCGAAATACTCAAACCAGCCCATCTGGCACCAACAACCATACCATAGTTAAAGTCACAGAGATCACATTTTCCTCCGTTCTGACGTTTGATGTGAAAATTACCTGAAGCTCTTGACCTGTATCTGCATGATTTTATGCACTGTGTTGCTGCCGCATGATTGGCTGACTGGATAACTGCATAAATGAGCAGGTGTACTATTAAAGTGGACGATGAGTGTATAATAGAGCTCTATAAGTGGCTATGGATAGCATTCTGTCTATATGGCTGTATGAATGTGTTTTAATAAAATACCGGGACACACACAGCATTTTGCAAAATCACATATTATATATAAAGAACTTGCAAAAGCTACAGAGGTGCTGTGTGTTAACATCAGTTTGCATAGTACCAAATTACCAAGCATTAATCCTTATAATTTATTTTTAGCATTTGCTAAATATTTTATAAATATATCTTCTTGTTGGGTATTGGCCATTTTGCTTACATTGCATTAATTGCTGTATTAACATCTATTCATAGAAAACAATTTACTCACTATAGAAGTCCTATAGCAAACTGAGCCAGAGGTCATCATAAACATGCATTCCATGCCACCCCAAAATTTTTCAGCACTCATTAGCAAAAATGCAAGGTGGTCTCATGATCATATTATCAGCAATATATAATACGGATTATATGCTGTATTGTATAAATTATTTGGCCTATTCATTCTTGTAAGTATATTTTATTTATGGCAAATATACTGTATCTAATAGTATTTAGTAATAAATAAAGTAATTATTGCTCCATTAAAAAGTATTGCATGGTGTAACTTTATAAATATTATTACGGATTTGGCATTGCTAGTCAGGATGTAGGAGTTGGAGTTTAAAATAAGTGTACGTTGTTTTGGGAGGACATATTTTAAATCTGGCATTTTGGGGCTTGCTGTTATTAAACACAGGGGGCTTTTGTGATGCAGAACTTGCAGCCCTTCCTAACAGACACCACAGCTTCCAGAAAGCTATTGTGTGGCTATTGTGTCGATTTTAGTTAATAATATAGGGCAAATGTGTTACTTGTTAAAAACATTAACCATTAACCAAATTTAGCTACAGGTGACCACTTAAGCCCAAAGGCGCCCTCTAAGTAGTGTGGTGCTTTGCAGATAGGTAAAGCATTGTATAGGTCTGCAATTCAGTACATGGACATTCCAAATAATTATTCATTTATTGAAAATATTCAAGCTAGACCTTTCTGAACACTCACTGAATATTCTTAATACTTAATTAGTAGTAAGATTGATTTATAATAATAATTGAAATCGTGTTTATTTGTCTCACTAAGCCAATTTAGGATTCATGACTAGGATTGTTTTTGTGGTACTTTATAATTACGTTATCGTACTTTATTGCAGTATTCAGAAAACTGTTTTCTTTCACACTGGAGATTATAAACCTATATTCCTTAAGAAAAAAAGGCTTCTTAGTCAGGTTAATCAAATGAACCACACCAATATCTCAGCCAGCTATTTTTAATTAATTCAACATATAAGTCCATCTGCAAATAAAAACACAATCTTACAGGTCTAACAGGTAGCTATCTAGCCTACTGCATTGCTTAGCTGAGCTACACATACGACTACCAAGAATGCCTATATGCAAGTGAACTGCAGGTTATTGTTGCAATGGGTTTAAGAAGTATACAATTGGGTCCTATTTTATGAACTGAAATGCATTTTTTGGTCTGAAAACCCACTAGTGTGTCTGCTTAGCAATGTTATTTCAGGAACTTGAAGAAATCCTGTTCATCACAGTATCTCTATCACACCCAAGGCAGTTGTGAACAAGTTTTACTATTGACACTAACAAATCAGAGGTGGATGCTAAACGAAACACAAACAAAAACAAACGATGTCACAGCCAGATGCATTAACTGAGCAAATCGAGAACTAGGTACCAGTTCAAGAACATGACGTGCCGCATAAGACGAGTAACAGAAACAACAGTCTACCGAAACAACAGACTCTAAGCAACTGAGGAGAGAAAAGACTGAACGTATGTAGAGGGAATAATCAAGAGAGAAACTGAAAGCAGGAAATGAGCGGGATAAATGAAGAAGTAGTTCAAAAATACAGACGGTGCCCTCTGACGTATTGGTGGTGAACTGTCTATGGTGGAAGCAACAGGCACATCTCACTTTTTGCTTCTCAGCCAAGACTCTCTCTGGATATACACATTAATAATGTTTTTTTTTTTACAATGATGCATACAATCATAACTGAAGTTAGATTATTCCAATGCTTTACTGAATAGTTAGAATAGAAACACTTTTAAAAAAAGCTTCAACTTCTTCATATTCTTTTTATATTTTCATTACACTCACTATCTTTATCTATTAAACTTTGCACTAATTTTAAAATACTTCTATTAACTATTAACTACTGCATAACTGCATAGGTTTTTTTTTAACAATACCTGGGATAAAAAATATGCAAGAACTCCATAAGTATTGTCAAATTATAAGCTAAAGATTGTCATAGGCTGTAGTGTTGAGTATAGAAGTCAGAAAAGCTCTGAAACAAAATTAGTCAGATGAAGTAAAAAAATATATATATATAGTAATGTGATGTGGAGGTTGCTGTGTGCAAAATAACAGAGAACTGTAGAGAAAGAACATTTTTATTCAGAAAACACACAATGCAAGCAAAAACTGATGTTTTGGCCGAAAATCAAAGCAACTCAGACATCAGCAAAGTCGTCTGTAAAACCAACCTGAGCTTATGTAAAATTGGAATTCTTACAAGTTTTTTTTTGCCCCCCACATCATACATTTCAACAGAACAGAAATTAGTCAATTTTTCCCAACCATACAAAGTACATTCACAGTAATTCCGAAAGTCTCTTTAAACACACAAGCATTAAGGTGCCTTTTCAGTTTTACTGAGTTTTGACACATTTTGCCTGAGGCCAAAGAATGGTTCAGTAAGAGTTACAGCTAATATGCTTTTAGATGTGTGGAAATAACCCCTCCATGTTGCATTTCATGAAGGTTAAGGGTCCAAATGCTCAAAAGTCCAATATTAGGTTTTTTAAGAACCTGAGCTCACAACATTCACTATGGAGTAACCATAATCCTATAATTCTTTACATGTAAAGTTCTCATTTACATCAGTGTAGGGTTCTTCCTGTGCAACAAATTCTGCCTGTGGAAGATTGACCTTTTGTGTAATATAAAAAATGCATAATTCATAATGTTTTTTAATGCAATAGATTTGCTAATATTATGTCTATAGATTTGTGCTAAGCCTCAAACATAATACCTGCGTGGATGGACAATGAATTAAATCCTGTTTTCCATGTTTAAAAGATTTAATTATTATTATTGTTGAATAATTTCACCTTTTAATATTTAATTGAGCTCACCCAAAGTAAGCACTCTCATGCCTAAATAAGTTATTAAAGGTTATATTAAATGTTTGTCAATGTATTAAGGGTCCTGCAAAACCATAAATATCAAACTCAAAACCTGCGGGCCAAACGCTGCCTGCTATCTTTCATATTCCAGCCTATTTCTTACCCCAACTACAATTTAAAAACTGCACAAAAACACATGAAACCAGCCCAGAATGCTCTACTATAGGAAAAGTAAGGCTAATATTTCTTCTTTTTCTTAGTCTTTCAGGGTACCAAGTTAACGGTAGTGCACATTTCTAATTTGGAGCATATATCTGAATACACGGACATTATATTATCAGAACATGGCAACGTTTGCGTTTGGTTTGCGGAACAAATACCAACGTTATACAAATGGGAGATGCACAGTTTGGTTTTAATCCAACCTAAACTCTAACTTATTGAGCTCCAAAATAAATCCATATTTCTATACAAATTCTGTATTATGCTTTCATAGTTTGAGCTGTTATAAGCACAGAGAGCAATTGTGTGCTGTGCTCAGAGCAGCATATCTCTGTGGCGCTCTCTTAAAATAAAAAAGTAATTTATTTTGAAAATATTATAAAACTTGAACAGTATATACAGTACTGCAATAAGTCAGAGACCTTACTTATTGAATTAAATGGCCCTTTAGTACTTAGTGCTAGTTATTTGATGGCAGACCGTAATGATTTTCTGTTGAATATATTTTCCCATCATTATTGTTTATTATTGTTATTGTTCATAAATCACACAAAGATCTTCAACAGTAAAAAACATGAATGAAATCTGTAAATATTTAGTTTTTAATATTGAACTTCAATATCGACCTGCATAAATAAGCACTGAATGGCTGTTTAACTGAAAACTGAATTAAAGTACTATACATAATTAACAGTTCTGAATGACCCTATGATTGAACGGGAAACAGGACATTTTGAACAAATGTCCTTCATCAGCTGTGAAAGTGCTTAGGAGGTGAAAACAAAAAAGATATTTGAACTGGTTTATGATGTCTCTAATCATGTCTGTGGCATTCTTCTCCAGTCTGTAGGAGATAATTGGAGGTTCCTTAAAAAGGAAAGCACTCTCAGGAACATCCTGCAAGATTTTGGATTTTTGTTAAGTTTTAAATATACTGTATACTGTAATTCTAGTGTAGTGTAATTTCAGCCACTGTTTTAGTAGTGGGATGATGAGTGAGCACCAAAGGAACTCTCTCTCTGACGTAGAGGTGGATTTTGTAGTGGTCAGCGCATCCGTTCTCTCAGTAGTGGTAATATGGGCCATGGCAAAATCTACGACTTTCTTAGCGAATCCATGATCACACCTTTTGCTCACTTATTTTGGAGAAAGTCTTCAATCTCACTGCAAATGTGTTTATGTCACATTAGCTGAGAATATAGAGTTGTACTGCAAGTAGACAAGTAGAGTCTTTTGGTTTGGAATAGATGGTGGTTAACAAAGAAGAAAACCTTCTATTTTCACTGGCATGTCTAAAAAAATGTTATGTCCAAGCCAGGAAGTGCAATACGCCATGTATACTCCAGGGCTTGGTGAAATGAACATCTGAAGTTTGCAGGTAGCAATTAAAAAAAAAACACCAGGGAAGTACCAATGGGGGGGAAAACACTGAGAAATCTGAGAAACACTATGGGTACCAGTGAATTGCTTTTAAGATTTCATAATTCTAATTTAGTGCACAAGTTCTGATAATCTTAATACAATATCATTTGTTGATCCTTTTTTTAGTCACACATCAAAAAAATGTTTTAGAGCTCTCAATCCATCTTCATTGGGTATGACTGTATACAGACTTTCTTTGTCCATAGAAAAAAATACATGGTTTTCATGGAGGGAATGTTCTTTAATTTTTTTGTTTGTTTGTTTTGAAGGAAATGTGAAGAGTCTTTGACAAATGTGGGTAAAATGTCCTCCAGAAACTGGCATCTAATTTCTGTGGGACAAGAACAAGGATAAACTATAGTACACACTCACTATGGGGGGCAGTCGTGGCCTAATGGTCTGAGAGTTGGTCTTGTAACCTGAAGGTGAATCCAAAGGTCATGGGTTCGAGTCTCAGGTCCGGCAGGGATTGTAGGTGAGTGAATGACCAGTGCTCTCTGCCACTCTCAATACCATGACTGAGGTGAGACCCTTGAGCAAGGCACTGATCCCCCAACTGCTCCCTGGGTGCTGCAGCTAGAATGGCTACCCACTGGTCTGTGTGTGTGTGCACTTGGATGGGTTAAATGCAGAGCACAAATTCTGAGTATGGGTCACTTCACTTGCCAGTTTTGCCACTAATAATTTTGTCATTTTAGGTAAGACTAAAATCATATGATAGCCACAACAAAAGCAATGTCTAATGAAATAATACAGGTAAAGGTAGCAGGTCTCAAGCGCTCTACCTGGAGGTCAGAAGAAGTTCCTCCTTGTCACATGGACTACTGAAACTACTGTTTCAGTATCTATTTCAACTGCATGCATGACTATATGCATCATCCTTGTGTTTCCTAAGGATGTGAACCAAATATCCGGTTATTGACTTGTCTTCCAAGACTTGATTGAGACTCATTGTGGCATGGTGGGTCAGAACGACCAAAAAAAAAAAAAAAAAAAAATAGAAGAAGTAGCACAAGGTTAAAAAAGAAGCCCAAATCAATAAAGTTGGCTGAAATGACAAAGGGTTTGAAGGTCAGCACTTGTGGTCCCTCTGAACAGATAATACCGGAACATAATCAATCTCATCTGATTTAATCTGTTCCTCTATCTAGGCTCATTTTTCTCTCCTCTCCTGGTCAGTTCTTTTCATTTTCTAGCCAGTGATTGCATGTTCCCCAAGCAGCTTGGTGAAAAGAATGAGGATCAATTCACAGAGCTTTGATATAGTGAGAAGAGAACTTGGATGCTCAGGTCAAGAGAGAATGAAATCCTATTAGATAGCAGTTGATGTAAAACATTTAAAATCAGCAGCTAATAGGGTCAGGCCAAAATCATTTACGGTACAGACAAGCACCTACACAAGCAGCCTGTACGAGACCATGCTGGATATTGCATGCATGCATTTATTTAATGGCATGCTATCTAAGAAATGCTCACTCAGAAAACAGATGATTATTGATATGATCAATAATATGATTGATTATTGTTTTGGACAAGAAAATAAATTGGAAAATTATTGTATATACAGTATATACAGTATAATGTAGATATAGATATGAGGTATTGGTTACTTATCTGCTACTGAGTAATCTGTGCAATTCACATGATGTTGGCTGAAGTGTCACAGTTTACAGTTCATTGACAGGGCATGGTTAAGGGTCAGAGGATGTGTTGCGCAGCCATTAGAGCCTTAAGTTGTTTTCCTCCTTATGAGCCACTCACCCATGAATAATTTGGCAGGAGAAACAGAAGACTTCCAGATCCTTGGAAAAAGAGTCCAGGATTTCAAAAACAAGAACACAGAAAGTGAACTAAAACAACTATTTTTAAAAAAAATAATGAAGTAATGTAATAATTATTATCTCAGTACAGAATTCCATGCAGAAGTATGTGCATACATTCACTTTAATGGTTCTCATACAATCAATTATTGTTATAATGTTGAATTTGTTCATCAAGATCTCGCACATATGGAACGCATTACCTCTAGTAAATTATTAAAGTTTATTGCAAGGCTTTAGCAAATCAGGGATAAGAAACATGTCGTCTTTTTTTCATCTTAAAATGGTTAGAGATGTGGATGATACAGGGGAAATGAAAGACTATTAGAGGTTCCAGGAGAAAATAAAGCCATGCGGCAATCAACAAGGCACCGTTGATTAACCTCTGTAAATTGGCACTGAGCCCTGCACAGACTACACTTTTTTACTAAAGTTCAATCCCAAACCAGTTAAAAGCATTTAATTTGTAAGTGGGCTCATTTAAATTTATGAGAAATGAAGCAAATTTGAAGCAAATATCCCCCTAGAATAAAAGCATATGCCATGCCCTTGACACATCTTCTCCAAGAAATCCATTCTCAAATCCATTTACATTTATAGCCTTTGATTGCCACTTTTCCAAAATGAGACATAGATAAAAAGATTTTTAAAAAGGATATAGAAATGAAGTAATATTTCATAGCTGAAAGAATCCAAGGCGTTAAAGGTATTCAAAGAGAATGTGGACATGAGTGAATATGGCGGGCAAGGATGGCAAAAAAAATAGGCTGTCTGCCTAAAAAAAAAACAAACATAAAGACTAAATAGAACTAACCAACAGTTTTTGGAACTTGCTCTTCTTTCACAACGGCCTTTTTAGATCTGCTCCTTCTTTTGTAAAGATTGATAAATACAAAGGATATACTTAATTATATAACCTGTACTTAATTGCATTACCTGTATACTTAAATCCCTCATGAAATATTTTTAACGTTGTGGAACTCTCTCAGATGATTTCAGATGTGTTTGTCTGTAATTCCTCCTTAGGATTTGTGATTTAAAAGTATTGTTTAAAAAACAAAACAAAACAAAAAAAACTCTGAGTGGAGGACCATTATCATTTACATATTAAGAGGACAAGGCTATATATATATATATATATATATATATATATATCATTGTTTAGGTCCCCCTTGTGCCACCAAAACAGACCCGTTGAGACATGGACTCCACAATACCTCTGAAGGTGGGCTGTGGTATCTGGCAAGACATGAGCACCAGATCCTTTAAGTCAGTCCTGTAAATTGTGAGGTAGGACCTCCAAGGATCAGACAGAGGTTGTCCAGCACATCCCACAGGATTGAATTGAGATCTGGGGAATTCGAAGGCCAAGTCTTGAAGGCCTTAAACACTTTGTCATGTTGGTCAAACCATTCCTGAACAATTTTTGCAGTGTGGCAGGGCGCATTATCCTGCACTGGCCATTAGTGAATACCGTTGCCATGAAGGGGTGTACTTGGTCTGCAGCAATGTTTAGGTACGTGGACAGGGGTCAGCATGGGCACTCTGACTGGTCTGCAGCTTTGCAGTCCCATATGCATCAAGCTGCGATGCACTGTGTGTTCTGACACCTTTTCATCATAGCCAGCATTAACTTTTTCAGCAACTTGTGCTACAGTAGCTCTTCTGTGGGATCAGACCAGACGGGCTAGCCTTCACTCCCCAGGTGCATTAATGAGCCTTGGGCACACATGACCCTGTTCACCAGTTGTCCTTCCTTGGACCACTTTTGGTAGGTACTAACCGGGAACACCCCACAAGACCTGCCGTGTTGAAGATATTCTGACCCAGTAGTCTAGCCATCACAATTTGGCCCTTGTCAGAGTTGCTCAGATCTTTACGCTTGCCCATTTGTCCTACTTCCAACACAACTACTTTGAGAACCGACTGTTCACTTGCTGACTAATATATCCCTTGACAGGTGTCACTGTAATGAGATCAATGTTATTCACTTCACATGTCAGTGGTTTTAATGTTATGGCTGATTGGTGTGTGTGTGTGTGTGTGTGTGTGTATATATATATATATATATATATGTATGTATGTATGTATGTATGTATGTATGTATGTATGTATGTATGTATATGTATATATACTGTATGTGTGTGTGTATGTATATATATATATGTATATATACAGACAACTCCTACCGTAGAGAACATCTGACTGGAACAAAAATTAACGAAACCATTATAGAAAGCCTATAGGACACATTACAGTTCTCCATGATTGAGGAAGTTGTTCTACATATTGTGTTCAAGGTGAAATTGCTCAAAAAAATCAAGACTTTAATCAGAAAGCAAACGAACAGAGTGATTTAAGCGAAGGGAATTTAAGACATTTCTTGAAGTAATTAATAAATACTTTCTAAAAATAAATTACCTTTGTTTAGAAATATTATGCATCACTCCTATTATATCTGTCTGCTATAAATGAAAGAGAAAAATGGACATACCTGAGAACATTTATTGTAACTGTGCAGAGAGTAAAAAAAAAGTAAAATGAAATAATAGAGTCAGTCAACAGGAACAATAAAGATTGTATTACAGTGTCATATGGTAATGCATTACTCTTAAATCAGTGTTTCTGGAAGTGCCAAAATGCTTCAAGCATTTATTTACCATATTCGTGTCCTATTCAAGCATTCATTTGTAACAGCGAAAAGAACAACGATGACAGTAAAAAATTAAAGTGACTAAAGCATAACTCTGATGTGTTTAGATGAAATGGATTGGATTCTCTGGAAAGATAGTGCTCCTCACTCTCACAAAGATTTGATCTAATACATCTCCTTTCATTATATCGACTTGTAATTCTGTTTGGAGATACACAGTGTGAAAATCAAATACAGGTGTAGGTTTGTAGGTTCCTTTTCACGGGAGTACTGCAGTCCATATGCGTAGATCTAATACTTTTAGCACAATCCAAACAGCGCCTTTGGCAACAGATGTGAATTTAGATGTTACAGCTACAAGCGAAGCCAGGTTTCTTTGCAATCTCTGTCTCTCTCTCCCTCCCTCTCTCTTGCTCTCTCTGGAGACTATCATAGTAGTGTGTCGACACTACATACCGGCTGCTGTGGATCAGCTGTGAGCCTGCGGGACTGGGATTCTGTCTGTGCTTATTTGGATGAATGAATTATTAATGTGCTACTGATTTTCCTCAATCTCCAGCTTTGCTGCTAGATTTTCCAACAGACTTTCAGTGTATGTAGTACTGCACTTCACTACAGCATCTCAATTCTTCCTGTCTCTGTCTTTTGCAGATAACAGAAGCTGATGTGCACACCAGAACATCGCTCAACTATTTTGGCCGGGCAATAAAACTGAAAGTGTGGATTTGGATGATGAAGATGACGATGTTACTAACATGGGGGGCCCTAACCCTGCTGTCACTCAAATGCTACCTTGCAGGTACAGTATTTTCCCAGTAACCTTTAACTCTGCACCTGATCTGCTTAATTCCCATCTCTGTATTTCACTAGAGGAGGTTGGTGCTTTATTGCACTCCATCTCATCTACTTTACTCTTTCGTCATCAAATAGAGCACACTGGGATTTTCTTCAGGGAAGTTTCTTCAGTTGCCCATATGGCTGCTTCTTCTTTGATACATCTTCATGGAGTGTGTAATCAAACCTTATTTTGAGGACTATTTTGAAAATATTGAAGCCTTTTCTGAAATTTCACACTGTTCCCTAGAAATGTTGAAACACATTCAATGAAAAGTCTTCAAGATAAGACCACAAGTCAAGTGGCCTTGACCTGTTATTACTAGGCACTCTGACCTGAATGATTGAAAACCTTCATAGACTCCCTTAATCCACTCCTGCAGCATTGTGTGTTTCATACTTAGAAGAGGAGGTGGCTCAAGAACTTCCTCCCTGCGGTGAAGACAACCGCCTTTCCCAGAATGAGCGGCCCTGCTCTAAATGGATCATTAATTCCCTTCATTTAAAGGACATATAAAAAGGCAAAGGAAAGGGGAAAAAATGAATGAGGAGACACGAGGCCCTCACCCCAGGCAAACAGGCCATTTCTATTAGCCTGACTATGTGGGAGGGAGCATTTCACTTTGTCCTTGTCAAGGTTAGGGACCTGTTAAAAGAGAGAGAGAGACAATCTTCCTGTAGAGAACAAGCAGGTGATTCATCCCTAAAGAAGAAGAGGGGGATGAACAAAGAAAAACATGCTGAAATTTAACTGGGATATTCTGGACTGTGACAAAGGCTTTGGTTGCACATTGGATTTGCAAATGTGCATCAGTTTGTGTTTGTTTTTAATCACAATTAACATGTGTATATGTTCACTACTTGACTATCAGTTAAAAACTCTATCTATCTATCCATCCATCCATCCATCCATCCATTGCCATTACAGTGGCGAATAGATTACCCTAGTAACAGCAATGACTTTACAGATGAGAGTATTTTTAATATTCTTGTGTGATTTAAAGGCAAAATGAGTTCATATACTTGAAATAGTAAAGCATGCAATAGTAACGATAAATTGAACCAAGTAAGTAAAGCATATAATGATTATTTGTGGACAGACATAGTTAAGAAATGATAATGTCACAAGCCAAAAGAGAAACATGGGAAGTTACCTAGATGCCTTACCTCAGTTCAAATGCTACTGAGCCTGAGAAGGCAAGGAACTTTTTTTTGTGTGTGTGAAGGATAGATGGAATTATTTTGTGTTGGATAAGCAAATAACTGTCTCTCATGTATGTGTCTCCTTTATGTCTATGGGCCTTTAATCTGAAGTGCTGGCTGAAGTGCTGGCTTGTAAATATACATAATGTTACCCATTTCTCCCCTTGCCCTGAAGGGTAACATGGGGGGAAAAAAAAGTGTTCCCAAGTGAAATTTCCACTTCATTATTTTTTTCTGCTTTTTTCTGAATATGCCAAGATGGACCAGGTTTTGCATTTTTTTGCAGAGAGAATTATTCAACATGGACCTGTTTTCACCCAAGAGCCTAGTGATAGTGTTTTCCCACTGAGCAGTGAAGACAACAAGATATTCATCAACTGCAAAGCCAAAGGAAATCCGCCGCCGCATTACAGGTAATGAATGGCCCAGACTGGCTCATATTTCTCAAACATCTTAGACAAAGAGCACTGGCCAAGGTTCAGGTCTTGGTGTTTATTTAAGAGTATTAGGATGTAAAGGGCAAAGCCGTAATCTAAATGAATTATGTTTACATTGAAATGAGCCATTTTCTTCTATTTTATTTGCTGTTTAGATGAAAATTACCTATTTAATTTTTTTTCAATTACTAGATACTAACAGTAGCTTTTACATGAAACGTATAATTAAACTTATAGTAATTTCTATACTGAACATGATTTTTCATGTTCATCTATAGGTCACTTTGAATTGAGAGTTGATTAGGGAAATAAACATGTTAAAAACAAGAAATATGACCGCTGTTGCATGTAACGTGCATGTAGAACCAGGATACAAGTGCACAAAAGCATGTTATTTATGCAGTGGTCAGATAACAGGTGGACAGCATCAAACAAGAAACATCCATAATCATAAATGAGGACACAGGATCATCAAAACCATGAAAGACAAGACATATTGCTAGAACTAGGAAAGACAAAAACAGACTGAGTAATGCATAATACCATCTTATAGCATAAGACTTCGCAATGAGAAAAAGACACAGGAGGGTATAAATAGACCAGCTAATCAAGAGCTAAACGGAGAACAGCTGGACACAGTCAGGAAAATACACCAGGTACAGGACGGGGATGAGACAAGACTCAAATCAAAGAAAAGCACGTCAAAGTGCTTTGTTTGATTTGAGTCTTATTCCCCAAACACTCACTCACACACACAGTCAGGAGAATTCCAATCTGTGTTTTATGTGGCTATTTATTGTTTATATTTTTAAAATACTGTGATAATGATAAGCTGTATTGGATTCAATTTGCAGTCGTTCGGGTAGAGAGTCAAAAGAAACGCCATAGGTCAATGAGATGTCTAAGTACTGAACTAAACGTAGGTTTTAAAAGTAGTTTTGTATAGCCAGTAAATTAAAATTAAGGATCGGCTTCGCAGCTGTTCAGTTGCTTTTAAAAATGCAAAACAGTATTTTCCCTTCACCTGCAGGTGGAAATTCAATGGAAGAGATCTCGACGTTTACACTGATGTGAACTACAGCCTGGTAGAGGGCAACCTCTTGATCAATAACCCGCAGGCGATGAAAGACGGAGGATCTTACCAGTGTATTGCCACTAATGCCTTTGGAACCATCCTAAGCCGCAAGGCCAAAGTGGAGTTTGCCTGTGAGTAGAATTCACACATCAAATTCTTCCGCTGTCGCCGAATTGAAAGGCTTCCTCAAAGAGCTCTACCTGACTAAGTTCTATTCAGGAAATGCTTCTAGATATTCTTCACATATATAGAAGCATTTCTCTATATTTTTCACAATGCATTTAGCATGCTGTTAGTAAAATCAAAAGTAATACTAGAATCAGCTACCAAAGGTTACTCAATAATTATGTGTATAAAATATCAGAATAATTCATTTTTTCTGTCTCTTACACTCTAGACATGTACCAGTATCAGACACAGGACATTCCATGATATTTAAAGCCTATTGTATCTCCCTGAAGGCGATCCCTCCCTGGAGCTCATGGCTGATTATCATTACCACGTATGAGACTTTTGGCAGAATTTCCAAAACAGAAAGCTTGCTTACTAAAGCCTAATTTATGGTGAATGTTTAAGGACAGTTGGTGAATTAATATTCATCTCATAAACTCATCTATAAACATGTATGTTTGTAGAACACTTCGACGAATTCTTCAGCCAGCCCTGTTGTGCAGGTCTAGTCACTCATGAATGCCATAAAACAATTGCATTACATTGCTTCAGTATGTAAAGTGTTAGGCGGTAGAGACAGTTGCAGTTGCAAAAGTGCTTTAATTAAAATTATTTTAAAAAAAACAAAACAAAAACAGGACAGGCAAACAAATCCAGAAAATTCATGGTTGAGTCAGGCAAGAGGTCAGGTGAATAGCAAATAAGATATTCACAACAAAGCACTTTACAATGAATGAATGTCCAGAGTCTGTGTATACAGGGTGTGTTGCTAATTGAAACCAGGTGCGTATAATCAGTAGTAGACTCTGGGGACTGAAGTTTGAAGCTGATTCCAGCATAGACATGGCAAAAAGTTGAATAAAACTGTAATAACAAATCTGTATTTAATTATAAGTGCATAATTAAAACTACTGTAAAACTGCATTAATTATCGGTAATTATAACAGCTTAGGTAAGACTTTTTCTCATATACAGTGTCTCATCCTGAGTTTATATACTATCATGCACAGTGTACATGTACAGTGCCATTTCTATTACAGGTGAGTTTTAAGTCAATACTTTGTCATCCTTGTCTAATTACATGGAACTACATCAAAGTTGTTGTGTATAGTATTTGCACATGTGCTACAGATGTGGTAAATAGAGATGATCATGTGATAATATTAGCACGTTACTATGAAACTATCATTTTTTTTTTCCTGGTACATTAAATACCTTAGAGTATATGATATAAGTCTGAATATACAGGATATGTCTGTTTCTGACAACTACAAAAAAAAAATCACAATCTCTCATTTGGATGACGCCTTCGACATAAAATTGCGCTAGTAAAATTCTGCCCATCAAGGAAGAAATATAGACAGTAACATACTGAGTCAGGGTGTACTTACAGCATCAACAAATCTGTTGTCATTTGCAATTCCACAGCCAAACATTCTTGGGTGACATAGCCATTCAGTGACGTTTGTAATTATTGGTAATGCTGCTGCAATATTTTTCTGGGTTTATGCAAGAATGCATCTTTACACATACACTATGGGTTTTTGTATTCATAACAATGACAGTTTTATCAGCTTTAAAAGGAATTTCCTGCATCCTACCATCCTAAACCTGTCATTACTTGTGGATTAAAGCAAGCAGACTTGTATGAAACTGTTCATTCTGAATTGGTTCATTCTTGCAATGTTAATTTTGGATCATTTAAATTTTAGATCATTTATTTTTCAACTGTAATAATTGTAGTTTCATTCCTGTAGAGAATTAGTTGTAATATATTCCATTGTGTACAGGATCTGACATTCAGAAAATATGTTTTCAAGCTTGTCAGTAGACAGCCGATTAAGTGCTTAACTAAAAGCTTTGTTTTTAATTGGCTGACTGATGCCTGCAGTGGTAGTGGTATTTCAGATAGTCTCTGTGGATTAGAATGGTATTTTCTAAAGGTTCCTGTCCTCTGAGTGCTCTTTCAACGGGATAGTGCTCGCACAATGAAAACTAATGGCATAACTGTTGTTTGCAGATCTTCAGAATTTCACCAGCAAGGCCAGAAATGCAGTCTCGGTGAGAGAAGGCCAGGCTGTGGTGCTGCTGTGTGGCCCACCGCCCCATTTTGGAGGTATTGTCCTACCAGATTTTCTTTTAATTTTTTTTAAATATATAAAGCAACCTTATATATCGCTTCATTCTTAATCAACGTTAACTTGGAGGTAAATGTTGGGATATCTGTACTGAACTGTTTATTTTCAAAGCTGCCCAACTATGGTTTGGTCCAGCAGGTGGCACCAATGAGCAACGGGAACTGAAGGGTAACTTTAAAAACACAAAAGCCAACTGAAAGTGCTTGTTGAAGCATATATTTTGAAATGAAAGCATTATTCCAAAATATAGTGACCCCTATGCCATACTCCTTTTTTTTCTTGGAACCTTATTTTGCATTTAGCTCTGTTTTTTGTATCTCACAGTAACAATGGGGTGCACTTGTAAGCAAGAACAGCTTTCAGTATATGAAATCTAAAAGAATAACAATAACGATGAGAATGGATCAGTATTTCTGTTTAATTAGTGGTTTGTTTTCGACTCACAATGACCATACACTGACAACAGCCAACACAATAAATATTATAAAACGGAATTCATTAAAACACATTTGTGTGTAAAACAAATGACAAACCAACCCAATAAGAAGTCTTATTTGAAAATAACAAAGGCACAACACCCAGCACTGTGTGAAAATATTCATTTGTTATTCTTTCTACCAAGTATATCTTACTATGAACTTATTATATGACCAGTTTTACAAAATAATAATTCTGTATTTGATATTTTTTACTACATGACAAAATTCTTTCAGAAATCACGTTCACAAACATATAAGTAGGACAATTTCTATAGTAAAAGGTTAAACTTCAAGAATCACGCATCAAGAATAAGACAAAAAAAAAATCTAGCAACACTGCACCATGCCTTAACTCACTCTCCAGTGTGTCTAATATATTATATAAAAGCATGGAAACTTACAAAAAGTCATGTGACAACCATTTGAATTTTTTATTCTTTCACCACCTCACATTTATTCTTTACCTGCTGTACCTATATTTTCACACACACACACTCTCACACACACACACACACCTCATGGCATTTAGTTCAGTTTCTCCATACCTCCTTCTTTCTTAATGCCACGTGTGCCCTTGCGGTCATTTGGAAAGGTTATTTTTTTTAGGCTTGGCCTTATATTGCTGGGTAATAAAGGCACTTGGCAGTCCTTGTGGAGCAACAAGCTTCTTTATCCCTCTTTTCAGCCACTGGTGTCTGCTGTACTTATGTGCAGCTGATTAGCAGGCCCGTCAATGCTCACAGACACACACACATACACACATGCCATTGGCGCAATTTCACACCAACATTCTGCCACTCGGTTGCATTCTCCAGAGGAACGAATGGCCTTAAGCATAACGGCCCACCCTCTTTTAGCCCACAGTCCCATTTTCCCTTTACCATTTCTCCTGTTGAGTGCTTTCATATGGATATATGCTTTGGATAACCGGAAACGTACTGCAGCTCTGCACTGGTGGCTTTTGAGATCCTCTGTACAGTTACCTCCTTTTTCCCTTTCAGCTTTATCTGCTTCACAATATGACATCATGGTAATGTAAATAAATAAATAAATACATAAATAAACAAATTTCTCTGTTTATTCCATGTTTATGCTGGTGTGTGGCACGTTCAAAAGGTTCATTACTGCGTTCCCAAGATGTCATTTGTACCTTGTTTATGCAGATCTTAGGTATTACAGCAATGACTATACATCAGCTCATCAGTCAAAACAATGAAATAAGGACCATAAAACATAAAATATGAACACAAAATGAACACATCTTAGTTTATTTACATTCCCACCTGTGTCCACACACTTGCCATCAGGATGAAGTGCAGGGGTTTTGTGTGTATTGCCTCCATAAATATTATTTACAGTGCTAATAAATGAGATAGAGATAAGATATATGGGACATAATAAAATGGATTTTGTTGCTATAAAATCAAATGAGATAGCCTGGGTCAATGGGTCATTAATTGCTATGTGGCGAACAGCACTTGAACATCTTCAATTATTGCCATTCTGTAATCATGAAAAGACCATCACACCCCCATCCGTTCCTCCAAAATGGGTTTAATTTGTCAAGTCTTTAATCTAAGAACTAAAAATGGGTTTTCCTTTTTGTCTCTACAAAACAAAAAGGGCTCTGACTTTTAGACATGCCATGCTTAGACAAGTTCTTGTCTAGCTGCTTTTCAATCTCGCCAGCCTTCCCAGGCTTTAATAAGCACCCCTTAATTTGACACTGATGTCGGCAGATCCAGCTGCTCCACACTCTGGTCTCTGTCTCATTAAGAAACAAAGCACTAAAAAAACCTCCAGGACGAAAAAGGCCAGACGCATTTCTAAATTGTTGTGTAACATCACTTTACGAGTGAAAAGCATCCGAAACTGCAATGAAGTGGAGGAAGTTTTGTTTTCTATACCCTCACCATAAGTGCAGTTTCATATAATTTTGAATAAGTTAATAAATCAGCAAATCCTCAAAGACAAAGAACATTAAAGCATACTATTGGTCAAACACACCTACCTATAATTTAACAACAGGCGGCATATGTTTCTCCCACTTCCCAAAAACATGCCAAAAACATGAACTGGCTAAAGAGTGAATGAGTTTGTGAACATGTGTGTGTGCTTGTGCATCCTATCTGTAGTGAATTCTTCCACCTTGTGCTCAGTGATCCCTGGATAGGCTCCATATCCATCGCAAATCTGACCAGGATTAAGTGGTTACTGAAGATAAATGATTTTCTTTCTTTATTAAGAACAAACATGCTAGGGGAAAATCAGTGAAAACTGTACTTCATTTTGAAATAATCTATGTAATCCTTTTTAGAACATTTGAAAATGCAAACATACACCATGATATATCGAAAACCATCAAAATATTTTTATTTTTATTCATTTTATTTTTTTGGGCCGCTGTGCTTGCTATACTAGATAAATGTCATAGCACTGTCAGGCCCATCACTACAGGATAATTACACTGAATATTAGATCTGTAGTAAATGTGGCAGATCTAGCCAGGCGGTAATGTACGCAATGCCCCATGCTATGTTGCTCAACACAGTTTTCTCATACTGTTCCACTTCAAGTGGCTTGTCACTGAGAGTCAGCACAAGTTATTGTAATGGTACATGGAGCAATGTCAACACAGAATTGTTACCAGATTTTTTTTTTTTTTTTCAGCAAGCCATATGTTCCACTAGTACTTACTGTATATGTTTATAATACTTTATGTGTAAAATGGTTTCATGTTCCTAGTTGAACTGCCACCATCAAAAGCTCAAATATTTACAGTACATTACATGTTTGTTTGCTGTAGCTAGGAAGGTTGTCTCACAGTGATGCTGGATCACTGATATGTGTCTGGTAGACACTGGCTTTACATTAGTGTAGAGTAAATAAAGCTACATCATTCATTCATTCTTTCACTCATTTATCTTCAGTAACCCCTTTACCCTGGTCAGGGTCTTGGTGGATCCAGAACACTGGGCGTAAGGTGAGAAGTATGCTGGATGGGACACTAGTCCATCGTAGGACATAAAGCTGTATAGTATCTTTTACCCAAATTAATTTTGATAACACTTTACATTAAAGTACACTAAACTAACATTAATTTTAACATTGTTAATATTGTAACATTATACTTAGTAACATAGGCAAACCATAAACTTCAGCATCAGTAATCCATAGGTCATGTCACCAAAGTAACACCTGTAATTCAACAGATTAACAAATATACCTGTGTTAAATGTTTATTTCAAACACGTCATCATTTTAGCTGGAAAAGGGTTTGAAAATAATTCCGCATAAATTGATATAAGTTGAATTACAACATGTTATTAAATGTTGTTAACACGGTGAAATCGACAATGCATCCTCACTTATGAATTTTGCAGATTAACCACCACAAACAGATTAATTAAGGCATCAGTATTTATTGTTTTTTTGTATAGAATGAACCAATCAATGTATTTGTCAGGAAGAGTAGACTGAAGCAGATGCAGGTAACGTTAGAGTGTATTATAGAACTGGAAAACAAATCTAAGTTGGGAGGCAAATTTGTAAAACAGGCAGTAGTCAGGCCATCAGCAAACCACATAAACAGGCCAAATTCAAAATCCACAAAACCAAGAATCAAGCAAGATCAAAAACCAGAATAACAATGCACAAGATAAAGGCTTGGGAATGTCAGGTGAGCGATTAGCAACAGGTGAGTGTAATCAAAAGTCTGGCAACTGTCAACATGACGTTGCTCATGTGTTCTGGGAAGTGTGGTCTGGGGTGGCCATGTTTGTAGGCTGCAGTGCATTCTGGGAAACTGAGTTTGAGTCCGGAGTTGACCTGACAGTATTGAATGAAACAGCATAATGCAGGTGATCATTATTTGCCTGATTCGACCCAACATAAGTTAAAACAAGTAATGATTATTTTTAAATATTACTCATGGTATATTGCTGTTCATGATTTGTTAATGTTAAGTAAACATGCAGTAAATAATGGTAGATTGATGTATCTTAAATGTAAAGCATCTCCTCAATGTTTACAGTAAATCAGGATGATTTTAAAATATACTGGATTCTATGCTACCAACATCATGTGCATATTAGTATTTGTTTTGGGGTTTCAAAACAGAGCCTTTGCAGATTGGGAAAATGTTGTAAGGTGATCTGCTTTGATTGAACTAGGACTTTAAACACAGAGACACAGACTTAAATCACCCCCATATGTAAGTCTAAATAAAAATATAATATATTAATATAAATACAAAAATGTAATGTATAACTGGACACTTCAATAATAATTCGGTTTAGAGATCAATAATTCGGTACTATTTCAAAAAATATATTTTTTATATAGAAAATTATAATATGCAAAATTATACAAGTTGGAAAAATCTGGAATAAAGCATATATAGCATATAAGAGACTTCTGATGGAATGGTTTTTCAATAGAAAGACTTCCATCCAACACATATACAGCAGTGTCTCAAGAAATGTACTAAGTAAGATATAGGCAATCCAACCAAAACACGTACGATGTGGTTGTTGCTGTTATGTACTATATACTGTAAACCATATGCACTAATGATTTGCATGTGACTACTCTCTTTTGGCTCTTGTTCCCAGAGATTAGATATTCATGGATCTACAATGGACATCCCAGTGTCCTCATCCAAGACAATCGGCGCTTTGTGTCCCAGAGGACAGGGAACCTGTACATCGCTAAAGTGGAGCCCTCTGATGTGGGCAACTATACATGTGTGGTAAAGAACATGATGACCAATGGCACAGTGTACAGCTCACCCACTCCTCTGGTGCTGCGCCGGGATGGTGAGGGACCTCAGTGTCTTAATGGCCGCATCAATCACCTAGTGTGTCAGAAGAAAAGTATGCTGCAGCTCACGCAGTGTCAACTAGTGTTAGCTAGTGTCTGCCCTTATAAAAATGACTCCAAAAGCAAAATGCAGAGAATATGTTTTGGAAAATGAATACAAACATGAATATAAGTCTCCAGTTGTAACAATGGCGATGAAGTTATGAAATAAAGCATTATCTGCAATTTAAAGATAGATGTCATTATGTTTAGTGACTGTGTGCTCTTTAACAGCCTTAGCTGAATGTCTTGGTTTATTTAAAGCTCTCTTGTAAATCACTACTTAGCTAGCAGGCTTTTAGTTGGTTACTAAAAAAGGTTACAGCAGTGAAAAATTAAGACATTTTCTTTACTGGGTATTCACTGTCTATATGTACTGTTTGAGTACTATATTGTACTTTTTTTTCAAACAGTTGTGTTTAGGATGCACTCACAAATGCATATAATATATATATATATATATTTTTAAATTAACATATTTATTTTGAATTGATGGCTTTCTCCATCTTTTCTTCCAGCTGTAATGGGTGAATACGAGCCTAAAATTGAAGTCCAGTTTGAAGAAATGCTGCATGTCATCAAAGGATCATCGGTTAGACTGGAGTGCTTCGCTTTAGGAAAGTAGGTCTCTGCTTGGATAGCATATGGACTCTTTCCTGCCTCCAGAGATTTCTGAAGCTAGCAAGGACTTTGCACACTTGGCACATAGTACATCTTTGAGCTTTATTTAAGGGAAAGATCTCAGGAAAATGCTGGCTCTTTTAATCTTAGCAAAATGCGGCCAGCACGAGAGAACAGGGCATTCATCATTGCAAAATCAGCTGCAAGGTATGATTCAGGGGTTTTGTGGGAGGTTAGGGACCTCTGGTTTTCTAAAGGTACTGTGGCATAGTATGTAGAGGCAGTGCAAGACCTAACAGGTATTGACTAAGTCCAGCTTTCACAGCCTGGATGTTTCAAGAGCTTATAGGTCAGAATTAAAAAAAAAAAAATCCTTAACTTACTGTAATATAACAATACTGCAATTATATACCTAAAGATAAGAATACTGCTGGTTTAAAAAGCCATATACATTAATTAATTTATATGAATCTGCCTTTTCAGCTCCCTCAACTTTAACGGCCCTTAAAATCCTCCACACTGACCTACAAAATCTTTATAGTTAGGTGCGCTGGGTTAATTTAGACATCACTTTGACAGCTTTGACTTTGTCTCTTAAAGCACTACTCTGTCCAAATATCCTACAAAAGTGCATAAAATCAGGGTGTACTTTATTTGGGCAAATCCACAAATCAATATCGTAGTCCATAGCATAAGTAAAAGAGCAGGTAGGTGATAAGAAACTGAGATAATCCATAATCAAAGTCAAAAACAGTTGGAATCAATGTAAAAAAAAAAAAAAAAAGTCATCAAAATGGACTTAAAACTCAAGTCATCAAAATGCACAATAAAACTTCAAAATAAATATGAACACGCTGGCTACCAGACCAGTGACAGGACAGAAGCAGAGACAGGACCAAAACCAATACAAAGGCGCATGTCAATTGATATTATTGACATTGACAGCCCTTGACATTATTAAATCTATTAAAAGTGTTACTTTTAATTATAAAGGAATGAGATTTTGCCAATTATATATACATATATATATATACAGTACTGTGCAAAAGTCTTAGGCACATGCAAAGAAATGCTGCAGAGCAATGATGCCTTCAAAAATAATGAAATTAAATGTTTCTACATTTAAAAATACTATAAAGAGCAGTAAACAGTAATAAATGAAACAAAGTCAATATTTGGTGTGACAGCCTGTTTCTTTAAAATAAATTGTAGTCTCAGGTAAAGTGTGTGCAGTTTTATAAGGAAATGAGCTGTAAGTTTTACTGAGCATCTTACAGAACCAGCCACAGTTCTTCTGGAGACTTTGACTGTCACACTTGCTTGCAGCAAAACCCAGCAGCCTTCAATATATATTTTTGTCTGAAAAGTGGTCTCTTATGTAATATTCTGCTTTCTTTACTGCCATACAAACATTGTTCTGTAACATTTAATTTTGTGCTGGAAAACTAACGTTTGGAAATCTAAAATAGTTTTGTACTGAATCATTAATGTAGAAGTCATAAAATACAAATCTGTAACAAAGTTTGTACTAAAAAAATATAGGGTACATAAGACTTTTGCACAGTACAAACTACAGTATAATGTATATATATATACATATACACAGTTGAGGTCAAAAGTTTACATCCCCCTTTCAGAATCTGCAAAATGTTAATTATTTTGCCAAGATAAGAGAGATCATACAAAATGCATGTTATTGTTTATTTAGTGCTGACCTAATTAAGATATTTCACATAAAAGATGTTTACATATAGTCCACAAATGACCCCGTTCAAAAGTTCACATCCACTTGATTCTTAATACTGTGTTGTTACCTGAATGATCCACAGCTGTGTTTTTTTGTTTAGTGAGTTACTTTTTGAATTTGAAGATCAGGGTAAATTTAACTTGCTTTGTCTTCTGGGAAACATTTAACTATCTTCTGAAGTGCAGTACTAAATGAAAAAAATATGATATTTAGGCAAAATAAGAAAAATGTACACATCTCCATTCTGTTCAAAAGTTTTCACTTAATGCATGGTTTTTCCTTCTGGAGCATCAGATGGATCTCAAAATCATATAGTCATTGTTGGAAAGGGTTCAAATACACAAAAATGCTGGAAAACCAAAGAATTTGTGGGACCTGGTGGATTTTTCTGAAGAACAGCAGGCAGTTTAACTGTTCAGGACAAACAAGGGACTCGTGAACAACTATCACTAAACAAAAGCACACAGCTGTGGATCATTCAGGTAACAACACAGTATTAAAAATCAAGTGGATGTAAACTTTTGAACGGGGTCATTTTTATAAATTCAACTATTATTTTCTCTTGTGGACTATATGTAAACATCTTTTATGTGAAATTTCTTATTCAGGTCAGCACTAAATAAACAATAACATGCATTTTGTATGATCCCTCTTATCTTGGCAAAATAATTAACATTTTGCACACATTTTGACCTCAATTGTGTGTATATATATATATATATATATGTATAAAGACACACACACATTATACTGTAGTTTGTACTACATTTCTTAGTCTCTAATTCTAAAATTCAGTTACCCATAAACCTGTATATAAGGCACAAGAAGCGATACTGAAAACATGTTCATCTCTCCTTTTTAACTGTTAAACAATGTATAGACCATTAGAAACTCTTCTACTAGGTGTAATGTATGAAGAGCAGGCGTTTTATATAATTTCATTTAGATAAACCCCAGTACCCTCTAGTCAGTTAGTATCATTTGTTTTGGACTTGTCCCTTTCTGCAAAAATATTGGAACTTCTTATTAAGCAAACTCTCTGATACATTGCAAGTGTCTACTGACCATTCCACTCTGATGTCTTTCCTATCACCTATCATCACCTTAAATACAAATATCACCAGGTAGACTTTCAAATATGTATTGGATCAGAGATGTACTATACTTGGAAAAAAAAAAGGAGAATGAAATACATATTACATTCTCCCAGACTCTGCTGTTAAGAAACAGACATTAAAATATCACTTTACAGTTTGAAATGCTTGAAAAAAAAGGTATATTTGGATCATTGAAAATATAAGACAATAATGCAGTTATAAATACAATTTTAACAGAAAAATGTTCATAATTGAGGTGATTAAGTACTCACATAGGGAACTAACCTAGTGATGAAGAAAAATCATTAGCTTTACAGCTAAATCTATCTAGCTACCATTCAATGTCGTTAGTTAGGTTAGCTGTGACTAGCTAGCACTTAGCATAGTTTATGTAATAATTTGCCCATACATGGACAATCGTAACACTGAATTAACTGTTTACATTAAAATGTCTAATAGATGAAAATGAGACCACTGTTACTTTAATGACTGAAATTTATTTTTGTTCTACAAACTTATATCAAACTTAAAACAATAACATTAGCTAGCTATCTTTTTTCAGAATATAACTACAATCACTTACAATTAAAATATACACAATAGTAGACATGATGCCATTTAGTGGTATGTTTTGTTATATGAAGATATTCTGGTGTTGTGACTAATCTTTGGAATGAAATGAGTGGGTGAGGAGCTGTCCATTATTTCTGTTATTTCCTGATGACAGACTCAGGGTCTGCATTATAAGCAGAGCCCACTGCCAAAATTCAAAATCTGTCCTGGAATCCAAACCCTATTTTTGTGTTGCCAAAAATACTGTAATATTTACAAAGTATGATACGCATATAATATAGCAAAGTGTCACATAATTACATATAGTTTCATAAATATATTTATGACAAACCAGTTCACAAAACATAATACATTTATACAGGGGGGAAAGATTGTTTGTATTTTAATCTTTTTTTTTTTTTTTTAAATCTTGGTTGGTATTAATGGTGTTCCTTTGCCAGTGTTGCCACAGAGTTATATAGAAAGGGCCAATATAGCCATGGAAAATAGACATTTGGCAAAGGCTCTATATCTGTAACCGCTTGATCTATTGTTTTATTGACAAAAAGTGAGCAAAACATGTATCTCTGCAAAGAGTCCTTACCTTACCATAGTGTGACCTACCATTGGCAATGTACAGGCCTAAGTATTGACAGATATGCAAGAGATCACGCAGGAAGTTAGCTGTGTTTCTTGGGAATTGTTGAAGTTCAGCAGAAACAGTCCTTGTGCTTGTTCATATCCTCCACAGGAAAGCACACTTTCTTGGTACTGGGAGTATCATGAAGATTACTTTAATGCTAAACCAAGATATGCCTAAATCAAACATAGCCACTGAAATAATTGATGATATTACATTTTGGCCTACAACAATGTGAAGGCAAGGACACTGACAGGATCTTTCTCTCTCAGTCATGTCCACCAGTTTAGCCATGCTTTCACCAGTGTCACCAGTCTGATCCACCAGGTAATATCCACCTTCACAAGGCTAGAGTACCAGTTCAACCAACTCTGACCAGTTAAATCAGCCTGGTACACCCATCTTAACCAGTTCAGGATTCAAGCTGGTCTAAGCTGGATTTTAAAGCAGGGAATAACTAACATAGACACAACACAAAATAAAAACTCTAAATCCAAATGGTACATCAATATTTATGCACAGAAATTACGCATATTCAGAGATGGGCTTCATATGTGCTTAAGTCAATTTTACAGGTGTGCCATTCCAATTATGCAAATTACTGGCATGTTGTTCATGCCTCTGAGGTTGCCAGAGTAAAAGAGTTAAATAGAAGTGTACAAAGCATACAAGACAGGGTTTTTCAATAGCATCTAGATCACTGCCTTTAACAGAAGCACTTGCCTTTATGCCTATAAAAAAAAATCAGGGATATAAAATGTGGACTGAAGAAGCACATTGTGTCTTTATTATGTCAAATATAATATGATGTAACATAAAAAGCAAGAGAAATTTTAAACATGAAAATAAAATTTAAAAAACGCATTGTAAGATGTATGATAAATGCAATCGAACCTGGCTAGACCAGGCTAGACATCCAGGAACAGGCTGAATGACTACCACAAGTAGTGTGGCAATATCTGGGGAGACAGTGGACTGTGTGGAGATACAGCAAAAGTGGCAGTGAGGGTCAGCACCCCAAACTGCAGCTCTCATGATGGAGAACCCCCAGCAAATCTACAGAAAGCCCCACTGAGTTTTACCCCTTGGGGTGCCTGGGAGAAGAGGAGAAATAGCACCCCAACAGGATGGACATACAGGCAATGACCCAGGCTAAAGGTGCAATGATAAGTGGTGTGCAAAGGTGCAATGATAAGTGGTGTGCAATGACCCAAGCTAAAGGTGCAATGACAAGTGGTGTGTGTGTGTGTGTGTGTCCATGTCTGCAAAAACCTGCATGGCTGAAAGATCCACCAGTACAAAATGAGATGCTTGTGTGGCACAACACAGAGGTCCAGCAACTGGGGAGATGCAGGGGGGACCAGATCCGGAATCAGCCAACAGAGCCAGGAGCCTCCAAGCTTCACAAGCCCAACCTGAGAGCATGCAATCAGAACACTGTTGGGTTAAATGATGTGAATATGGATGGGGTCCATGAAACCACATGCAGGGTTGATGTAGACCAGAGGCTGTGGGATATGTGTACAATAAGCGTCACATCTGAAAGTTTTGGAACAAAGGAAAAACTGCTGAACAGGAATCATGGGGGACCCAACTGTCAAGAGGTAAAGATCAGCCAGCTAAGACAGGAGCTGAGGTTGCTAAGGTGGCTGTACAAGAAAGCAAGGCAAGAGAAAAGGACTGCACTAGCTGTGCTCTAGAACACAGTGGGTAAGCAGCTGGTCATCCTACATCATGCTGAGTGACACAGAAGGAGGGGCAAGGAGAGGGCCAGGAAACGTGCAGCTTTCATTACAAACTGTGTTGGATTTATCAAGAAGCTGCTTGGGCAAAAATTAAACAGCCACCTTTATTGCTCGAAAAAGAAGATTGACCAGTATTTCCATGACACTTATAGTGACAGAGCAAGGGAATAATTGCTTGGTCATTGCATGACTTTGATATCCCCACCAGACTCCACTTTCCAATTTAATATTAAAGAGCCCACCCTGAAGAAGGTCCAGAAGGCCAATGGAGATGGCAGTAATAACTCAGCACTAAGCCCAATTGAAGTGCCATACATGGTTTATAAGAGGCTGTTGCAACATTTTTGTGGAGAATTATCCAGGTGGTATAGAGGGTGGGAAAGGTGACCCAACAGTGAAGATGAACAGAAGGTGTCTGGATTCCAAAAGAGGAGAGCTCAAGTAACACCAAGCAATTCAGGACAATCTCTCTCCTCAGTCTTGAGGGAAAAAATTCTTCAGTATTGTTGCCTGATGCCTGTCAGAGAATTTCTCCTGTGGAACTCCTATATTGACATGTCTATGCAGAAGGGAGGAGTCCTAAAGGCATCTGGGTGCATTGAACACACAGGTGTTGTCAGCCAGCTGATCTGAGAGGTATGGGAAGGCAAAGGAGACCAGGCTGTTTGGTGGCTGTACTTTACTAATGCCTATGGCTCAATTCCGCATAAGCTGTTGGAAACTGCACTGGTCACCATCATGTTCCAGGTAAGATCAGGGACCACATTCTGGATTATTACAGCTGCTTCAGTATGAGAGCCACCTATGGAAAATCTGACCTGACAGTAACAACAACATCAATGCCTGGATGCAGCTGGATCGCCTTGTATGGGAATAGGAAAAAGGTCCAGCTCCCTTTCTGGATTCTGTCAGAGGAGTACATGGTTACAAGGGGAAGGGAGGTGCTACTGTACAGTGACTCCACTGACACCGGAGTCTCCTCAGCAGGAGTTGAAGTAAGAACTGCGAGGAAGTGGAGGGCACAGGAGGCTATCAACTGACCTGGAACCACCGCTGGAATCACATATGTGACACAGAGATCGAGTGGGATCTGTAGCTTCTGGATGGGCAGGGATGGGTACACAGCAAAATTACCAGGGTTAACACCCAGAGTGTTGATTCAACTCTTTCAAACTTCATTTGTGTCCAATGTGTCCATTGTGTGTGAGCAGGGGTAGAGGGACTTCAAGCCAGCAGGATTGTAGTGATGTGACAGCAGCATGAGTGGACCAGATGGGCACAAGTGTTGGTCTATAAGTTCTTGTGGACAGAGCTCTGGAAGGCCGAGCCATTCCAGATTAAGTTTCTGATCCAGTCGGTTTATGATGTCCTCCCCTGCCCATCCAAACTTCTTCAGATGGGGTTTGGTGGAAAAAAAGCCATCCAGATGGCTATGGATTAAGCAGGGTGATCTGTGAAATACATTAGCTACTTGGATGCAAACCCTGTTAAGTGAGCTGGCTATGATGACCCCATCATATTTAAGATAGGGGTGAGATGTGTGCTGGTCTCATTCACCAGTGCATGTGTGATTCTGCTTGTGTTAGATAGGTATGTTTGTGCGTTAGGCAGACATGTCTGTGTGGTGTGTAGTGTAACATGCATTAATGGTGCCAGTGGGGCTTGCTACAGCTTCAGTCACTGGGGAGGCCTGTACGGTTCTGATTTGTGGTGAACATGTTTGTGATCCTGAGGACAAGAGGGGTAATCCATGGAACACATAAGCTACTTGGACACAAGCCAGGGCCTGAGCACCCCTGGCTGGGTCACCTAGGCACGAGTGTCTGATGTTGAAAGACCCTAAACACCCTAAAATTGCATTGTAAGTTGTATTATAAAACACCAATAATGATATATGGTCGAGAAAATGACAACTATTGAAATCTAATCCAAGTGTATTATACTAGTATACTGCCAACATATTACTGCAAAACTAATATGTATATGAATATATAATATGAATATGTAAGAGTAGTAGCCATAGTATGCCATATTGATCACAGATATATTCCACTGTTTTGCAATGGTTTGAGATTACTTTTCAAATGTCTCAGTGGCAGTCCAGACTAGATTTTTATTGCTAGTTTTGTTGTAATCACATCTTATTTTCCAGTTATTCATCCTAAAGCGTATTATTTATTAATTACTATTATTTTCTCAGTAACCAGATTTAGATCACTGTCTTTGCATTTTTAATGCTTTTGTTAGACATTTGAATGTCTAAATTTTCTTTTAATGCATTCAGATTAGAATTACTGTACTGTACAAGAAATCTCACACCTCAGTTGACCCATTCGCTTCAATTTTTTCTACTTCTACTTAACATGTAGTCAATTAGCCAATAAAAGTTTGATGTCCAAATTTCACTGAGCTCACAAGGCAAATGTAGATAGTAAATAAAGCAAACTTGCCCTCCTGCAAGCTGGTTGTCAATATCACTCAAGTCATTTGGTTTAGTAACTCTATTTGTAGTATATGAACATTAGAAAATGACATAATAAGTCTATACATCTTAAAGATTTATTTATACAAAACACTGTCATATAGAGCCAGAAACCGCATAAACAAATTAATGTAAGATTCTTTAACAACCCAAATGCTCAAATGATTCTAATATGCAGTTTGCATCATGCTATTTAAGAATAAGAAGCTTGTTAGGTTAGCATTGTATTTCTAAGGCAAAATGAAGGAGGGAGAATTCAGACAGGACAGTTTTTTTGATCAACCGCATTTTGGAGAAGTGGAAAAATTGAAAAGTTTTATTTTCAAGTCATTCCTGATATTTGTTTAGCATTAGCTAAAAACTAACGATACTAACATGGCCTGGTTGTCTTGTTGGACAGTCCAGTGCCTTCTATCTCTTGGAGAAGAGCAGACGGAAGCCCTTTTCCTGGAAAGATGAAAATCAATCAATCAAATGGCGTCCTGGAGATCCCTTATTTCCGGCCTGAGGATGCTGGGTTTTATGAATGCGTGGCAGAGAACTCCAGAGGCCGTAGTGTTGCAAAAGGACACCTCATATTTAATGGTAACTATAACTTCGAAATAGGTAATAATGGAAAGAAAAGCACATATTTAATGACTGCTGTAAACTGGATGCATTTTGGGTGACCAAACTAGAACTACACAGTTAGTGCTTTGGATAAACTGCAAGTCAGTTCTACAAAAACTCTATTACTTAATCTCATCTATTTAATATGATGCTTAGTAGCTCTGTTACCTTTACAGGAGGGAAATCAATACAAGATTCTTTAATTGTATGTCAGAAACTGGGCAGCATGGTAACTACTACTGAATAATGAATAACCTCCAGATGAATATGCCTTATTGCCAGTTGGCCAAGCCAGGATAATTAAAATGGCTGAAGTGTCAGTCTTTAGATTGGTGGTGAAAAGCAATTTTGCTCATACTGAGAATGGCCCGTATAAAGACAGGCTAATCTAGAATTAATGTGTACCAATTAACCCCACTGTTTGGTGGTTTATGAAATTCTGAGGCATTTTTATGCATTTTATGCATTCATGCATTTTTACCATGCAAAATAAATGGTCAGTGAGCAGGAGGTAGGATTGTAAAAGAAATTGCGAGAGAAAAAGAGAGAGAGTGTTATTTTTAATTATTTAGCTTGTAGTCGCAGAAAATGTGTGCTCTGCTGTCCTTGATTGTAGATGTGGAACATCTGCATTGGGCCCAGACACTGCGTGATGCCTACATGGCCATCGGTGCCGATCTGCACTGGGAGTGCAGGGCTAACGGGAAACCCCAGCCTGTGTACAGATGGCTTAAGAATGGACAGGCCATTGTGTCAGAGGTGAGAAATTTCATTTGCTATGCCTTCAAAACTCCTCTCAATTATGTGCATGATATGTATATGTCAGATTAACCTGTTTGAAGTGACCAACAAACATGAAGATATATTGATTAGTATCAAATAGTGATGTCATTCTTCAAGTTGTATGACTTTTATACAAATGATAATCTAATATAAATACATGGTATAACAGTGTAACAGTGTCAGTTACATCTGCCTTAGTTGGAATATTTCAACAATATAACTGTAATTGGGATAAGTATCCAACAGCACAGTACATGCGCATTATAGTGACTGTTGACGGTATAATATTGTCCTCAGGACAGAATCAGCATTAATGGAGGCAAGTTAATGCTCTCTAAAGTTAACCTAGAGGATTCTGGGATGTATCAGTGTTTGGCAGAGAATGAGCATGGCGTCGTTTATGCCAGCTCTGAACTCAAAGTTGTAGGTGAGTGACCTTGTTTTTATATGAGCATTATATATTATTTATATGATCATTAGGGGGCTGAATATATATATATATATATATATATATATATATATATATATATATATATATATATATATATAATGTCGTGAACAAATTAGGACACCTCATTAAATATTCAGTTCTTTATTAAGAAATATCAATTTCTGATCTTGTTTTAATTTGTACCTGTAGATGAAAATGATGTAATTGCATGTAAACAACAAAAAATGACTTTGAATTCTTTCAGCTGTGTGATGTCTGAGGGGTTTCTTGCATGCACAGTCCGTTTCAGATCAATAGGATTTAGATCTGGGCTTTGACTTGGCCATTCCAGAACTCTCCATTTTTTACTTTTCAGCCAGTCCTTGGTGGATTTACTGGTATGTTTTGGGTCATTGTCATGTTGCAAGGTCCAGTTCCACTTCAGCTTCAATTTTTTTGACAGATGGTCTCACATGTTCCTCAAGCATCTTCTGATACAGTGTAGAATTCATAGTATATTCTATGATGGTGAGCTGGCCAGGTCCTGCTACAGCAAAGCATCCCCAAACCATGACACTTCCACCTCCATGTTTCACAGTTGGTATGAGGTTCTTTTGCTGAAATGCTGTATTTGGTTTATGCCAAACATGACCTCTGTTATGGTGTCCAAATAATTCATCTGTCCAAAGCACATTATTCCAGAGGTCTTGGCCTTTGTCTATGTGTTCTTTGGCAAACTTCAGTCTTGCCCTCATGTTTTTCTTAGACAGCAAAGGTCTCCTCCTTGCACACCTCCCATGATAATTAAAGTTGTGCAGTCTCTTTCTGATTGTAGATTCAAGCACTTTGACATCAACTGTAGCAAGAGCTTGCTGTAGGTCCCGTGATGATATTTTTGGGTTTTTGGAGACTTCTTTAAGCATCTTGCGGTCTGCTCTTGGGGTGAATTTGCTTGGGCGGCCTGACCTGGCCATGTTGGCAGTTGTTTTAAATGTTCTCCACTTGTAAATTATTTTCTGGACAGTGGAATGTCTGATTACAAATTCTTTTGAGATCTTTTTATATCCCTTACCAGACTCATAAGCATCAACAATCTTCTTTCTGAAGGCCTCAGAGCGCTCTTTGGATCTCACCATGGTGATACCTCTCACTTCAACAATTAAGAGCAAACCAGACTAAATGTCTGAGGTGTAAATAAGGCAAGCCTCCTCCAAAATGCTCTGTAATGATGTTCTAATAATTTGCACCTGATGTGATACACCTGTAGGTAATTTTAGCCATTTTAAGTACAAATAAATGTGGGGGTGTCCTTACTTTTTCCTCACAAGAAATTGGATTTTTTTTAAATTACATTTTACAGATTATTTAAAAAGACTTTTCTTTGTTTTTATATGTTTAGTTATATTACTTGAATCTCCCAATATTGTTAAAATGAAGATCAAATGTCCATATGTTTAACTATGTTAAAAAAACACAGGCTTTCATGGGGTGTCCTAATTTTTTCACATTACTGTGTGTATGTATACTAAGATCACATACTAAGATTTTACCTAGTACAGCAGCAAAACAAAAAATCAATGTTGCTTTTTTATAAAGCTTCTCCCCCAGACTTTTCTAAAGGTCCAGTGAAAAAGTCCACATTGGTTCAAAGAGGAGGTGAAGTCGTCATTGAGTGCCGGCCACATGCTTCTCCCAAGGCCTCCATCACTTGGAGGAAAGAAGGCGAGCTGCTGAAGAACAGCGAGAGGTAGGGATCATTGGTCAAATATGCAGAGAGGATATGCTCAGGCTGGTTCGGCCATTTAAATTCACTCATGGACCTTGTTAGTGCCTAAGATCATCATTCTCATTATGTTCAATCTCACCACATACAGATCATGCAATTATTTTAGCAAAATGAAACTTTGACTTAATAGCTTAATAATATTCAGCTCTTTGGCTAACACATAGCGTCAGTGAGCATATAACATCTCCTCCTAGGCCTTGCCAGTTCTTATGATCATGTACTGTATTTGTCACCCTTATTCATGCACACCTTTTCCTCTTCACTTCTACCACGCCAGAGGTTTCTGGTATCTTAATTAAGACAGAATTGGTGATATAAGCACTTGTCCATGCACAGATGTTGTTTGGTATACACTATAGTACTATATATTTTTTTTTCCTGATGGCATTTTCACAGAAGACTGCATGCTTAATGGCACACTAATTAATTCACTGGGAGTGCTGTCTCTGGCCCATGGGATTTGCATAGGGCAGACAGTCTAGCATGGCCGTGTGAGGACAGGAGAGAGAGAGAGTGAGATAGAAAGAGAGTGAGAGAGAGAGAGAGTCTAGCATGGCCATGTCAGGACAGGTGGAAGCAGAAGCGCATGATCTCCAGTAATAGATGAGGATGAAGAGACGGCCATGGCGGGTCTATCTACACTAGCGGGAATGCTGCCGCTATGACTCACTGCTGCTGTCTGCTAGCCCCAGAGGAGCCGGGTGATTACTGGATGTGAGGGTAAGAGAGAGACAGAGAGATATGGGAAAGAGGAGAGAGAGAGACAGGTGGAGCGAGACCAAGAGTTTTTACTACTTCTGAATATGTCTAACTGTGTCAATATGTGAACTGCTTTGGCCATACTGTGCTACAGTCATGCCAGTAAAGTGATGATGATTGATAGAGAGAGAGAGACAGAGAGAGAGAGAGATAGAGAGAGAGATAAACACTAGAGCAGCATGACTTGGCAGTACTATACATCACAGCCAAGCAATTAAATCTATCCAGAATTGATCTGACAGAAAGAAGAGGGAGTGAAAGGGAGAGGGAGTTTTATTACTTCTGAATATGTTCAGCTATGTCAATTATATGTGTTGGTAATGCTGCTACTGCTATACACAACCATGCCAGTAAAGCAATCCTGAACTCACACACACACAGCTTAAATCTGACAGAAAGGGGGTGTGGTTGGAGCTTTTTTATTATTCTTAAATCTGTTCAATTATGTTAATACATGGAAAGTATTCCTCTACTTTGGCAATACAGTAGTGCTTACAGCCATGCCAGTAAAGCTTGTCGGAATTGAATGAGGCATCTAGAAAAACACATAAACTGACAGGGGAAAAAAGAGAGTGAGAGTTCTGTTAAACTACCTGCCATTTGCGAGAGAGAGGGAGAGAGAAAGAGAGAGAGTTTGATGACAGAAGATACAAATGAAATGTGTGGTGGTCAGAGTAAAAAAAAAAAAAAAAATCTCAGTATTTGAGCATACACACATGTTTTGCCCTTGCTCCTGTGCACAAATGTCGACATGATCATTGCACTGGCGTTGCGTTCCGGTTAAAGAAGTTATGGTTTAGATTAAAGAAGTGATTAAGGAAGTGGCCATCCTTCCCAGCCTCATGCAGTCGACTTCAGCTGTGAATCAATGCGCCTCGCCCCATTCCCCACAGCCCTTTTTTTCGGTAACTCTCTGCACTTGCAAGCGCTAGCATCGATTAGCTCTCATATTCCATGAGGCAACTCAGCTGCAGAAAAGTAGGGAGGAAAATGATTACAAAGCTGTGCGCATGACTTGATGAGAATATGAATGTGGCTAGAAGTTTCTTTTCGGTAAGCAGAAATTTTTCTTTTTTCTCCTTCCATCCTCTTATTTTTGCCAGCTCATTGCCCTCTCAGGTCAGTGGTCCTGCATGATTTGTCCACACAGTGGTTTTATTTTGGCCAATAAATCAGATCAGAAACAGCCCCGGTGCCAAGGATGCTCTCTGAGCTGTGGTAAATACATATTTATTTTACAGAAACAGTTTGATTTCTTTGTGACTTTCTCTGCTCTACTGTTTGATAGATTGAGCTGAACATAAGGCAAGGGGATAACCTCATTTATGTTGTTTGTGTTACAGTCTATACGCTTTTTTCATTGTATTCCCAGTAATTAGAAACCTGACAGGCGCAATCATGAATGGCAACCCAGAAAACATTTTATACTGTCTTTATTTCTTAGTCTCAGTTACCAAATGCCATTTCCATGTCAGGTACTTAAGGCTGAAAATCTATAGTGTTGCTCATTAATAGGGTACAACTGTGGATGTAGGCTATTCTACTACTAATTGTCTCATCAATGTAATTGTATTTTTATTTTTGTTTAAAATCAGATAAAAAAAAAAGTCAGAGTCATTCAGAAAATCGTTTGATGCACACTTCTGCTAACACATTCAAAAGATCTTTCTTTTAAAATCTGTCCTCCCTCCCCCTTGTACTACATACAGCCTCTTACAAGAATAATATTCATGTCTATTTTTATCTTTTGACCAGTATTAAGGTTGCAATTAGCAGAGTGAGTGAGTAAGCATTTTCCTATCTCATTCTATCTTTCTGGCCTCCATACACCTTCTATTCATCCTATTCAGAAGCAACTTTAATCTTTAAAACAGCCATGTGTCTGACTTATCATCCCTTAGCAGTGAGATGATAAGTGATTCATTCTTTTTGATGTTATCGGAGTTTCATTTACTAGGAAGATTTCTGAAGGAAGTGCTAGGAAGTGCTTTCTCAATTTTCACTCATTTATCAAACTGAATATACTTCATTAATTTAAAAATGTAAAAAGCATTGGCTTGCAGTTCTCAGTATTCTTGTTCACTTACAATTCAAGTTTGAACTGAATCAAGGGGTAGGTAGATAGTTAACTAGATAGCAGTTAACTATTTTCATCTCTGGTTCCTCTCAAGGATTCTTCCTCACATCATCTCAGGGAGTTTTTCCTTGCCACCGTCGCCACTGGCTCGCTCATTAGGGACAAATTCACAGGGATAAATTCACATATTTACAATATATTTTTTGTGAATCCATTTATTTCTGTAAAGCTGCTTTGTGACAATGTCCATTGTTAAAAGCTCTATACAAATAAAACTGAATTGAATTGAATCTCATCATGGATAATATTTTACGTAAGCACAGTGGGCCTTATTTCTCAATCTTTTAGTAAAGTTGTATGTACGCATTTTCATAGGCCAAACCGAACTAAATATTCCTGCCAGGTTTACTGGTTTCGGTAATACTGATTTTTTTTTCGTACTCACATGTGTACATTGATAATCGCCAATGATGCTCATATTAAACATCAAAATGATGAGTAAATGGTGAAAGGGCACCTCTTTAGTGTGGCGTGTACTAAATCTTCCAGAGAGGCAGCTCATGGCACCTCTTCGGGTACCACAGACGCACACTAGCTTGTCCTTTATATGGAGTTGTTGTTTGATTTGTCTTCATTTAAATTGTCTTGCGTTCTTTCTTGAGTTTCCCAAAATTTTCACTAAAATCACTTGTGCAATTGAAATAATGATGCAATGTAAACTTAAGTGTAATCCATATATAACTTTGCAATAACTCATTCTAAGTATACAAGGATCAAGGTTCATATATGTGAGCCTACTTATACGTAAATTTAAAACTCAAGGGTTCTTGAAGGATATGAACATTTTTCCCAAACTAACTGGACTATTATGAATCCGTATCCAGTTTGATAAATGAGGCCCATTCTTCGGTCTTGTTTCATCACAGATAACACTGACTAATTGAAGAGGGCAGGATATGCCATACTTGTTGCTGCTATCATGCAGGTACTACAAATAGGTCTGCTTATTTTTTGTAACGTTTGTTGCTCTTATTGCAAATTTTTAAGACAGTTCAACACATTGTTTGTTTGTTTTTTAGCTGTTCAGAATACAAGCCTCTTTTCTGTTCTAATCGCATATGCCAAAAATGATTTTGAGGTCCCTGAACATAATCTTTTGGGTAGACAACAGAAGAGTAAATTAAGGCTGTGCAGTTTGTAGCAGCCATGTTATGTTATTATGACAAAAGCAAGACATCTGTTTAAAGCAGCAAAGCTAAAAGTAGTTTTAGATTATATATTGTTAGTAATTAAACTGGAAACTAACAGCATAGTCTTCCACAAACATGGCATTATGAAATGTGTGACTATGAGTTAATATATGGTTTGTAATTATATCCTACACAGTATTCCTGCTACTGCTCTCAGTTGTTTAATTTACTAGATTCACTGAAACAGCCAAACAAAGCTCAGAGTGTCCCATTTAACTATCACAATTATTGTTTTATCCTAATAGTATAACTTTTATTACAGTTTTTGTCAACTAGTTAACCAACCTGTCATGAACCTTGTCAAGGGCTACATTGTCATGCTTTTGATCTGGCCTACTGTTAAATTTGCCATCATATATATATATATATTTTTTTTGCTACTTTTGGTTAACTTTAATGAGCTTAATTGGATGCTTCAGCAGTTAAACAAGCAAATGCATGATTTAGCTGTTTGGCTAACATATCATATCAGTGATCTTAGCCAAAAGCTAGCTCTCAGATTATCTAAAAATAGCAATGCAACAGCTCTTCTTCTGGGAAGTACACACTCACGCCAAGAAAACAAGGCTGGACAGACATAAAGGTTTTTCCCGTTCAGAGATGTTAACCCAAGTTAGATTGTTCTTAGATTGCCCTCAGCAAATGGAGAGTGACCGTAAGAAGCCATGTGGTTTCAGCAGCCTTGCCTTGTTAAAGGAAGACTTAAAATCCAGCTGTAGAGGGTGGGTGTGCGCGTCAATGGACTTATTGAGTCTTTCCAGAAGTGGTTTATTCTGTCTGAATTCTTGGTCTTAATTGAACACCCAGTTCACTGCTATATGTGTCATTATTTAAAACTGTTAATCCAAGAGGATTTCTGCACAGTTTTGGTTTATTGAGGCTTCAGACATGTAGACATTGATGTCTACATGCAAATTTATCGGAATTAAATCTGAGATTCTGCACTTTAGAGTCATAGGTATGTTTTTCATTTCAAATTCACTGTGTTGAATTACAGAGGCACAAATTGATACTTACTATGTATTGCCCACACTGGGAGTACATCATTACTGTTTTTTTTTTCTTTCTAGACTGAATACAAATATAAGTACATGTTTTCTGGTATTCGTTATACTGAAATTGATATGGAAATGAGCAACCTGCATATAAGTATCAAATCAAGACCAATGTCAGTCGTTGGACACGTTTGAGCTGTGTTTCTATTTGGCCTGCTGGCAGGAGAAAGAGCAAGAGCGCTCTTTGGTTTTTGGCAACTCCATTCAATTAGCATTCAACTATTAGTTATGAGTGGGTGAATTTACATTTTTGAGGGAGAGAGATTTTAAGTCTTTAATATTATTAATTAATAGGCTGAGCCTTGTACAAGAGATTCCAGAATCTCCTGCCAACAACCATGCCCGCTTTCACCAAGCCAAGCAAACTCCTGTTTACTATTTACACTTGCCTGTTGTTCATTAACTCCTGTAAGTTTCCTGTATAGCTGTCCCTCAGGTTGCAACTCACACTCCTACACACTTGATATAATAACAAGACAGGGAAACCTGTTCCAGATTCTACCATAATTGCTGCATTGCAAATTTACAGCTTTTGGCAAACTGGCACGACGAGAGCGCTAAAACAATTGACTGAATGAAAAAGTTCCCAAAAAACAAAAAGACAGGTAACAAGAACTCACATTACTCACATTAGTCTTTTTTGCTCTCGGGCTCTCTTTATTACTAAGCAAACTTGTATATAGTGATCTACCAGCTGTAATTACAAAACCGTTGACATGAGACATTAGGAGTGTAAACAACCAATATATTTGTGTTTATTTTATTTCCTGATGTTGGTGTACAACCCCTGCTACACAATCATGACATATTTGCAGATTATTTAAATAAAGTGCACAGCGTAGAGAACATGTGGTTTTGTGATTTCACTGGGTTTATATGGAATTTACTCTGTGCTCATACGCGTAATTCAGAAATATACACATGAAGCGTAACATGAGGGCAGTGTTCTACCCATTGTGAATTAGCTTCTAGTATTAATCAATCAGGGATGCCAATCCAACATTTTATTCAGCTCTGTTTATATTTCCCCACTTTAAATAATGGCCATGAACAGTGCACATGTGTGTGTGTGTGTGTGTGTGTGTGTGTATTCATAGACTTAACCTACTAGACTTATTCTTTATAATGTTAGCTAGTTGGTTTTGAGTGGATTGAAGTGTACTCTTTTTCACACAGTTTGCAGTCTGCTTTGCCTTGATTGTCATTAAAAATCAAGAAATAAGTCCTGATGACTGTCATTTCACGTCATCTGTTAATTAGCACAACAGCATACACTAGACTTACTTCACATAGTATCACATGGTACTGGATGGTGGTGTCAGAGCATTTGTCATGAGTACGAGTAAGAGTAAATCAGCACGGTATCAGACTGATACCACTATCAGTATTGATGCATCTCTAGATCATCCAATATTACTTTACAATACAATGAGGTTTACACTGCTGTAGCCCTCCAGAGGTGAAGTTTGACACTTGAGCCCTTTTTAAGATTACATTATGAGCTTCAGAATGTCTTATGTATGAGGGCTAGGGTTTTATGTTTTGTCACAAAAGCTGTCTCAGTATGACTTTCTTTAAAGCCCTTATAAAAAGGGGGGTGATGAGTCATCCAATATCCCTTTTTCAACAGAAGGACAATCTCGGAGGACGGCACCCTGAGGATTACCAATGTGAGTGAGTCAGATGCAGGTAGATACACGTGCATGGCGCACAACCTGTTTGGCGTGGCCAGCAGCACGGGAACACTGGTGGTCAAAGGTACGATTCCACAAACCAGCAAAAAATATCCCTCCTTTTTGCCTTAAACCTGAGTCAGGAAAGCAGCAGGAAAAAATATGACCTAGCCAAGCATGAAATTGATAATGAAATATATAGTTGTTTTATGCCCCTGCCAGCTTTGACAGAGATATAACTCATCCATGTTTTTGTCAGCTGTGAGTCATTGGTCAAATCAGTAGCATGAGGAAAACCTCTGCCATCTGTAAGAATGAGGGCAGATTGTTTTTCCTCTCTCCTGCTTCTAAATAGTATGATTAAAAAAAAAAACTGCTGTTTTGCATTTCTATTCTATATCCCTTTCTATATTTCTTTTTGGTTTGTATATATGTATATATTTTTTTAATTTACATAAGACATGCAACTTAATCAGTGTTGAATTATTAAAGTCAAAACCAATAAAACATTACTTCTCACAACAGCTGCCCCATGTTCCATGTGCAGCTGTCCCAGACCTGTTAATCAAAGGAACACTGACAGCAGTGCAGAGCCACCACAGCTGCACTTTCAAACTCATTCAGTCTTTTTCAGGAAACAGAAAAAAACGGGCCTCTTAGAATGACAAGGGCTTTGTGATCAGGTTTAGCCAGCAGTGTCAAAGCCTTGAAATTGGTAAACAATTTGCTCCTTGTTGACTGACAACACGCACACACACACACACACACAATTGATTTATATCCACTAAGCAAAGCAGAAATGCAGAACATAAATAATAGAGATGCAGAATACAGAAAAATGCATCATCCTACAGTTGAAACATGGACCATATCAAGATTAATAATGGGTAAAAAATAATAGCACCTTCTCCATGTTTGACAGCTGCCAATGATAGCAGACACTGCACAGTATTTTGCCCCTACTACTACTAGCTGTAAGCCCCTGATGACCAGTCTATGGACATGTCCTAGTCTACCATATAAGAGGTTATTGATGAGTGGTTTGTACTTTAGTCATGAAGGCATCCTTGAGACTATAATCAAATGTGCAGCCTACCTCTAGGACAAATACCTATCTGAACTCTTCATTTGCAGCAACAACAGCTGGTGTGTTAGCAGAGAGATTTGTAAAAGTTAATGAATCATTGTTTCAGAGGTTGAACGTAGCAGGTTTGACACAAGAATGCTTGTATATTTTCACGGAAAAGGCAAATGGATTGATATTTCTTTTGTTACGAGGTTTACTGTTCTATTGTCACGTGCTATGTACAGTCCTTTGTAAGCATAACAGCCATGGAGAATGTGGGGTAGAGGTTCTGTAGTGTGGTGCAGGCATTGGAGGATTGAATAATGTAAATTTATTAATGTAGCTATGCTATGCTAAACCTAAATCTAATCCTTATATTAATGTCAGTAACCAAAAGGAAAACAAAACAAAAAAAACAACAGTTTTTCTTGTGAGAAGCAGCCAAATAATGTACCCACAATTCAACCCCCTCCCTCCACACACACATCTATACACTTATCTCCTAATTATAAAGCCAGAACTGTGATGAGATCATCAAATGATCAAGATTCAGCCACCTGCAGACCCTTGTGAAGCATCTCTTGATTAGTCATTGTTACTAGACATGCACATAATTACACATCAGTATTCACAGAAAAAAATCAGACCATCAGTCATCACTCTTGCTCTGAGATTCAAAATAATGTTTAAAGAAAAGGTTCACAACTATTTTAACATTTACCTGACCTGAGACTAATGACTGGTTGGGTTTATTACTTGTGTGATATGGCTTCCCTTTGAGACTGTAGACCTATTAGAAAAGTTAAATTACAGTTTATAGTAACCTAGTATAAGCCAAAAAGACAGCATGATAAAAACAAAAGAACAAAGTAAGATTAAAAAAAATCTTTAATCATTTTTTTTTAAACAGAACCAACCAAAATTACAGTTCCTCCACTCAGCATGGATGCCACAGTGGGTGAAAGCATTGTTCTGCCATGCAGGGTGTCCAGAGACTCCAACATGGACTTCATCTTCAAGTGGTTCTTCAATGGGAAACTTGTCGATTTCAGCCGCCACGAACACTTTGAGATGATTGGAGGGGTATGTCTCTAAAGATACAGTAGATATCCGACACTCCCTGAGTGTCTGAGTGCCATAATGCTTTTACATCGTATACAGGTTCTTTCTTGAAAGCGTCTTATATAGAATAAAACAAGAAATCTGTGCAGCTGCGGCTGCTAAAACTTCAAGACCTTTTTTCTAGTGATCAGGGACATGGAAAACAAGAGCTGTCTCTGGCTGCTTGGTGCTCAGAAAAGCACAAATCTGTCTGATTACAGGATTTAATCCACATATTAGACATGAAAAAAAGTATCTCCATGCAAAAGGGCTTCAATTTCATTTCCTGCTCATAATCAAAAAATGTGGACTGGCTCACCAGAAAACAAGTAAACCTAGACGCGTTGATTAGCTTTGTGTTATGCATTTAAAAGTGTTCAGTATTTCATTGCTATGACTGTCTGGCTTTTGTTTCTTAAACACATTGAAGAACAGCAATCATTATGACAGTAAAAATAGTGGTAGAATGGTTGAGTATGCATGGAGATTGTTATACTGTGTCTATCTGTGTTGTCACTACAGTATCAAGTATCCGTCATATAAATGTCATGTCATAATGCAGTCACTGGGAATCTGCACCACAGACAGTCCTATACCATTTACACCACTAGCAATAGCGATGAAGTGCTTAATCATACCATAGGCTACTGATGCAAAAGTGTTATTTTTAACTGTTTAAATAGTAATTAGTGGCTATATAAAAAGGTTAATAGTCCAGATGAGAGACAAGTTCTTAATCTCAAAAGAATGCTAATGTTACAGTGTGTATCACGCGCTAACATTAGAGCCACGCGTGAAAACAGGTCACGCAGGCTCAAGCAGAAATTAGAAATTTGTTAAAGTGACATTAAACTCAGTTATGCCTTAGAGTAATGTAATGCTGCTTTTTTCACTAGGGAGTATCTGGTGACCTCATGGTACGTAACGTTCAGCAAAAGCACTCTGGGAAATATGTTTGCATGATCCATACAGCGATGGACAGTGTCTCGGCTGCAGCTGATTTGATTGTCAGAGGTACATACAGCTCCTCAGAGGTACTACAACTCCAACCCCCAATCCCCTCTCTAAAACTGATGCATGAATTCCCTGCTGTTTCTATCACAACGTTCCCAACCAATGAATAATAAAACACTTTAACCTATGTATACCACTAGCTGTCAGAAAGCTTAAATGCATCTTGCCAGAGATTTCACAAGTCTCTGTAGTTGTATATTCTTCCAAAAGTTACTGTCTCAGTTGGTGTTATTTACACCATTTTCATAATCGGACCATTCGGTGATACCTTGTGGGGGAGGATGAGGTCATCCTGGAACAGTCCACTCCCATCAGTATAGAAACGTTTCATCATGTGATTAAGGTGATCAGTCAGAATAACATTGTATTAATTTGCAATGACCCTTCCCTCTAAGTGGACACAAACCATGCCAGCAACATGCCCCCTACAGCCTAACAGAGCCGCTGCTTTATTCCCTTTAATTTGCCACCTGTTTGTATGTATTTACAATTGACTATTCTTTGTAAATATGAAACTAAAAGATGATTTAATGCCCTGTCACATGACCTCATGAAGATTAAAAACATGATGTGTTTTTTGTTTTCACAGGGCCCCCCGGCTGCCCTGACCAAGTTTTGGTGGGGGAAGTCACTGAACGGACAGTTCAGCTCTCATGGAGTCCCAGTCCTGACAATCACAGCCCCATCACACATTACATAGTGCAGGCCCGAAGTGATTTCTCTATAGGCTGGCAGGCTGTAAAAACAGGTATACTGCTCTCATAAAAAAGACACATTTACATGACACTTATCAAAATAGTCATTGACTGTTGTTTATAACTGATGCATTATTAAAAGTATGCATGTAGGGACATGCAAGAACAATGACACACATAAACTATGAATGTTTAGAATCCTCGCTTTGATACAATTATTGGGTGCAATATTTAGATAATTATTTAAGGTTCAATCTGTGTTATACATTTTTTCAGTAAGCCAGGTAATTTCTTAACATCTAGCAGAAGTCAAGGTAACTGGACTTATGTTATAAGCTTGCGGATGTTCTGATGACTCAAAGATTGATAACAAATCATCTTCAACATATTACAAGTCCAGTGGCCATGATGGTGATTCAGTCTTTTTGAAATCATGTTTTGAAAAAATCCTGGAGGAAATAAAACCTGGTTCCTCAAAAGACAATGTTGAATTCCCCAAATAAACAGAATAGCACCAAAATCACAATAAAACATTGGCTTTGCAACCTTTGCCTCACTGTTTTGGAGAAACTGTTCAGACACCAAATCAAGGCCATTTTTTGTCAATCCATCCCTGACATTTTTACTGTCAATCTAGCATGTCTTTCACCAATGAAAGTTACATATTTAAGGGCCCTGATTTGCTAAGATCCAAAACATTGAGTGGTAATTTTCATAACATCTAGCAAATGGCAATTCTGGGGATGGAAACCCCTTGTAGAAAAGAGGTCAACAGAGAATGGCCAGACTGATTCGAGTAGACAGAAAGTCTACAGTAACTCAGATAACCACTCTGTATAATTGTGGTAAGCAGAAAAACAGAAAAGAATGCACAACAGGCCGAACCTTGATGTGGATGGGCTACAACAGCAGAAAACCACATTGGGCTCCACTTCTGTCAGCCAAGAACAGAAAGCTGTGGGACAGGCTCACCAAAACTATGAAGCTGAAGACTGGAAAAACATAGCCTGGTTTAATGAATCTCAATTTCTGCTGAGGCACATGATGGTAGGGTCAGAATTTGGTGCCAACAGCATGAATCCATGGACCCAACCTGCCTTGTGTCAACAGTCCAGGCTGGTGGAGGTGGTGTAATGGTGTGGGGAATGTTTTCTTGGGACACCAATCAATCATCGCTTGAATGCCACAACCTATTTGTGTTTTGTTGCTGACCATCCATTCATGGCCACAGTTTACCATCTAATGGCTACTTCCAGCATGATAATGCACCATGTCACAAAGCAAATTCATGTCAAACTGGTTTCATGAACATGACAATGAGTTCAGTGTTCTTCAGTGGCCTTCCCAGTCACAGGATCTGAATCCAATAGAATATCGTTTGGGATGCAGTAGAACTGGAGATTCGCAGCATGAAAATGCACCTGAAAAATGTGCTGGAATTGTGTGATGCAATCATGTCAACATGGACCAGAATCTCAAAGCAATGTTTCCAACATCTTGTGGAAACCATGCCATGAAGAATTGAGGCTATTTTGAGAGCAAATGGAGGCCGTAATAGTAATAGTATAGTGTCCCTAATAAAGTGTTCAGTGAGTGTTTATCATCATATTAACTTCTAGTATATATTTATTATTTGACTTTCACAATAATGTTGATATTATTACTGTTTTAACAAAACAACACTGATACTGATTTACAGTATGTAATCAGAAAGCATTAAAACGCTGACTATAAACTAAAAAAAATGTTTCTATACAAACAGGCCATTGCAAGTTTTCTACTCAAATGATTAATCAGATAAATAAATGTAATGTAGATGCAATGATATTTTACCATATTGTGTAAGCATTTATTTATGACATGACAATCTCTAACAATCACCAATTTAGGCTTAACTGTATGTCTTGGTTCATGTGCAGAGGGCATTTATTTGTGTCTCCATTCCAAATTTCTTTAATCCTATAGTTCCTGATTCTGTGCCTGGACAGATGACACATGCCATTGCAGTGGGTCTGAGCCCGTGGGTTCAGTATGAGTTTAGGGTGGCAGCCATGAACAGTGTTGGCATGGGTGAGCCCAGTGCCCCATCTGAGGCTGTTCTCACTAAGGCAGCAGGTACGAATTTAAACCCTAAATCCCTCCTTATCTCCTCTGCTCCTCTTCCTGAACGGAAGACTTCCTTTCCTCTTCCTGTTCCTTTCTTCTGCATTTTGTACATCTCTATCTTCTCTCCTCTAGAACCCCTGAAGCCCTTTATCCTCTTCATTTCGTCTCCTCTCTATCTCCTCTTCCCCCTCTTTTCCTCTCATTTCCTTCCGTTACTAATGTTCCAGGCCCACAGCGAGAATGCTGTTTAACTCCATAATTAAATTAAATTTAATTCACTTGGAGAGACTCATCTCGATGGCAGATTAGCCATGGGAAATCTGTGATCTTTGTTTCCTGTCAGTCATTGCATTTCGCCCCAAATCACCAAATAATCTCCTCACAATTAAGACACAAATCATGCGTGCAACTATCTGATCAACACTGGAGGAAATTTTGCTAAATTGACTGAGAAACAGCAGTGATGGTGTTTGTATTTTATATGGCGGCTGAATAACTAGGGATATTTGTGCTTCCTGACACTTCAGTCACTTTTTTCATCTCTTTTGATATCAGAAGGGTAAAGATGTCATGCTGTACTTTTTAATCATTTTGATGTGGTACATTAGCAAGCATGGATTGCTGCTGCTATTAATTTAGCTATAAATGTGTGAAATCTCTACACTCACCATCAAGCAGCAGGAAATGAAAGAGTCTATATTCAGCTTGTTTTTCACAGTGTGTCTTCCTTGATCAGAGTTACAAGGAAGAAAATACCATGTCAAATTTAGCACTTAAAAGCGATGACAAAAAAAACCGCAAACCTTTTTTGTTTTGCAGGTTCTGCTTCAACCCAAGTTAGTTAGGTGCTTTTATGACAACTTAGTACTCTTCTTGAAAAAGACAAAGTTATTTTGCCATGCAGTTTTTTTTTCTTTTTCTTTTCTTTTCTTTTTTTTGTTCTTGTTGTCAAATTTCTTTCTTTTTCCAAGTTCCTGAGGTTGCTCCAGCCAATGTGAGTGGAGGTGGTGGGAGCCGCGGCGAACTGGTGATTGTGTGGGAGGTGAGGATTAGTGCACGACCAGTATGGGAATTTAAGAGCAGATGTGATTATTGATATTTAGAAACCACTCAAACCAATTACAACTAAAATTTAACTTAATTATACCTAAAAAAAATCCATGTGTTGTGTTTTTTTCATACTATACTAACAAAAAAAAAATAAATAAAATAACATGGTTTTTAAACTGAAAGTACTCTTAGTCCATGACCCAGTGATGAAGATGTGCAGTATTTACTGATAGACACTTTAAAGCACTTCTCTTACATAGTTGCTCTGGATAAGGGTGTCTGACAAAAGTTGTAAATGTAAATACCTATCTACCGCAATGGAATAATGGAATAATGAATAAAAATGGAATAATGGAAATTTAAACCCAGTTGTTACATTTATACAAATGTTGGATTTTTGTAGATTTACTTGTAAATTAATCTCTAAATATGTACAAGTAATCCTTTCTAGCATTGTCATGTGGGCAGAGTTTTTCAGAAAAACAACACAGAAACACAAACAGAGAAACTAATTTGCTGCAAAATATGTCAGCAGTAAAATTGCTTTACACTTGTACTTTTACACTGTACAAAAGTAGGACTAAGATCTAAATGCTTTTTTGTAATGTTTTATTAGTAATCATAGAATGTAACTGTAGCCTAAACTGAGCATAGAAAATATTTTAATTTAGATTTTTTTTTATCCTATTTAGTTTTTTTATTAAACCCATGCTAGTTTGTCAGAGATCCAGTTGCCTCTTAACATGCAGTGCAGCAACACATGATGGCACACTAACATGTTATGAATATTTATAATTCTGAGGCCCATTTCATATCAAGGGTCTCATAATCAGAAATGCTGTGTTGGCTGCTGCTGATCCTTTAAAAATTGTATGTCGGCTTGATAATTTTATCTTTTTTTCCTTAAATCAATCTTCTGACATGAATTGGATTCAATATTAAACCTCAGCGGTAATGCCATTTAAAATTATACGAGCCATAATTAAAACATAGAGCTGTCAATGTCACTTTTTACTGTGTGCAAGTGCTCCCTACAGAAATCATAATAAAGATAGAGATAGAGAGTCATATTAGAGAAAGGCCTTGTGTAAGAAAAAATGTGAAATGACAAATTTGTCAAGAGATTTTCTCCATAAGCACACTGGCTGTCATACCACATGTTTGGCTTTGTGGTGAAGGCAAGTAAGATTTTAAAAAATGGTGCATTTCACATGTTTGGAGAGCTTAGAGACCGGATACCAGACAAAGTAGTAATCACAGCTTTTCAGCTTATCTAGAAGACATGACAATAGCAAGAAAAGAACAACAAGGGACTTTTTCTTGTCATCCTCAAATTATGTAAGATGATCTCAGCTAATTACATGAATCAAACATCTTTTTCTCTGGATTTTTTTTTTTTTGGACCATCTGGGAGTATTAACATGTTCTTTTTTACATTCTCTTCCAACTTCAGCCTGTTCCAGAAGAACTACAGAACGGAGATGAATTTGGATACGTGGTAGCCTTTCGTTTACTTGGTTCTCTGGTCTGGATGCAGAGCGTGGTGCCCTCAGTGGATGCATCCCGATATGTGTTTAAAAATGACAGCTTTCCTCCACTCTCACAGTTCGAGGTGAAGGTGGGAGTTTACAACAGCATTGGAGAAGGACCCTATAGCCATGTATCTGTTATCTACTCAGCGGAGGAAGGTTGAGTAAATATTTATGTCAATTCCCTTGACACAGAGACATACATATCAAGCATTTATCAGAAAACAAACTGTTGACCTGTATATTAGAATTTAGAAGTTAATGTTTAGGCAGCATCCCTGCCTCACAGCTCCATGGTACAGGGTCAATCCTGAGCTCATGTTACTGTCTGTGTGGAGTTTCACATGTTCTTCCCATGTCCTGTAACAGACCTGTAATTAGATTGGCTATTCTAAATTCCCCCTAGATGTGTGCACATTGGTGTATGAAACCCTGTAGTGGATTGGTGACCTGTCCTGGGTGTACTCTTGCTTTGGGCGTAGTGCTTCTTCATAGGCTCTAAACAAGACCTGGAATTGGAGGAGCACTTACAGACAATAAATGAATGAACTTTTTTAAAAGCTAATTTAAAAGCCTTAAGTGCTTAAAATTTAAAAGCCTCTGTTCAGAAAAACTAGGAATGGTGGATAAAGTAAAGAACATTTATACAGTCTATCACTTTTAAATTAGCTGCATAATGACTGCTCAAAAAAGTCACCTTAGTGTTATAAGGTTCTATATTAACTATTTTGTCGTGTGTCTCTGTTATGGTGGTTCATCCTTAATTTTGGTTTCCTGCTTGTTGCCCTCCCAGAGCCCTCTATAGCCCCTACCAAAGTGTGGGCACATAGTCTTTCCTCCTCAGAACTGCAGGTTTTCTGGGATCCCATTCTGCCAAGCCATAGCAAATCCATGATCTCAGGGTACGAGGTAAGGAAAAAGGCGACCTCTAATTAATTAATTAATTATCTACTGTTTGTTTGTCTACCTTGCACTATTTCTATTGTAGAATTGGCAATAAAATAAAAAGTCAACTCTTTAAAGATTTCTCTACACAAAAGGTGCCATTTTAGATTACATCAGTAAATTTTTCTTCAGATGGTCAGAAATAAGTTATCTCCTCTAGGATCACTTGAGGTGTGGTTATCTAGCATGTTCTCTGATCGCATTGTGTGCTGTTAAAACAGCATTGCCATGGTTGGATGTATTAAGGAAGCAGGGAGGGTCAGGGAACACTTAAATTGTGGTTTTATATGGATGAAATCCTAATTAGAGGAGGCAGATAGAATGTACCCTCCCTGCAAATTGCCTTTTGTTTTCTTCAAATATCCCTTATATATTTCTGAAATCAGAGAAGGACCACTGCTTGGCCCACAGTTTTTTTTTTTTCAGCTACTTCAACATACAAAGGGCTTGATAATGAGCTGATGAGGTGAATCAGCCTTGTTAACACAGTGCAAATGGAACACATGGTTTTCTGATGCAAGACTGCTGGAATGCCCTTTCATTCAAATGTTACTTTCTTTTTTTTTTCTGGCCTTTGACACCAAATACACTATATTACCAAAAGTATTCGGTCACCCATCCAAATGATCAGAATCAAGTGTCCTAATCACTTGGCCTGGCCACAGGTGTATAAAATCAAGCACTTAGGCATGCAGACTGTTTTTACAAACATTTGTGAAAGAATGGGCCGCTCTCAGGAGCTCAGTGAATTCCAGCGTGGAACTGTCATAGGATGCCACCTGT
>CM040976.1:6598535-6619121 GCA_022985145.1 Pangasius djambal | reverse complement strand
CCTGACCTGAACCCGATAGAACACCTTTGGGATGAATTAGAGCGGAGACTGAGAGCCAGGCCTTCTCGACCAACATCAGTGTGTGACCTCACCAATGCGCTTTTGGAAGAATGGTCAAAAATTCCTATAAACGCACTCCTCAACCTTGTGGACAGCCTTCCCAGAAGAGTTGAAGCTGTAATAGCTGCAAAAGGTGGACCGACATCATATTGAACCCTATGGGTTAGGAATGGGATGGCACTTAAGTTCATATGCGAGTCAAGGCAGGTGACCGAATACTTTTGGTAATATAGTGTATCCAGTAGCTATCCACAGCAGCTATGGACTATTGGAATGCCTTCAGATTTTATATTAACTGTGTGCTGATATTATTGTATTATACAAAACATCATACGTATTGTATAACTGTTTATAAAACACACCAAGGCTTTTTAAGTAGGGCTAGCTTCTGTAGCTGAACAAATACTAGCATTAAATAGCAAGCTGTCTTTGAGGTTCACACCTAGTTAGATTTACCCATAGGACTTATTGCAAGCTACAGAACAAATATGACTGTTACATTTTTTTCTCAGTCAGAATGGTCAGAAATACAGTCCTGAGTGAGTCTATGATTACGGTGCCATTTGTGTCCCACTGATTTACTAACATGTGTACAAGTAAAAGGCCTAGGTAGTGTTCTTCACATCAATCAAAATCTGCATATTTCAGATAAATATAAAAATCTAAAAGAAAAAATATAAAAACCTAAAGCATTATTAAAACCTATCTACAGCACTTAGAAAACAGCATTTATGCATTTAACCCACTATAACTACACTTAACCTGAAATTGAATCATTAAATTATTAGATTTCAAGGTAAAAAACTATGATTTGCGCTGTAATGTGTGAATCCATTTAACATCTCAAGCTGGAAACATCCATTTCCATGATTCATCCATTATAGGTTATGAAAAAAATGGTTAATTTTTAAGTTTTCCAAGGGCTAAATGGCACCACAATCATGGAATCATCTCTTCTATCTGCCAGTTATATTCTCAGTGAACAAAATTATGGGATTGACTTTATTCATAATTACATGTGATGTTGTCTACAGATTTGTCCAAACAAAGAAACCTTATAATGCATGTCTTTCAGTCTCTCTTTCAGATGAATTAGATTTTATCACTACAGCACACAGTTCAGAAGTGATGTCTACTAAGTAAAGTGTGATGTAGTGACACTATATGAATGTGTCCAATAGCCTTAACATTGGATATTATGCTTTATTTCATAACTAATCATCAGTACATCAGTCTGTTATCAATCTTCTATTGGTTTCTAACTATAGGTGCTGTTGTGGGAGGAGGGCTCATTAGAGAGCAAGGCAATGAAGGAAAGGGTCATAAGAAGCCCAGCTCATATTACAGGCCTGAAGGGTGGCACTCTGTATCTGATCTCAGTCAGAGCTCACAACAGTGGCGGAGTTGGACCTGCCAGTGCTGCCATCAACATGACTACAAAGAAGCCACGTGAGTATCTCAACTTTTTTAATCCAAATAAAACGAACAAACAAAAAAAACCTATTTTTCATAATATATATATATATTTTTTAAATATGATGCATGTCTCGTTTTGTCCCACACAAATCTCGTGCTACTCTTTTCTTTAAAATAAATAGCACAAGACTTTTTTCTTTTTACAATAACCTCATAAATTGATTTTTTCTTCAGACGTGAAACCTTTCTACACACAATTTCTGTATTTTACATTTTACCCCAATTTAATCTAATGTAAGTCCCTTTTAGTAGTTGATTTCTAATGAACGTGCACTGTGTATACACTTCCCTCCCGCCACTCTAGCTGCAGTAGGTGCCGAAATGATTAAAGCGGGATAATGTTCATTAGCATACTGTTACTGTCCTTGATAAATATGCTGCAGAGGCAGACAAATGCAGTGGGGTTCAGTCATTTATACTGCCAGCATCTCTTATGTGTCTGTTGATAAATGTGGCTGTATAGCATTGTTTGTGCTAATATCTCTTCATTTTTTTCATTCATTCATCTTCAGTAACTACCTTAACACAATGGATCTGGTGCCTATCCCAGAAGCACTGGGCACAAGGCAGGAAAACACGCTGGATAGAATGTTGTTTGCATAATCATTCACACCAAGGGACAATCCAGAGTAAACAATATGCCTACTGGCATGGTTTTGTTGATAGGTGGGAGGAAACCTGATAACCCAGAGGAAACTCAACACAGTTTGACCTGCACTCAGGATCAAACCAGGACCCTAGATCTCTGAGGCAAAGCTATTAGGCAGCTGCTCCTCTCATTTGTGGAATTAAAAAAAAAAAAAAAAAAGAAAGAGAAAAACTTTTCAGTAGCAATTGCAACTATAATGGAGTAATTATGCATTAACAGCATTTAAACAATTCTCTATTTAATTCTATATCTATTTGCGGATAACAGAGCTATTATTGCAAATACTCCAGCACCATAGTGCAAAAAAAAAAAAAAAAAAAAAAATAGAGAGAATTAGAGAATAAGTAATCAGTGGAATGATCATACCGAGTTGATAGGATCCTCCATCTTCCCATGACAGATCCAATGTAGCCTTTGTTAAAGCCGCAAGCATATTTAAATGGAACCAGGGTCTTATCAGATAAACTATGACGTCTCAATGAAAAAAAAAAAATAAGAGATGGATAACTCATTTGGGTTAATAGGCTAAGCAGGTAATTAAAGGCGGATTCAGATGAAGCGCTTCCAATTTCACACTCTTTTTCAGCAGAGCTTAGTAATTGGTCTAATTCTTTTGTGTATTGTGTTATCAAACACAGAAAGAGCATAGGCTGCTGAAACAATTCAACTAAATTCTCATATTAGCAAATATTAGAGATATGAGTGATATGGAGACATTAGTTGAAATGGTTTTGAATTACTTAGACGCTCTTCCTTTGTTTTACTCAATTATCTAGTGAGCGAGCATACTTAAAATACTTGCAATGTGATCAAGCCTTTTTCAGCCTTCTTTCTTTTTAATTTAAACCAAAAATGCTGTGCCACATTACTGTCTTACTGGACAATCGCACTAGATTTAGTAATAGTCTCAATTTCCAGGCTACTGTATGGCCTTAACCTGCAGGAGGACTGAGGACATGTACGGTGGATAACATATAATAAACAGTAAATGTGCAGTGTTTATAGCATAATTACACAGTTATAAAACATTCTTTACATGCAGTAACTGATATACTATAAGATTGGTGTACTCTCTCTCTCTCTTTTAATATATATGTTGACTAAATTTGAGGTACGAAAAAAAAATGTAGATTTAATTTCTGGCAAAATTGTCCATTGAATCTCTCTGGTAAAAGTATTCTGAAAATAATGTTTGTAACATAAAGCACATAAGGTTTCCTAGTGGGGGAAAAAAAACATGTTTTCTATTATTGTCAAAAAAAAAAGTTCCTATGATCCAAATATAACATGATGATCTATAAATTCAAAAGCTAGACTATATGATGCATCATTTCATAAGTAAACTTTGAAAAAGTAGTTACATTGATATTACTTGGGTCCAAACTACATTACACAATGTTTATTTTTCAGCTCCAAGTCAGCCTCCAGGGAATATTGAATGGAACTTGACAAACTCCAAGATCTTTTTGCAATGGCAGCAAGTAAAGGCAATGGACAATGAATCTGAAGTAACAGGCTACAAGGTGAGATTTGTTCTTTCTTTAGTGCTTTTGTATGCTGTGGAATAGCACAGTATGGGTTACTAAGTGAAATCTGCCCTTTATACCCTTTTTCATTATTTTAGGCAGAAAATATCTGCCTAGTATGGCCTTGTAACTTGCAAGACACATTTTGTTGCCTAAGGATCAGAAATTCACTTGACCCAATCTTTCCCTCTTGGTAATTTTTGCATAGACAACAAACCCAATTGTGATTTTATGCATGACAGACTTCCATATTTTGTACCTTATGTGTATGCCTTGATTTTAATAAGCTTTTTAATCTGAATTCACACTCTGGTGCTTGCTAATCAGGCAACTTGGACAGTCTTAGTTAAAGGAAAGCCAGCTGGCTCTGGAATTAGGTAAAAGAGCCAGCAGTGTGTTCTGTGCTCTTGACCAATTCAAATCCTAAGCTGAAATGAGTCGCAGCAACTATTCAACCCTCAGGATTAGTTCAGCTATAAGATCTTGTTTAAGCTGTGTGATAGGTTTGCCACCTCATTCAAACACAGTCTGGTGTATGTTCACCCAGTCATGTGGAAAAATGATATATATATATAAACATGAGGAACACATGCAAACACAGTGATCCTACATAATCTCAGTCTTCTGGTTTAAAATTAATTCACTAATGCCATACAGACTTTAAATCAGACAAAATGTTCATTTTAATAATTTGTTTGCACAGTCATTTAAAAGAATCTCTTCACTGGGAGATGTGAAGTGCGGTCTGAATCAAGCTCAGCATATTTTAAAAATACATTTCAGAGAGAGCCAGTCAGCATGATGGCCTGCTGTGCTCAAAAAGAGCAGTCTTAGTCATCGGTACATATGAACTGGCACAAATCAAGAAAATGAAAAGTGAGTGGAAACTAAAAAGAATAACGTTGCACTTTTTCCCTCTTTTGAATGCATTAATTAGACTAAGAAACTAAGAAAGGCCTTTGCAGGGGTCTGAGAGCAACTGGAATGCTGTGAGCTACAAACATTACTGAGCATCACTTTCCAGTATTCATTTGTAATCCAGGCTGCTTTCAGAGCAGAACTTGTATAATGCAATCAATAGCTACAAATTATCTCACCCATGCAGGCAAGAAGGAATATCAGAAGCCCAGGTCTTTGTTTTTTGTCTGTCCATATAAAGAAGAATTATAAATGATTTATGGATTTTTTTCCCCTAAGAGCACAGCAAATTGCTCGGCATACTAATCATCCTTCTTGTGTGCTGAGAATTCACTTTTAAGTTTTAAGCACTTTTTCCAGTAGACACTGTCACAAAGCAGTGTTATTAGAAATAGTTGTCCAGGCCTCAAGGGAAAAAAACAAGACAAGTGAAAAATACCTTTAGATACTATGAGGAGAAAACCTTGAGAGGAGACATGATTCAAAAGTGGATTCCTCACCATGTGGGAGGCATGGATAGTGGAGTCATAATCATATCCATTATTGTCTTGCGTAGCTAGGATTATTAAGCTGTCATTCTACTCATCCTTTCCTACAGAAATTTCAATATTTAAAGGAAAATGTTGACAAGCAATCTTTTTCCTTCTTACTCTTGAGTAGTGGATACATTGTTATTGGTGTCTTTTTAAAGGTAGTGTCAAGGTTTCATAGCATGCTTGTGTATGGAAGCAATTTGTTCAATTCTTTCATAAAAGTAACCATAGGATATTACTTAATACTCTTTGGCTCACTTATTTAAATATTATATAATACATCTCTTAAGCCCTGTTTGGATTGGACATGGTGGGGTTATGTACTTATTACTGGAGTCATACGAGATTTTAGTCCGTCTGAATCTGTCATGTCAGACTGCACGTGCACACATTTTATTATTTAAATGGTATTATTTACCTCCTATAAAATGACCAGTAGAAATAACCCCAGGTAACATATATCCCATCTGAACTGAAATGCTATATATCCCATGGGAAAGGTTTCTGCAAAGACACTCCAGGAAATGCTTACTCTTTTCTATCATGCCCTGCCAAAACCAAAATGAAACCAAATATCGCGCGTGTTTAAAACACTGAACAACAGACAGTGAAACATAAAATATTACAGCAACATTACTTAACAGACATATGTCTGGAAATCCTGTGATGTCCATATAATACTTTAGAAGTATTTGCAGTAGGAAGTTCTTTCAGAGGAAGTTGGTGTTTTAAATGGTTTTTCCAACATTGAAGAGCACTGATTTATTGAATTCGTAAATGCAAGTCATGTATGAAATTGTACACGAAGTAATTGTAATTATTTCATAATTTCCAGTAATAGTGCTGGCTACAGAAAAGTATGGGGTTGAATAAATGATGTCCTATAGAGTGTGCCTGGGAATTATCAGGATCGACTGGTATCAGTAGGCTAGCAGGGCTAAGCCTCCAGTCTTTCAAAGATTAAAAAAAAAATCAGTATAAGGTTTTGTTTTTCGTTTCGCCAAATTGTCTTATTTGCAGATAACATGTTTTAAAGACATTTTTTGTTTTGTTCTTGTGAAACCAAGTGCAACAGCGCCAGCAGTGGTCATAGAAAACCACACAGAATGGTATGAATGATGCTGTGGGCTAACTGTAATGAGCCCAGCACTGTAGATTCACACAGCCTTTCAATGACAGTCATATCAGGTGATTACACAGAGTGAAACACCCTCTAGATTTGATCTCCATTTCGGCTAATATTTCGGCCCCATTTCATTGATACATCTTATACATCATCAGCAGTCACATAATGAACTTGAATGAATTGAATTATTTAATCTATCATCCTTTTTTCCCCCCAATAATGTGTTTGGAAGAGAAACTAAAAGCATATTTAATAAGCACAACATTGTCTAATAAAAGTACAAATTACATGACAGGACAGAACTGTGAGTTTTTTGTTTTTTTTTTGAATGAAATGCTTAGAACAGTTCTGTTTACTCTGTTTCCTGTTTTGAGGAAGTACACCATGAAGCTTCTGGAGTGAGTGAGTGTGTGTATGTTAATTTGCTCCAATATTTACATTTACAGCATTTAAAGAATGCCCGTTTACAGAGCAACTTACAGATTATTATTATTATTATTATTATTATTATTATTATTATTATAAACAATGAGACCCGAGGGATATCATTTAGTGGTCAAACCTAATTGTTTAATTGTCGAGCAATTGATAGAGATTAGATTTTAGTCCTCCCATCTAATATTACCACCAGCTGCCTCTGGATATTATGGTGGAAAGATGTCACCATGCATTCCATGTACTGCATAAAAAAAGATACACAGACATAGTGCATTACACATTACAGTGAGCCTATCTTACAGCCAGCATTATATCAGAGATGTCCATTTGCACTTAACAATATGCATCACTGTATGACACCTCCAAAGGCGTTACAGGAATCTAAATTAAAACATGACGCAAATGTTTCTCCTCACATGATAATGTGTTTTCCTCACAAATTTACAACTCTGCAAAACACACATCCTACTACACAAGTCTGTCACAGTGCAAAACAGCAGTAAACTCTGGCGATGACAGCATACCATATTGCATATACCAGTTCTTCAGCATGCAATTCTATACATTGTAATAATCTGATATGACAATGATGTTGTTAACTTTTTTCCTAGACTGTTACTTTTCTAAACTGTTACTCAAGGAGGAGAATTCTGCCCATACAGAATTGTATAAGGTGTAGCTACTTTAGTTCACGAACAAAATTAACCCCCCAAAACATCCATCATCATAGATTCCAATTCATATAATATCAATTTTACAATCAATATATGCTATAATTAATCCTAAACCTAGTCCAACCTAAATTATCAATAAGACATATTTAGAATTCCATAATCTTGTCATGCTTCAGCATTACAAAGTCATTTTCAAGTAAAAAAATACTTTCAGTTTGTAGCTGGTTACATAACACATAACACAACATAAAAACACCACCTGAAGTAAGCCTAGGACTGAACACCTCAATTAATATATCATATTCAATATTAATCATTATTTAACCAACAAATCAGATAATCTGATTTTCTGTTCTAAAAAACTTGTGAAGAGAACATGAAGGGTTTTGTGCAACCCAGTCTCACCGGTTCACATGCAACCTATTAGCAGCACTTTATATATGTTGAATATCAATGTTCTGGCACTAACATATGTCAAATTTTCACTTGATTGCTCTGTATGAAACGTTCTGCACCAACATATTTTAACCTAGCTAAACCATTTGAATAAGATTGATATGTAATAAATAATTTCACCTCTTTTTTAACATATTGAGCATTGCCCACTTCATGCATAAAGTTAGTCATGATTTTCATGACATACAGTATGAGTAGACTTACTGGCTCATGCAACTTCTCATCTTATTATTGAGTTAAGACATCTTTGCACGTGTTATTAAGAATAAAGACATCTGCATCTTACAATTAATTTCACAATTATGTTAATATTTAATGAATTGGACACTAGTTCTTTTGATATATTACAGATATATGATTGAATCTAACACAGATCAGTTGTCTTTCAGGTGATGTACCGTCAAAACTGGCACAAAGGCACCAGCATAGTGGAAACAAATCAGACGTCATTGGAGCTACAGGTTCTAGCAGGAGAAGATCTGCTTATACAGATCAAAGCCTTGAGCGATGGAGGAGACGGCAGCTACAGCAGTCCTATTCATATACCAAAGATGTCCAGTAAGGATTCCCTCATTCACAGTTTTATTTTGGGACAACAGACCAGACAATGCTAATGATTATTAATATTCATTAAAATTAGTAGACAGAGTTAGCATTATGCAAAACTTGACAACGTATGCACATCAATCCTTTATGCTTATCACAGATTTCCACTGAGGATTTGCTTCCTCACATCCACATTTTGCTCAACAGATTTCTACAGTTTCTAGCAATAGTGGCAATGTTAATAGGGAAAAAAAAAAGTCAAAAGTAAAATATTGCGTAAAAGTAGTTGCATGGTTAAAGCCGCCCCATGCACATATTAAAGATGTCCAGTGAGGCATTGCTCATTTGCAGCCTTCCTTTGGGCCAACAGATCCAAAAATGCTAAGGTAATAAAGAGTGGAAAATACAGTTTCTCTCAGTTGCTTACACGTTTCTCCTAAGACATTTCTCAAAACAGTACCCACCTTTTACAGTAATTCCCACTGAAACCTTGAAGCCAACTGAAACCGTGAACACTGCTCAAAATAAAATATTCACCTCAAGAATTCCCCTCAAACATATATCTTATAAATCTGTACAATACATTATGTTTTATACATAGGACTAATCAAATGAGAACAGCCGAAAGTGTATGCAGCGATTGCTGTACATATCAACATCGAGCTCCAACAGCACTGAATCATTTATTGATTCACGTATTTACTTTGTAGATGTTGGGTTCACAAAAATATAAACTGTTTATTATTTAGTTATGTACGTAAGATAGAGATGTAGCCAGAGTTTTTGACTTAAGATCACAAGACAAAATCAATCGTTAGGAGGGAAAAGTTGTCTGAGTCAGCTTATGCAGGTGCTTGTGTTGATTTTCTGGGCAAACTACTCAGAATAGTAACTTTATCTGTGTACATTTTATGCCTCCTAGGTTGTGAGAAATTTCTTGATTAGGGATAGCGTCTAGACCACCACCTTTAAAGACAAGCACTTGCCTTTAAGCCTCAAAAAAACTGGGGGATAGAAAATGTGGATAGAGAAGATCTTTTTTTTTGCTGTCAAATGCAATACAGTGTACCATAAAAACAAAGGACAAAAATAACTAAACAATTAAATAAAAAAAATAATAGTATAATGATGTATAAATAACAAGATGGCAAGCATTCAAATAAATACCCAGTAGGTATGGAGGAATATTTCATACTAGCTGTTTTTTTTTCCAACTCAGATATATGGTCTATGAATCTACTTTGCAAGCAGATTGTCACAATATATACTGTGAAGGGCCAAAAAGGAAATAATTATATGAAATCCGAATATATATTTATAAATCCTGAATATAAAGTTATAACTCTGTAGATAAATGTAAATCCAAATATAGAAATGTAAATCTGAATACAAACTTATAACTCTGAATACATAAAGGTAAATCAGTATATATAAATATAAATCCAAATATATAGTGATAACTCTGAATATATAAATGTAAATTGTGAATATATAGATATAAAGCCTAATTATATATTCATACATTTTATCAGCCATAGTGATAGGCAAGCTTGGTGTAATAAATCAGTTTTTGTTTTTGTGTCAATAAAGTCATTATTTGTCAACAAATTGTTGACAATTTCAAGTCAAGTCAATTGGAGTTTATTGCCATATACAGCCACTTAGTACATAGTGAAACGAAACAACGTTCCTCCAGGACCAAGGTGTTACATAAGACAAACACAGAACAACACAGAACTACATACATGTATACATAAAATGCACAAGTGCAAACATGCGCAGACAGAACAAGACAGTACAATGACTACTGGGATAGACAATGAGCACAGTAAGTCCCAGTGCAGCGCCGACCAGTACACAGTTCTATTAGAAAGTGAATCCAGTGACAATAGTCACTGTTCCTTAGCCCTCTCAGTCATGCTGAATTCTGCAGAAAAGCTACACAGCATTAACACTGTTAACAGACTGTGAGGACCCTTTGGCACTACAGCCAGTCTTTTGTTAAGTAGAGGAACATTCTCCCTTTGGTTTAGATGGGTGATGTGCACTTAAAATAATTATATAATAGTACAATATTTATTATATACTGGATGTATAGGCCTACTGTTTTCATGAAAAAAAATCTGTCTAGTGACATGCCTGGTCATAAAGATATATTTATATTGAGATGTAGACAATATATATTCAGATTTGCATTTATATATTCAGGATTTATAAATATATATTCTGATTTACATTTATATATTCAGAATTATAACTTTATATTCAGGATTTATAAACATATATTCAAATTTCATATAATTGTTTCCTGTTTGGCCCCTCACAAATGCACTTCACAGCACAGAGAGAAAAGACTTGCAGATTACTGTCCTTTAGTTTTCATGTTAGTGATATAATTACAATATACGTATACTATAATAGTCATATAATTTATATTTTAGCAAAAGCAGTACTGTAATGTAAATACAGGCCAAGCCTAACCTGTATTTATGCTTGTTGTCATGGTTGCAATCCGTGCTTGTATTACAATGCTTGTATTAGGAACATTAATTACATTTAGACATGCCCTAATAATCCAACTGACAGCTAAGTTGGAACAAAAACATGTTTGTGCATACCGTTGAGTCAGAATAGTACAAACTGACTGGGACAGGAATAAATTTCATTCAATCAGATGTTGTTGGTAATCTTTTTAATAATCAATTCAGTAGAAGAATACATGTCATGTGGACAGTCCAAAATGATCATGTGAGGACACAAAAGCTGACTATTTGAAATTATTTCAATTGTGAAGTTATATGTGTGGTAAAAAGGGAACAGTTCTGACCTTGAACTTGACCTTGTGCAACCGCATTATGTCACACGGAAATTCATACATACATTAATACATAGAAAATACATAAATATGACACTATTAATTAGTTAATCATTTCAGCCCTGTAAAGTGTTTCATACAGAGGATATCAGAGGAGACACCATTTTAATCTGAGACACTGCTTAGCTCGAGGACCAAATGTTTTGATGAATTACACTATATTACTAATTAAAGCTGTAACCATACCAAGTGAATGCTTGGTAAGCTTCATTTTATTAATTTGACAACTCAAAATAGCAAATTAAAACCTAATAAAATAGCCTACACCACTGTACACTTTACCACTGCATGTTCTTGATTTTTAGTATCCCATGGGTGCTTTAAATTGTCATCGCATGATAATAAAATAAATATTTTTTGTTTGCTTGTCCAGTAATTTTGTAAGTTTGATATTACATAAAGTATCAAGAGCATACACAGCATTTATCAACACTGTTTAAGCTTCCTGCTTTCTGCCGCTGTACTTTAAGTTCATCATGCAAAAGAAAAAAAAGAATTAGATGTGCTGGATCAAGTGCTCATAAGCTGCCAAATGATCAGGGTGATTAACGGAGTAATTTGCAGTGATTAACATGATAATTACAACTATGACTATTCATATAGCAATATATTGGCAATATATTAGACTCCTAGATGTTTATTTGAATGCTTGCCTTTTGATTCCTATATCATTTTGCTAATATTGGTAATGACCAAGAAAAAAGTAGGGAAGAGTTAGCACCGTGCAAACATTTACCTTAGCTTCATCTATACTGATCAGACATAACATAAAAACTACCTGCCTAATATTGTGTAGGTTCCCCTTGTGTGCCAAAACAGCTTTGATCTGTCAAGGCATGGACTCCACAAGACCTCTGAAGATGTGCTGTGGTATCTGGCACCAAGATGCTAGCAGCAGATCCTTTAAGTCTTGTAAGTTGCGAGGTGGGGCCTCCATGGATCGGACTTGTTTGTCCAGCACATCCCACAGATGCTCGAATGGATTGAGATCTGGGGAATTTGGAGGCCAAGTCAACACCTTGAACACTTTGTCATGTTCCTCAAATCATTCTTCAACAATTTTGCAGTGTGGCAGGGCACATTATCCTGCTGAAAGAGGTCACTGCCATTAGGGAATACTGTTGCCATGAGGGGTGTACTTGGTCTGCAACAATGTTTAGGTAGATGGTACGTGTCAAAGCAACATCCACATGAATGCCAGGACCCAAGGTTTCCCAGCAGAACATCACCCTGCCTCAGCCAGCTTGCCTTCTTCCCAAAGTGCATCATGGTGCCATCTCTTTTCCACGTATGTGACGCACACATACCCTGCCATCCACATTATGTAAATGAAAATGTCATTCATCAGACCAGGCCACCTTCTTCCATTGCTCTATGGTCCAGTTCTGATGCTCACGTGCCCATTGTAGGAGCTTTCGTTGGTAGACAGGGTCAGCAGGGGTCACATGCATTAATGAGTCTTGATGAGTGCCCATGACCCTGCCACCAGTTCACAAGTTGTCCTTCTTTGGACCAATTTTGGTAGGTACTAGCCACTGCATACTGGGAACACCCCACAAGACCTGCTATTTTGGAAATGCTGTGACCCACTCGTCTTGGCCCTTGTCAGAGTTGCTCAGATCCTTACGCTTGCTCATTTTTCCTGCTTCACATCAACTTTGAGAACTGACTGTTCACTTGCTGCCTAATATATCCCACCCCTTGACAGGTGCCATTGTAATGAGATAATCCATGTTATTCACTTCACCTGACAGTGGTTTTAATGTTATGGCTAATCGGTATATACCATAGATGTCTAGTGAGGCTTCACTCATTCACAGCCTCCTTTAGGGTTAATGGACCTAACCATGTTAATGTTGAAAATGTCCACAACCTCATACTGAGTCAGCAGTCAAAAATGCTAATGCTGTTAATAATTAATGTAAAGTTGCTGCAGCTCTATAAACACATTTACCTTGCTCCACTCATTCATCTTGCTGTATCCAAAATTGCTAATGCTAATACCTAATGGAATACGGGTATATTTAGCACTATGAAAGCCCTTTGCTACAGCAGCTCCATTCAGACATCAAATATGTCCTGTGAGGCTCATTTTTATTCAGCCTCATTTTGGGTCACTGGAATCAACAAAGTCAATGTTACTAACAGTTAATAGAACATTGTAGGTTAGAGTCAGCATTCACCAAGAAATAGCCCATTCCAGATACATAAGATGTACGGTCAACAACTGAGGCTTTAGTTTGCTCCCATTTTGGTTCAACAGATCCCAATTAGCAATATGCTAATATTGATTTGTGAGTATAAAAATGCACCTAAACCAAATAAACTAATGTGTACACTGATGGTACATATGCTATTTAATCTAAGATTATGTATTCTTCATATATGTTTTCTTTGTTTCAGATCTGAACTCAAGGGGCTACTTCAGCTCTGATGCAAACAAGATGGTCCATGTCCATGAAGTAGCATTTCTTATGCTATCATGGCTGCTTCTGTAGAATTTTTCCCTTTGATTAGCACAAGCTGAAAAGAAAATCAAGAGTTGAATACTGTTTAAGAGGAAAATACACTATGTCAAAGTAATTTATTTATGTCATAAGCCCAACAATGTTGAGAGAGACACACAGCCCAATGTTTTTTTTTTAAATTATTGATGAACTTATGCTTTATCTGTTTAGTTTTATGCAAAAAGGGTGAACTGTTGGAGTGTGATTAGGTTTTATTTGTCAGTTTCAACACTTGAGAAAATTTAAAACTCACTTCTACTTTGAAATGTAGTATATTTTGACCTGAAAACAGGATTTAAGAGAATGCTGTACTCTGTGAAGCAGTCTCCTGGCTCTTCATTAGACTCCTGCTGTTTGACTTATACACTACCTTCTCCTGTTATTGCAGATGTGTAAGTCTATCTAAAAGAGCATGGATGTGTTTTTCACACTGTTTGTGTTTCGCACCCATAAGTTCCTTAAACTGTTACAGAATGGCTGATAAATGGTTGATCTGTAAAAAATAATCAGTCATTTTGCCTTGATTACACAAAAGAAAGATTGAAGTTTAGTGTGTGTGTATATGTGTGTGTGGGGTGGGGGGTGTGTGGGTGGGGGTTGTAATTTGTCAGGCCAAGTTCTGTTATATATATATATATATATACATATATATATATATATATATATATATATATATATATATATATATATATATATATATATATTTTTTTTTTTTTTTTTTTTTTTTTTTTTTTTTTTTTTTTTTTTTTTTTTTTTTTTTTTTTTTTTTTTTTTTTTTTTTTTTTTCCTCTGTTTTGCGAGAGTCACACTGATAATAATCTAAGAAACTTACCCTTATTTTAATGCATTCATTTTCCCTCGAAATTATTTGGTCTGGAGTATGTCTGCTTCGGATCTCAATAGGATTGTTTTCATCATTATTCTTTAGATGAAACCAGCAAGGCCTTCTTTGAAGGTACAATATTTAAATGAAATAGGAATTTCGCTCTCATTATCTTGTATCGTAAGAAATGTTTCTAACCTGTAGCCATCCATTATCCCTTTTCAGCTTGTAGCTACAATTGCCATTGACCCTGGATGATCTATTGTTGATCTATTATTAATGTTTAATGTTTTACTTTTTTTTATTATATTATTTATGAAAAAATTGTGAGACCAGTTTCCATTTTGTGTTGAGGCCCAATAATTTTGTATTTTATTAATATAGGGATCTTGTTCAGTTGCCTTTCATGTGGTCATTATTGGTTCTTACTGTCATTATTCCAGTTTGTCAAGCAGTTTAATACTACTGTATTAATATCTTAATTGTCTCTGTGAGATGTAACAGGAGCATAATAAAATTTCATATTGAAATTCTAACCTTTGAATTTCCCAGCCAACAAAAACAACACACAGTGACACTTCAGGCCATTGTTTACCTTTCTCATTATTAACATTGCTAGCAAAATCACATTTTGCATAGACTTCCTACTATGTTCATTGGCAACTAAGGCTTCAATTTTAACTGCATTTATGTTGGTGGGTCAGCCTAGAAGTAGCATTTTTGCTCACTGACTGATCCTCAACATAGCTGTCCAATAAGGTCCTAATTTACTAAAAGATAGCGTGAGGCTTAAAAAAAAAGAATTCATTAATTATGTAACATCCTTGGAGGACTATGTCTTTCACATTAGCAAAATAGCATATTTTTTGAGTGCTTGCCAAATATGCATTTTGGAACATTTCTACCTAAAGGTACAAAATACAGACAAATAGATTAATTCTGACCTGCAATGTAATTTACTGACCCTGAATGTGACATTGAGAACAGATATTGTCTGTGCAAATACCATATGGGATTTGGCTTGTGTTGATTAGGGCTTAACCAGCATCAAGACCCGAGCCTAAAAATCCAAATGTCATGTAATTTAAGAAATTACAAACATATAATAGACATAGTGCATACAGAATACAGTTCGATAACAGAAATTTTTCTCTGTCCAGTTTTCAGTTTAAAAATAGGTAATTTTATTTTTCATTTAGGCTTACTTTGCAGCTAATGAACAGTTACTCTAAATTAAAAAAAATAATAATAACAATTTTAACAATAATGCTTGTTTGTGTCAAACTTTTATTCTTAATCAAAATGGGGATTTAATTAACCATGCATTAGCCATATGCAAAATAAATTCCCTTTGCATATATTAGTTTGAAATATTTTCTCATATTTCAAAAATACACATTGGAGTTGGAGGACTGTGGGTGGAAAAAATTAACATGATTAACTTGGTATAAGTGTGATGCAATTATATGTAAGTGTAGACAGAAATGATGCAAAATGAATGACCAAACCTTTGCCAAAATTACTAGCCAGTACTAGTAAGGTAACAGCACTAGTTGGTACATTAATGTGAATGACTTTTTGAATGTCTCATTGGTCATCTTGTTTATCAGAGAATAAGGATTCCTGTTTCAAGCTTCCTTCCATGCAAGAAACAGATGCGTCTGATCTGACAATACATGGTTGTTACTGTTACTGTACAGGCATAGGTGTACATGATGAGTGATGATAGCAATACAAAAGTGAAATTGTCTAGCTATTCCTTTATAACAGTTTAATAAATTTTTATGTGGTTAAGCTTGTTTTATCATAGCAAATAAATAATGTACATGTATATATTATTAGATACCTGTGTGTGTGCGTGTAATATACATATATGCACACTCATATTCTGATTTCATATTCCTCTGTGGGACAGTAATTTGATTGGCTACAAAATACCCTGAACTGTAAGCATTCCTTTGCTTTTTTATTTATACAAGTTTGACAATAAAATATGAAACTGGGTTGAAGTCAGTGTGTCATACAAAGTTTTCATGATAAGGATTTTGTGGGAGTGGAGAAAAAGAAAAGATGTGCGAGTACATTTTCTGGTGCTCTGAGGAATAAGCTTGTCAGGAACACAGCTGAGCGTCTCGGCATGGCTGTAATCTCCCGAGACCTGCTCCAACTTATCAGGCTGCTGGGGGATTTAATTGTAAGTGGTAGACCATCTAAAACCTAGAGCATGTGTAATAGGAAGCAAGAAAAGTCTTTTTTTTGATGTCCTTCTTGCCATTTTGTTCTCTGCCCCTCAATACCAGCTCTGATTCTGGCACAATTTGCCATTTTAAAATGATCCTCACTCTGATCCTCTTAAATTAATGGCTTCACTGGAGCCCATACAGCTTTTTGGGAAGTAAGACTTGGAAATATCTCCTATTTAACACTTTTGGGCAGCTGATGTGTCCATTTAATCAGAGAAAATGGAGAAAATGCACCTTTGTTCATACTTCAATGTGTATTCATCTAGGATTTTGATACTGTGGCATCTCTGAACTGTGAATTTCCAAGCCAGAAGAGCTATGTAAGTATAGGTTTATGGTTTTGTGGGATTATATATGTCTATGTAATTATACATTTGCTGAAACATCATGCTGCACCATTGATTATTTTATACACCAACTAATCTCAGCACTTACATGATTCTGGGATTTTCATAGCAGACAGCCCCTTACCCATCAATAATACTATTGATAATAGCCGCTTTTGTCTCAGACAATATTTTCATTATAGATAGATATCTGTTCGCTCAAGTAGGGCATATTAAAAATTCTCCCTGGCGGCACTGTAATGAATCTTATGCAAAAATGAAAAAGGCTGAATTCTGTCTCATAATTTCTCACAGATAGCCATAGCAGTATGTGGGAAGCACCTTGACTCAGGGGAACCTATGGCTATTGGAATTAATCATTATGGTGATAGAATAGGGCTGTCATAGTTCATTTTGTTGGTGGTGGGATGCCACTGAGGAGGGACCAGTGAGATAATAAATGGTTTAGGAGTTATGCATATTAAGTGGGAAAGCCGAAAAGGCAATCTGAGGCACCAGGAAAGGGTGTGAAAGATCGCACAGCCTAGTTAGAGGGACTAGGAGTGGAAAAAAGATGTAGGACTAGATTGGCGTGATCTCTTGGGAGAAGTGACATAAAGCATATATAGATAAGGACACTGCAGGTCTAGTAATGTCTGAGCTAATGGCGTATAAAATTTAACTGCCATATACAGATTGTAATAAGATGTATAAATTTAATATAGTTTCAGTAATTTTAATCTAGAACATACATAATTGTTTTATAAAATGTTCTTGCAATAACAGCATTAAAATTACTTTTGGGTCATGGCATCCAACATCAGTAAAGAGATGATTACAAACAAAAATGACAAATCAAGACCTATGATGTTGTCTTGTGTGTACTATATGATATCTTTTTATCTCTTTTTGGCCAATACAACATATAAACATAATTAAGTTAGTATTATCACAACTGTGATTAGCAGAAAAGCATCTCAGAGTGCATAACACATCAAACAACAATATAGATATAAGCTATCACACTTGACATATGCTATAGGCTACTATTTAGAATTTTTAGAGTAACTCTGTAGTAGGCAGTTAAGGGTTGACAGCATACAGTCATCCACCTCACTGTGTAGCAGCTCATTTAGAAGAGTTGCAGATTTACATTTGTTTAACTGTGTTGAATGCAGCAGGTATGTTTCCTGTTGCATTGTGTGAGGCGCAAAAAGAAGAGCTAATATAATTAACCAGGGTTGCCAGGTTTCAGCAAAATTTCCAGCTCAACTACATCTCAAAAACCACACAAAAGACCTGAAACTAGCCCCACTATTAGCACTTGTTGCAGTTTACCCATTTTTAACCACTACTTGCAATAATAATGCTATGGAGCTAAATGGGGCAGATTGCACGCTGTCCTACAATTGTGCAGCATTGAGAAAGGCAAGCAAATCAATTAAATTTTGGCTTAAATCTGTCAAACTGTTATATTTCAATGGAATTTGAAATGTATGGAGTTGTGAATGAAGATTAACATTTGTTGACAACTGACAAACATTCCCCTCCAAAAGTATTGGAACAGCAAGGACAATTCTTTTGTTTTTGATTAATATTTGGTTGCATATCCCTTGCTTGCAATAACTCCATGAAACCAATGACCCACTGACCTAACTGTTGCATTCTTCTTTTGTGATGCCTTTCCAGGCTTGTACTGCAGCTTCTTTCAGTTGTTGTTTGTTTTGGGGGTTTCTCCCTGCTGTGAAAAGCATGCTCAGTTGGATTAAGGTCTGGTGATTGACTTGGCTAGTCTAAAACCTTCCACCTTTTTCCCCCAGTGAAGTCCGTTGTTGAGTTGCCAGTGTGTTTTGGGTCATTGTCTTGCTGCAATTTCCTCCCAATTAGATCAGATGCTTTTCTTTGTACATTGAAAGACAGAATGTTTCCCTAGACTTCTGAATTCATTCTTCTGCTACCATGATGAGTATGATCATCAATAAAGATTAGTGAGCCCATTCCAGAATCATCCATGCAAGCCGAAGCCATGACACTATTGTGCTTGACCGATGAGCTTGTATGTTGTGGATCAAGAGCAGATCCACAAGTTGGCGTTGTGAGTAGTGCTGCTGCTTCATATTCAAAGGGGTGCTGGTTCAAGCCTCAGCTCAGGTTTCTTTCCAAGTGTGTTTATGGGGCAGATGTGGCCTAATGGTTAGTGACTTGGCCTTGTAATGTGAAGGTGAACCTGAAGGTTGTGGGTTTGAGTCTCAGGTCTGGCAGGAATTGTAGGTGGGGGGAGTGAATGACCAGCAAAAAAGGCCCCCAACTGCTCTGGGGGTATGTGCACTTGGATGGGTTAAATGCAGAGTACAAATTCTGAGTATGGGTCACTTTGCAATCTTCATACTTTGGCCTTTCCATTACTTTCAAGGTTCTTGGTTCCATATCTTTTGTGGTTCATCTCTGTATTTCTTTGCAAATTCCAATCCAGCCTTCCGATACTTACTGCTAGTAGTTTGCATCTTATGGTATGGCCTCTATGTTTCTGCTCTCTGTCTCTCTCTGACTCTCGCTGGAGGCGGTCGCATTTTTCCTCTCTCTGCTGTGTCTGTGTGCCTCTCCCGTTTCGTCTCTATTTTTCCTTCTGCTGGTGAAGCTTCTCGAATCCTAAATTATGGAATTGATAAGCTGGTCCCTCAACGCAATTGATACGATCCTTTCACGAAGGAATGCTGGTTCGGGAGAGCCGACATGTCTGGACGGGACTTTTGCTGCTGGATACACGATGGACTCTTGGAACAAGTGGAACATCATCTGTCTGGCACCTCTGTCCCTAGAAGACGTTGAAGATGTCTACGTATTTGGATTTTTGATAGCAGGTGTCCTGATGATTGGCCTGGGGATGTTCCTGATCTATCGACAAATTGGAAAGCAGGCAGCCAATAAAGAATCCCCCAAGCTGTCAGCTGTCATCACACACCATTGTGGAGCCATTGCTGACCAGGTGAGGGCATTACATCAGAAGGTGACACGGATTGAGGAACTGTACCATCTACAATCTGTGGACATCCCCCGACGCTTGGATACCATCATGAACATGTTTTCAGAACTGTGTAAATCCAACGCGACCCAGTCCGCAATCATGGTCACGCGCCAGGAGGAGATGACTAGGGGTCTCACGGCCCTGCAAAGGGACATAAAGTTGGGGGCTTTGCAGAACCAGGTGCCCGAGTTCTTAAATTTGCTTGATTATATTTGTGCATTTTCCTCCCCGGCTAATTTTTCTTTCTCCCAGAGGACCTTCATCGCAGAATATGCTTTGTTTTGACTCTTGATCTGCACCGGACACTCCAAAGACACACAGCTGTGATAACAACAGCTCCCCAAAGCACACCATATCAAATTCGGCTAGTACACACTGTTTTCGT
>CM040976.1:6585947-6598435 GCA_022985145.1 Pangasius djambal | reverse complement strand
ATTAGTGCCTCACATGGCTGCTTTAAGGACCTCTTCTCTCCTTATAGGGGGAAGATGTGACCCGTCATTCCATTCATCTCGTTGCAGAAATACAATAACAATAAATGCTATCTATCTATCTATCTATCTATCTATCTATCTATCTATCTATCTATCTATCTATCTATCTATCTTTCAAAGTCTTTTTCAAACAGTGGATTGTGATACCTTCACCCCTGCCCTGTTGAAGACTGTTGATGTCACTGACTGTTGTTTTGGGGTTTTTCTTCACAGTACTCACAATGTTTCTGTCATTAATTTCTCTTGTTTTCCTTGGCCAACCTGTTCAATGTCTGGTTGTCAGTATACCAGTGGTTTCCTACTTTTTCAGGACAATTCAGGACAGAAAATTATTGTATGGGCTATGCCCAATGATTTTGCAATGACTCTGCTTGATTTTCTCAGCTTCAAAATTGTTTGCTTTTCACAGACAACTCTCTGGTCTTCATGTTGGTTTAGCTCAAACAAAGAATAGACAAGAATAGAATCTAATTCGGCATACCTGGGCAACAAGAAACACTTGTCAGTCATATGGTGCAATATTTTTTAATCGCTTAAAAAATAAGTGGGTTCAAACAAAAGGTGCCATGTTCTAGGTTATTTAACACATCTGGGGTAAATATCAAGAAATGAAAACTGAAATTCTGATCTATTGTCTCATATTCATCGTTTGATCTCAAACTCAAATGCCAATTCACTATTTAGAAAAAAAACAAAGAATTGGCCTTGCCGTTCCAATACTTTCAGAGGTAACTGCATATATTGGGGCCCTGTTATGGACAAGCACCCAATGATTATAGAAATGGATAGAAGAGGAACAGCTGAGTTATTTTCATGGGTCTTGATTTTCAAATATATTTTTACAGCTGTTTATTTTCAACTTCTAAAAAAAATAATTCATTAAAACATATGAAATATACAGCCTACTACTACAAATATGCACAAAAAAATGCCAAAATCACTATTGCAGAGAGACAGAGCAATTCTGTAATATTTTTTCCACTACATAAAATATTCCACTACATGATGATGAATAATTCATAGAGGTCCAAAAACTAATAATGTCAATATCAGGTGCTAGTCATTAAGATAAGAGACTCTTAAGAGACTACAGTATTTAACACTGTGTGTTGGAGGTGTATGTGCATTGCAATTTGAATGCAATGTATATCATTACTATTTGACCTTCTTTATGAATAAAAAAAAGATCTTTGTAGTAGATTTAGACTGTTAAACCCTGAAGTGGAGAATATGAACATAAATCAAGCATAATAGTAACTCATTTGACACAGAAGAAAAGCTATTTCTGTGTTTTACATAACCAGATTGATGTATCTGATTCCACATGGGAGTGTCACATTATAGAAATATGGTTGGCATGAAGAAAGGTGTTTCAAAGAACCAATACAGGGCTCAAGAGGTGCCAAGAGTCAGGTTAAGGTGGTTGTAATCTGCAAAGCAACACCTTGGACTACTTGGCCCATAAATTGGTATAAAAGAAGAGAATGCACACTGACAAAGCTGGTCTCCGCAGTTGAAATGTTGGATACCCCTTAGGATTGTGAAAATAAATAAACAACTAAATAAATAAATAATTTAAAAATGATTATTGTTGGGGGTAGGACAATCCATGACTCCACTTGTCATGAGAAAAAAGGTGTTAAACTTGATCAAATATACAGTGTTTGATAGACTGAACCTGACTTTAAGACCCTGCCAATTGTTAATTCCAATAATAGTTTTATAACAAAGTATGTTGATGCAAAATAACTATTTATGAAGTGTTTCCAGTCAGTGTAAATATATACTGAATGTTTCCAAGAATTTTATGATGTATTTTGATAGAAGATAAGTTTTGTTGCGATCCTTATTTTAACACAACTGGCATTTCAAGAAATCCTTATTTAGTCACCAGTATGGCAAGTGTTTTTTTACATCACTGTTTTAGAATCAACTTATTATATTCATTATACGTGCTTATTATAAATTGCTTATCAACAATTTATTTTTACTTTACTAGTTATTCCTTTGAGCTTTCTTCTGCTCCAGAACGATATATTGCATTGGGTCTTTTCTCAGTTGGCTCATTCATTTGCATTTTTTTCTCATGACTAAATTAGTAATGCACTGTCTATTGAACATCTGAAGAAATTAGAAATTACAGTCATCTTAGTACATAATTTAAATGAACAGCAAGTCTGTTAACTTGGTCTACTTGGTCACAAATGGCAAACAGAATACACTAGGCTAGGACTATACGGAAGTAAGTCAAAGCCAGAATGTCTTTCAGAACTCCCAGTCTCTGACTCATCACTGGCAGAAAGCAGCAGAAAGAAAGGAAGACTGTCCACATTATTTACAGGTGTGTGTGATGAACAGGTGTGCTTGATCAAAAGTCTGGTGATTGAGAGAAAGTGTCATGTGAATGGTCAGGTGATGCAGTCTGTTGTTTGATACCTGACTTGTGAAACTGAATTCATGTTATTGACCGGTACAGTTTGTGAAGCGATTTGCTTCAAACAGAGTTTGTATTTTTGAAAGAGGCTGGCAGTGATGTTATGTTATACAGGCATTCCTTATCAGACTTAGTGGCTGGCAGAAGACAGGTGCCCTCTGGTAATAGCATTTATTTTCTTTTATATGTATCATTATTATATCATATCTTATATTTGTACTTTTACCATTAATGCCACTTTTTTCTAAAAGCTCACTTAAATGAATGCATATATATATGGGATCATAACTGCAAACTGTTAATAATTTAAAAATTTTTTTATTATTACTGCACTGAATAAGCTATTTCACATAGCAGATGTTTATATAATAATGTAAACAAAATAATAACTGATTTTACACAAATTAGCCAGTACAAAAGTTTACATACATTTGATTCTTAATACTGTGTGCTGTTACTTGCATGATCATCGACTGTTTTTATGTTTTGTGATAGTTGTTCTTGAGTATCTTATTTGTCCTGAGCAGTTAAACGGACAACTGTTCTTCAGAAAAATCCTCCAGGTCCTGCACATTATTTGGTTTTCCAGCATCTTTTGCATACTTGACTCCTTTCCAACAGTGGCTATATGATGCTGGCATCCATCTTTTCACACTGAGGACAATTGAGGGTCTCATAGACAACTATTACAAAAGGTGAATTTGTAAAAGGTGAATTTGTAGTTTGTAAAAGGTGAAAAACATTCACTGATGCTCAAGAAGGTAACACAATGCATTAAACCGGGGGGTGTAAAATTTTGAACAGGATGATCAGTGTAAATTGTTATTATTTTGTCTTCTGGGAAACATGTAAATATCTTATGTAGCTTATGAAGGGCAGTACTAAATGAAAAAAATAAGATCTTTAAACAAAATAATAACAATTAACACCGATCATCCTGTTCAAAAGTTTACACCCCTCTGGCATTTAAATCAAAATTGCATTTAAATCAATTGAAATCAAAATCACTAGTCAATTTATTTATCCATGCAGAGGGCCAATTTATGGTAATGTGTAGCAAATTCACTGTGGCACAGTATTGAAAGATTTCAATATCATGTTTATTGGTATTTCTAATTTTTGGTTTTCATTTAATTTATTGTTACCCTATTTTGTTTCTCATGATCATGATCTAAAGTTCATGATCAAAAGTTCCAGATCTTTCCATCTGTCCCATTCCAAATTTACATCTGTTAAAGGAGCAAAGGGTAGTCTCTAATTAAGCAATATCACAAAAGCAGGAGTGCTGTTGTACTGAATATCAGCCTGCAGCCTACAGCTGAATAGCAGCCATGCTGAATACAACAGTATGATTGCAAGTGTGATATTGCTTTTATAGAAGAGTTCTATAAACAAGAAATTCATATTGAATAACTGACATTTACAGCATAATATGGCCAAATATTTTGTTTATTTCTTCTTTGTCAATGAAAATAGTTCCCAAAGAAGCCACAGCTGGACAGCATTGTGTGTTGTCATACAATGCACAGACTGACTAAGAGCCCATAGTAAGTGTATTTCAAGTTTCAATCTAACAACCTATTGCTAGAATTTTATATACTGAATACAGACAAGTGGAATCATACAATCACTGAAATGTACCAGTGTTGTTATACTAAATATCAGCACTTTTGGAATGCCACTTGTCCAATCAAATTAGTGGATTATTGGATGTATACTATATTATTATTTAATCATGTGGTATAAATGAACATTTATTCATTTCGTATAAACAAGACCATGAACAAAACAAAATGCAAGAAAGTAACACTCCATAACTTCAGATAACTTCTAAACCCAGACTAAACCACAGATGTACAGTCCCCTATGAAAGTATTGGAACAGCAAGGCCGATACTTTTGTTTTTGCTACACACTGATGACATTTGAGTGTGAGATCAAAAGATGAATATGAGGCGCTAGAGAATTTCAGCTTCCATTTCCTGTTATTTACATCTGGGTGTGTTAAACGACCTAGAATATGATACCTTTAGTTTGAATCCACCTATTTTTTAAGTGATAAAAAATATTGCAACATATGACTGACAGGTGTTTCTTGTTGCCCAGGTATGCCCTGTTAGATTGATTGTATAAACAATTAATAGCTACTTTTGGTTTGAGCCCTGGGTATCACCTGTGAAGACTGCATGTGCTGTTAAAAAAGATAAACCAACATGAAGACCAGAGAGTTAACTATGGAAGAAAACCAAGCCATTTTGAAGCTAAGAGAAGAGGGAAAAGGAATTAAAGCAATAGCACACGCATTGTGTATAGCCTGTACAACCATATGGAATGCCCTGAAACAGAAATCATTGTGAGAGCTGTGAAGAAAAAGCAAAACAGTCAGTGACGCTACCAACAACCTCCACAGGGCAAGGGTGAAGGTATCACAAACCACTATTTGAAGAAGACTTTGAGAACAGAAATATAGGTGCCATACCACACTATGCAAACCACTCATCAGCAAAAAAGTAGAAGACTGGCCATGTCAATTACCATAACTTAACCAAATTGAGCATGCATTTCACCTCCTGAAGAGGAGACAGAAGGGAGAAACTCCCCAAAACAAACAACTAAAAGAAGTTGTAGTACACGCCTGGAAAAGCATCACAAAATAAAAATGTAACAGTTTGGTGATGTCAGTGGGTTGCCGGCTTGATGCAGTTTTTGCAAGCTAGGAATATGCAACTAAATATTAAGTGTTATTTATTTTAATTTACTTTAGGACTATCTGTTCCTATATTTTTTCTCACCTAAACATTGGGTGGTCTGCCACCAGAGGTGACATGTTCTAAGTTGTTTAACACATTTAGATGTAAATATCAGGAAATGAAAGCTGAAATTCTGATCTATATTCTATATTTTATATCTATATCTCATATTCATCTTTTGATCTCAAACCCAAAGGTCTTCAGTGTATAGCAAAAACAAAAGTACTGGCCTTGCCGTACCAATGCTTTCAGAGGGGACTGTATATTGCCTACTGTATATACATTAAATTCCAGAGTTATTGGTATTATTACAAATAATAGGCAAAAAAAGTTTTTGAGCAATAGTTATGTACCTCAAAAACATATATGTAAAACTTTGTCATCATAACCATTAGGAAAATCAAGAGCTTTCCATACATTATAGTAACAGATAGATAGTAATATAAATACCTGCACAAGTCAGGTAATGGATATAAAATGTGATGGTGTCTCATTGATACTTTTGGTTTGCATTTAGTGGACCAGGAGCTCTTGTAAAAATAAATAATGGCATCATATATTCTGAAAATTAAGGCATTTTTGGCAAAAACCTGGTTGTCTCTTTGCCTCTTCCAGGAGATCAAGGCATTATGAACTAGATTGTGGCCTTTCAACAGCATAGTGACTGCAAATGTATGTGCAAACCACAAAATAATTGTTTTGCAATGGTCATTTTAGACAAACATAATAAAATAAAGAAACTTGAAAGACTGCATCGAGGAATTGTCCAAGATCACTCTAAAAGCAGAATAATTTTGGTTGGTGATAATATGTTGTAATTGTACATATACCTGCAAATGTACATCAGTGTAGTAGGTCCAGTGAAGCTGTGTTCTTAAAATAAATAAATAAATATCTCACAAAACCTTGAAGGTGCTCTGCAAGGAAAATCAACAGTTCGCTTAACCTCATGCCACTTGCTGTCTTTTGCCTGTTGAGATCAAATTATTAGCCCTGTTTGACATTTGTAGTAATTAAACCGACTAATCTGAGCCAGGCACTGGTATGGCTTCTCAGAACAGTCACACATAATTTTAGATCTATTACCTACTTCTTGTATTAAGACAGAATCACATTCAAGGATTTCAGGTCTTCTCTCTACTATTGTTAATATCCTTTTCTACAAGACTTTACAACAGTTCAGCACCTGCTACACTTTTCTGCTAAACTCTTTAGTTTGAAGAAAATGGTTCAGACTTTATTATTAATGATCATTTGTAATGGAAATGCTCCAACATTTATTCTGTGATTGTGGGATAACTTAACTTGTCAGGACTCTAGGTCTGGTGTGTATATTCAGTGTTCTAGGTTCTTTTCACTAGTATGCAATATGCCTGAAAAACAACCATTTCAAACAGAAGCCATTTCTACATGACTGGCCTTTCTTCTTTGCTGTGTAAGACTGAGCCATCCCAGCCTTGATAGCATAATAATTTAATATGACTTCTTCTTATGTCTCTCCAGATTAAAGAAGGCCTTTTTTAAGTACACTCAGAGAGGTTCTTCCCACAAATCCTGACACATAATGATTGCAGACTGTGCTGGTGTAGTTTGTGGGAAATGTCAGAAAGTGACAGTGCACGAACTCGAGCTGAGCTCCCAAGCAGGGATAAAGTGCCATGATGGACAGAAGATTGGCTGAGAATTAAAAAGACCAGGAGCACAACCCCCCTTGGATCATAGAGAGCAGCTGACTGGCATTGCTTCTCTCTCTCTCTCTCTCTCTCTCTCTCTCCTTATCCTCTCTGAAGATATCCTCCTCTGCTGCCTTAGTAGAAAAATATTTGAGGATCTTGACTGTGTAATATGGTAACAGTGGCAAACTCATGAGTTGTTCAATTATATGAACCATTTGCACCAGGACAGTGCAATTGAGTCCATATACTCTACTTTATCTAGTTTCTGAGATTAAGCCAGTTTACCTTCACTATAAATTGCAAGTTTAATTCAAAACACTAAACTAAAAACTATGCAGTACCTTATATGCAGCATCACAAACTATATATATATATATATATATATATATATATATATATATATATATATAGCTATAGGTTTGCTTGATTGTCAGAAAATGAGCCAAGTGGGTTTGAAAAGTGATTAGCAGTTTCACATTTCAGAATTATTGTGGCCAGTTATTATAAGAAATGAATGTGTTCCTTTAAGTCAAAGAATCTACTCCTTAATGCCTTGATGTCTGTGCGTGACATCCTGACGTGCATGCAGAGATGTGCGTGCAGAAGTATAAATTGGCCTTAAGGAATCGGAATGCTGTAGAATGGCACTTGTAAATTGTTCTTTTAGTGCAATGAAAGGACCTTTTCGGTGGCGTAGCCGAGAAATGTTTAAAAGCTTCTTTACAGCGCACGAACAATGAGGCAGAATTCTGGAGGATCAAGGTGCAGTAAAGTAGTTGTGCTGTCCGTTTTATCTCTGTACCAATGTTATTGTGGAGAGGTGTGAATTGTTTGTGCAGCAGGGGGCTCACAGCCCTCCCATTTCCCACTGGCCTGCTCACCAACAGTTAAACACAGAGTCACAATACTCTACACACACAAACCCAACAGTGTTCTAACTAATCTTATAACAGACCTATGGCAATGAAATAATTCATTTAGGTCAATTTTCATTCCTCCCATGGAATGGAATGCTTGTGTACTTCTAGAAAGGGCAAAACAGAAGAAAGCAGAACAATGGAAAACAGAGCAGAAAAGGGAAATGTGAACAAAATAAAATACAAGCATGAGTCACCAGGCCAAACACACAATCTAGCTAGCAGTATCTTCTAATTTTTTCTGACAGCATAATTTTGTCGTATTGTAAGTGTAAACAAATTTTCATCACATATTACATCAAATTTTAGTACTGGAGCTCAGCTCAATATGGAGGGAGTTTGGCCACTTAGTTGGTTTCAGTAAGGGTCAAGTCAAGTCAAGTCAAGTGGCTTTATTGTCATTTCAATCGTATACAGCTAGTTAGTACACAGTGAACGAAACAACACTCCTCCAGGACCAAGGTGCTACATAAAACAAACACAGAACTACAGGAGACTACATATGTTTACATAAAGTGCACAGTACAACCATGTGCAGACAGCACAAGACAGTACAAAACTACCAAAACCAAAGACAATGAGCACAGTAAGTTACAGTGCAGTGCCTACTAGTACACAGTTCTAGTAGAAAGTGAATCAGATTACAGTGGTGCAAAAGAGTAACAATATAAGTTGCTGTAAATGTAAAAATAAGGAGTAGCAGGAAGGTAGAGAGTATAAAGATTATATAGAGTATATAATAAATATGTGTAGCAGCAGAAATTGAATACGGAGATGTGCAAAGATTGCAAAGAGAATGGGGTGATGTTCTGTATGTGTGTGTGTGTGTGTGTGTGTGTGTGTGTGTGTGTGTGTTTTAAGTCCAGTCTTTAAGTATTTAGGAGTCTGATGGCTTGGGGGAAGAAACTGTTACACAGTTTCAGGCAGGTGGCGGGAGGGTGAAAAGTTTGTGTGAGGGGTGCGTGGGGTCATCCACAATGCTGGTGGCTTTGCAGATGCAGTGTGTGGTGTAAGTGTCTGTGATGGAGGGGACAGAGACCCCTATGATCTTCTCAGCTGTCCTCACTATCCTCTGCAATCCAAGACGGTGCAATTCCCAAACCAGGCAGTGATGCAGCTGCTCAGGATGCTCTTGATAATCCCTCTGTAGAACCTCTGTAGAGTGGCATGATCAAGAAAGTTTAGTCATGGACCAGGGACTTCTGGCAGTCAGTTCTCGCACAAAATGATAGGAGTGGGGCTAGGAAGGAAAACCTAGTACTGTGAGATTATCTGGGGATATGGATTTATTAAACCTATCTGCATTGATTAATTGAGATGGTGTTCTCTTGTACCTTCCCAGTGTTGTACCACTCTGACTGCATCTATCTCTGCTGAAACCACGGACTATGCTTCCTATGATCCCGAATCAGCCAGTGATCAACAAACGACAAACCATGCATATCCTGTTTCCAATCAGCAGACTCCCTTTAAAAAAAAAGTTTTCAACAGATTAGCTGTGCATGCCTGTGTTTTGTCTATGAAGGTTTTACCTTGTTTCTGCTTAGTTCTAGTTCCTGCTCAGTTCGGCATGTTTATAGATCACCTGCCTATTGATTTTGTATTATCAACATTTTATGTAAATTTGCAGTTGGTTAGGGAAAGGTTACAAATCATTATCTTTTATATAAAGTCTAGTGAAATAACTGATATTGTATTAAGACAGTAACCAATAGTTACTGATGGTTCCAAGACGTCATAGCACATTGGACATAAATGACCGTGAACCGTATGCTGTATAAAACAGTTTAGATATTTTTGGCTGGATTGAAGATACAATGGTACATCTCAGCAGCCACATACAATCATTTACTTTACTGTAAAAGTTCCCTCTCTAATAAACAAATACTACTGCAAGGTAGTTGCAATAGAACATTTTGTAACATGGGTCGTGCTGTGCTCTCCCTCCACTGTGCACATTGATATATTGGCTGCGACTGCACACATTTAGATAGAATACAATGCTGTGTCTTCACAAGGAACACTAAGTAGTACACCTAAATAATAATGACATCAATTTAGTATGGTAATAGGTAGTTTGGCATGCTGGCCAAGTCATGACTGCTCAGTATTTCAGAAGTGTTTTTAAAATGAAATAGCTTTATTAGTTACCATCAGCTGGTTAGCTGTTACTGTGACTGACTGATCAACCAGCAGTGCTCACGTAACAGTACTCATTCTACAGAGTTATAAACTATGAATTCATAGAATGAAGTAGTCACCTAACATTATCTAGCTGGATCAAATATAAGATGTTTGAAGGGAAAAGCAATCTCACTTGGGATACCTGCACCACTTGCTGCATATAGGGGCTTTCACCAAAGCACTGTGAATCACTGAAGTTGTTAGATGCAACTAGGATGCTAGCTCTAGATAAGTAGCTAAAATAAAGTGTAGAGAACAAAACCATAATGGCTTGTCTTTTTCAGTGGTTTACGGTGTTCTCAATGTATTTTGTTATCTAGTCTCTGAGTCCTGTTTGCTTAGTTTACTCTTTCACACTCCCTCACTCTCTGTCTCTCACTCTCTCTCTCCTGATTGGCTCTGACTCCTGCAACTCACAGTATCTGAAGTTAGGGTGTGATGAGGTTTGATGTATGTGTAACATATTCCATTTCAAATCAGGAAAATTTAGTTTAAAACTGAACATTTATTTTACATACATTACACACTGCATACAACCAACAATATATTACCCCTCTTATATACTTCCTTTCTTCTTCCTGCCTCCACTATTTGCCAGTAGGTGTCACAAATCTACAGTCTGCGTATAAATTTCCTGCCAATTTGTATTTGTATTCCCACCAATCCCAAAAATAATTTGTCTTCCCTCTAATCCCAATTAATTATGAATTAATTAGAAGATTGTTAGGGTGACCAACAACAGCTCAGTAACATAATGTTATAATTTTTTTTTTCCCACGGAATAAATGATCATGTTTTTTTTGTATTTTTAATATAAAAAAAAACAATTACACACATGCACATAAACACACATACACACGCAGTCAGGTCCGGAAGTAATTGGACAATGACAGAGTTTTTGTGATTTTTCCTTTATACACCACCACAATGGATTTGAAATAAAAGAATCAAGATGTGATCGAAGTGTAGACTTTCAGCTTTATTTTAAGAGGTTACACAAAAATATGGCATTTACCATTTAGGAATTACAGCCATTTTCAACAAGGTACCTCCATTTTCAGGGGCTCAAAGGTATTTGGACAAAGTGACATAATTGTACATATAACCATAATTTTAATATTTGGATGAAAATCCTTTGCAGTCAATGACTGCTTGAAGTCTGGAGCCCATGTTCACAAAACTCAAATTCTGAGTTTCCTCCCTGGAGATGCTTTGCCAGGCCTTCACTGAAGCCACCTTCAGTTGCTGCTTGTTTGTGGGTCTTTCAGAGTTGCTTTCGCAGTATGTTTAGGGTCATTATCCACCTGCACTGTGAAGTGCCGTCCTATCATTTGGCTTAATGTGAGCAGAGAGTATAGCCCTATACACCTCAGAATTCATCTTGCTACTTCTGTCAGCAGTCACATAATCAATAAACACCAGTGAGCCTGTTCCATTGGCAGCCATACATTCCCCTGCCATAACACTGCCTCCACCATGTTTGACACATGATGTGGTATACTTTGGATCATGAGCTGTAACTACAGGGCAGTTACTGATATAGTTTTCAGGGTTGCCATTTTTATGACAGAATGGGCTAGTTTAAAATGCACCATGGCCACCATGATCTTGATTTATAGTAAGTAATTGAAATTAAATCTAAGGGCAGATAGTGTGTCTAAAATGTACAGAACCATTTCTTTTTAAGATATATTACAAAGATTGGGAGAAGGAAAAGAGGATTATGGGGTGGATAATGGATGCACATCAGAAACACATGTGCACCATGCTGACCTTGTTTCCCATGCAAAGGCAATTTTATTTCTAGTTTCATGTGGTTTGTGCAGTTTTCCAAATGTCATTGGGCTTCAAATTTTGTAGAAACCTGGCAGCCCAGGTTAATGATATTAGCTGTTCTGTGCATCTGCATTTAAAGTGTACACCTTGTACACCTGTACAAAGAGTGTACACCTGCTGTATCAAAGACAGTTGAAAAAAAGGTATTGTTGTGTCCTATGCCTTCGTGTTAGCTTCAAACACTACAGAACTACAGGATGCAGTAGATGAATAAACAAGCTCCAGTTAGTCCAGAATGCAGCAGCAAGAATCCTTACTAGAACCAGAAGATATGACCACATCACCCCTATCTTATCCACACTGCATTGGCTCCCAATCAAATTTCGTATTGATTATAAAATACTACTATTGACCTATAAAGCACTAAATGGTCTCGCGCCACAGTACCTGAGCGAAAGGTGTGGGCTATTTGTTGGTACCTTGAATAGTGTGGGCTGGGGGTAGAGCTTTCTCTTGCAAAGCCCCACAGTTATGGAACAGCCTTCCACTTAGTGTTCGGGGCTCAGACACAGTCTCAGTGTTTAAGTCTAGGCTGAAAACATATTTGTTTAGTCAAGCCTTTTGTGAATAGTTTTTTCTTAGGTACAGGGGCAGGTCTGGAGGGTTCACAGGCATAGAGTGTTGTGGTGAAC
>CM040976.1:6571638-6585847 GCA_022985145.1 Pangasius djambal | reverse complement strand
CACTCTCACACGTTCACTCAGGTTTGTCGACGGTGGAGTGGCTGGCTGCCTTATGTCCCAGGGTGCCCTCATGTCTGTGTTAGCTTCTGGCTCTCCATTTTAGTTATGCTGTTATAGCTAGCTTGTTATAGCTTGCCGGAGTCCCTGCTTGCACTCTGCATGCAAAGTATATTGTGCTTAACCATTAGAGGACAAAGCTTACCTAACATTCTGTTCCTCTCTCTCCATCTCTCTCTCTCTCCCTCACTCTCTGTCGAGCTACACATGCTACTTCTGAGATGCCAGTGATCCTGACCCCTTCTGCTCCTCCTCGCTGCCTGACCCATCCTGATGCCCCTTCTGCTCCTCCTTGCTGCTTGACCCATCCTGATGCCCTACTTCTGGTTGGAGTTCTTATCGGTTGAGTTCGCTCGCTGGTGCTGGGGGTGGCCCCATATGGACGGCCTGAAGAACTGTTTGGATTGCTGGGGATGGTGCCACCTGGGGGCTGTGGAGATGGCTTGGGGATCACATATGGGGAGCTGTACTGTAATGGCTTGGGACTGCGATTGCTGTAGTGGCTTTGGGGCTGTGGTTGCCATGAGCAGCTTCATACTCAGGACTCCATCAGTGGACAGTGGATGGATTTTAACCAACCGGACTTCTTGCGGAAACTGTGATGAATTTATTGGTTGCACAATTGCACTACTTGTCCTTATAGTACACAATAATAGAAGGGATTTATTTATAATCGCACTATCCGTTGCACCCAGATGAGGATGGGTTCCCTTTTGAGCCTGGTTCCTCTCAAGGTTTCTTCTTCATATCATCTCAGGGAGTTTTTCCTTGCCACCGTCGCCACTGGCTTGCTCATTAGGGATAAATTCACAGTGATAAATTCAAATATTTACAATATATTTTTTGTGAATCCATTTATTTCTGTAAAGCTGCTTTGTGACAATGTCCATTGTTAAAAGAGCTATACAAATAAAATTGAATTGAATTGAATTGAATAGTTGTGGATTTGTACTTCTGGGGCTCTCTCTACCATGCCACAAATGTTTGAAGTTGAATGTTTATTTGCTCCAATAAATCAGATTTAATAAATCAGTACATCATTGTAACACAGCCTTTCACCACCAAACACATAACAAATTGATGAAGAGGATTCTGACTACTTTTTTACACTTTATTTTATGACAATGCTGTTTGTGAATGTGCCTTTTCTGAGTTTCTGTTTACCTTGCCCTGGTGAGCCTGTTGAAGACATGCGCTGAATGTTCGATAACTACCTGCTAGTCATTGAAAAATGGAAAGAAGTGAGAAGATGCACATCAGAGAGCTGCCTTATTACACTGCCTTAGTACAGAGGGCAAGCGGATTTTCTACTTGCTCTCAAAAATCAGTGCTAACTACAAAAAAGCATTGACTGCACTGGAGGCATACTTTCTGTCAATGGCTAACGTTGCGGCCAAGCTCCATGCTTTTTGCAGGATGACACAGGTTCTGCACGAGATGATTCAGATACAGTAGGTGACTGTCCTGTGTAGGATCTTAAAGTGAACAGGCAGCAAGAACACCATAAAACCATGAAGCCCCACTCACAGACTTTGTGGAGCCAAGTTAATTACAGCTTGGTTTCTGATTGCTGGATTTCAACTGTCCTGTGAACAATAGGCAAGTGATAGGATACCCCTGACCAAAGGACAAACCCTCTTAGCCAAGAGGAACTCTGTCAAGCCTATTGATGTAGGCCATTGACCAATATCAGATGGCTCACCCAACAGGATGGTAAAGCTGTTCATGGAATGAGACTTTTGTTCTCCCCTGGAACACAAAGTTCACCACCATTCACACATTCCACAGAACCCAGCTTTAACAAATGCATTACCTTCCATCTCTTGTAAGGACAATGACTTTTAAAATGGTGCACCATAGTTTGAAAGATGTGTTGCCTTGTTAATGTCATTCCTTATATGTATCATGCCTATAGGCACAAGGTCATTATGATGCTTTTGATCATTTAACAGGTATCATAGTGTTAATGAGTGTTAATAACAGCAGGTTATTATAGTGTTAATAATAGCAGGTATGTGATGTTTGGTATGTGTGTGTTCACTATTGAATTTCCTAAGGGTTATAACGTGAATTTGAGTACAATGTATTACATGCATGTTCCTGACCAAAGTTCTAACTTTACCTTATAGAAAGTTAGAAAAAGCACATTACTCAGAGCCCTGTATGCTAATTAGTCTAATTAGTGTCAGAAGAGGAGAATACAGTTTACACCCTGCCCCAAGATCCTGCTGACACAAAGGAAACTCTGAGTCTCATCTATCCACATCTCAAGGGAGTCTCTTCAACCAACATCTCAGGAGAAAGTCTCATCCATCCACAACTCAAGATTCTCTTCTAACACATTTTCGAGAGTCTCTATCAACATCTACAGGAGTCTTTACGAACAAGTCACCAGGAGTGCTCATCAAACAAGAGCTTCAGGAATCCTTGCCCCTCGACATCACAAGGAAATCATGCTCGCTCCGAGGATTCGCATCCAGCCTAGTTCCTGCAAAGACTCCAAGTCCCGCCTTTGCACTGCTGTGAACCATTCGTTAAAATTTTGCAACCTGCCTACGAGACTCTGCCGGGTTCACTCCTCACTCTGTTTATCATCCTCATTGGCCTTCTAAGACGCTATGTAAGGCCAACCAGACCTCCGACCAATCACCGGAAAACCCCTCCAAACAACAACGCAATGAGGGAATCCCTGGAAGCACAAAAGCAAGTATAGTACCTCCATATTCTAGCTGAACTGGTGCATTTAATATAAGTTTAAAGCCCTTCTAAATGAAGCAAAGGTTAAACAGATAAATTGATGGTTCATTCAGGTCATGGTCTGAGAAACTGCTAGAAACTTGGGATTCCGTTCACTCTCTGTTCAAGGCCATTTATACCCCTGTTTATGTGTATGCGTGTGTGTGTGTGTGTGTGTTTATGTGTTAGATTAGTTTCTATGTCTTAGAATAGTCTAATAAGGTCTCGTCTGATTTTAAAGGCAAGTGTCTTGTGTCTCTATGCTTATAATGTACTGCCTTAAACTGCCGATCTTTTTACTGTGCTTGTGATATAGTGTTTCACTATATTTAGGATATTATTGCCTGTGGCCACTGAGGTAATATTTCATGCACAATAAATAAATGCACTAATTTCAACTTATTGCTGGATAAATAGTTGATTAGCTATTAAAATAGTAAGTTTGCAAAATTTCCCCACCTGAGCTGATCTGCTAATCTCCTACATATTTTGGTGGAGAATGCAGGAAGCTTAACCTAATAACAGCTAATTTCCTACACTGGTGTGAACTTGCATCTACTTGTGTTTGGTGACCCTGTTGGGGAAATGATCTGTGATCAGTTGACTGAGAGTGTGTGCAACCCACCAATTCGAGAAAGAATTTTGCTTGATCCAAGAACAAGCAAAAGCCATTATGGGCACATGTGTTACACTCATGCAGGCTGTGTAGAAATCTGTTCTGTGATTCAAGGGGAGCCCCAGAGCAGATTCTTGGGTGCTGATTTGTCCTTGTGATATCCAAAGTTCAGCGCTGTCTGATCTGGCCTCAGGAGGTAAGTGGTTTATCGTTGAGAGTTGGTCGCTAGACCACTGCCTCAACTCAAAAGCTCCTTCTGCCAATAAGCTCCGGAGCTTGTCGACAAGACTTTTAGCTTCTTCCATTGAAGTGAAGCTCTGCAGACAGTGGACTACATAGAAGAACTTCAGGAAAGAATGGCGGACATCTTCCCCAGGTTGGCTGTGGTACAAGACATGTTTCTGTAGTGCAAAGACTTCACAGCAAGGGCAATCTGTGGTGCCAAATGGGAGAACCTGCCATTCATAAATCCTGTTTTGTTCCTGTACTTTTAGGTCTCTCCAAAGAAATTGCAGAAGTGGTCTGTCTTCTGGGAGCAATCTGATCTGGTGGAATATCCCCTGGATATCACTGCTGAATGCTATGGAGTGCTGTCTGAATCTGAGGAACACAGCAAGAAGAGATGGCCCTCGATGAAGAGACACTGGTCCAGGTAGTAAGAGCTCATTAAGGTTTTGACAATGATATTGAAATGAGCAATTAAATACTACCCTGTTCTTCCCATTGTGTTGGACCATGTGATGTGGAAAGTACCAGGAGTAGGCCGAGTGTGTTTCAGCACCTGGCTCCAGCTTGACTGCGTAGCCTGCCCGTTCCAGTTTCAGGGTATAAGCAGTTGCCTGCTGTGGACCCTTGGGCAGCCTTCTCTCAATGGCTCACAGCTGTGGGAGAACTGCCTCCTTGGGGTCCTTAAGGTGTGTCATGTTCTTGACACACAAAAGGGGGGTTACGTAGCTCTTGACACTGTCCACCTCTACCCTCACTGTCTTGCTCTCCAGGAGTTTCACTGCTTCCTGGACATGTCTGGATCTAATACTTATCTTTTCACTTTGTCAGGGATGCAAGTCCATCTACCAGAGTCTCTCCATTTGTTTGAAGAGACCTGTTACCAGAGGTGAGATTGAGGTGAAGAAACACTGCTGACCAGTTACCTCATGCTGTAGGCGTTGTATTGGCCCCTGTAAAATCCAGCCAAAATGAGTTTGGTGGCCACTGGTCTCCCCAAAGGGCCTAGGCGGATTGGCTCCACTGCAGTGATGAGGTGGGGGTAATCGGATCAAATGAGCAGAACAGGGCGGACTGCTTCTAGATGGCACAACAGAAGCCCTTTAGATGGTGATATTTCTCCCTCAAGGTGTTGACTGGGTGCATATTTTCTGCTAGGCTCATCTCCTGGGCAGTGAATGCACCCTTTATGTGGCCATGAGAGTTTGGATGTACGAAATTTGTAATTGTGGGGCAGGACCTCTGTACATATGCTGTAGCTCAGGAGAATTGTAGACTGTGGCTCATAGGAGGCATAATAACTCTGTGCACAAGGCACCACAGAGCTGGGGTTGTAATCCTCGCACATCGTCGTGTTCAAAGCAAGCTGTGTGCAGGTATGGTGTGCAGGTATGATTTGTGTAGGAATGGCAGGAGGAGGGGACTGTACTTCAGGTTGTTGCTGCTCCAGCTGGATCTGTAGCTGCTGCATTTGTTGTTTGAGCTGAGAGAGCTCCTGAGAGTACTGATCCGTAATCTGTTGGAATGTGTCCCTTTCCTGCTGAATCGTCTGCAGAGTGTTAGGAGATTGTCATGAGTGTAGGGGAGTGAGTGTATCCCTATTCTCGCATTTAAGTATGTCAGTCTTAGAGTCCCATTGCTCAAGGTCAGATCACTATAGAGGACTGTCAGTTCCTTCGTGAGGTAGTGATGGTTGTGCGATGGAAGGTGTACCCTTCTCATGGCCTGTGTCCAAAGCCAGTGTATTATGTAACTGAGATTGCGGTGACATGGGTTCTGGGAACAGCCTTGGGAGAATGAAGCCACTGAGGTCATACACTTAATTTTGTGTGGGGAGAATTGTCTTCCTCCTCACTCGCACAGTTGGCTCATTCTCTGCTGGCTGTGACATATTTCCCGTAGTAAGACTGAGTATCTGGCTTGAAGGACCATGTAGAAATGGTGGGCTACTGGTAGTTCTCTCCCATTTATATTAAGTATGCTGGTTAAAAAAATGCCACTACAGGGTGTCAGCTATGTGAGAATAACCCATTTTATTTTCACCACACACAGTACATTGGGTAAATCAAGTAGGTATACAATTGAACATGTGTTTGGGTGTGGTTTTCTATAAAAATTAAAATATAATACAAAGAACATAGGCATGTGTGTAATATCAATATTCAGACAAAATATAATAACATTAATAAATACAAACAAAAAAGATTAGAAGCATAAATAATTATTAAACAAAGAGAAAGATGTGCCATCGTATGTAGAGATACACACTCTGTGTAGCATCAACAGTAAGCGGCTGAAATTTGACACCTTATAAGTTACAGATTGAGGGAGCTGCTCTGTCTAGTCTGTTAGAGTGCATGTGTGCACTGAGTTGTTTAAAACGTACAAATGTATAACTATTTGACCCTGTTTATAAATAAATGGCAGGTAAAATATATCTTTTCAATATAAGAACAGCATACGTGAGGAAAACACTATGCAAATATACATAACAACAGGTTTACCAGCTCGCTCGTCTTTGTGATCCTCATAAACTAACTTATATACATCACAAATGGCCCATAAATTTAAGAATCAGGAGAAAGAACAGCATGCTTATCATATGAAACAAACTAAAGATATTTCACCTACTGTACAATCATGCACACAACTACGAATCTATCAAAAATAATCTTTTATAGAAAAGCTTGCATCCCAGTCTGCTGAACTAGGGGCGGAACTGATCACTTACACGTCTCATCCGAGCGAGATGCTGATTGGCTGATCTGGAGGATGCTGATAGCAGGGAGAGATTGAGCAAAGCATGTTAGTTAGACCATAATAGTGGCCTTTTTTACAGGTTGTGCAACACACTTCTAAACAAACGGGAGAGAGTTTGAGGGAAGCATACCAATTCTATAAATGCCACTAATACAAATACTATCATTCAAAAAGGGAGGAAAACATGCTACTGCTGTTGATAATATGGACACTTGGCTAATATGCATATGCAAGCAATGCAGGAGGATTGGACATTTTGCAAAAGTGTATCACTCTGCTCAGCCACAAACTAGAGAATGTATGTGTGGTTGGGCTGCCTGAAATCACAGTACTATACACTGAAATTTCAACACGTGCATACAAGATTACACTTGCTTGTTGATACCATCTTGCCACACAGCATCTACATTTAGGCCATTGACCAAGACCAAATGGCTGACTCAACAGATAACACCCAAGGACCCTAACCTAAGACCCAAGGAGAGCCTCAAGAAAGATTCAATACAGGCTCCTCATGGAATGAGACCTTTGTTCTTTCCCCAGGAATACAAAGTTCACCCTGTTCTCACCACACTTCTCACATTCCACAAACTGTATCAGAACACTCTATTTTTCATTCGCCTATTTTCTCCATGCTTTATTTTTTACTTATCATGCTTATAACCACCAGGTTGCCAGTACTCATTTGATTATTTAGCATTCATTAATATGGTTGATCACTATATTAACAACAATGAATATATGTCTTGTTTGGTATGTGTGTGTTCGTTGAGTGATTTCCTGAAAGATGAGAGCAATGAAATTTAGATAGAATGTCATTATATGCATGTGTTAATAATTTGGGATATAAAGTTTGATCCACAGTTCATGAAAAAAATGTGAAACCAGATGACTGCAGAAACAATGGCCTGATTAACATCATAGGCAGAGAATATGGCTTACACCCTGGCCTAAGACAATGTTTGACTGGAGGAAACATTTTGGGGTTGGACTAGCCAGTAAGGGTTAAAACTCTACGACACCAACGTATCTTTGAGTCGAATGCAGTCGAGTCATCTGTTAAGAGTCACGAAGAGTCACTCAGGAGTTCTCATCAATCAAGCGCTTCAGAGGTTCTTGTCCCTCAACACCACAAGGAGATCACTCTTGATCTGAGACTCCACATCAAGACTGGTCCCTGCAAAGCCTCCAACTCCAACCTTTGCACCACCATGAACCAACTCTTCAATCCCTGTCCAAATAGACAACGTAAACACAAGTACAGTACCTCCACATTCTCACTGAACTGGTGCATTTAATACAAAGTTTAAAGCCTTTCTAAAGAATGACAAGAATGTTAAATTTATAAGTTTAAAGTTCATTCAGGTCATGGTCTGCAAAACAGCACAGAGTGCTTGAGAAACTTGAGATTTCATTCATTTTCTGTTCAAAACCTTTCTTTGTTGACATTCGTGTGTGTGTCTGTGTGTGTGTGTGTGTGTGTGTGTGTGTGTGTTAAATTAGCTTCTGTATATTAGAATAGTTTAAAAAGATCTCATCTGAATTTAAAAGCAAGTGTCTTGTGTCTCTGTGCTTATAGTTTACTGCCTTAAACTTCTGTAAATTTTTTATTGTGCTCTTAATATAATGTTTTCACTATATTTAGGATATTATTGCTTGTGGCCATTTTGGTAATATCCATCCATCCATCCATTTTCTGTACCTCTTATCCTACACAGGGTCACGGGGAGCCTGGAGCCTATCCCAGGGGACATGGGGCACAAAGCGGGGGACACCCTGGACGGGGTGCTAATCCATCACAGGGCACAATAGCACACATACACACTCATTCACACAGTATGGACAATTTAGAGTTTGGAGGTAATATCTTGTGCAGAATTAATAATATACTAATTTCAACTTATCGCTAGACAAATAGTTGATTAGTCATTGCAATATAAGTTTGCAAAATTTCCCCCTCTGAGCTGATCTGCTAGTTAAGCCTACATATTTTTGTTGGAATATGCAGGTAGTTCAAGAGTCGCAGAAGGAATAGTGGTTAGGCCTAGGTGCTTTCCCTGCCACGGCCCAGGTTCGAGTCCCAGCCAGGGAACCAACCTCAGCCACTGGGGTTGCACACGACATTGCACTCCCATTGCAGGTCCCAAGCCCAGTTGTGTCAGGAAGGGCATCCAGCATAAAAAAATGGCAAATCAAAATATGTGGACCAATGATCCACTGTGCCGACCCATAACAGGAACTGAAAGAACAGCAACATGCGGGCAGTTCAATCTAAATTGCAAAACCCTACAGTTCTCTACCATTGAGCTGACCAGTGCCTACTACCACATGTTTCTGCATGAAGACAGCTGTGACCTGACAGCCTTCATTACACATGATGGGTTGTTCCATTTTTGCCGTGCACCATACGGACTCGCTTTTGCACCTGCTGCATTCCAAAAGATGATGAGCATCATCCTCGCTGATCTACCTGGTGTAGAAAACTGCCTTGATGAAATCATAATCCATGGTTGTGACACGCACACACACACACGGCAACCCTTTAAACCATCCTACAGCACTTGAAATCTGCCAGTCTACAGCTTAATGAAGACATGTGTTCACCCCCCCCCTGCCTTTTCTAGGTCACATTGTTTCAGGTGAGGGCCTACTACCTGACAAAGAATGTATAGAGGTCATCGCCAATGCTCCTGCACCCACTGATGCTCTTACACTATGTTTCTTCCTTGAGCTGCTTTCCTGGTACTCCATATTCCTGCCACACCATGATAGTGTAGTAGAGCCAGTGAGCACATGTCTGAGGCAGGAAGGCAGTGCATTCCTATGGACTGACAAAGCACAGGCTAGTTTTGATGATGTTAAGAAACGGCTTGTGACTAACCAGGCCCTAGCCTTGTTTGGCCTGACAATGCACACCATTATATCCACAGATGCATCTAACCATAGGCTGGATGCCATCATGTCTCCAGTTGGACCAGACAGTGCTGAAATAACTGTGGCACTTGGTTCCTGTACTCTCTCTGCTGCTGAGCACAAATACTGTATGTAATGTTAAAAAAGAAGCCCTTGCCTGTGTTTGGGCAGTTAAATAGTGGTGTACGTACAGGATAGATGACTAAGCACTGACTGCATTGCTGTCCACAAAGGGCGTCAGCTGTGCTGGTCTGCGCATCGCCATATAGTCTTGCTCGCCTTATATCCATTAACTACAACATCATCTACAGTACTACCCAGGCTCTGAAAATGTTCTAGCTAACTGCATGTCCCACTTGCCTCTGCCTGCTATTCCATCAAGTAATAATACTGCTGTTCCTGCTCAGGCTGATGATGATGAAGCAGAGTATGTTGCCTTTCTCCCTACTGCTTGTAAGACCTTGTCTGCTACTGACCTGGATTCTGATAGCACTACATGCACTGGACTCAAAAAGACTTTGCCCTCAGATAGCATGTAGTTGGCTTCCCTCACCCAGAGGCCTTGATCCTGACCTGCTACTTTACTACAGACTATGTTTGGAATTGTCTTTAAAAGACTTCATTTTTCATGGCTCTCGACTGATTGCTGCCATTCTCTGATCTCCATCACTCATGGCAAAGCAGTGTCTCAGTGATCTCTACAGCTGGCCAAAGATGGACACTAAGGTCCTAAGAGAAATCCGTGCCTTCCAATGGTGCCAGTTGAACAACAAGACACACCCAGTTGAACAACAAGCCACATCCAGGGCCACTACAGCCTGTGCCACTTCTATGTTTGCCACAGTTCTTCTGGAGACTTTGACTGTCACATTGTTTTGGGTTTTGCTGGTAAAATCCAACAGACTTAATTATGGTTTTGTCTGAAAAGTGGTCTGTTATGTAATATGTTACATTGTTTTTACGGACAAACATTTTTCATTTACAATATTTTTGGTGGTGAAACAGTAATGTTTGGAAATCAGTTTCTTTTTTACTGACTCACAAAAGCACAAGTCATAGAATAAATATCTATAACAAAACATTAGGATGCCTAATGCATTTCCACAGTATTTTAACATTTAAATAAAGTTACTATTGCTATAAACTGCAAGCCCTGTTTTCAACCAAACAACCAACCAACATTCTTTGTTATATAGTCCCTACACCAATCAGAACTCCAAGTATTCAGGTTTGTGCACATTAACTACCTATCTGTGCTAAAAAAAAAAAATAGACAAATGAAATAGGTATAGACCTCTGGGGGACTTAATCAAGATCATTCAGCATGTTTGATTGTTTCCAAGAAATGTTAAACTAACAGTTGTTTATAGACCAACCTGTTTCCTGGTGTAAACATACTTCAATATGTATATCTTTGGTTGTATTCGATATATCTTCAAATAAATATATTCAGAATAAGCACAACTGAGTCCATGGGAACCTTTGTATTTTAGATTTATGTTTTATATTGATGAAAATATAAGAAAACTATATTTGCACACTCACACAAAGAGACAGAAAGTGGCACTTTACGACTTAGCAAAAGAGTGTTCAGTGGTGCTTCAAATAAAGACCTGTGAGTATATTTTATGCCTTTAATAAGGCCTGGAATTGCCTGTCACATTCAAGCAAATAAATGTTTGAGCATGACTACCACCAGGATGATTAGCCAGTGGTAATGCATAGCTTATTGAAACTACTTTCCGTGTAAATTAGTTCTTAATTGCAAAGTGAAGATGAGTAATAGACAGGTGGCTTATCATTGGCAGCTGAGTGTGAACCAGGCTTCCTGAACATAACCAAAGAACAATCCTATCAGATCCTCTGTCTCTTTTGACAGAGATGCTACAACAGCTACATTTGTGCATGATGCTGATAATGAGCATTAGAATTATGACACAGACTCTAAGTGACAAATTTCTATGCCATTTAGAAACTGGGGAATAAGAAGCATCACAATTTAAACTGTTACAAAGTGTCAGAAATAAGTAAATATTGGTGTAAAGCAGAAAAAGCGTCAAAGTCAAAGTCAAACTTTATTGTCAATTCCGCTATATGTACAGGACACACAGAGGATTGAAATTCCGTTTCTCTCAGACCCATGGTGTGAGACACCAACATGACAAGTAGTTAAAAAAGTGACAAGTAATTAAAAAAAGTAAAATAAAATAAAATACAATATGTACACTATAGACATTCATGGCACATGTGAGTGTGTAGATATTTACATTTTATTGCAAAACAAGAGAGAGCAGAAGTTGTGGAAGTGGACCTGGTTACATAGTGCAACAGAGAGAGCAACAGTAGTAAAAGTGGCTTGTGCATATTGTGTGATTTGGGTGTGTGTGTGTGCGCGCATTGGGGGGGTTACAGTTCGGGATCCCTACGAGGATCCTGAGGCATCCAGAGATGGACCAGCTCCAGCCGGTTTCTGCCTCGTGAGGATTTGGGTATTTAAAGCAACACTGCCAACCCTATGTGGACTTTGAGGAAGATAACCTACAAATCAATATACACATAAAACGCTACATGACTATACATAAATGCAGAAAGGACATTGTTCTATCACACTCTCCAATGTCACCCAAATGAGGATGGGTTCCCTTTTGAGTCTGGTTCCTCTCAAGGTTTCTTCCTCATATCATCTAAGGGAGTCTTTCCTTGCCACAGTCGCCTCAGTCACCTCAGGCTTGCTCACTAGGGATCATTTTGTCTAACATCTAGGACTGTTGCATGTTTTGTTTGTTTGCATGTTTTTCTGTTTCTTATGTTCTGTAAAGCTGCTTTGAGACAATGTCCATTGTTAAAAGCGCTATACAAATAAAATTGAATTGAATTGAAATTCTTAGGGCAGAGGGCAGAGGGCAGAGAGGGGAGAGAGTTCAGCTTTCTGACAGCCTGGTGGCTGAAGCTGTTCTTCAGTCTTGTGGTTTGGGCCTGGAGGCTGCGAAATCTCCTCCCCGATGGCAGAAGACTAAAGAGGCCTTGCAAGGGGTGGGTGGGGTCCCCCGCTATGCTGAGTGCTTTCGGGGTTAACTGGGTGTTGTAGATGTCTGTGAGGGAAGGTAATGTGGCACTGATGATTTTCCCTGCTGCATTCATTATTCGTTGCAGTGTCTTCTAGTTTTGAGCACTGCTGTTCCCAAACCACACAGTGATGCAGCTGGTCAGGATACTTTCAATGGTGCCACGGTAGAATGAGTACACGATGGGTGTCAGGACGTTGGCTCTTCGCAGTTTGCGGAGGAAATAGGGGCGTCATTGTGCTTTCTTAGCTAGTGATGCAGTGTTGGTGGTCCAGAAGAGGTCCTCTGTTATGTGCTCACCCTCTCCACAGCAGCACCATTGATGATCAGAGGAGGGTGCTGGGTGTGTGCTCTCCGAAAGTCGACAACAATCTCCTTTGTCTTCTCTATGTTTAGAGAGAGATTGTTGTTGGTGCACCATATGGCCAGTTGTTGCACCTCATTCCTGTAGTTTGTCTCATCATTGTTGCTGATGAGACCTACCTCATTTTTGTATTTGTATTTTGTATTCATGCATAGTATAAAAGCAACATATTTCAGTACATATTTCAGTGATTTCAGATTTAATAATTGGTGCTGTATATCATATTATAGTAAGTTATGATGCCCATATTACACAACCTGAGGAAAAATAAATAATCAAAGAAAACAGACCAAGGTGTTCTGGAGTAACAGTGTCATATGTGACATACTCCTGAGTTAATCCTCAGTTCATTTGACTGAGGAGTGATATTCAATGGATTGAAAAAATATTATGAATGAATGTTGTAAATTTGGATTTCATGTAATCAGTCTCTGTTTTCTTTGATACTGTAGTTATCCTGGCTGTAAAGTGAATAGTGGCTTTAAATAATTCATGTCTTTTGTTCATTCATCTTACATATAATTCAAAAGACACAGCAGTGTTCATTGAAAAAGAAAACAAAAAATCTATTGTTCCTAATTTTGCCCTGAAGACACATATGCAAAAGCTGAATTACCATCTGTAGGAATGGCATATAAGGATAAACAATTCACAGGAAATTAAAGTTATCCATCATTTAATTACTGTCTTTTCTGGACTCACAACTCCCAGATAAATTGTTATTGTGCCACATGAATGAATCTCATCGTATGTTCCTTCGGTTTTAAGTTATGAAGTACGAAAAAGAAGTGTAAAAAGCCTAATGCAAAAAAAACAAAGGTACTTGTCTGCTGCAGCAGCAAGATGAGGTTCATCAGTTTAAACAATATAACAATATAAATATAGTTCCTATTATGAAATAGTGTTTCAAAGCATCGCTCTCCTAAATGTGGAAAGAAAGATGTTCTTCTCGGTGATTGCCAAGGTAATGACAAAGCTCCTGCTGCAAAATGAGTACACTGACACAAGCTGCCAGAGAGCTGGAGTTTCTGGCTTCTTTGGTTGCATGGAACATGCATTGCCAATTTGGGGTCAGATCCAGAGAGCCAAGAGAGAGAGGATGGACTTGCATGCTCTATGGCTGGACATGGAAAATGCATATGGGTCTGTCCCAGATCAGATAATAAGCTTTGCCCTGGACTTCTTCCAGGTGCTGGCATGAATCAAGAGCATAACTGAGAGTTACTGTGTGTACATGTGCTTTAAGTTCTATCTTGAATTTATTCTCTACTGGTAAGGTAGGTTTCTGACTTTGTGTACTATATACTTGACTCAGTTGGATCTAGATTCTCACCACTAGAATTGTTGTATTATTGAATTGTATATTGTTGATTCTGTTGTGTTGTTTGGAAGTGTCTGTTAGTCTATGCTAATTGGTTCTCTCAGGTGATTAATCAAGAGTAGGCTCAGTCTTCCTTAAGGTGTGAATTGTGG
>CM040976.1:6452022-6571538 GCA_022985145.1 Pangasius djambal | reverse complement strand
GTCTGTAGCGGTCAGAAACATAATTTGCAACAGTCAGACACTAATGTAGAAAGTGTCAAGTTCAATGGTGTATACTCTTGTTTAGTTAAGTGCTACACGTTCCCTCACAGTTTTATTTTCGCAAACCCCACTCCTGACTAAGCTGCAGACATGTGCCTCAAACCAATCTCTGTTGTTGCCTCTCACAGACCCAGAAGCTTTCAGTTGCTGCAAGTTCCAGCCAGGTGACCAGGTGCTCCTCCTGCTGCCCAGCACTAACTGCAAGTTCCTGGTCTGCTGACAATGCATGTATGCAGTCCTTGAACAGATGGGCCCAGTGAACTACCACTTGAAACAGCTGGGTAAGTGACCAAACACCCAAGTATAGCACATTAATCTTAAAAAAACTGATTGAGCCTGTCCCTGCTTTGTCAGCTTTTTTTTGATATCCTCTCAGATCCCCCAGGGTGGACGTTGGTCCAGAAGGGAGAGGACCTGACCTCCTCACAGCGGCAAGACTTAACAGAGTCAGTGGACCAATCCTTGGATGTGTTCTGAGAGGATCCACGACTGACACCCCTGATCCAACATGAAATCAAGAGCCAGCCAGGAGTAGTGGTTCGAAAGCGACTTTACTGAGTTCCAGAAGACTGTTGCTGGGCTACTGAGGAGGAAGTCAGCAAAATGCTATGGGACAGGATCATTGAGGCCTCCCCTCTCTCATATCAAGGAAGAAGGGCCAACCAGACCAGATATGCTAGACTGAGGCAGCAGAGCAGGCATTCCAGATCCTGAAGGAGGTACTCACTAGTTCGCCTGTGTTGAGAAACCCAGACTTCTATCGGCCCTTCACCATCCACACTGATGCATCATATATAGGAAATTAGCTATTTACATTAAGCTGCCTGCATTCTCCACCAAAATATGTAGGGGAAACTAGCAGATCAGTTCAGAGGGGGAAATTTTGCAAACTTAATATTTTAATAGCTGATCATCTATTTGTCCAATGATTAGTTGAAATTAGTTTATTTATTAATTGTGCATGGGACATTATTGCAGATGGCCAAGGAGGTAATGTCCTAAATAGTGAAAACACTATATTAAGAGCATGATCGTCAGTTTAAGGCAGTAACTTATAAGCTGTAGGAACTCAGAGATCATCAAACTGAAGAAACTGATTGTCTCTCCAATCACCCAAAGACATTCCTTTACCCCAACGGACCTAAGATGGCTCCAGCCTGTCTAGGCTAAACGACAGGTCGTTAAACATTGTAGGAACTCAGAGATCATCAAACTGAAGAAACTGATTGTCTCTCCAATCACCCAAAGATAAAGACATTCCTTTACCCCAACGGACCGAAGATGGCTCCAGCCTGTCTAGGCTAAACGACAGGTCGTAAAACATTAAGGGATGCTAACGAACTTCGGAATGCAGAAAACCTCCAAAAAAAGGTAAATTACTCCTCGGTGGAGCCGACCTCGTATTGACCACCCTTAACAGAGGCATTTTGTTTGGATTAGGGAACTGGCTGAGGGTTATCGCACTATAACCTGCTGAGTTTGGAACGACCTTTGTACCTCACTAAATCAGCAAATGGACTCCATGCCTAAGACTCCTACACCTTTAGGAATGTTCTTTTCTTTCTTAGTATCTGCCTTATCTGATTTCAAGGTAGTCACTGGGTTTCATATTTAATTTGTATGGGGAACATGCCTTCACACATGTTGTGCCAAAACCAGAGGACAAGAGTCTTCAAGCAAGAAATCACAGGGTGGGAAGTCTGGTGCTACCTCCAAAATCATGCATTCAAACCAGCATTATATTGCAATCCCACTATTGCAACCAAAAAAAGGGTGTAAATTACCCCTTGGTGGAGCTGACCTCGAATTGACCACCCTTAACAGAGGCCTTTTGTTTGAAATAGGGAACTGGCTGAGATTTACCACACTACATACTGCTGAGGTTGGAATGACCTTTTGTACCTCACTGATTCAGCAAATAGACTCCTACACTTTTAAGAATGTTCTTTTCCTTCTTAGTATCTGCCGTGCTGTATTAAACAAAGAGGGCAAGAGTCTAAAGTTAACCTACAATTTAGCTACGGCGACTTCTCACATGGTGGGAAGTCCTGTGCTACCTACAAAATCATGCATTCAACTCAGCATTATATTGCAACCCCACTATTATTGGAAGTATATAATATTAAACCTGTGGCATTCTGTAAACACACCATTTTACCCAGTAGCCAAATGATCACATGTATGTATGTTGTGTTTGGTATCTGTATGTTTGTCTTCATGTGTTGAAACTGTTGATGACTTGCAATTCTCAATATCTTATATTATACAGTAATTATAAGTATTAAAGGTAAATAAGACTACATTACAATGGACATTGAGAAGGAGGCGACCCGGAAGGGGCCACTTGCAAATTAGCTGGAGGGCCAGCCAAGCCGCTCTCCAATCACCTCCAAGCCGACCTGCAGTTGGTTGAAGACCGCAGGAGGCCGGCTCATCCAAACTAGTATAAGAACCTCATGCCTAACCAAGTAAAACCATAAAAATGACAAAACACAAAAACCACCTATAACAAAGACCCTCCGCCCAGCCATCCAGACTCCAGCCTCCCTCTCCGGCGACGATCAATAACTTTTCTAACATCCTCCAACTCTGGTCCAACTAGAACCTGCTGACCAACACCAACTACTTCCATTCACCACCTAGGCAAAGCAAGTATTGATACCTCCCAACTTTATTAAGCTGGTGCAGTAAACCTAAAACTCTTTTTATCGATTAATGCTGATATTTTGATGGTTCACTCAGGTCAAGGTCTAGTGATTTTTCACACTTATGTCTAAAAACTCAACCTTCTGATTATTTTCACTGGTTCTTCTCATTCCATATTCCCACATGTATGAATGTGTATGTTTATGTGTGTGTTTGTGTTAGATTAGTTTCTGTGTTTTAGAATAGTAAAGTCTCGTCTGATTTTTAAAGACCAGTGTCTTGTGTCTCTGTGCTTCAAATTTATTGCCTTAAACTGCCGATCTTGTTACTGTGCTCTTAATATAGTGTTTTGCTATATTTAGGATATTATTGCCGGTGGCCACAGAAGTAATATCCCATACACAATTAATAAATACACTTGTTTCAACTTATCGTTGGACGAATAGTTGATCAGCTATTAAAATATCAAGTTTACAAATTTCCCCTTCTGAGCTGATCTGCTAATCTCCTGCATATATTGGTGGAGAATACATAAAATTAACCTAAACAGCTAATTTTCCCTACAAAGCACAGAGACAAAATACACTTGAGTTTAAAATCAGACAAGACTTTTTTAAGCTATTCTAAAACACAGAAACTAATCTAACAAATAAACAAGTACATGCCCACACACATACAAAGGTCAATGAAAAAGTGTTTTGAACAGAGAACGAATGAAATCCCAAGTTTCTAGCACTTTATGCTATTCTTTGGACCATGACCTGAATGAACCATCAACTTATCAATTTAACCTTCGTTTTGTTAAGAGGGCTTTAAACTTTGTATTAAAAGCACCAGTTCAGCACGAATCTGGAGGTACTGTATTTGTGTTTGCATTGTCTCTTTGGACGGGGAGTCTCTCTTTGTGTCATTGTCTGGAGGGGTTTCCCGGTGATGTGGATTTTCCAGTGGTCTGGTCGGCTTTTGATTGGCCTCTTGGGAGACCAGCCAGGATGGTGAATGGAGTGAGGGCGTACCCAGGAGAGTCTTTTAGGTGGGTTGCAGATGAGCAGGTGGTTCATGGCAGTGCAAAGGCAGGAGTTGGAGTCTTTGCAGGAGCCAGTCTTGATGCAGAGTTGCAGAGCGTGCGTGATCTAGGGGCAAAAACTTCTGGAGCTCTTGATAACTCTTAATGGATGACTCGCCTCCTCTCGACTCTGCCTGACTCTTCTTGGCTTGACTCCCCTTAATGACTCGATGAATCCTCATCAATGACTACCCCAACCCCCCAAGGACTTCCAATGGCTTGAGTCAACTCCTGAAGTTGTTAATGGACAAGGACATGCAGTTTCCTTTGTGTCCAAGGGATTTAACCCTTTCTGGCTAATCCAACCCCAAAATGTTTGCTCCAATCAGCATGATCTTAGGGCAGGGTGTGACTGCATTCTCCAACTATAACTTTACTCAGTCCATTGACTTGTCAACTAGTATCTTTGTGCCTTTTTTATAGAGTGTGGATCAAACCCTTAAATATGTTAAATACGTACATCTAACAACATTCTACTCAAATTTCCTCACTCTCATCTCTCAGAAAATCATTCAACGAACACACAAATACCAAACAAGACATATGTTGGTCAATGTTAACAGACTGCTAATAATCAACCACAATAATCTTATGCATAATCAATCATAATCATGCATGTTGAATAATCAAATGACTAATGGCAACCTTCTGGCTATAAGCATGATACGTGTTAAATGAAACATGAAAGAAAATAGACAATTACAGTTGCCAGTGTATCAATTTCACAGTCATTGTCCCTACAGACTATATGGAGTGTTCTGATACAGGCTGTAGAATGTTAGAAATGTGGTGAACTTTGTGTTTCTGGTGGGAAAGAACAATGGTCTCATTACAGTCCTCAGCCTGTTATAACCCTATCGTGAGGCACCCCTGGTTGAGTCACAACCCTTTTGTCCTTAGGTTATCAGATTTATGGCTGAGGGGCCTCGGGTTTTATGCTGTGGACCAGCCATCTGGTCTTGGTCAACGGCCTAAATAAATAGGTTTGACAAGGTTCACCTTGGCTGAGAGGATTCATCCTCTGGTCAGGAATGTTCTAATGTTTGCCGTATTGTTCACAGGATAGATGAGATTAGGCAGATGCAAGCATTAACTTGGCTCCTCAGGGTCTGCAAGTGTTTGTTCATTGTTTTATCGTTCCTGTGGCAATCTAAGTGGAGTTTTTGTGTAAAGTTTGGTCCAGGCTACATCCTACATCAGATTCTGTCTCCCTACTGATTTTGCTTGCTTTGTGTATCTCTTTTGCCCAGACTGACAACAGCAAAGCTCTCTTCCCCAGCACCCACAGGAGTGCCCCAGACCTCTTGATGCCACCACCTGCCTGCCCACGCCACTACACCTTGCCCATGGAGCCCAATGAGACTTGACTTAAAAAAAGCCAGCACTGCACACACCACCTATATCACCACCCTGCCACCTCACCCTCACCCTAAGAAAATACAATAAATTCACCTTTGTTTGCACCAATCCTGTCTCAGCTCTGTCTGTGTTCTGCCCATCGCTGAAGCAAGTCACTACACAATTTAGTATTATTTTGAGTGTATTTACTATGTCCAAGACATAAAATTCACAGTGACATATTATGGGTATGATAGTGTTTCTTGTTCGAGCTGATATTGTGCAAAAAATAACTGCTAAATAGTGCATAAATAAAGAGTTATGTCTGAAGTCTGAACCAGTGTGAGATTTCAGTCTTAAATGCTCACTGTGCTCATGTAACTCAACTCTGAATATGGCCCAGAGAGCAACTGACATGCTTGAACATACAACAGTGCAATGGACACAGTATTGAGGCAGCGCATATTAACGATAGAAAGATGTCTACACCCAGAAATGGTATCTCAGGTACAGGAAAAGTTTGTTCACCAATGCCACTCACTGTCAACTGCGATTCTCTTTGGAGGAACTGAACATTCCTCTAGTTCAGGATACACTGGCTTACAACTGGCATATCTGCTGTATGCATTTCAGACAGTGTCCTGTGAGGCTTTTGTTTCCACTGCTGCTGTCAATAGTGGATGGAGTACCTTGGCAGGGTATCCTCCATGAATAGCTCTATGGTCCCAAATGGACAGAATGATTTGGCACCCTTGTAAAGGTTACTTGCACCTATGGTATAACATGTGACACCTTGGAGTGAAGATCAAATAAAGGACAGTTACCTAGCAGGGCAATGACTCAGGAGATAGGGAGCTCCTCTGTAGAAAACGAGACTGGCCCATTGAGTGGTGGACATCGTCACCTTGGTCTACAATTGGGCTGGATGCCACAACCTACCATGACACACCACATTAGGAGGCGTGCCTCTTCCTTATAGTCATAACCAGTTCTTCACTATGCACTGTGTCCATGTTCTACAATGTTAAAATTGTAGCAATCCCAGTGCCCTTGGTGATTAGAAAGGGTGAAATAGCAAGCTAGTAACTTATGTACTTATGATGCTATGAACACAGGATAACCTACAAGGCTCCCTGTCATTTAGAACCAGCATAGACCTGAACTGCCAGAACTCAACCAGAAGGTTACAGACAATGGTAGGCACATGACAATGGTATTCATATGAAATTCTACATCATATGGTCACATTGTGACTTTGTTGATGGTCTTATCATGCATGTGCACAAGAAGCAAGTATACAGATGAATCTGACCTCCCCTGGCAGTTATCTGCTGTTCATTAAACACAGCTCTCACAATTCAGCTTGCATTTAGAAGGATGTACTATTACTACTAGCTCAACAGTGAAAGACCTGGGTCTATATTAGACAGCAGCTTGTCTTTTGAAAATCATATTTCCAGTATTACTAAAACAGCCTTCTTCCACCTTAGAAACATTGCCAAGCTTAGGAACATTTTATCTGTATCTGATGCAGAAAAGCTAGTTCATGCATTCATGACCTCCAGACTGGACTATTGTAATGCATTGCTATGTGGTTGTCCTGCATTTTCAATAAACAAGCTACAGTTAGTCCAGAATGCAGCAGCCAGAGTTCTTACTAGGTCAAGAAAAGATGATCACATAACCCCAATACTATCATTCCTGCACTGGCTACCTGTTAAGTTTAGAATTGATTATAAACTAGCACTACCTACGTACAAGGCTCTAAATGGCTTAGCTCCCATGTATCTAGCCAGTCTTTTAACATGTCACAATCCATATCGCGCCTTAAGATCTCAAAACTCCGGACGTCTGGTAGTTCCCAGAATATCAAAGTCTACAAAAGGGGGTAGAACGTTTTCGTATTTAGCTCCTAAACTTTGGAATAGCCTTCCTGACAGTGTTCGGGGCTCAGACACAGTCTCCCAGTTCAAGCGTAGATTAAAGACATATATCTTTAGCCAAGCATACACTTAATACATACATTGATTTAGTGCTTGCTAATATTATGTACAGCAGCTACGCTAATTCCTTTCTACTTGTTTCCCTTCTTCTACCCATCCCGAGGCACATAGAGATTGTGCCAGCTCAGGTAGACAGAGGCCAACCCTACGAGGATCCTGAGGCATCCAGAGATGGACCAGCTCCAGCCGGTTTCTGCCTCGTGAGGATTTGGGCATTTAAAGCAACGCTGCCAACCCTATGTGGAAGATAACAACCTACAAATCAATATACACATAAAACGCTACATGACTATACATAAATTCAGAAAGGACATTGTTCTGTCGCACTCTCCAGTGTCACCCAAATGAGGATGGGTTCCCTTTTGAGTCTGGTTCCTCTCAAGGTTTCTTCCTCATATCATCTAAGGGAGTTTTTCCTTGCCACAGTCGCCTCAGGCTTGCTCACTAGGGATCATTTTGTCTAACATCTAGGACTGTTGCATGTTTTGTTTGTTTGCATGTTTTTCTGTTTCTTATGTTCTGTAAAGCTGCTTTGAGACAATGTCCATTGTTACAAATAAAATTGAATTGAATTGAATTACATAGCTAGAGTTTATAATATACAGGGATTGTGAAAGCAGCAGCTGTTATAAGCTGTTAAAATACTATAGTTTTTCTTGAATTTTTTTTACTGTCAGTAGACATCAGCAAAATGAACACTAGAATCAACAGTCAGGAGAATCATAATTAGTTCTGATAGTCCTTATTGAACAGCAGAAAGAAATTTTGCTCAGACATTTAGGAATTTAGTCAGACTGGAAGTCATACATAAGAACCATAGTGTCAATAGGTTACAACCAGCTTATAGATAAATATTTTGTAAATATTTGTAAAGATGTGCTGTATATTCACTTAATCATGATGTCTCTGTATGTTCAAATGGTCTTTTTATTATTGTGTCTGTGTTCTGTTATTCCTCTGTGAAGAATAAAATTGCCCTTACATTTACATTTACATTTATGGCATTTGGCAGACGCCCTTATCCAGAGTGACTTACAATAGTGCTTTGAAGTCTATCAAAAATACATTCTGATACCGGTTCACTAGGTCACAAACTAGGAATACCATCAGCCCAAGACTCTGTTGTTTTTTTTTTTTTTTTTTTTTTTTTTTTTTTTTTTTTTTTTTTTTTTTTTTTTTTTTTTTTTTTTTTTTTTGTGCGTGCAAGTGCTAACTTAAGTACTTAATGAAGAGGTAAGTCTTTAGACGTCGTTTGAAGACTGCCAGTGACTCAGCTGTTCGGACATCTAAGGGAAGTTCATTCCACCACCTTGGTGCCAGAACCGAGAAGAGTCTCGACGCATGTCTTCCTTGTGCCCTGAGAGATGGTGGGACCAGTCAAGCCCTTAATTGCCCTTAAAATAAATATATTTAATGATTTTTATTACATGTAACTTGCATCTCATTTTGTGAATAACTAAGGAACATTCAACAAAGCCAGCAAAACTACATGTTGATGTGATTTACACATTTACTTTAATGCACGTAACACAGGCAGAGGTTTGTAGCACAACAGTAAATAATCTGCACACTGTTTCTACTCTCTTTACTTTTATGATTATTGGTTTGAGCCAAACCAAAGCAACGAACTTAAAGCTAGTTTCCAGAACCTATACTCATCACAGGAATCTGCTCTGCACACTACCACACCACCTTTCTCTGACTGGGAACTGTTGCAGCTGGGCATGTGACTGTTCAGAAGAGCCGTTCTTGGCTGTACAGCTGTCGCACATGCAGCATAAATACTCCACATCCCTCTGGAATTGCCCCCAGTAGAAACCCTGGCAGAGGCCCAAGAGGTCTTTGTGACTCAAAATTGTCAAAATTTCATAGCCCCATGCACCTTAACAATGTGTCCTTCAGGGCTTAAAGGATGACCACCTGCCACCTCAGCTCTACTGTCGCTGGTTCTTACCACACCTTCTGCAACAATCTGCAAAAATACAAGAAAGTCTAAAACTTCATCCACAGTCCCTTAGTTGCAGTGGAGAGTGCTGTCACTTCTTCCAAGCTGCACCTCCACCCAAAAGAGCACCAGCTGCCAATCCACATCGGCCTCCTTTTGCTACCTCCACTCCGCTATTTGTACCTCCTGAAGCCCCGGCATATAGCCACCTCTATTCAGATAACAATGGCATATGTTTGGTCTCTGTGGATGCCACTTTTGGCAGCTCTGTAGCATGAAGAGATAGTCCCATTTCTTTCTTTGTTGGAGAGGTGTTGGAAAGGCTCTGGACCTGTCTCCACTAATGTTGGTGGAGGTCTTTCTCACTGAACTTTCTAGCTGGTGTCAGAGGAGTCCTGACTTTCTGGGTGAGTAATGTGGCTTGAATTAGGACAAGCGGAGAGTCAGAATCGCTGGACACTGGAACTAATGGATGGGCATTGACAATAGCCATCACTTCAGCTATGAAGGTGGACAAAACTTCATGTGTTAGGCACCCATGTGCAATGCGGGTAAGCAAAGAGTCAAGAATTCAGCAACTAATCCCAATCATTCATTCCCAACACCTGCCCATTTGGGATAAGTGGGGTGGATTGAACACCCAAGAGCACCCCTCATCTATATAGGATATTTGTTGGCTGCCACCGCTGTAAACAAGACCAAGCTCCTTGCATGTACCCACAAAGTTATTGCCATGATCAGATCTTAACTGTTTCACTAGGCCTCTTATGGCCAAGAACCACTGGAGTACGTTGATGAAAGTTGAGGTATCCAGTGATTCTATTAGTTCAAGATGGATGGCCCATGAACTCATGTAAAGAACATCACCCACAGCTTACTGTTTGCAAAGCCTCCTCTAGCGCGGTAAGAAGAAACCATCCATGGTCCAAAAATATCCAATCCCACGTAGGACAAGGGAGATTCAGTAGACAGGTGCTCGGCAGGTAAGACTGCCATGAATTTCAGTTCGCCCTCTGAGTCTACAGTAGGTAATGCAGGTGTGAATATGAGTGCTGACTTGCCTTTTCCCGCCAATGATCCACAGGCTGGCCGATCTTAAGGCCCCTTCCGTGAATTGGTGACCTTGGTGTTGGACACGCTCATGGTAATACCACATGAGTAGGTTGATGACATAATGTCATCCTGGGATGATGAATGGGTTTTTCTCCTCACTTTCAAGGTCTGAACGAGACAGAAGCCCCCAACTCTCAATAGGCCTCAGTTGTCAAGGTAAGGAGAAAGTTTCTTAAGTGGACTTGCTGTATCTAGATCCTTCCCTTGCCTGATGTATTTCAGCTCCTCAGGAAAGGCTTCATGTTGGACAGGTTGGATGATTGCTTTCTAGGAGGAAAGTTAACTCTCCTTGAGCAACTTCCTCACACATGTGCCAGCCACTGCACATACAGTTTTTTTCCCTTTGAAGGAGATGTGAACTAGAACTGCAATGGCTCTGTTGAGAGACTTCAAACTGGAAAAGGATTCATAGGGCTTGGTGGACAATGAGGAGTTTGTAGCATGCAAAACTGAGGTGGCCAGGGGACAGACCTTTATGTCAGCCACCAAGCTGAAGGGAGCTTCACACTCCACCCCTTTCTTGGGCTTCAGTAAGAAGTCTGGCCCTCAGCCATGTGCTATTTGGGAAACTGGCTGCTAGAACTGATCATGATGCATGATTGGCTGGGTTTTGCTCAGACAGGAGGTAGCTCCGTTGCATGCAGTTGCTCACATACACATAGAAACTTTGTTACTCATTATGTATGTAGCCCAGGGCTCCCTTACTGTCCTAGAATAAATTTAGAGAGTTAAACCAGACGTCTATCTCATCTCTTATCACTGTGACCTCTACAGTCACGACAGCAACACACAATTCAAACCTAGGGAGAGTTAATTTAGATCAAGGAGTGAGCTTGGTCTTTTTAAAGATAAATTCCAGCTCTATCAGTCCTTTGGTGCTGGTGGTCCTGAGATATGCCATAGCAGAGATGGCTACTGTAGAGGTGTGATGGAACATGCAGAGCTGTCTGTCTTGAGGGAAACTGAGGTGTAACATCTTGGGATCTTGAAGTGTTCAAGCTATTTTTGGGAGCTCCTCCACTCATTCCATTCCTTCAGTTTCTGAGAGGGAAGTGGTTCATCCCACTCAATGATCTCCTGTGTCAGCTCCTTCTCCACTGCTCTACCCTGTATGCTGACTGGAGCGGCGAACCCAAGTGGGTCAAAGAGACTGTTTATTGTCTATAAGACTCCCTTTTGAGCTTATGGCTTCTGAGAGTCAGATATCTGCAAGGTAAACACATCCTCATTGATGTCCCAGCTCACCCCGAGGCTCCTTTGTATGAGTGGGAAGTCCACACTGAGATCTAGCTCTTTCAAATTGCCTGCGCAATCTTTCACAGGGAAAGCCGCCATCACCCTGGGGCTATTTGAGGCTATCTGGTGTAGTCTCAAATTAGATGCATCAAGCAGGTTGGGTTTCTTTGAGGAGAGTGATCGCAACACCTTCAGCGGTAAGGGACTTAAGAACATCGTCCACGTAAATGTTTCTCTCAATGAAATGTCTGGCGAAAATAGCCACAGTAGGTAATGAGCTGTTTCCAAAAACATGCACACACATTCTGTACTCAGTAATGCAGTTGTCTGGGTTGTTGTCGCTGTACCACAGAAAGCGAAGGAAATTGTGGTGATCTTCGTGTACCAAAAAACAATTAAACAACTGATGGATATCAGCAGTCACTGCCACAGCATCTCTTCTGAATCATATTAAAAGCCCTAATAGAATATTGTTCATGTTTGGACCCGTGAGTAGTAAGTAGTTCAGGCAGACCCCCAGGTATCTCGCACTAGAATCAAATAGCACTCTTATACGATCCTGTTTTTAGAGGTGTTACACCCCAAAGAATGGCAAGTACCAGCAGTCTTGGTCTTGTGACAATGGTGGAGCTGGTTCTCTGTGGCTGTTTTGTCGAAAATCCCTTGCATGAACTCCATGAAATGCTCTTTCATGACTGATCATTTCTTAAGAGTGTAGAGTGATATGACGCAGCTTGCTATCTGTTGTTTGGCAGGTGACACTGTGGGGTGCAGAAAGGAAGTGGTGCAAACCCAGTTGTTTTCCTCATCTATTATCCGTAGGAAAGCTTGATCCTCGATTGAGGGTGGGCGTTTCTCATCACCCTTTGCCTGGTGGTAGACAGTCTCTCCTATAGTGTTATTCTGCAGTGGTGCAGCTACTTGTTGAAGGCCATGGGAAGGAAGCAGGTGGTAACATGACTTGATCTTTCACTTTGATGGTGTTCTGACAAGGTGAGAGAAGACATGGGCAGCCATTCTCCAGGATGTTTGTTCTAAATGTATTCACTGTTGCTGGGTTATGAGCACCCCCAGACAGACCCATCACACACAATGACCCATTCTAATGCCAGTCTCTGGGAAAAGGGAGCTTTGGCTGGCCTGTTGTACTTTGTATGCTTGGATAATATACTGTCCCAGCAGTAATAAGACCTGTGCCTTGGAGACAAAAGAAGGAATTTTGGCAGCAATGCACTGGCGATGCACCTGGGCTTGGGCAACCTCTGGCCTTAAGATCTCAGTCTGATTATCAGGCAACATGTTGCTCTCAATAAGGAAGCAGAGACGTAAGCTTGACCATCCAACTGTTGACTTTACAATGAAGTTATTTGCCCTTTGGCCTGTTGTTTATGACACCCCTGCATGTGTCTTGACATGTCATGGAGATGTCAAAAAAGTGGACCTAGCCAGTGATCTGTTACTCTGATCATCCATAACTGCATGTGTCTTAATTTTATATTTCAGATTGGTCTCTGGCATTTCAACAAGGCATATTTTTGCACAGGAGTGCCTCTATGCCTTGTTTCAATAGAGCATGGAGCTCCTTGCTTGGTGTCCAGAGAAACACAGCACCAAAAACACATTTTCCTTGAGGTAAGCCTTTCTTTCCTCTAAAAAATTTTCCCTAAAGGCCTGCACTTTTTAAGGGGATGAGGCCTCTTATGTATATGGCACTGTTTGTAGGGGCCTCAGTGGATGTGTCTATATCATCTCTTTGTGCTGGGTTTTCCACATCCGTCTTATGAACTGAAATAGTAAGACTCATCCTTCTATGCTTTGCTGGGCCATTATCTTTTAAGGAGGCTGCTATGGATGAGGAAACCGACATCCTAAAACTTGGGTCATTTCTAATCCTGGTTTCATCTCATATGAAATTATAGAAAAAGAAGAACAGAAAAAAGCTTACTTGATGTCTCTGCTTGTACTTAGTCCCCTGAGTCATCCACTTCTCTTGAAGGCTGAATGGCAGTTTCTCCATGATAGGAGCTATGCCTCGTGCCACATATAGGTACAGTAAGCCAGGTAGGTAGCCCTCACTTTTTTGCTGCCTCCACCTCTAAAAGGAGGTCATCTTCCTAAAGAGGGCTCTCTCTAATGCTTCTGGTGTGCCATTCCACTCTTTGAGCCACTCTCAAACCCTGTAAAACCCCACAGCTGGTCAACAAGATGTAGATGACTCTAGCTCTTCTCTAGGATTTAGATTCAGCCCCTCAGTAGCATCAGGAAATGAGACTCTCCACACCCAGTAGTCCTCTAGCTTGTCACTGAACCATGTTAACCCCCTTGTGACTAGGTCTCACTTGGCCAGGTACCTTGCAATGCCAGATAGGTTAGAGTTCTCTTGCAGACCTATGTGTGGCTGGGCTAATGGGCTGCCTGCTTTGATGCTGTTGTATGGCTTTGAACCACCAGGTTCTCTGTGACTGATGTGGTGTTGTGGTGGACTGTATTGCACACCAGGGACTGTTGTGCTGAGGCAATACTGAGCAACTGGATATGAGGAGTGTTGAATTGGTGCTGCATGCTGTGAGGCTGTAGAAGTTAATCTGATGTGGTGGTGCAGTGGTGTTCGTATCAGCAGCAGGATCATATGAGCTTTACAGTATGTCTGTATGCAGGTGGGGTTGAATAGATATTGCAGACTGTGTGTTTGTAAAACATATAGTGTTAGGGTGCTGTGGATCAGTTGCAGGAGTGTCAAGGCTGTACTGGTTGTATGTGTGCAGGCAGGGTTGAATGAATATTTTACAGCTATAAAGACTGTGCTGCTAGGGTTTTGTGGTGTTCTGCTGGAGGTTGCATTATGAGCAGGTAAGACAACACTGTATTGACTGTGTTGGGCTTGCATTGTAGGCTAAGGAACAGCTGTGTCATGTGAAGTGGTGCTGCCCTGCTTGTTCTTGCATTGATCTTTGATATAGACTTTGGTGCATTGTGAAGCGATGACGGTTACGTTATTACACGTTCCCACCATTGCTCACGTTACTACTATTGTCAATGAATTCCGCAGCCTCCAGAACATTAGCCTCAGTGAGAGCCACCACTGCTTCATCCTCTTGTCTTAATGCCTTTAACTGAGCATTCAAGCATGTTTCTTCTACTTTTAATTGTGCTTCTTTCACTCTGACATCTATCTTGTTTTGGGCGAATGGTGCTCTGGCCTGCGCAGCCTCTGCCTTGGTGCATGCTTCAACAGCCACTCGGCTATGTGATGATTTGTATGAACATTCTTATAATTTTTGATGTGCTGGAGCAGACTGACCTGACTGCCCAGTTCTCATCTGTCCCTTGCAGCTGTTAATCTTCACATTGCTGGCTCAATCTCCTTGAAAGTTGGTGTTCAGATTTTATTTTATTATCTGTTCAGAAATTCACAGTGCCAATGGACCTGAAGCATACTTTAAAAGCAACCCAAGACTTTTTTTAATTTAAAGAAGTGGAATGCTCAGCATTAGCCAAGTCATTCAAACTGACCTCAATCCAATTGAGCATGCATTTCACTTACTGAAGACATCCAGCTGATGATGCATTTCACTTGCTGAAGGCAAAACTGAAGGTAAAATGGCCCAAGAACAAGCAGGAAACTGAAGGTAGCTGCAGTGAAGGCTTGGCAGAGCATCACCAGGGAAGAAACCTAGCATCTGCTGAGTCTATGGGATCCAGACTTCAGGCAGTCATTGACTGTAAATATCTTCACCAAACTCAATCTGAGGAGCACTTACAATACAACATGCATTTGGGAGGGAGACAAGTTGAAGACTTTAGCATTTATTACCACTTCTGGTACCACTTTTAGTACTGAGTAATGCCATTTCAGTTCAGTGTCCCTCCCTATTCCAAGCACTGGGCCTCATTTATCAATCTTTAAGTAAAGTTATGTGTAAATGTAAACCAAACAAAAAAATTTCCACCACACTTACAAAAGTTTCAGAATTGCTTATTTTCTTTGTATTCACATGTGTATGTTAATAAATGGCAATCACCTGTAAATTCCCAGGCATGGCCCAGCTGATTTGCATTTTGTGATACCTACAAAACTCCATTTCTCTGAGGCAGATGTGGAAGGACTGAATTTTTTATGTTATCTGTTATCAATAAGGAGGGCATGTTCATAGATGAAGCCAAAGTAAGTGCTGTTACTGCATGTTTAGTCCCTAAATTGGTTCAGAGATTCCTGGGCTTTGCAAAATTTATACTTGTATAGCTGCTTATCTCATATACTTATGGAAAGGTGGCATACACAAACTTGCCTGGGATTCATGCACTAAGCCTTCCAAACACTTAAGAAAGCATTCACCACTGCTCCCACCCTTAACATTCTGACCCTATGCTTCCTTTCATCATTAAGATTGATGCCTCAGAGACAGGAGTGGTAGCATTGCTCTCCCAGTGACAAGGAGAACCCAGTGACACCCAGTGGCATACTTCTCCCATAAACTCTGCCCAGTAGATGGATGCTATGACATTAGGAACAGACAGCTCTAAAGCTGGCCCTGGAGCAATGGTGCCATTAGACCAAGAAAGCTGAGTTTCCATTCATAATAGTTATGGATCAGGGCAATACCTGAAATATGCCAACTGACTTACCCCAGACAAGCTGGATGGACCCTCTTCCTCTCTCAGGTTCCATAAATACAAACTCAGATGCTTTTTGATGCATTCATTGTGCTCCTTGCATTTGATTCCCTTGCCAGTATTACCCACCACATTTGAACCCACATATTTAATGTTTTAATTTGTCTTCAGATTTGTTGTAATTCCAGAGAACAGAGCAGCTCTGACTGTGGCCCCCAGTTCACATCACAAAATTTGATTCCCTTGCCAATATTACCCACCACATTTGAACCCACATATTTAATGTTTTAATTTGTCTTCAGATTTGTTGTAATTCCAGAGAACAGAGCAGCTCTGACTGTGGCCCCCAGTTCACATCACAAATCTGTAAACCACTTATGGAGACATTGGGTGTTTAATTGTATTTAACTTGTGGGTATCACCACACAACAAGCTGAGCAGGAAAATCAGAAGATTTCTCAGAGCCTTCCATACAGATAACCAGGAGGTTAAGTCATGATTCCAATTCCTTGTACCACTCTGCCACCCAGCTGACCCCTTTAAGGTTTGCAATGACAATACTACCATTGACTATGGTCAATGACTGGTTTGACAATAGTGAGGAGATCTTGGAGAGCACACACCAGCACCTTTATAACAGTGTTGGCAGTGTGCACCTCAGGGAACTGAGTGGATCCAAAAGCACACATGTTTATTTGGTTTGGTGGCTTTGGCTGGTAGGCAGTCACCAAAAAACAAATAGCTTTCCATTAGCTTTCCATTCTGATGGTGACTTACTTTATAGGTTTGCCCAAGCCTAGTGTAATCTGTTGCCTGATCCTTACATGTATTTCCCACTGAGTTTGCTTCATCCATTGTCTGCTGTATGTTTTTAATGAACATTCATCTTACATCTTCTGACATAGCAAACCAGAGGTTGTTTAGGTTTCATCCTTAGTGGAAAAACTCTACATGAATAGATTTTAAAAATCCTTTATCCCCCATTTCATTTGGTTAAAATAGCCTACATTCCATGTACACATTACTATTTCTTGACCTATACTTAGTATCTCTTACTAACAAGTAGCAAACACAATTAAGACACACTATAAAAATAAACTGCAAAATAATAGTATTTGTTAGATTAATTTTATAAATTAATTTGATAAAATTTAATAAAACTAAAAAGCTGCCACTATTCATGCAGCAGTATATTGGCAAAAATCTTCCATCTGCATTTTTCTTTCTGTCTTAAAGGCAAGCATGGTGGTCTAAACACTACCAGAAAATCACATTTTGGACTATTCTACTCAAGAAAAAAATCTGGCATTGCAACAGAAAAATGTTCAACGTATCATCTAGAGATCATGAGTTTGAATCCCAATGATGCCACAGCCATCTGTGACCAGGAGCCCTAGAGAGCAAAACTGGCTATGCTCTCAGAGCACACAGCCTATCTATCACACCCCATCTATCCCTAATCTTTTTTTTTTTTGTATTTATTATTAATTAGTGAGCTGAATTGTAGTTATCATGCAATTAACTGCACAGCATACTGGTGTCTCTTAGAGTAAGAAGACCTGAAGAATGACAGCTCGGTGGGCACCAGAGTGAAGCTGCCTCTCATACTTGATGAAGACAAATGATCACTGCATAACAGTCTTACCGCATGGATCAAACACAAAGAAATGTGACACTGACAAATGGCCCTGACTGCATTGCGCCTTTCAATTGAATGGTTCCATGTTCATTTCTCCCATATCTCTGCCTTGGTACTGCATTACTTTTCATCCTGTATCCCATGAAGCAATTTGTGTTAATCGTAAATTGTGGAAATCAAAAATAAAATATTGGGCCAAAATGTCTTATGATCCAGTTAAATCACTATTTACAAACAGATAATTTTATCAAGAAGAACTGGTTTGCTTGGTCATAATGTAAGATATTTTTCAGAGCATCTATGGGGAAGGCAGATTTTATGAAATACTCCACTCTCTAATACATTTTTGACACCAGTAAAAGAAGCTCAAACATATTGGGATGCATTTCAGAGCTCAACTATCTTCCTTCGGGCTATGACTGCAGTTGACTGGAGAGACAGTAAATGCCTGTTGAAGCATCACTGAGCAAATACATCCAACCAAGTCACAACTATTTTGTTCAAGGAAATACAATTCTTGGACCTCTGACAAATAAGAGAAAAAAAATGTAGTCCAATTGGATTTGTGATGGCAGAAGTGTCTCTAGGTAACAGTGGAGTGCAAATTATATTTTTGAAATGGTTTGGGGCAGCCAGGATAGCAATGCAGCCTCAGGAGGACTGCAAGCTCAGTGGTTCCCATACAAAACTGCCAAAGCTTTTAAACAGCTTGTCAGCAACCGCTAGTTTTGTCATCAAATCACAAGGCATACAAGGACAAACACACACTACCATGGCCCACTGGCAAGTTCGCCTTCCATGAAATTTACTAGAGTGTGTAAGGTTTGTGTAAAAATCATGTTATTTGTGTGTGATATTTGGTATTCTACTATAATCAGTCATGTTTTTGAAATTTATATTTTTATTTAAATTTATTTATTTATTTAAATTTTACAAATTTATTTGAAAAAAGAAAATCTGTAACTAATTTAACTAAGTATTCAGATACTTGGCTAAAGGCACTCCAAATTGAGTTCAGGTGCATCATATTTGCTCTGATTGTCTTGAGATCTTTCTGGAATGTGGCTGTCCACCTGTGGCAAATTCAATTGACTGGACATGATTTAGAGAGGCACACACTTGGGTGTATAAGCTCTCACAATTCACAGTAAATGTCAGACCAAAAACCAAGCCATGAAGTACAAAGAACTATTTGTAGACTCTGTGATCAAATTATATGGAGACATAGATCTACATTAGAGTATAAAACCATTCCTAGAGCATTGAATATTCCCAGAAGCACAGTGGGCTCCATCATTGTGAAATAGAAGTTTGGAACCACCAGGACTATTTCTAAAGCTGTAAACTCAGAAAATGGTAAAAGAGAGAATCTGCCCAAATCCAGATGTGCAAAGCTTGTGGAAACTTACTCAGGAACTCAAACATGCAATTGCTGCCTAAGGTGCTTCTAGAAAGTATTGAATATAGGGTCTGGAAATTTATCTAAATGAGAGCTTTCTGTTTATGATGTAAAAATGTAAAAAGAAATTCTGAAAACTTATTCTTGATTTGTCAATATCAGTTATTGTGTGTAGATTAATGGCAAAAAAATCAAATTAATCCATATGAATTCATTCAATTATACAATAAAGAATGCAAAAACTGAATACTGTGTCCACTGTACATACATCCTTGGCAACATGCACCTAGCACTGACACCTGTCCATTATTTACTGTGCAACAGAGACTGTGTAAATATCCCATTCTTTTTGTGCTGCCTTGATACAACAGGGTACACACAAGAAATGACTCAGAACTTATACAATAAGGCTTTATTGGTAAGACTTCACAAAGATAATATGTATGAGTGAGCTTTATATAGTCTGTGAATATAAAATGGCAACAGAAGTAGTGTTGTAGAATTCCGGGGAGGGGGCCTCCTCGTGCCGTGGTGATGAATATTTGCTTATGGATACAACAGATGAAAATAAAGGTTTTAGTAACTAGACAATGGAAGTGGTTGCAATTCTATATGATGGTGGTAACTCTAGACAGTAGAATACTTGATTGATTTGTCATAATATTTTATAAAGGACCTATGAAGCGGGGACTTAACTTAGCTCAGGTGGAGAGCCAATCCATCTGTCCATGACGTGGCTTTAAATAAGCATGGTGATGTTTGTTGGCTTGAAACTTCTGCTGCCAAATTGCCTTCTGATGATGAACATGCGCTGCCTCCCAAGTTTGTTCACTTCTCATCTATTCTTTGACAGCTGGGACCTCCGTGGGCTTTCCACTATGAGTTGCTCATCCACTGGATATGAGTCCAGTGGATGAGCAAGTCAGTGAGTTTTTCCATACTTGGCCCATGGTGGATACTGACTCCAGTCATGTTGATTGATGCTGCAGTAGGACCTTTAGAATCCTCTAATTTCTTGATTAAGATGCTTGACCTGGCCATTGGATTGGGGATGGTAACCTGAGGACAAACTGATATTAATTTTTAGTTGTCGACCAAAATGCTTTCCAAACCAGTGAAGTGAACTGGACTCCTCTGTCTAACATGATGTCTTCTGGTAGGCAGAAATGTTGGAAGACCTCACTGAATATGAGGTCTGCTGTCTCTATGGCAGTAGGGAGCTTTGGCAGAGGGATTAGATACATTCATTGCTTTCTCAAATACAAATAAGATTGTATGAACTACACAAGTCTAATTTTGTGGAGATCTTTGCCCCTCTCAACTGTTTAAAGGCTGGAAGTACGAGTGGAAGTGGGTACCTATATCTGACATTCATGGCATTTAGGGCCCTGTAATCAATGCATGGCCAAAGACCAATTTCCATGACAGCCATGATAATGCACAGGTGGACCTCTTTGCTGATGCCAGCACTGCAAAAAAAGTTTCACTTTCACTAGAGTCAAAGTTATTTAGCATTTCCTATTATAATATCATAATAAATCAAATATATGATTATTTAAACAATTCTAGACACTTTTGTTATTTCAAGCTTGAAGTCTTATACTACTAACAGATTTTCTTTCTCATTTTAATCTTTATTTCTAGGAAGAAGCAAAGTTATCTGCCAATAAAATAAGAAAATGTAATAATTTTTGGTTGGTTGAATAATCTCAGGTTGAATAATATTTGGTTTATAATAATCTCATAATTAGATATTTTATCAATATTTAAGACTTGCTGAGAGATTTATTTTTTTATTTTTATTTTTTTTGCAGAGACACTAAATTATACATGGTCAAAACAGACTCACTAGTGACAAGATGCAAATGAGCTGGCAGCAGTGACCCTCTATGGACTCGGATCCTCCATAGTGATGCAGAAATGCTGGAGCTGCTTAGCCTGACGTATAACTTTTTGATAAACAGAAGACTGTGGGAGTTTATTCAATCTGAGAATAAAGACACATAATTTATGCAGTTAATCACCATATCAAAATGCTGCCAGATAATTTATATTGACTGTATATTGTAAATGTACCTTGATTATTCATAAAATACTCAAAATGCTTTCAAATTTCAAAACCCAACCTGTGCACAGGTAACAGGTGTACAGGTAGCAGGAGATAAATATCCTGTTCTTGTTTCACATTAACTTAGATCTGTAATTTTAACATTTTTATTCACCTTGGTACCTACAGATCCAATCTTTGTAACACTGATATATTGATTTAAGTTTATTTGAAAAATTGAGCCAATCCCAAAAAGTACCACCCTTAGTACAAATTTAAAATGGTACACCAATGTTTCAGTAAAGTGACATCCAATCACGTTAATGTCTCCCCTGGTGCTTCATGCTTCATTTATTGAGAAAGAAAGAGGAAAAAAGCCAACCTGCTGAATCAGTAATAATCCTCTTCCCCGCACATGCCTGTATCATCTTTTATACCCTTGTCAAGTGTGTTTCATGCTCTATTTTTATTCAATATCATTTATATATCACAAACCCATTATTCTAATCTCGTGAGTCCTGAATGTTAATACATATGACAATAAAAGAAGGCTGGGTACATTGCCACTTAGCCCATGTGTCTGCGTTTGAGACATCAGACCCATCACTAATGTGTTGTCCCACTTGTGCTGTCCCAGCGCTGTCCTTGTGCTTTAGGTAGGTGTGCCCTGCTGCTGTGAACCATATAAGTGTGTTGCCTTTGACAGAGAATTGTGGCTCTCCCACTCTCTCTCCCTCACCGCACTGTCTAGGAAGGGGTGGAGCACTGCTGTCAGATTGAAAGGCTGGGGTAGCAAGGCTCAGAAATAAAACTGGCAGTACACACCTTATCCAGCCATGTCCAGAATGCTTAAAAGTGATGCCAAAGCCTTGAGGGGGCAGGATGGAGGTGGTGGGGTAGATGTCAGACGAATACCAGTTGGTGACCATACATTATTTCATGTACCTGCAAGAGCAAATGTGTTAATAAGTGGAGGAGATGATTCCAGTACACCACAATCGTTTTCAGAAATGGATATAGGCAGGCAGTACTAAAAAAAGAAACATGACTAAATGCTGTTAGTCACAACAATTTTTGGACTCCATATGAGGTGCCATAAGCAGATTGCAGTCCACCATATTCCCCAGTGAAAAGTTTCTGGCTTCTCAGTAGAGAACTAGGATGCCTCCTTGACCCTTTGATCCTAGAAACTGGTCATTGTCTTAAGAGGAGACAAGATAGACAAGGATCCAAAGGTGCTTCCTACATAGAAGTCTTTCTTATTACTGAACATGATCTAGGCCTGCAGTATAAATGCATCATTTCCACTTCCCTGAAAAGTAAAAGCAATTTCACACAATAAATATGAGAATCATAAATTCACAATTAATATTACTTAAATAAGAAACAACAAGGGCAAATTTAAATTCAAATCAAATTCAGATTAAAGTTAAACAAAAATCAGTTAAAATGTGCCTGAAAAAATATGTGTTCATTTTTTTTTATAATGGAATGTTGTATGGGATAATCCAAGGAAAGCATGTGATGTTCAGGTGCAGTAATATTCTAATTGACATTAATTCAGTGTGTAATTACACTGTATTATGAATGTACAGATCTGTTGTTCCCCCTGACACAACATACAGCTGTGCAACAAGTCACCGATAAGTGATGCCACATGCCACAATGATGGTTGAGTGAGCAACTTGGCAAATATTTTTGCCATTGATTCCTGTTTGCCATCTGTTTCCATATGGGTTGGAAGTGAATTTCCTTATTCTGTTGGCAGACAATTTTGCTTCTTTTTAGAAATATATTGGTTTAAATTGAAATGAGCAAAATTAACTCCTAAAACAAGATAATTTCAAGTTTGAAATTAGTAAAAATGTCTAGAAGTTGGTTTAATAATACTGTAATCTTAGGAAATGCTAGATAAATTGAACTATATTCAAGATATTTTCACTTCACTTGTTTTTTGCACTGCTGGCATCAGCAATGAGGGCCACCTGTGCCTTGCCAAAGCTTTTACAGATCTAGGACACTTCTGAATGTAGATGACACTTCTGAATATGAATGACACTGTCCTGGGCATATATGCTGCTTTGAAAGTGTGTCCGCTGCAGCATTGTGCCATCCCACTGAGTTGCCCTCACTGAGGCTAACCGTGTAGGCCCACTTGTGTAGCTTCTGTGCAAGGTGAAGAGTGCCATCCAATCTATCCAATCTCATGCCACCCTGGTGACTGATGTATTTGAACATCACAACATATTCCAAGGGGTGGTACCTCAAAACCATTAAGAAACATTTGAGGGCTAAATAGACAACCTACAGTTCCAAAGCCAGCTGCCCTTCATTACATGGTACTTCACACAGGTCCCAGGTCTCAATGTGCCATGCTGAAGGAGAAGTTAAAGACATTTGAATTGGAGGTATTACACCATCAGAGAGACAAGGGTCCTGCTGCTGATATGGAATATCACAAACTTCACAATCAAGCCAAAGGGGTCCAGTGGCTCCAGGAAGAAGCAATCATAGCCAGAGAAGCCAGGCTTTCAGATAACTGCTGGAGGTCAGATACCTGCTGAAATGGCTCTGACCTCTGTCCTGATCTAAGGGTGTCACATGGCCATTCCACTTGGTTTTGCTTGTTTCTAGTTTTTGAAACCTGTACTCTTCTCTCTAGGGTTTATTTAGCCCTAGCAACCACCTGGAAAACTACGGCAACCAGGTATCAACACCCTAGAAACCACCTAAGAACACTTTAGGCACCCTATTTTTTTGGGTACAAACTTTGTTATAGATTTTTATTTTATGACTTCTACATTATTGATTCAGTACAAAAACATTTTAGATTTCCAAACATTACTTTTCCAGCACAAAAATAAATGTTACAGAAAAATGTTTGTATGTCAGTAAAGAAAACAGCATATTACATAAGAGACACTTTTCAAACATAATGAAGGCTGCTGGGTTTTGCTGCAAAAATAAGAAGCAAGTGTGACAAAGTCTCCAGAAGAACTGAGGCTGCTTCTGCAAGATGCTCAGTAAAACCTACAGCTCATTTCCTTATAAAACTGCACAAATTGTACCTGAGACTACTATTTCTTGTTTTTTTAAAGCGAAGGATCGTCACACCAAATATTGACTTTGTTTCATTTATTACTGTTTACTGCTCTTTATAGTATTTTTTTTAAACTAGAAACATTTAGTTTCATTATTTTTGAAGGCATTTTTGCTGTACAGCATTTCTTTGCATGTGCCTAAGACTTTTGCACAGTACTGTATGCTAAACGGGGTAAAATCTTTGATGAGCCTTTATTTCTTGCATTATTCCCAAACAAGGGCCTCTAATATTGCTAAAATTAGAATATAAGTAAAGGCATTATACTGTGTACCTGTTTTTGCATCCTTTTTCCTGAATGTTGGACAAACATAAACAGTGAGCAAAAATTCTGTGATCACAAACATTTCTTCGTGCTGATCAACCTCACTAATACCCCAGTAGGCCTATAATATTTTGAGTGCAATAAAGGGAATCCCCAGAGGCAAGCTCATTATGCCTTTTATGTTATGATAAACATTCATATCGCAAGGTTTGGTTAGAGCCACGGCACTCAAGTTTTGTAATGTGACATTTCTGCACATGTGTAAACCATTAACCATGCACGGTGCAAATCAAGCAGGCATGTAATAAAAAAAACTGCATTTACATTATGTAATATCTGCTTCACAGTGATACAGAGTTTAACAAGTGCTTGATTCAAACATAAGAAGGATCATTAGAAGCAGAGTGTGTAGGAACAGTTGTCTCAGAGAAAACTGAGGATGCAATTTATGGAACCTTCTTAAAGTTTCTGAACAATAATAATCTGGCATTTTGGTTGAAAATTGAGTTACCCACATACATTTCATCACTAGGGGATATTTTACTCTCCTGTGGTGTTATTTTTGATTTTGCAAAGTTTTGGTGTAACATTTGAAAAAATTAAAAATCTCCAAACTCACAGAAAGGTTCTATCCACCAGTCAATCATCATCAATGATGAAGATAGGATGAATACAGCATAGGCACCATAAACTGTAGATGTTCTATATATGCTCCATGAGAATAATAAAAAGTGTACAAAACAGGTACAGTACAGTACAGGTCTACTGTACTCACTTTTACAATATATAAACGTTCTGGCACAAGTCTGTGGCTAACATCAGATAGCATTAACATTAAATATTACCAATAGTAGCCAGCTACATGCAATCTGCTTAATAATCTGAACTTTCCAATGTAACCAGGGAAGGTCAATTAGCAGACTTGTGAGATACGTTTTTGTGGTTTCAACATGTGTTGTATGTTCTAATGTATTTTAATATTATTAAATGTTTTAGAATGATATGTCAGGTAAAATAACTTGTTTAGGAACAGCTTCTGATTTTAAAAAGTGAAATATCTTTTAGTATTTTGCATATCACAGAATACTTTCATAAAAATACAACACTGAAAAACATCTATGACCATTATGTGGTCATAATCAGCTCAAAATGCCTTTCTCTGCTGAGTTTATTACCATTTATTAGTCATTTCAAGAGATAAAGAGGTTGCTTATTAAGAAACAGCCAAATATAAACCTATAAAACCAGCAGTATTTGAGCTTTCAGAATAATAAGGTTCTAGCTGTGTTTGGCCACTGTTAGAATTTTTTTTTTTTTTGCATGTAAATTTGTAAATTTGTAATGTACAATGTAAATTTGAAGTAACCTTGCATTATAGACCTTGTGCAAATGTAAATGCAAATTTCAGTACTTTAGATTATAATATTAAGGTCATGATGTATCAGTAGTTATGATGATGATGACGATGATGATGATGATGATTATTATTATTATTATTATTATTGTTATTATTATTAATATTAACAATGTAAACCATATCAAAGAGCCAAAACAGAAAGTTAGAAATAGGCTTGTTCACCTAATATGGAGGTGTGATCTGGAGGCATGCCTTGCTCCGATCAAATTTCTAATTCTGATACATATTATCAGGTGTGTATATGGGTTATATTTTTACATAAAGCTTGAGGCTATGTCAGTACTAGGATGACATTCCAAATCCTCTTGTCTGCACATCTATGTCCTTCTAGCAGTTTTTGTCCCCTGCCTACTCAACCTATCATACACAGGAATTGGCTACCACATTCACTAGGCCTAAGGCCAAATCTGAATTTTAATTTTAATTTATTTTCTTTAAAAAAAAAAAAAAGTATTAATAATAAATCCAGGCTAATTACCATCTTTTGCTAAACTAAGCTCAAACAGGAAACTAGTCTAGTTACTGAGTCAGTAAAAATAATCTTACACAGCCTATACTGTTTCTTTATATCACTCTTTTTTAATTTCTTCCATTATATTTAATCTGTCAGATGTAAAGCACCTTAAGAACCACGGTTGTACCTCCTTCACTCATTCACACTTAGCAGGTTGAACTTTAGTAGTAAATTTTAGCCAGGAGTGGAACCAGGAGTGGTACCTGATGTGGTCTTCTGCTGTTGTAGCCCATGCACCTTCAGGATCAATGTTTTGTGCATGCTGAGATGCTTTTCTGGTCACGACAGAGTGATTGAGTTATTATATCCTTCCTGGCAGCTTGAACCAATCGGTTCATTTTCCTCTGACTTCTCTTATCAACAGGGTGTTTCCAACCACAGAACTGTTGCTCACTCGATGTATTTTGTTGGGTTTTTTTTTTTTGCACCATTCTATGTAAACTCTAGAGACTGGAATTCCCAGGAAATCATCCATTTATGAAATATTCAAACCAGCTCATCCGGTACCAAAAACCATGCCACAATCAAAGTCAGAGATCATGCTTTTTCTTCATTCTGATATTTGATGTGAATACTAACTGAAGCTCTTGACCTGTATCTGCTGCCACATGATTGGGTGATTAGATAATTGCCCATTGATAAATGGGCAGGTGTTCACGTGTTCAGGATATCTTTCAACAAGTGAGATACCATACAGTCTTTGTAAGCTCTTTGTGGACCATGGCTTCAGCAGTCAGATGAAGCTAAGAAGATGTGAAGAAAATCATACAGAAACAGCTGGTCATTATTTGGGGTTAATCAGAATAATTTTTAAATTATTTTGAACATGAGATTAAATGTGATTGGTTCATTCTGAACACAGCCACATTCCCAATAATAAACGGATGTGCACACTCTTGCAACCAGTGACTTTTTTTATTTTTCCTATTGTTTTTTATTTTTCCTGTTGTTGTTTTTTTTTTTTTTTACTTCACAAAAACCTGCCATTTTAATAGGTGTGTAGACTTTTTATATCCACTATATATATATGATAACATTTCAATTTCATCAGAGTGAATAATTTATTCTATTGATTTATGTGTGACTCATTACTCCACTGCAATGGTACAATCGAAGTACTTAATCGAAGTCTGGGAAATGAGAAGTGGCAAGCCTGGACCAGTGAATATTTATCAGAGTCTTCCCTGACATTTCAACCAATTATAAAATGTGAGAGGGAGTGTGTGATAACCTGCCTCAATCTGTCAAGGCATGGTCTGGCCAAGATATCAAATTGAGAAAGATGGACACAAGACACTCTCATTAATGGTTACATGCACAAGGTGTCAGGGCTTTTAGTTTATTTGTTTGCTTGCTTGTTTGTTTGCTTTTTCATTTTCACTTCACAAAACCTCCTTTATAGAACCCCCCCTTTGGTTTTTCATGCTGAATAAAATATATTTATATCATACATTTATATCTGATATATCTGAAACAAAGGGCACTGGTTAATGTTTTTATTATTCTTTCTGTTACAAATAACGTAGCAGGTACATCATACACCTGTGAAGAAAGTGCCTGAAAAAAATTTAGCTCATTGCTGAACTTCTTGATTGTGTTTCCATCCCCCCTGTCAGACACAGCCTGTACTTTTAGGGGTAAATGCCTGGTGTAAGCAGATAAAAACAAAATCTGCTGAAAACATCTATTGTCTGCAAAATAAATAAAACAAAATAAACTTTGGGAGCTGCCTTTCCAAGAAACCTACTGACCACAAGGGGCATAAGGTTGGATGATGAATTAGCTACATCAGATAATTGTGTTTGGATACTGAATTAGCTAAATTTAATGTCTTAAACCGAACTTACCTATATAAAACTGTTTGGATCATTGACCTACATTTACCTATATCTAGAGTGTATCCTATATAGTGGCTCAATGACCACAGCTACAAATCAGTATATTAAATATTGTGTCTGTGAAGATGTTTTAGCGCATCCATTGACCTGAGTAACTTATCTCCCATTTAAATGTTTGGAGCAATATCCAAGAAAATGAAGAATAACAAGCCAGGTCATTTTCTCTATATAGCCAATGTGACTTGTAAAATTCAGTATCCTCAAAATTGATGTCACATGAATTTGAGTCACACCCAAACACTCCATTTGCCAACAGCTAAATGAACTACAAACTCTGCAACATGACCAGTCACATGATCAGCATACCTGTATCAAATCTCACACGCTATTTAAATAGAATAAAATCTCATTCACTTCATGTGAAGTCTTGCTGCTAGCTCAGTTCTAGAGATGTGGTCAAATCATTTGCTTACAGTTTGCAGTTTGTTTATTTGACTATGATTCTACTGTTTGCTAAGCTTATGCTGTTTGACTATCACCTAACCTTTTTGCATGATTTTTTTTACAATTATGATACTCTTATCATAATGAAAATATTCTTTTTTTTCCACATACAACATACTACACCCTGCTTTTGGCTGGGTTATATTTTGTATGATATTTTTTGTATATATTTTATAATATTTATTTTGTATGACATTTTACAAACTTCCTGTTTTCAAATTGTTTTGCCGGGAGTTTCTTGCCTGCGTCGGCGTCTTAGTTATACTGTTTCTTTCTTTTTTAAATCAATCATTTTTGCGCTATCATTTTCATCTGTTGTATTTTTCACGTTCTCTTCTACCGTTTTTTCATTTTTTTCTCTCAATGTGCGCTTTTGTATTTTGTCAAGACAGCGAGCGGAGGCCATCCGCACCGGATCCAATAATATCAACAAATCTTTGACTAAGGTGTGTTAAACAACGTGTCTAACATTCAGCTTGTTCAGTGTGTTGAGTGCAGGATGTTTAGTCACTTTTCCTCCGTCGTTAGTAATAGCTTTATTTGTGATAAATGCATGTTAGTTAGCTCTCTGACGGAGAAGATTGCAGCATTAGAGGTGCACATCCAGACTCTAGAGAGCGTTAGTGAGGGTGAGAGCAGTGTAGTTTCTGTAGGGGAAAGTCTGGCTGCCTTAGACAGAGTTAGTAATCCCCCAACTCTGGCATTAGAGCCCTCACAGCGGGGTGAATGGGTCACGACTCGGCAGCATAATCGCAAAGCCAAAGCTAATGCTAAGGGTCACCCACGGGAGCACCACTCCTCTTCGCTTCATGTGTCCAGGTTTGCTCTCCTCAGTGAAACACCCGCTGAGAAACCTGAAAGAGCTCTGGTTATAAGTGACTCTATTTTGCGGCACGTGAAATTAGCTAGGCCTTTAGGGGCACCAGCAGCTTTAGTTAGGTGTATACCGGGAGCCAAGGCACCGGACATAGCAGGTAATCTTAGGGTCTTAGGCAAGCACAGGTTCTCAAAGATAGTTATTCATGTAGGAGCTAATGATATACACGTTCGTCAGGCTGAGGTTACTAAGAGTAACATGGTAGAGGTGTGTAAATTAGCGAAGGCGATGTCCGATGCAGTAGTATGCTCTGGCCCCATCTCAATGCGGCATGGCGATGTAACTTACAGCAGGTTATGGTCGCTGAACTGCTGTATGTCCAGGTGGTGCTCCGAAAACAATGTGGGCTTTATAGATAATTGGTCTAACTTTGAGGGCAAGGCTGGCCTGGGCGGGACGGTGTCCATCCCACTCGGGAAGGTGCCGCTCTCATTTCTTGCAGCATAGCACATAGTCTCAGAACAGGCCTAGTTAATTGGTGACAATCCAGGGCCAAGGCCAGGGAGCAGACAAGCAGGCTAAACCGACCGTGTGCTAGCTGCACTGAGTCGCCACTTAGGTTCCACCGTATTGAAACTGTGTCTGTTCCCCAAACTAAACAAAATTATAGACATCCTCAGACAGTTTGTTTTAGTAACCTAATTAACATAAAATTAAATCAAACCGAATGCATACCCAGCACCGTTACAATGTTTTACTCCCTTTGAAGAGAATAACATAGGAATAACATTCATGAAATGTATCAGTCAGGATTTAGGCCTCATCATAGCACAGAGACAGCACTGGTAAAAGTTGTAAATGACTTACTACTGGCCTCTGATCAGGGTTGTCTCCTTGCTTGTGCTGCTTGACCTTAGTGCAGCTTTTGATACCATTGATCATGCTATTCTCCTCGATAGACTAGAAAGTGTAGTAGGCATTAAGGGAACGGCCCTTTCCTGGCTCAGGTCTTATTTGACCGATCATTATCAGTTTGTAAACGTAAATGGTGACTTCTCATACTAAGGTAAAGTTTGGTGTCCCGCAAGGCTCTGTTTTAGGCCCTCTGCTCTTTTCTCTATATATGCTACCTCTGGGCAAAATTATCCGTAAGCATGGTATTAGCTTCCACTGTTATGCTGATGACACACAGTTGTATGTTTCAGCAAAGCCAGATGATAGACACCAGCTTAATAAAGTTGAGGAATGTGTAAAAGACATTAGAAACTGGATGCTTATTACCTTTCTCTTACTTAATTCTGACAAGACAGAAGTACTTGTACTAGGACCACATGCAGCTAGAAGTAAGCTTTCTAATTACATAATAACTCTGGATGGCCTCTCTGTTTCATCATCTGCAGCAGTAAAAGATCTTGGTGTGATTATTGACTCTAGTCTTTCTTTTGAAGCTCATGTAGATAATATAACTAGGATTGCTTTCTTTCATCTCAGAAATATTGCTAAAATAAGAAATATATTGTCACTACACGATGCAGAAAAATTAGTTCATGCTTTTGTTACCTCTAGGTTGGATTATTGTAATGCCTTACTGTCTGGATGCTCCAGTAGATGCATAAACAAGCTCCAGTTAGTCCAGAATGCAGCAGCAAGAGTCCTTACTAGAACCAGAAGATATGACCACCTCACCCCTATCTTATCCACACTGCATTGGCTCCCAATCAAATTTCGTATTGATTATAAAATACTACTATTGACCTATAAAGCACTAAATGGTCTCGTGCCACAGTACCTGAGCGAACTTTTGGTCTTGTATGATCCGCCACGCCTACTTAGATCAAAAGGTGCGGGCTATTTGTTGGTACCTTGAATAGTGCTGGCTACAGCTGGGGGTAGAGCTTTCTCTTACAAAGCCCCACAGTTAAGGAATAGCCTTCCACTTAGTGTTCGGGGCTCAGACACAGTCTCAGTGTTTAAGTCTAGGCTGAAAACATATTTGTTTAGTCAAGCCTTTTGTGAATAGTTTTTTTCTCAGGTACAGGGGCAGGTCTGGAGGGTTCACAGGCATAGAGTGTTGCGGTGAACTGGGATGGAACTGGATGCTGTCACCCCCCCACTCTCACACGTTCACTCAGGTTTGTCAACGGTGGGGTTGGCTGCCTTATGTCCCAGTGTGCCCTCATGTCTGTGTTAGCTTCTGGCTGTCCCGTTTAGTTATGCTGTCATAGCTAGTCTTGCTGGAGTCCCTGCTTGCACTCTGCATGCAAAGTACATTGTCCTTAACCATTAGAGGACAAAAGCTTACCTAACAATCTCTTCCTCTCTCTCCATCTCTCTCTCTCTCTCACTCTCTGTCGAGCTACACATGCTACTTCTGAGATGCCAGTGATCCTGACCCCTTCTGCTCCTCCTCGCTGCCTGACCCATCCTGATGCCCCTTCTGCTCCTCCTTGCTGCTTGACCCATCCTGATGCCCTACTTCTGGTTGGAGTTCTTATCGGTTGAGTTCGCTCGCTGCTGCTGGGGGTGGCCCCATATGGACGGCCTGAAGAACTGTTTGGATTGCTGGGGATGGTGCCACCTGGGGGCTGTGGAGATGGCTTGGGGATCACATATGGGGAGCTGTACTGTAATGGCTTGGGACTGCGATTGCTGTAGTGGCTTTGGGGCTGCGGTTGCCACGAGCAGCTTCATACTCAGGGCTCCATCAGTGAACAGTGGATAGATTTTAACCAGCCGGACTTGTTGCGAAAACTGTGATGAATTTATTGGTTGTGCAATTGCACTATTTGTCCTTATAGTACACAATAATAGAAGGGATTTATTTATAATCACACGCGTTGCACCCAGATGAGGATGGGTTCCCTTTTGAGCCTGGTTCCTCTCAAGGTTTCTTCCTCATATTATGTCAGGGAGTTTTTCCTTGCCACTGTCGCCATTGACTTGCTCATTAGGGATAAATTCACAGTGATAATTTCAAATATTTACAATATATTTTTTGTGAATCCATTTATTTCTGTAAATCTGCTTTGTGACAATGTCCATTGTTAAAAGTGCTATACAAATAAAATTGAATTGAATTGAAATTACACACAACCTTGGCCTTGCAAAAAGCCTGAAGTACCATTGTATTTCCAAAAAAAACTGTCTCTCCCATTGGAAATCAAAACATGATTTGTTCCATATTTCCTGGTTTTCAGTAACTGTAGTGCTGCTGCATCTAATGATTGATCAGGAATGGAAGAATTTAGGCATAATTCCATAAAACAGGATGCCAAGTTGAAGGTATAAGTCTTATAGAATTATGAAGGCATAAGTTATTTATCAATCACTGAGGTTTGAGTAGTTTTATTTTCCAGTGAAAATAAAAAGTGAGGAATTAGACTGTCATTTCTTGAAGTACATGAGTGAAAAGAGATCCCCATTTTACATTTGTGTGGAATTCATGCTCGTGGTTAATTCTTAAATTGGTGGGAAAATAAGTGAAAGACTCTTTAAAGCTTCAATTTCTAACATTATTTGTACATTTTGGACAAATCTAAAATATCTTAGGCAGAACTACACCTGCCACGATCTGCGACATTTTCTATCTCAGAGAGAAAGGAAAAAGAGATAATATAGCTTGTGCATGCACTTTCAAAAGTTCTGCAGTTCTAACCTTCCTCTAAGTTTTTGAAAGAGTTTTTTCAGACATGTAATATGTAAAATGTTTCATTCTTCAACATATCATCTCCATTTTTCATATCTCTCATTGGCTGATTAGTGCCTTCCTGGGGTCATAGCCCACTTATTATTTCAATCTTCATAGATATAACGACATGCTCTAATAAGTCTTCAGTTGAGGAATGGGGCCTCCTTTGCATTTTTACAATGGTCAGTTTCCACTGATTTCTTTTGGAGATGAGAAAAAGGAAGAAAACAGACTTGAAAACAGGGAAACATAAACCCCTCTGTGTCATAGCTGATTTTTTGGACTTTGGGAAAAGAACACAGGTACCATAAGGAAATATTTATGAATTCCAGGCAGAGAATAATTTATATGATTGATACAAAGCCGGCAGAGAAGTCATATAGTCTTTCAATAAAAAGGGTAATTGTATCTCTTCTTTCCCATTGTGTTTAAACTCAGTCGATAACCTAGGCATCTGGCTTAAAGCTGAAAGGGCCGACCACTTTAAACATTAAGTGGATAATAATAGAAGTGTTACCTCCAATCAAATCATCCAGTGACAAAAGACCTTTAATTAACAATTCAGTTGCTGCATATGTGATATATCCTAGCCTTTGCACTAACATTTTGGTGTCCAAAGTTAACTAGTTTTGCACTAGATCTATGAGGCTAATATATAGGGCTGTAACAAACAGTATAAGATGCATCATGTTTCAAAAATGTGATGATGTGTATCGTGGAAATGTGTGATTCACATTGTGGAACTCAGCATTCTATTAATTATGCATCTAATGCAGGTGATATGTTTAAACCAGGGGTCTAAATCTGTGCATCCCATACTGTAGAGTTAAAATGTATAGTGAGCACGCTGGTCAATTGATCACATTCTTTCTTGGAAAGCCTACGAGATCTGAACTTGAAGTCCAGTTGCCTGATAGCTCCAGGTTGCAATGACCAAAACACGTTATATATTACAACATGTATTATATAGTTACACAACAATGTTATAATGGTTTTATGGAGCTCTTCAGTAGCTTTCAAACAACACCAGAGGATGCGGAAATTGGTCATTTTGCCAACTTTGGAGCTCTATTTATGTTACAGACCTCATTGTGTTTCAGTCAATCATTTTCAAAGTCCCCAGGTCAAGATACTTTGTTTATTCAATAAAAATTTTGGGAATAATTTATAAATTTATGTGTTTATTTTTAAGACATAGTGAACCTGTTGTACATTTTGTTTACAATATTAAACCTATGTTCATAGCCATCTTTGATTTAATTAGCTTTATACAGGCAAAATTGCACATTGTTTTGCATTGTTTATGATTCAGAAATTAAAAACAGGAGTCATAATTTTTCTTCAAATTTTGTTTAAAATATTCTGAGAATCAAATTAAAATCATGAAGCCAGTATTGTGAATTGAACTGAATCATGACCAGAGTGTATTGTTATACCCCTACTAATAAACTGTAGCTATCTAAGGATGATTATAGCTGTCAGTTTATCATTATGTAAATGTCATTATTACATAAAAGGCATTGTTTGGCTAAGTAAACTAAAGTAACACTGATGACCAGATATTATTACATGGTCTTTTTCCATTGACAGACTGTATAGCGCAGGGATCTTGAATCTTATCCACAAAGGGCTGGTGTGGCTGCATGTTTTCATTCCAACCAAGCAGGAGACATACCTTACTCCACTTGTTTAATCAGTCCATCTTGGTCTCCAATCAACTATCAAGTGTAACTACTATCTGGCTGGAATGAAAACCTGAAGCCACACCAACGCTTTGTAGATAAGATTGAAGACCACTGTGCTATACAGTCTAGGTGGAAACACCTGGTGTAGTAAATGATATGGTGGATAGGTGACAAATTGTGTGCACCAACACAAATTGTCAATCTCAGTTTTTCACTAAACACATTTCATGTTACCATACATTTCTTTTGGCAATTCAAACACCAAGCTGACTGTCTCTTTATACAGTCTGGAAGATTCCAGAAATTGATGTAATGACTTTTAGATGCTTCCGATTGGCCAATTTTCATAATTATGAGTGAATTGGAAGTGCACATGTCACTGTAAAATGTCCTAAATTTAGAGACAATGTCTTTTTGCTCTTGATGGGAAAATCCAAGCAACTCAAAGACATCTGGAAAAATGTGGACCTCCGCAAGTCTGGTTCCTCTTTAGGAGCAATTTCCAAACAACATAAGGTGCAACAAGCAGCTATACAGAAAACTGCATGCAAATATAAAAATTCTGGGACCACATCACACAGACACTGCATCATTCAGGAAAGAGGCATAATGTAACTCACAGGAATAAGCAAATTTTGATCCCAAAAGTTCAAGTAAACCCCAAGACAACAAGAAAGGAACTGGTGAAGGAGCAGATACCAAATATTTATTTTCACCATTAAGAGAGTCCTACATAGCCATGGCCTGAAATGCCGTCATACTCTAAACCCAGAATAAAAAACAGCCTTTTGGAGGAGTGTTCTCTGGTCAGATGAAATGGAATTTCAACTTTATGGCCATAATCTTCAGCACTATGTATGGAGGAAAAGGGTGAGGCTTTTAAATCCAAAGAACACAATCCCAAATGTGAAGCACGAAGGTGGTGGCATCATGTTGTGTTTTTTTTTTTTTATTATTGGAAAAGGGACTGGTGCACTTCATAAAATAGATGACATTATAAGGAAGGAGGTTTATCTAGAAATACTGAAGCAGAACCTCAAGTCATCAGCCAGAAAGTAAAAAACATTGTCACAACTGGGTCTTCCAGCAAGACAGTGATTCTTAGCATATCTCCAAAATATCTAAACCTGTAACAAAATGACTTAAAGACAACAAAGTGAAAGTGACCATCACAAAGCCTTGACCTGAATCCCAGTGTGAGCAATGAGGCATACAATGCAATACAATAAGTATTGTATTGTAAGTATTGTGAGATGCTTGTGAAAGGCTACCCCAAGTGTTTGATCTAAATCAATTAAAAGGCAATGCCTCCAAATACAAAGAAAGTGCATGTAATGGGTAATTTGACCCACTGAAAATATGATATAATAAATAAACAATGAAATAAATCTGTCTCTTAGCTATCATACTGAAATAATCTCTTATGGAACTAAAGTAGATACCCTAATTGCCTTAACACAGGAAATGTATGATAATATAAAATGTGTGGAGTTGTGAAAAATTGAGTTTGAATGTCGTTACTCTAGGCATATGTAAACATATGGCCTCAACTGTATATGGTAGGTAAAGAGTAATGGAGGTGATTTGTCCTTAGCATAATGTGGCCTATATTCCATTAAAGTCTTGTTTAGAACAGAAGGCAGTAACATTTTGAGATGCATTCTATTATGTCTCTCCCAGAAAGGAAGTTCTTAGCAAAACCAGGTGTTAACAATTAGAACTTCAATTCCAACACTCTGAACATTTTTATTTTTTACTTTATTATACAAAGGTGTCAGTATGGGCAATAAAATGGACCTCATGCAAACCTGATTTGTTGTGGAAAAAAGTTTATTTGAATAATGTACCTACACTGTTTATTAGGTACATTGATGACACTTTTGAAATTGCAAGCCTGTTCACTCAAAGAGCTCCAGTTTATTTCACTCAGCCATGAAGTGTACAGGGACTATCATGTCCCCTCAAGCACACAGTTTTTTGAGTGCGGCTTTTCTCATCCCAAACACTGAAAAATTCTCATTTCTTATTCACAGCTAATGAGACTTAAGCGCATTTACAGTGAGATTGAAGACTTCTTCCAGAGAAATAAGCCATTGTGTGATTGTTTATGGGAATTTGTGAATTCCCTAAGAAGTTCAGAGTTGATGCCAGAACAGTTCTTATCACTATTAAAACAGCAGCTCTGCTTAGAAATGTATGTATGTGTACATATATACACACACACACACACACACACACATTTTTGTGTCAGCCTAGAAAAATATTTCATATAACATTTTGGCTTTTTCATCTATAATGAGTTGCCAGGGTTTTTTTTATTTTTTTTTATTTTTTAGGTACTAGTTAGTTATGCCTAAAAACATCCAAGTCCGTAAAGTCATTTGTTTTTTTACTCAGCACACTTATACTCTATGTTACTTAAACCATCACTGGAATCATTTCAACCATACAGTTATACTCTCAAACTTCAGACACCTCCTACCTAGATCTAATGTATGGCATGACATCAGACTCTTTATTGTTAAATAAATTGCTTCTGGCTTCAAGTTTCCTGCTACTGCTGTTTGGAGCTAAGCACTGTACTTCTATTTATGACACTGTCATGCAGTGCCAGAAATCACAAGCAAGCCTATTTGGCATTAGTTAACAAAAAGACACTGTTTGAAGCAAGGGTATAATCATTATTCTAAAGTAGTGTTTTACAGCCTTCTTTCCTTTTTAGCTACAGAATTCCCCCTGAAGATTGTACCAACAGTGAGTATAATTCAATGTCATGTTCAAAACATGTGTACTCCATTTTATCAGTGGAAGTATTGGAATTGCCATAGGTTTTCTGCACAATTAGACCTGGCATAATTGCTAAATGTCAATGGAAATGGTCTTCATGACATTTGCAGAATAAAGCAGTTCCCTCCAGAGGTCTGATTAACAGAAACTGAGAGAAAGAGAGATAAAGTGGTATCTAGCAGACACCATACTTATAATGGAAAGGAAAGTCTTGTTTGAATGTCATCATCATCATCATTGTCTTGACATGTCTTTCTTCAGCTCCAGAATAAGCTTCAGCAGTTGTCATCTGCCTTGTCACATACTCATCGTCCAGCTCCTAGTGTCTGGAAAAAGTTGAGAGGTTGAGATACTCTGCTTCATATGACAATGTAATTATAAGCACATACCATTATAGTCCATTTACTTTCATTCCATGACAACTGCGTGGTCGGATTATTGTAGATTACCGTCTGGCATCATTATAAAGATGCCATATTCCAACAACCCAGTACTTCCTATGCTATTTAATTTTCCTTAGGTGATCACTTATGGCTGACATCTAGTGTGTTTAACTATTAGACAAAGTTTGGATATGAACATCAACTTAAATATATGTTAAAATAACAATATACAAACAGCAGGCAGTAGGTACCTTACATTTAAAAAAGAAAATGATTTGACAGGACCCTTTCAAAGAATACACAGAAAATAAAACTTCTTGCAATTTATGAAGGATCATCATTTGCCATCCATCATTTTACTGAGTTTAGCACAACAGAATCAAGCCTCTCTCTCTCTCTCTCTCTCTCTCTCTCTCTCTCTCTCTCTCTCTTGCTCTCCCTCTCTCTCTCCACTCATTGACTGGCAGGTAATGTGCTGTCAGCAGCTTCAGCACTCAAGTGAGCCTGACAGGCTACTCTTTCCTGATACCTTTTCTTCCACATTTTCTTTCTACGTCTGCAGGTACAGGGCCTCAGGGTCTGTCGCCCGTGGCTTTCCTCCTAGCCAGGTGACATTCCAAAAAACACCCCCTAATTAGGGCAGTGTCCACTTGCTGCTGTATGGCCTCCAAAACTGCCAGTGACACCTTGGTGTATTCACATGAAACAATATGAAAAATGCTGGGACTGCACTTAGACAGAGACATAGATTGAAATGTTTATTAATAATTATAAAAGTTTGTGTAAAACGTTTTTTTTTTTTCAGGCTTGACTAATTGTATAAAATAAAGACTATACACACTGCAGGAAGAGGAGTGTTAAAATATTCATTCTTAAAATGGCCATTTGTTTATTCATGCCAGCGAGTGTTGATTGACTCCTTCATCACCTTGTTGTGATAGAAAGTTTTGGGGGCTCTAATTAGATGCAAATGAAAGAGGTGACACAATAGGGGATGAGCTGTTGTTTGTGATTCTGGATGCAATGTGTTGGGATATGTGTAGTTGTATATAATCGAGCAAATTCACCCAAACAAGAATGAATGAGAAATGTCTCTTCAAATTTTATTTCTCCTCTGTCTTATAGCTGGATAATGTTAGCTCAAAAAAGGAGAAACGTAATAAAACATATAATTATAAATAATGCTAATTCTAATTTTATTTGTCACACGCATAACCAGACACAGTACGTTGTGCAGTGAAATGGGTTTTGGAGCAGTCATGACGGCAACGGACTTCACCGGCACCATCTTGAACCATTTCATATAATTCATTTCAATTAATATAATTTGATCACTAAAAGGCTGTTGTATCATTGTCAGTGTGTTTTGAAACTTTAATTTTTCTTGTGTTTTTTTTCTATTCACACATACACACCTGGGGAAGGGGAAAGGTTAAAATGCAAAGGCATCTTACTGTTTCAGACTCTAAAAGTTACTATTATTTATTTCAGGTTGAATAAGCATATTTTTTTATTTCAAACCATTGAATGCATTCTCTCTCTCTCACACCACCTGTTTTAACAAGATTGTAGACCATTTGGCCGTCATATGCACAAATTAATTCATGCCAGATACAAAGCTTTAAACTAATTATATGCCAGGATTATGTTGTTTCTTGAACATATATACATACAGTGCATCTTCTACATATCTAACAAACCTTCGAACACTTCCCTGTTCCTTGTATACAATAAGAAGACTACTACCTCATATCTTATAAGACTACCTATATAAAGCTATTATATAGTCTGTGTCTGCCTTTCTTCTCTGTTTCACAGTGCATGTATTATTTTCATGGAAGACCCCATTGCAAAAAATACAAACTCAAACAAACAACATGAATTATTCCAGAAGTTTTCAACTGCATGCTGTTAATTTTTTTTTTTTTTTTTTTGCGTAATAGCTCATTACAACATTTCAATGTAATAACCCATTATTTCACGATATTAAGCCATTATTTTGAGTTATCTTGTTATATTGAATATTTAGCATCTTATTGTTCTGTATGCTGTTTCCCAGATAGTAAGCAAGCCATATGCTGCTTTAGTGGAAGTCAGTTGACACACATACAGTCATTTTGATTGTCTAAATTTCACATACAGTCCTTATTTACACAATAACAGAAACTACTCTCTTAAATTTATACTGTAACTTAATTACATGCAATTTCCTGTGATGGTCAACTTGGTGATGATCAACTTTATAATTTAAATTTGTAGGTTTAATTTGTTTATGACCTTCAAACAATACCAGATCTATGTTAATTTAAATGTTAGTATAAATGTTTAAATGTTAATTTAAAAACCTTGACTCCTTTACCAATAATTAATATCTTATTAAGCCAATACATTAAATAGAAATACCATACCAAATGTTCCACAACTTCATTCAGGGCGTCTGTTAAAAAAAAAAAAAAAATAAAATAAAATAAAATAAATAAAATAAAAATAAAAAAAAAACTTTAAATATGACATTAATTATTAATTCATCATATGGTGCAGAAAGCAAAAGACCTCGCCCTATTAGCATAAGATGTAATGGATGTAATATACCTCTGTAATTTCCGTAGACTGCCATAGAGGACAGGAAACAGCAAAGAAAATTCATATCTTCTCTCCTTTCTGTGCCTTGAGCACTGTGGGCAAAATAACCACTTAAGCTACTTCTGCTATACTAATATAGCATCACAGTTAAAATGACCCAATAATGCCAAAAGAAAAGCAAATAGACAGACAGACAAATAGATAGATAGATAGATAGATAGATAGATAGATAGATAGATAGATAGATAGATAGATAGATAGATAGAGGAATAAATAATTAAAAAGCAAATGCCTACACCAATGATCATATCACTTTTAGTGTTTCTTTAGTGTAGGAGTCTACTTACTTGTCCTCTCTCTCTCTCTTATCTTTTTTTCCCCTGTTTTCCTTCACCCTGGAGCTATCAGATCACCTTCCCTCTTCCCCTTGTGCCCTGACAAGAAATTTCACTCAATGTTATGAAGTGTTTGTACTTTGGGTTTGAAACGGGGGAAAATGTGAAGGATCAGTGATCACACACTTTGACTAATTTCTCTGCTTGTAACCTGATCCTCGGCATTCTCTGTGTCTTTTCTACTACCAACTTTTTTGTCTACAAGAATGTTGCATTTATTCCATTTATGTGAGCACAGGAAGTGTGACAAATGTACAAATTTTAAAATGAATGTTAAAAATAATCTGTTTAATAATCAAATATGTTTCAGAAGGTCAATGCCAGACTGCAGAAGAGCATGGTGACCATTGGGAAGATGATGCAGTAATGTGACACCGGCTTTTATCTACAGTTTAAGCTTTATCTGATGGCATGGATGGGCATGACACAGTGTTCACTGTGGTCCATTAGACATCAACCACGCAATGCTCCATTAAGCCAGGTTTAATCAAACCAAAGCCAAATACATCTAAAGCTAGGAAACATGAACAGGATAGCAGTGCTGTCCTTTTTTTTTTACCTTTTCTACCTTTTCACCAGGATTATGTATTATGATGTGCTATCTATACTACTAAAGATGTTTCATGTGATGTTAGTATGTGCAGCTACTACTTATATGTGCAACTGTTTATATGTCTGTGACTTTCTTGCATTATAGTGGCCCTTGGGACACATGGGAAGTTTGGGTGGGTTTAATAAAGTAGACCACCTTACAGTCTTAATCTTTGGATGTCTCCTCTCTATACTGTATTCCTGAATATCTCCTTATTAACTGTAAATATTAAATGTGAAAATACATTCAAATATTAGAAATATTAAATCAACAGACTGATGTGGTTATGTGCCATATTTTCAAGTAAGCAGTGAAATGTTCTCAGATATGGAAATGTTATAAATGCAGAGGCTGTTACTACACTGTGCATATGCTACTCTCCCTGAACAGGTATAGGCCACTCAATCTGCCATCTGCACTCTAATTGCTTGGCCTGTCATTGATGTGGTTATACTTCATTCTCTAGCCTTTAAGAACAGATGGGTCGTAATTCTAGTCAAGCCCAATTCCACTATGAACAGTGCTCCAAGTACTCACATCATATTGCGTGGGATATCCTATGGGCTTTTCGGCTGGTTTGTGGGACAGAAGGCTTTGCTATATTTTGTTTAACTTCTGGCACTTTAAAATGAATCTCTAGTAATTTTACAGTAAAAATCTGTTGACAGTGGATTGCATGGCTGTAAACCACAGTGTATTTTGACTGCCCTAAGGATCTGGAACAGTATGGTGAAACATTAGCGTAAAATAGCAGCTGGAGGATTTCTAGTGATTTTTTCCCCTTGGATTTCAAAGCAGAAATGTTGGCAGCACACTACTCAGAAAACACAGCAGAACCAGGGAAAAAACACACATGAGTTTTTAATTGGTGCCCATGCCCCTTGGCATGGTCAGTGGGCAGCAACATAAAACTTAAGACAAAGAAAAAAGTGCAGATTTTCAGCTTTCTTGCTGCCCATTCTGTTCAGCTTTGGCTTCATGCAGCTCATGGTCTTGTGTAAGTTCAGAGAGAAAACATTAATAGGGCATCAGACATAAAACACCCACACATTGAAGATTCCTGTTAAAAAATGCCCCTACCTGTTTCCCACCACCACCAGCATCTGTGCCCCAGACTGTGGACCACAGTAAATTTAAAATGTTGCAATGCCTGATACCTACCAGTTAACAGAACAGTGTCTTCCTTCGTGCAGTGAAGACACTGCAGAGAGCTGTAGTCTGAACAGAGGGTGCAAGGCCACTCCAGTAAACAATACTGGAGAGTAAGCATCACCCACTTGATGGAGAGACATTCCTTTTCTATGGTGCTATACATCAACTCTCACATGGAGAGCTTCTTGCTGATGTACAGCACCAGGCATTCTCCCCTCCACTTCCTGGGACAAAGCAGCACCCAGCTCTATGTCCAATGTGCCCATTTGCAACACAAAAGAGAGAGAAAAATCAGGGAAGTGAAGCAAAGGGCCACTACCACTGCTCTGACCACTGGACCAGATCTGGAGCTCTCTTTTTAATGAGATCAGTCAGCGGGATGGTGAGGTCCGAATAATTAGGCACAAACCTCTTATAATATCCCGCCAGCCACATGAATTGACTCATCTCCTAGTTGTTCTTGGGCTGCGAATAGGCTACAATTTCTTTTGTCTTATAATTTGCGATTGAACCTGCCCATGGCCTAAGTGAAAGCCCAGAAACTGTATCATACCTGTCCAATTTCACACTTCACTGGATTTGCTGTGAGGCTGGCCTGTCTCAGCTTTAGGTCCACTCACATATGCTGCAGCCAGTTGTACTATAAATGGGTATGTTGTCTAAATAGACCAATGAATATATGCAGTCCATGAGCCATTGAAATTGAGCTAGCATTGTGATAAGCCTGAGTGGAATGGTGACAAAGGAAGGAAACCATCCTTCTGTTTTTTTAAATCTTGGAGACAAGTAGTCCTTGATTAATTCCAGTGTCATGCATAAAAACGAGCAGCACCCAGCCTATCCAGAAGCTTGTCAATACACTTCATTGGATATGCATCAAATCTGGCATCACTGTGGAGTTAGATATTTTTGGACACTACAGCCCCATCTCATCTCTCTGCCAATGTCATTGCCAAAGCAACAGTGACCAGTTAATTCAATTTTAATGAGGTTGAGTTGGTAAATATGGAATGTATTTCCCCATCCTTTAACATGACCAACCTCCCTGATTCACTGCAATTACATAGTGAGTAATTCTGGGCTGGATGTAACACAAGGACTCCTGGCGAGAACTGTCAAAGTTGAGAGTCTCTATTAGAGAGCTGGTGCTGCCTTTCCTGAGTTTATATCTAACCACATGCCAAGGCCATATCCTCAAACATCTAGACATGTCTCAATACCGTCTCAGCTGAAAGAGTTGATAAGGCTTCCAAGGAGGGATTGACTCATGGCCTGTGCTTTCAATGTCTTGGCACATATCTCCTGCTGTTGATTCAGGAGTCTGAGAAGGGACTGATGTTGCTTCTGCAGGTGGATCAATTACTGGACCAGATGGACAAGAGGTCCTTGTTAAATGTATGTGGTAGCTTGTTCTCTGAGCAGTTCAGCACCAGTATAACTATCTCTGCAGTTTGCTTTCCACTTATTTTGCTCTTCTTTGGCTTCACTCATCTCGCATTCATGCAGAGACTCAGCTCCCTGTTCAGAGAGAAAAGATAAGTAGGACTTCAGACAAAAAATACAGATGTGTTGCATTAACCATCAACCTTCTTTGCTCATCCCCTAAACAGCTAAACCATATGCCAACCTGTTACAGATACAATGGTGATCATCCATTTTTGATGGTCACTAAGGAGCATTTAATAATTAATAATTTATAACCTTTACATGACTGGTATGTATGTATGTATGTATGTATGTATAAATAAATTTTAAAAAAATGCTATTTGCTTTTTTCATTTCTGGAGAATATTTTGACTTTAGATCCTTATGAGCAGAGGGTCTGCAGGATGAAAAACCTTGTTGAATATAGAGATCAGAGGAGAATGACCAGACTGGCCTGAGCTGACAGAAAGTCTATAGTAATGCAAATAAGCACTCTTTACAACCGTGGTGAGCAGAAAAGCAGCTCAGATTGCACAACACATCAACTCTTGAGATGGATGAGCTAGAATAGCAGAAGACCACACCAGGTTCTACTCCTGTTAGCCAAGAGCAAGACTCTGAGGCTATCATGGGCACAAACTCACCAAAATTGGACACTTGAAGACAAAGACCAGGTGATTTTTTTTCCTAATCTTCTTCTGTCCCGTTTGGATGAGGCTGTGCCCCTGATAGCCTCAGATTCTTGTCTGATAGGAGTGGAACCTGATGTGGTTTTCTGCTCTTGTAGCCCATCCACCACAAGGTTTGATGTGCATTCTAAAATGCTCTTCTGCTCTCCACAGTTGCAAAAAGTGCTTATATGAGTTATTATATCCTTCCTGGCAGCTCAAACCAAACTGGCCATTTTCCTCTGCCCCTCTTATATATAAGGCTTTTCCCCCCACAGAACTGTTGCTCTCTCAATTTTGTTTTGTTTGTTTTTCGCACCATTCTGTGTAAATTCTGGAGACTGTTGTGTGTGAAAATCCCAGGAGAGTTTCTGAAATACTCAAGCCAGCCCATCTGGTACCAATATCCATGCCACATTCAAAATCACAGAGTTCACACATTTTCTTCATTCTGATGTTTGGTGTGAACATTTCCTGTAGCTCTTGACCTGTATCTCCATTGCATTTGCATTGAGCCGCTGCCACAAGATTAGATAACTACATGAATGTGCTGGTGTACAGGTGATCCAAATAAAGTGGATGGTGAGTGTATATGACCAATATGTGGTCAAAATTGTGTGAACAGCTGACCATCACATCCATATTATCATCCCATTCTAGATGAAATCTTGCTTTCCAACAAGATTTTGCAACATGGCTGTTAGGATTGGCCCATTCAGCCACAAGAGCATTAGTGAGGCCCTGATGTTGAGCAAGGAGGCATGGAGCGCAGTCGGTATTTCAGTTCATCCTAAAGGTGTTCAGTGGGGTTGAAGTCAAATCTTTGTGCAGAGCACTCAAGTTCTTCGACACAGACACTTGGAGAACAAGACAGTAAGCCTACCACAAGGTCACCCCAGCATCCAGTTCTCCAAAGACGCCTATTTCAACATCTTGGACAGGATCCAACACTAAGGGAAATCCTGCACCTGGCCCTTGGGGACTTGTAGCATATAGAGGTGCCTTGCCCCTTTTTTTTACTTAAAAACCCATTTTTTACTTATTATTTTATCTTTGTTTTAAGGTTGTAACCTTAGTATACAAAAATAGAGGATCTTTGTAAGTAGGTCAGCCCACTGAAATCTAAAATTAGATGGAACTGCCAACTTTCTGAACAAAGAAGTATGTTGAGTATATTGAACTCTTTGTTTTGAACTGTGGGGTCTGCCTTGTTGAGCTGTTTACTGATGAGACGTTGAGCCCCAAAAAGGTTGGTTGTTTGCGGTTGAGTGAAAGCTTGTATCTCTGGGACACTGTCATCAGAAACCGCTTATCTGATGTATTCATTGTGCAATGAGCAATGTTTTGTGAAGCATCCCGTTACGAGCCCCAGCCCTTCATGTCCACGCTCCAAAGGACCCTTTAGTGGTGGTGGTGGTGGGGGGCTGAGGGCATCACTTTCCCTGTCTAAGGCTTGTGTAAGGCAGGCAGATACTTTGTGGCTGGTGACCTAAAAGTACATGATTCGCTGACTGTTTGGTTATGATGCTTTTCTGATTCTCCACCTGGCATTCTCCAATCCAACACTTAATTAGCAGCAAGCCCAAATAATGAAATATTACTGTAACAAATGTCAAAGATGGGCATGGATGAGGCGGGAACTGAATGAACTTAAAAACACTGTTTAATCATAATCAACATAAACATAATGTAAACCACAAACACAAAACACGGGTGCGTCTCTCTCTCCTTTTTATCCTCATCTCAGCTCATTGCAACACAGAACACTCATTAGTAGAAGGTAGTGTACCACTCACCTTCTCCGGCTCCACCCTCCATTCCCAAACCGGCGCTCCACCACACCCCCGCTTACACAATTACCCAGGGCAGATTTTGTAGGGTTAATTTGCACACGTCTGGCAGAATGGATTTAGTTAAGCACACTTGGTGCTGTGCATAAACCAGTGCATCATTGTTCCATTGCTAGCTGCATGTCCCACACATGATGAAAGACAATACATTCTCACTAGAACATTATTGGTGTATCTGCATTTAATGCATCTGGATGTAGTGGTTTGACTGGTTAGACCACCAGCACAACACATTACAGGCATTAATTCCAGGCATGTGGCTCAGTCAGACCTGCTCATCATATTAGCTAGAATGCTTGTTATTGAGCTCAGGCATAATTGAGCTGTCTGTCCAAGTCTTATTTTAAAGCTCTTTAACAAAATCCTTGCATTGTGAATTCTGCCATGACAAGCACTGTGCAAAACAGCACCTCCTGTGCTCTGGTTAATATAGCAATATTCAATTTCAATTGGACCACCACCATTTTAAGAGTGAATGCCATGGCTAGTTTAGAGACTGTTAGTGGTGCTTGCAAGCTAGTAGGCTAAATGTTGCTGTGACCATTTTTGAACATGATGGTTCAACTGTTAGGTCATTCTCAGCTTTACAGAACTCCCAGATGCAGCTGTAGCATCTTTGTGCTCGTTCACTGAGGAATGGAGAAGATAGCCAGTCATTGGGCTATAAGGAGAACTCTATTCAAGGACATAAGTCTCCGAGTGGCATTTTATAAGTGCCTGAATCATCAGGTCCAGTTAAGCCATCTGCCACCAGGTTTTTAATTTGCCCGCAGGTCATTAATTTTCCCATTCCCAATGAAACTTACTTCATATATTTCAGTTTATCTTGTGCTGTTAGCAGTTCTCAAATGGAAAAACACTCGGCTAGCTTCCTATGAAGCCTTATACTTGTGCAGCATCTGATAGCACTGCCTCACAATCATGTCATCATGAGCTGCTTTAGTGGTTTGCCATTTCCAAAAGGCAAGGCTAAGCTTACAGAAGAAGAAAGAATCTTGAAACAATATATGCAATAAAATAAATTGTGAATTTGGTTTTTAAATGAATGCTTGCAGATATGATATTATAGAAACAATATCTGAAAATTAAAAAAGACAAAACAATAAAATTAAAATTAAGAAAAAGTAAAATATTTAATGTTTTTGAGTGTTATATTCTCCTAATGTTATTACTTATAGTCTTCAACATGGTGAGTCCTTCACACTGTAAAATGATGCAAAAATGCAAAAGGTTGACCTGGCTGATTGAAAATTCATCTTACTGAACTTCAAATAAGAAGTTAATAATTTCAGAATTTAACACAGATTATTGTTCTGCTAACTCAATATTGTAGGTTCAACAAACTCAAAATTTTTAAAGGCAGTCATATTGCTTAGTTTAATGCATACAGATGTGAAGTGGCTAGGCAGAGGGATATGAGATAACATGGGGATAATATATGGACCTCTGCGGGCAGCCACAGAGTCTGTGCAAACAATCTAGTCAAAAGAGACATGCATAGTAGTCTGAATAATCTGCATCTAGAATATGACCTCTAGAAAACATAACTTATAACCCAAGATTTTTTTTTCACAGAAAGGGCCAAAACAGATCTGAGGGGAGATAACAGATAAAGACCTAAAGACCCCCAAAAAATGTACGAAAATGATAAGTGTACACTGCCCAGGGTTACTGGGACCAACCCCTGGAGTCAGGCCTAAGAGTGGTGTCTATAGGTGAGCTATCTGGTTAAGAGCATCCAAGAACATCCATGTAGCAGTCATGGGCTCACAAGCCATCTTGTGGGCTCACCACTTGCAAGGTGAAGGGTGATCAGATACAATGCCAGTCAGGGTGGCAGATAGATAATGGTCAGTCTTATACAGACTAGACCTTTTTAGCGGAAACTGGCTTTGTGAATGTGGGATGTCACTTCGCTGGTGGGGAAAGAGCCTGACTGAGTGTGTGAGATGGAAAGGTATGGACTAGATATATATTCAGTATTACATTCACACACGATAAGGACTCCAGTCAATGTCCCTTCAAATTTTTTATTCTTCTTAAGCAAAACTTATTTCTACTGGGCCATCCTTCCTGCCATTAGTGCGGAAATACCCCATGAGCCACACAAATTGCAGCTGCTCTGCCACTGCCTTGTTAGCAGTAGCCGGCTAGCCTGGGAAAACAACTCTCGACAACACATCTGTACTAACGACATTTAACATGTGATTCGCAGATAAAATGGGCTCAAATTTTGTATGGTAACGCGCTGGGAGCTCCTCAACTATACTGTGCTGAAGGCATCTATGAACTATGGAGTATTTCATGAACAGAGCCACAGGACTGGATCTGCTCTACCATATTGTGCTAATTACAGCTATAAACTACAGAAGTATAGTATAGGTGCTACTTGTATAGTAGAACCTGTAATGATATGGTGTAAAGCCAAATTCTGTGATATAGTTTTGAAATAGTTGAGTATTATAATATTTGAAAATTTGACCCAGCAACCAAAAAAATGTGAATATAATTAAGTGTGTGCAATTATTAAACTTTTATTTGAAAAAAAAAAATTCAATGTCAGACAGTATCAAACACCAGCTTTATTAGATTGAAAAATCTACTTTATCAATTTAATATAATATTTAATAGATAATGCATCCAATATGCATTAATGTATTTTACAGCTATAAATAATGCATTAATTATCTACATTAATAAACGAATCAATTTATATGCTTTATTTCTTAATTTCACACAAAACTGAGCCCAGAAAGTCAGAGTATCGAAAGCTCATTGTTGCTGATAAATAGTTTTGGCTGGTCTGAACTTCACTGCAATCATCTGTCAGTTGCTCCAACTAACTTTTTTATACACATTTTTGTGCCAGTGCTCTGCGTGGATTAAACCTTTTTCTTTGTGGGATCATCATCAGAAATGCCCGTCCACACAGATTCACACCTTAGAGGGGACAGTTGCTCAGGTACCAGATTTCTTGATCATGGGGGTCTCGCTCCTAATCCAGCGTTCCCACAGAAGATAGGCTTCAGGCAGGTGTGGGGATACTCACCATTCCCAGGATAAGTGCCTTGGATTTGGGGTTTTTCCGTGTGGACAAGACGATTTCTAGTTTGGAGCCTTCTTATTCAGTTATTCAGGCTTCTTTCATTACATATTTTATATATAATCAAATATTTAATAAACATTTCATGTCCATGTTTTAATGAAATTTTAGACTTAAAACAGGCCCCTCTGGTGCAAAGTTCAATTTCCATGCTTGCAGTATTTGTTACACTATTAATGACAATTATGGACTATTACCCCTAATTCACATTGCACACGTCACATAAACATCATTTCAAAAGCTTAGTTAATCCACAGTGGATGCATCTCAGTTGTGTTTTCATACGAGCTACTGGCAGGAGAAATAGCAACAGTATGCACCTCTGACACGGTCAATGTGCAGTGCTTTTTAAAATGGAACTGAACGCTACCAGCACAACATGTGCTTGACACAACATGTCTGGCGTGAATTGGCCTCCAGAGTATGATCCAAGACATATAATCAAAATAATCAAAAGTATTTTTTTGAGCTTTGATTAACTTTATTTATGTTACTATACAGATATATTTTATGTGTTATTTTTGATCTCATATAAATTGCAAAAAAATACCTTTATCACATTTTGATTTTGATTTGATCACATTTGCCCAGTGAAAACATTTTAGATACATCTCCTTAAAGTACAGGTTGAGAGTTCATCTGTAGTGAACAACAACAATATTTATTATTATTATTATTATTATTATTATTATTATTATTATTATTATTATTATTGTTGTTGTAGATACTGTAGATAGATAGATAGATAGATAGATAGATAGATAGATAGATAGATTGTTGTCACTACTAAGAAACATTTGAAAAAAAATCTGTATCAAGGTGCTAATCATTCAAAGAGGTGTTCAGTATTAGCTCCTATAATACTTTTAAACAGTAAACAGGTAATCAGTAAATATTCATCACCTGATTCAGGTTTGGGTACAGAACAGTGTAAAAAATAAAAGTCCAAACTTTAAGGCAACAATTACCAATCTGTGGGCCGATGCTAATTCAGATATGAAGCCCAGTAATTCAAACAAAAAGCTAATTAATACATGAAAATTAAAAACACTTTTGGTTTATAGTAATTTGTATTTTGAAGCCAACGGTTTGTGACTTATGGAGTAGTCCAATAATTAGCATTCTTTCAGACTAATGTTCACCCACTGTAATTATTAGCTGAATGTTTGCAGCAAAGCACAGAAGGTAATGTGGTTTAAATGCTTTGAGTAAGCAATTCTATAACCATTTATGACATATCTTTTAAATAGTATTAGTTCATTAAAGTAAATCAGTTGCCACAAAATATTTACTCAATATGTGTTGCTTTTTAATTGAAATGGGTTGAAATATACTCTCACTGTCCACTTTATTTGCATGTACACCTGCACATTCATGCAATTATCCAATCAGTCAATCATGTGACAGCAGCGTAATGCATAAAATGATGCGGACACAGGTCAAGAGTCAAACAGGTCAAACATCAGAATGACCAACCACATCAGTGGCCATGGCATGGTTGTTGGTGCCAGAGGGGCTCATTTGATTATTTCAGAAATTGCTGATCTCCTGGGATTTTCACACACAACGGTCTCTAAAATTTACACCAAATGGTGTGAAAAACAACTATACTGTGCAGCCCTTCTTTGTTTGGCAAGTGCTATACCAGCAGGCAGTTTTTGGCAGGGGCATATGGCAACAAAGGACCAAAAGATTAAAAGATGTGTCTAAAAAATTTCTTACATCTTTTTTAGTATGAAAATTTATAGAGAAAAATGTGAATATGCTAAACAAGTGAAGGCAGCATGAAACAGTCCCCAGCAAAAAAGAATTGAGGCCTTTTTATGGTGCTACATAGAGGTCTTTTCGGGAACCTCTCTATAGACAATATAAATAACTTACTACAAGGTATGACCCAATGTGCAATACAGTTTGGAGTAAGCAGCTTTTGAGAATTTTAACAGCTTCAAAGTGGAAAAGGTGAGTTTGTGTATATTACACATTTGCACTGAAGGTGAAGAACATTAAAATATTTTGAAAGCGACTAAACTACTTTGCAGTTAGGTTATTACAAATGATGAACTGGAAGATGCTCATCATGGTTGAAAAATATTTTGCAGTTCCCTTTTAAAGAATGCTGCACCATGAATATGGGCTTGCATGTCCATTTGAAGCCATGCATTCACTAATATTTACATTTACATTTATGGCATTTTACAGACACCTTTATCCAGAGCGACTTGCAGAAATGCTTTGTCTCTATCAATAAATACATCCTGATACTAGTTCACTGGGTCATGAGCTAAGAATACTAAAAATCCTGCTAGGGAGGTAATATAGTAAGAAAAGCACACAGACAACACATTTTTTTAAATTAAAGTGCTAATTTAAGTACTTCAGTTAGAGGTAGGTCTTTAGACGTTGTTTGAAGACTGCCAGTGACTCAGCTGTTTGGACATCTAGGGAGAGTTCATTCCACTACCTACGTGCCAGAACAGAGAAAAGCCTTGACGTATGCCTTCCTTGTACCCTGAGAGATGGTAGAACCAGTCGAACAGTGCTAGAGGATCGGAGGGAGCATGGTGCAGTGTGGGGTGTGAAAAGTGCTTTAAGGTAGGTGGGTGCTGGTCCATTTTTGTATTTGTAGGCAAGAATCAGTGGCTACGTTTATGTGCACACCAATATTGCGATATTAATTGGAATTTGGCAATATTCTAATTAGTATTGAGTCATGTAAATGCCGCAATCTGATTGCCCGATTCAGTTTAAGACAATATTCCTATTCCCTAAATTCCGATTTCCACCCCTGGAATACGCCTGTTTTAATTGAAAATGCATGCAAACACTTTATTTAGAAAATCTACTGAAAGGAGATACATGCACATGCTCAGCCCGCAAGGAATTGTGGGTGCTAACAGATGCTTAGCTGTAGGCTAGGTATTTAGGTATGGCAACTCAGGCATGCTTACAGCAACCATGTATACAAGAATATTCCGATGCCTGTATGCATACAAACATTGTATTCTAAATATGGTTGCAACCTGAATACAGACTTTAAACGGAATTTGATGTGCATGTAAATGTAGCCAGTGTTTTAAATCTGATATGGGCAGTTACAGGAAGCCAGTGGAGGGAGCATAGCAATATTGACCAGTGAATGGGTGTTTTTCATTTAAGAGGGCCAGCGGTGTGTTGGACTATCAGTCAATAAACCATGACAATGAACAAGCATGATGAGGAAAAGGCTGACTGACTGGTAGGTTGCTTGTAAACAGTCATTTGGTGATTCATTTTTTTCATGGCACTTTCAGTAAAATTGGTTAACACAGGGCAGTCAACAGCTAAGCAGGTGGAATTCTTCAATCATCTTTCTCAAGACGATTGTTATTACAAGCAGTTATTACAAGAAGAGTAACCATTTAGAGGCTTCCACCAATTAAAAAGGCCACTGTGTAATTTGAAGAAAATGCTGTACTCTTGTCCATTTTGGAGTTGATGTATGCAACATAATTATATGTTGGGAAGTGATATATGTATGTTCATGGTCATATTATAGAACAGGAAATTCCTCTTGTGTCTGTTCAAAGTGGTTTAGTCATCAAGAAATCATTGGAGAACCAGTGATACACCCAAGGGCAAGGAAATGTTTCAAAAGTGCTGGTGGACAGAACACAACAGTTGCAGAAGTTTGGCGGTTCAAGAGCACACAAATAAATAATTCTTTATTTAAACATTACTTTTACCCCAAATAGTACTTCTTGTACAAATGTCAAACCTTGGTTATATGCAACTTTCATTTCAGTGAAAATGACCTCAAGTCAGTGTGCTTTCTGCATGTACGTTTAAAATTTTCTACACTTAGGGAAGAACTTGTTGGTAATGTTATTCCAGTGTTAGCTAATATGTCAATGTATATTAACATGATTGCATATTTCTCCATGATGCATATTTAAAAAGTGCTGATTGGTGTAATTATATGCAGGAACATGGGTAACATGGGTTAACTTTGCATCAACAGTCTCTAAATTCCTGCTGTATTAATTATTATCAACTACTAACATTTTTATGTGCAAATATTACTGAATATTTGGTAGATAGTCAAGGTATTCCTTGCTGTCTTTATTTATATGGATATTCCTGCAATTACTGTTGGATTATAACTGTAAGGCATGGAACATCGTTAATAAACAGACTCCATCTCCTCTGGCTCTAAGGTGCCTGATGGTCTGTTAGTATTTACTGTTGGACTGAATAAGGACTAAATATAGGTAGTGATTTTTTCTTTTTTCTTTGTTTGTGTAGAACCCCGGTGTGGGTGTGCGCAGAGGAAGACTTGGGAGGCAGGCAGAATGTCAGCAGCACTTGGGGCTTGCATTTATAGTCACTGCATTTTTCAGCGAGCTTTTTTTTAGAATAAAAATTTATAGAGACCAATGTGAATATGCTAAACAAGGAGGGCAACACAAAACAGAGCCCAGAAAAAATTGAGGCCTTAAATGGTGCTACATAGAGGTCTCTTCAGGGACTTCTTTATAGACAATATGAAAAACCTCCTGTAAGGCATGATTAAATGTGTAATACAGGTTTGGAAGAAGACATGAGTGATTACAAAAGCGTGTTCTTGTACTCCTTCTATGTTAGGCACTTTTTGAGTATTTTTGAGTATTTTAACTTGGGAAGTTGGGGAAATGTCAGCAGAGCTCAAAGCTTGCCACTTTTTTAAATACACTTTATAGTGTATTTTCCAAAACTCAACCAAAAAGAGGTACACCAATGAAAAAAAAAGGGATGTTGCTAGCTTGTGTCTTTTGCCCCGTTCAGTTTCAAGGTTCACATGCACACTCTGTGTTTGTGTGTGTATGTGGCTTGCAAGCTCCACCAGCTATATCTCTCTCTCGCCAGTTATGAGAGTCACTGGAAGCACAAAGAAACACAAAAAACGTAGACTGGAAATAATAAGACATCAATAAGAGATGTAAGAATCATCACGCATTACCTGCCAGTTCAACTCGCCTGTTCTCCGTCCGCAGCTGACACTGTGCCAGATTCCAACAAGTGCCAGATTCCAACAAGTAATGCGTTTTGGTATCATTCATGCTGTGAAGCCATTCTCGATCATCCTGTACTTGGTCTCCCTCACTGAAAGCTTCTGGCTGATGTACAGCACAGGGCATGCCTCCTTCTCCACCACCTGGAACAAAACAACCCCTAGCACTCTGTCTGACGCATCATTCTGCAGAACAAAAGAGTAAGAAAAGTCAGCAGAATGGTTTAATTCCTAATAATTCATTTGTGGAGAGTGTGTGACATAAATGACATGCGCTGATCAGTCAGGATCTCTTTCTAGGATCTGGACTCAGCAGATTACTCAGAAGAGTGAATCTGTGACACTACGTGCTGAGATGTTGTGAAGAGACACTGCTTCCAGAGATCGTGTTGCATAGTCCACTATGACTAACACAAAGTGATACCCTCACATGCACCTCTCTAATGGCCATACCAATTCTTTCAAAGGGGACCTCAATTAATGGTAATGGGCGCAATGGTGCTTTTAGGGTGGCCTGCAGATTCACCAGCTGGCATTTGCTACATGACTTACACCAACTGCATACATCACCACGAAGGCCAATAAAAATGAGCCATTAGATGGTTCCTCTGCCATGGAACTATAATGAGTTGCCTGGAATAACATGTCTTTAATAACCAAAAAATAGGGCTAGATGAGTGCAAGTTCTGGCTAGCTTATTTGACCATTGATTACTCTCACGTTGTCAAAGGCTTGGGGACTCATCACTCATCTGTTCCAAGGGGAAATCCTAGAGGAAATCCAATGAAGTCAGGTCAGTGACCTTCCCATTTCTCCAAGTCATGACACAGCACAGATGTTGATGGCCCTGGCACCGCCTCCCCAGCCAGAGCTGCATGCACCCCACACCTCACTGCACTGTGGCAGGAGACATTGACCATTATATATATATTTTTAACATTTTCTTAAACCCTGGCCAGTTTGTTCCCAAAATAAGTGGATGGGTGAGGCTGGGACTAACCAGTACCTCGATGTTATGCATTTGGTCCCAGAAATGTATTAATATGGGCACATATTCCCTCACCAAATGTGCACTTCCCAAAGCCTTTCACTGAATCAGGCTTTGGTGGACAGAGGTGTACTGTTTTTGTGTACTCCCTTATATGCTTATAATGTGTACTCTCTTATATTCCCTTATATACTCACCGGTATGAGGTATGTTCCTACTTGATCCGTGGAGGCCTGAGGCATGTCAGGGATCCGAATTAGAGTTCCCACCTCTATGAGTGAACACTGATCCCCAGCTTCCCCACGGCACCAACAAACCTGCCTGGGCTTTGCCCCAGCTCTGGTCAGCATGGGATGCTCCCCCTGTGGAGAGAGAGGGATAAACCATGGGGAGATATTAGATAGGCAGGGGAGGAAAAGTGAGGTGGAAACTGGGGGTTGGTTTCGGGGAGCTGTAACTGGGGGATGGGGATGTCTGGACCACTGCCAAGTGATCCTCTGCCAGCTACACGGCTTCGTCCAGGGACATGGGCTGGTGGCACTGAACACAACCTGCTGTTCCTGTCTGGAGTCGAGTGATGAATTACTAGAATACCACCAGCTCGATGATTTGTTCCACATCCCACTCCTCCTTCCTCAACCACTGGTGACAAGAGTCCTTTAGTTGCTGTGAGTTGGTGAAGGGGTGACCTGTGGGGCGACGAGTAGTTGAAGAGACATTTGTGGCCGAGGCTGCTGGGGGGAAAACTGGGTTTCCCTGATAGCAAGGGAGTTGCAGAGACCATTCCTCCTCTGGCCATTCCCAAACAGCTGACACATGCTTAAAATGCTCCAAGACGGCCTCCAGATTGTCCAAGCTTGTGGCTTTTTCCCCGTTCAACTTCAAGGTTCATATGCATGCTGTGTGTGTGTGTGTGTGTGTGTGTGTGTGTGTGTGTGTGCAGATATACCAGCTATAGCTCTCTTTTGCCGGTTACGGGAGTCACTAAAAGTGCAAAGAAACACAAATAAGTAGACTGGAGATAAGACATATGTGAGAATCATCACGTGTTACTTGCCGGTTAAACCCACATCTTCTCTGTCCGCAGCTGATGCTTGTTTGTTTTAATGTCATAGTGTGTCATTACTTTCATGCTGAGTGAAAATACAGAAGAGCAAACTTACACTTAGTGGCTGACTATGCTCCCAAATCAGCCCTGTGCTAATGCTTTAATCTTAAATGTGGAAGAGTGCAAATCTCAACAGGCAATGTTAAAAATAATCTATGTCATATCTATGAATCTTATGTCTTTTTGTGAGGATAATCTTGTGAACTATTTGTGAGGATACTAGATAGGGTATTCAGCTCCATTATGCTATATTTTATCTAGAGTGCATGATAGAAGTTAGCTGATTTTACATGAATCATATGGAAGAAATGTATGACCAAGTTACATAGCAATAAGAAATTGTTACTTTAATAAATAAAAATGAAGGTGAACAATTAATTTGTTTTAAACTACTTAAATAATCTGACTTTTAAATCCAACATTAAAAGGACTTTTGAGAAAATGTGAGAAACTCTGGCAGAGACAACACAATTGCCTACTGTGTTGCAGAGAAGCAATTCCAGCCAATGGCATTAATCAGGATGTCTGTTCGATCTGTCAATGGTATACACTATTTTTAGCTACACCCATGTGTCCTGGTTCAGCTCGCATGATACGTGGGCTAGGGGTAACCATATTCAGCACAGGTACTTAAGTATGGCATGGCTTGTTGTTGAAAATAGTGATAACATGGAGGATTATGGGTCATTTGCTGAGCTGAACTGTTCAAACCACTAATTCAGTATTTCACAGTGTAGAAATTGTATGAAGAATTTGCAAACCATGTCATCTGAGCACAAAAAGTATTATTTATTTTGAATGAATAGCCCACCCATCTTTGTCAACCTTTAATATTATGAACATTCTTGTGTATGGATAGGGAGGGAAAGTGTCAAAAAAAAAAGAACATTACAAATTTTTTTCTGCCCGACTGCTGTTTATCTTAAATTGCTTGTGTATCTGGTTTGTAGAGATAGGCTCTTATCTGTTATTGAGAGGTGGGCTGAGGTGGGCTGTGTCTGGTATCCAGCAGAGTGGCTCATCTCATGGCTGAAGTGTGTTGCCACATCATTGGTGCATTGGTGCATCATTGAAGCACTAGCCACTTCATCCCTCACTAAAGCTATGTAACTGAAATACACTAACCCATACACACTTTGTTCATGGAAATTACCAAGGTATGTATGGGGTAGTGTATAGTGTTTTGCTTTTCCCTTGTCCATGTTTGAAGATCATTAACCCTGGTAGACTTAATGGAGTACTTTAGCATTATTTAATCATTTAGTGACATTTTTTTTAATCACTTTGTGCATCAATAGTTGCAACACATCATGGGCCACATTCACACCTGGCAACAAGTCAAAAATCAAAATTTACCTGAAATGTATTTGTATTCAGTTGATTTTTATTCAGATTCAGAAGTTGGTTTACTGGGCACACCATTCAGAGTATGCAAATTACCTGCATGTAGTTCACTCTTGACAGATTTTTTGTTAAGTGGAAGTATCAGAGACTGCTGCCTACAAACACAAGTACTCACCTTTAAAACTTGAAAAAAAAAAACAAACTCAAGGGTAGAAAATTAATTCTTTTTTTCTGTCTGTCTGTCAAATAGGAGGGGCAGCATGGTGGTGCAGTGGATAGCACTGTGGCCTTACAGCTCCAGAGTCCTCTGCTCAATCCTGTCTGAATGGAGTTATGCATGTTCTCCCAATATCCTTATGGAAGGTGTGAATGGTGCCCTGCAATGGATAGACCTTCCATCCAGGATGAATTCTCCTGCCTTGTACCCAGTGTTGCAGGGCTAGTCTCCAGATACACTGCAGCCTTGAGCAGGATAAAGTATTCACTGAAGATAAAAGAATGAAATGTAAAAGGATACAAAATAAAAGCAAGAGACAATTTAAATTTTAAAAAATACAAAAGACTAATATGATGAGATATGACCAAGACAATGCCAGGCATTGAAATATGTCTTATAGAATGCTAGTATATTTCCAATATATTGCTGCATGGATACTTGTAATTGTAATTTTCACATTAATCACTGCATTTTGCATATTGTTTTTTTATTATTTTCCTATTATTTTAATATTTTTATACCATGTCCTAATCATGCATGCTAATGGTGCACTACTTAATGATGTCATGAGATATTAACTGAAGCCATGAAATTGTAGTGTGTTTTATCATGCTTTTAATGAACTATTTTAAATAACTGTGTAGGCTCTGTTCTCCGCTGATTCTGTAGAATAAGTACAGTTACACTGTGGTGACAGGGATCAGTTTGGCAATGCATGGACAGACCCATAGCACTCAGGAATGTCAGTCATGTTGATGTGCACATCATCCAGAAAAAAAATAAAATAAATAAATAAATAAAATAAATAAAGATACTCACTGTAATGTATATGGTGGTAAATTTTTGATGCTTAGGCACTGCTTTGTAATATTTTAGTCCAAAACTTGTTAATCTTTGATAGGAGGTTGAAACTTGAGTGTAGATGGATATTTAAACAAGATAATGATCTCAAGCATACATCCAACTCAACCAAGAAATGGTTGCAGGAACACAAAACAATGGTTTGAAATGGCCATATCTTACCTCTTTGGATTTGAGCAATATTAAAAACAGGTGTCCTGAATCAAAGAGGGCAGTCCACATGCACAAACCTGAGCTTATAATGGAGCTTGAAATCTATCCTTCATCTAAATGGAAAAGTGTCATAATACAGGAAGTAGTTCAAAATGTCATTCTCTTTAGGGAAGCCTTCACCACATAGTAATTGTATTTTGAAGAAAACTATTTTTCATGCATATCCTGTATAGGTAGAGCTGGACACGACCCTCTCATGATTTCACCTTGCACTAAATATCAGGTTGACAGTGTGAAGAGGAACATATTAAGTGGTTAAACCCATTACCCAGCTCAAAATCCTGTCACTGGTTTCGGAATGCTGAGAAAAAGGCAACACAGATATCAAAATCTGTGTGAATCTATAACTCCAGTATCTCATAGGATTTTTACTGCCAGCAAGAACAGCACAGCAAGAGAATCACAACACCAACAGGCCTGTATGTTTTAGGACAATGAGAGAAAAAGGGTGAACCCAGAGGAAAACCACACAAACATCAGAAGAACATGCACAGAAACTCCACACAGGCAGTAACCTGGGCTCAGGACCCTGGAGCTGTAAGGCAGCAATGCTACAGTGATGTTTTTAGATCATTTTTTCGATTTGAAACACAATTTTCTGTGAACTTGTGAAATAATGATGAACTATTAGGCATCTATTTGTTCCTCTACTTTGTGACTCCCTAAACCTACTCTCTGGGTCAAAACAAAATCAGCAGCTAATGCAGCTTCTTCTTACTGAGAATTTATCTCATGTTCACTAATCTGTGTAGCTATCTGATTAGAAACGTAATTCTTAAACAACTCTATTACAGTCAAATCTGATAAATCATTCAATGTAATAACAGTTCCAAAAAATAACAATTAAAATGTATTATTTAATCTTTAATAAATTCTAGATTTAACCACTGCATATATGTCTAAGGTGTAGAAAAGTATATGCATCCTGAGCATTACCTGTGAGAAAATATTGTAACAACAAAGTACGATCAGAATCGAACCAGTCTTTAATATCCACTATATGTTCAAAAAGGGAAGAAATCTGGATAATTTTCTTTAAATGAATTGCTATATTACTATGAAAATTCTCTGCTCTCAACTACTATGAGCAAGTTTACTCTCATTTAACAACTTTTGTAATACTCAAAATCAAGCTTTGTTTTATCCATTTCACATTACGCAGTTCAGATTCGTTTAAGGCAGTACAGTGGTACAGTGGGTACTATTGCTGCCTCACAGCTCCAGGGTCTCAATCCTGATCTCAAGTTTCTATCTGTGTGAAGTTTCTGTGTACGTTGTCCTTATAGGTTCATCTCCTCTTTCCTGCTACTTCTCAAAAACATGCCAGTAGGTGGATTGACTATGCTAAATTTCCTCTAGGTGTGAATGTTTGTGTTAATGTGCATGTGCATGGTGCCCTGTAATGGACTGGCATCCCATTCATGGTATATTCCTACCTCATGCCTATTGATCCTGGGATAGGCTCCAAATCCACCATGTCCCTGACGAGGATAAAGTAGTTAATGAAATTTAAAGAATGAATGAATGAACTGTATATTCTTATGTTCAGTTTATAAGAAAAATAAGAGTTTATAACAAAAGTAACACGTTCCATTGGACAAATGCCATCCCATTTAGGGAAACCTACAGACTATAATCCTATTTTCTCTTTCATAAAAATGTAGTAAGCATTATAAAGATTTTTGAGGGTTGCACATGAAAGATTACAATTTTATGAATAGGTTTAGTAGGAAAACACGAATTTTACTTCCTGTCATGTGATAAGGCCACGTCATATCTACTTTCTTTGAATCAAAGGTAAAATTTATATATTTACTGCACATTGTTTTATTTATGTTTATATTTATTAAATTGGGGATGTCACTAGAAAAACTCAAACAGAAGGGAATTTGTAATTTGAACTCTAGTTCTTTTGTTTTTTATATTGACAGAAAAATTAAAGTGGTAATATTTTAAACATATTCATTTATATTAAAATATCAATATTTTTCATCTTTAAATTAATGAAATATTTCACTCAATTCAATGAAGGGTTAAACTGTATTTTTCCAGTTACACTTTGTTCTCAGTGGCCAAGGTTAAAGTGGCCAGAGTCTGCCATCAAAAGCAATTCATTAACTTTGCATTTTTTGGATTTATTCAAAATATTGGAAATATTAGAATGTATAACTTTAAGTAAATATATTAAATTCTGTTGTTGGTTGGTTAATTGTAAATTCACATATTTCTAAAGTGACTGACGTGTGTTTCTGAGTGTTTTTGAGCTGTTGATTTTGTGAACAAGATTAGTTTTGCTGTTCATTGCATTCAGAGTGCTATTTGTTAGAAATGTATTACTTTTTTTTACCTTTTTTTTGCTTTTTACTTTTTTTACTGTCACTTTAATACATTTTACATGTGACTGTTTAGCTACATTTTAAGATTTAAATATAGATCATTTTACATGTTTATTTAAATTTGTTTTTAAATGTTAGGAAATGTAGTGAATATTTTTTTTCTGTTCATTGCATTCAGAGAGCATTCAGGTATTTTGTGAAATTTTTACATACTGTTTTCAAGCAGGACCCTTTGTTGTTAATAATCTTTTTCCCCCAAATAAAAAGGTTAAAGCTTCATAAGTGACATTGCTGACTATTGTGAAATAGTACTTCAGCATTTACAAGATATTTGTTCACTGGCAACAAAATTTGGCATGAATTCAAATCTAGTTTTCTTTAAAACCCACAGACATTTTGAGAAAAAAGGGTTTTCACAGCAAATATTGACTTTATTTCATTTACTACTGTATACTTATGCTGTTTATAGTAGATATTTATGCAGAAAACATGTTTATTTCTTACATTTTGAAGGGGTCTTTGCTTTACTGCATTTCTTTACATGTTCCTAAGACTTTTGCACAGTCCTGTATGTCTGGAAATGCATTTATTTAAACAAATTGTATGATGAGGTACTCAGAGCACCAAATGCAGTTTAATTGATTGTCATTAGTTCTTAGTTTCATGGCCAAGGTGGCGGGAAGGTTTCATATTTCTCTCCATCACACAAAAGTTTAAAAGGCTTCACAATAATTTTCTAACGCAGTTTTTATTCTGTCCTTTGTTTGTCCTTTAGGCTTATCCAAAGTCAAAGCCTTGCATGTAAGGAATTGACTTGCCCCTTACGTAAACAGCATGGAATGATTTTCTGCTTAAGAACCCTTAGGTTTTCATTGTGCTTTACAATGGCATCAACCGGGCATTGTGAGTCAAGCCGCTGCCCTGTCATTTGGTAGAGTGGGTGCTTAACTTGATAAGGCATAGGGATATTCAAGCGAAATAAATCATGTGGGACTTGGTAAGAATGCCAAATTCTTTTTAGTATAGCTGGTCACACTACTTTAGAAAATGTTTGAAAAGTTTGTGTAATGTTAAAAACTTAATGTTTATATAATGTTAAAAATTAACATCAAAAAAAAAATAACACATGACATAAATCTTCCACAATTCTGACAGACAACAAGATGGCTGCTCGGGCCATTTACTCTAGTTGTCTTTAAAATAATTTTAACAAATATTAATAAAATACTCATTTAACCTCAAGAAAACAGTTTATTTATTGTACAGGGTTTTATTAAATGGTTTTCAAGGCAACGACTTCCATGAGTATTTGGTGAATTATTTTGTGAAATATTAACTTGACCAAAAACGTAACTATTAATAATTTTTTAAATACTGAATTAGCTTGGGGTGGCATGGTGGCACAATGGGTAGCGTTGCCACTGCATAGATCCAGGGCTCCTGATTTGATCCACACCTCTGTACTGTCTGTATGGAGTTCCACATTTTCTCCCTGTGTCTGCATGGCCTTCCTCTGGGTTGTTCAGTTTCCACCAACCTCCCAAAAGCATGCTGGTAGGTGGAATGGTGGCTGTAATTTGCCCCCTAGGTGGGAATATGTATTTGAATGTGTGCGTCCCATCCAGGGTGCATATATGATCCTGACAAGGATTAAATGGTTACTAATGATGGATGAATGAATGACTGTATTAGCTTGATAGCTAGTATTCTAGTCACAGTTTAATAGCTCCAGTTACCTTTATTTCTACAATGAGGATTTTACAGCATCACATTCCTTAGTTGCAGGATCGACCTCCACAATTGTTCTGACATATAAACAAGCATTACTGTGGATTAGGTACAAAGATCTCCATGTAATGTATCTGTATTTATTTGAACTGATGTATACCATTTAAGAGTTGGAGTAGATGGAGGTTAAAGGGACAATATGGAAAGTCTAACTTCCTCAGTGTTCGGGTCACCTGAGTGGACGGCAGGCAATTAGTGCTGTAGATGTGGAAAGTGCCAGTCAAGGCCTTTGTTCTGTTCTTGAGTCTGTACACATAGCTACTTATTTTGATTATCTGTTTCAGGGGATTCAGGCTTATGCAGAACAGCATCAAATGGTGCACCTACAGCATTGCATTTAGCCAATAGACAAGTGCCAAATGCCTTCAGTATTGGTATATTAACATGAGATAATATGGTACTATGATATTGTTTTAGAAATCCACAGAATTATGAACTTTTAAACTATACTGTTTTTATAAAAAACATTATAGCAATTTCCCAAAATAATTTAACATCTATACTGCCAGGACTCTTACTGTGTTATATGGTACTGGATGGTTCTCTTGATGAGCTGCAAGGGGATGTTTATCTCATCAAGAAGCATAGTGATATTTTGTTGAAGCTTCTTTCATCGCATGTTGTTGTTAATTTAACCCAGAACTGATTCTGGAGAAGAAACAACAGCCACCTACACAACAAACCCAAGCAAACAAGGTTTAAAAACCCTAAGGTTTAAAAACCCTTAGTCTTTAGACTTCTTTGGAAGATGTCAACTAGCTGTTCATAAACACCCAGACATCCTGGGCCTTACATTTGACAGCATTAAACTAGAGAGTCCTGGGAGAGTATGTGTGTACAAGTCACAGGTTTGGAGTATCATGGAATATGCAACACTTTCTTGGATGGGTGCCTCAACAACATCTCTGGCAGCCCTGGATAACATCCAAAGGAAAGCAATTGATATCATAGGTCCTTCACAAGAAAGTAAATTTATGCAAAGCCTTCAATACAGGCGACAAGTAGCAGCTGTGTCTGCTCTCTATAAGATGCACTCAGACCATTGCCCCCTATACTTATAGGCTCTGCGTCCACTCCATATACCTTATGTTAAACTACTAGAGGGAATGTCTTGACACCCCAGCATGCTCTGTCCATTCCAAGGGCCAGGACCCATTAATTTGATAGATGATTTCTCCACACTGCTGTAAAGATTTGGAATAGTTTGCCTCCTGATATTGTTGGGTGTGCATCTTTTGGCAATATACTTTTAAATTACTTTTAAAACTCGAGCATATTTCTACTTGGTAAATAATCATGTTTGACTGAGCTGCTATGAACCATTTGATTTGCCTCCCATGGCTCCTCTTCATGAGTCTGTTGGCCTACAGACCAACTATATTGCTGAATGTGCAGCCTCTCTATAGGCCATATTGATGATGACCACCAACCAGTGCGCCAGCCTCTGTATAGACAACAAACCCCAGTTCATGTTCTACTTCATGGCAGATTGACAGTTGAACTGCAGATAAGATGACCAGCATCTGGTTTAAATAGTTCCACTGGATGGGTATCAGAAACAGCAATGAATGCTACAGGCTCACCTTCATAGAATACTGTAACATCAGAAATCGTGGGATTCAGCCACAAGGTCCCCTCAGAGTCATCTGGCCACTAATGCATGCAAGGCAAGATTATCACCAGAGCATGTAATTCTCTGACTCTTTCTCTGAGGTGATTGAGCACAAAAAGGCAGTTTTCAGAGATACACGTTGTTTCATTTCATCATCATGCATAAGCGTTTAATCACACAATGTGTTCCATGTAGAGGACTCCATATAATACAAAAATTTAACATCACTTCCTTCCCACATTGTTAGTACCCATAAAAGAAGATGGACTAACCTTAACTCCTAAAGCCCAATTTAACCCCTGCTTTTATTGACTTTCCCAAACAGTCCTGGTGGGTTGCAGACTTTTTGGACAAGTTTAAGGAATTAAAACTAAATATCTTTAAAAAAACACTGATGTACTTTATTACCTGCACACAGATCTTCTCCTTCCTTATGGCTTCCTTGAACTGTTTCCGATGTTTGTGACAGGTCGATTATTCATATTTTTTTTTATATCCTGGCTGCCCCCGCTGTCATCTTACGTTTCTGTCTTTCTCTCTGCTGTCCCTGTGGCTTATTCACTTGCCTGTCCGCTTTCTTGTCCTAATCTCACTGAAAATGAAAGAGACGTCCTTGCTTTCACTAAAAGTTATTCAGGGAAAGTAAAAACGCACTTACATGCCATGCCATTGCTAAAATGCAATTTTATTTTTTTATTTCATAGTGGAAAGCTTGCATACTTTTCAACAATGTGAATTATTATTATTGGACTTTTATTGCAAGAGTACTACAGTAAACTGTATTAAGTTTTCTCTTGTGCTTTGTGGAGAAAAACTTAATACACAGGCAATGTGTATTTATCTTCTTATTTAAAACCTCCCCACCTTCTCCTTCCCACATTTTCCTTCACTTTCTTACTCAAAAATGTTTTATAATGGCTAAATAAAAAATAAATTTGTATATTTCAGCTGTTATCAAAATTGATGATGATCATTCTACTTTAATTCTTAATTTCCCTTTCTGTTAAGACTTTTTTTCTTGGTGTATGCAATAATAATAATAATAATAATAATAATAATAATAATAATAATAATAACGATAATAATAACGTATATTTAAATGTAATTTTTCATAAATTATTGCTTTAAAAGTGTTTATATTTATATATTATATTTAAATTTAGTCTCAGTGGTATTCAGTGTTTTTGTTTGTTTGTTTGTTTGTTTGTTTGTTTGGCTATTGCTAATGAAGACAAACTGAAAAATTCGATCCACATTGTAACACATTATTACTGAGCATTCATATGAGCAAGGAATCTAATTCAGCATAAATATATTTAAAGAGATATAAAAAAACAGTAAAACTAAAACAAAGAATGGAAATAAACAATTTGCTTACCAGCATGCAACAGCTGAGCTAATATTTACTCCAGAAAATATTTTATGGACCTAGAATTTAATCATTATAATGACGGCGATCCTTTTTTTTTCCACTTTGTTTTATATAATGTTTAAGTACAGTATGTCTTGCCATTTGCTTGCCAATTAAATTGCTAAATGTTATTTAATTTAATAGTTTTACATTGAATTAATATTAAGAAATTATCTTGAATTAATGAGTATTCACCATTCTCTCAAAATAACTGATCATATAACTCGTTGGAATTGTAATAAGTGTATTTGCATTTCCTCTTTAGCCCCATAATAAAACTCTGAAAATTGTTCCCCACTTTTGTCATGTGTTTTCTCATAATGTTTCCATTTATATGTGAAATATGGTATCATTTGAACATTTTTGTTTAAGTGCAGTATTTTTTTTATGCTACTTCATAAATAACTTTGTCTTTACATTAGACACTAAAAGCCCTTGTCAAACACTGCATAGACACTCATCTTCCTTTGTTTTTATTTTTCTGCCCTTGACAGGCAGACATAGGTGTGTGGAGATTAAAAAAACGGCTTTTTCTAAAACTACTTTTGCCTTATCTGGGCCTCTCACATTTCAGCCTCTGTTGCACTGTCACCATTACTCGCCCCCATCATGTGAAGTGAATGCTCCAGAAATCAATACACTTGAGAGCTGGTTAGAGCTCCTTCATCTTTGGCAGTTGATGATTTGAATGGATGAATAATTCATCCTTTTAGAAAGCAGCCAGGGAGGAGATGGTGAAAGAAGTGCTTCACCTTATCGCTCTTCATCTTAGAGACTGTGCCGTAATGCAATTCTGAACATTTAGCACTTAATGGTGTGGCGGTGAAGGAACATGATCTCGGCTCATTAGGGCCATCTTTAACCGTCACACACAAAGACACTGTCCCCTTACTCCAATGTAAGGACACTAGTAGGGGACATGAAACATGAGGATGGAGAGAGAAGACTATTGTTTAAAGCCTGGATGTGACGGTAGGGAGCAGGCCTAATGGGTAGTTCTGTGTGAACTGTAAACACATCTCTGATTGCAAGTTCCAAAACAAACACTTCATTAGTCAGAGAAGCGCTAACAATTGGTTCAAAGAAATGTAAATTGTATGCAGCCCCTTTCTGTCTTTTTAATACATACTGTACATCCAATGCTGATGTAAGATTTTAAAATCTGCATAAAAGAACTTAAATATGAGCAAATATGAGCATTATCCACATATAAAAATCTGTGAAGAGTACACAGGAAGAAGAAGCGTGAAATAAGTGCCTTTACCCTGGATGTTCAGGAAAAGTTTGACGCAATACATCATGTCATTTGCAGTTAATTAAACACTGAAGAAATATTAAAGGATGGCTTAAAAATCAGCTCAACAGAAAATAATATTTTCTCCTCCAGGCAGTCTCTACATAATATGACAGCAGACTTGTGACAGAAAAACCTTGATAGTCAAATCATGAAACTCACTCTCTGTCTGCTGTCTTGATTTTCAATAGTAGGGCCAGTTCTTGGCATAGGCAATGTAGGCAGCTTCCAAGCTCTGCAACTAGAAGAAGGCGCTATTTTACCAAGCCTTCAGTTGTACCATTGCTGCACTATACAAAGTGGAGCATGGATACACTATAGCCCTAGTTCAGAAAGGTTACGTGGTATACCTACAAACAGAAATAAACTCCACCACAGACAGAGTGGTGACTCTGTGGTTAAGGCTCTGGGTTGCTGAGCAGAAGGGCAGGGGTTCAAGCCCCAGTGCTGCCACTGTTGGGCCCTTGAGCAAGGCCCTTAACCCTTGCTCCAGGGGTGCTGTATCATGGCTGGCTCTGTACCCAGCTTCTTAACAAGCTGGAATATGTGAAGAAAAGATTTTCACTGTGCTATAATGTATATGTGGCAAATAAAGGCTTTTAAATATACTGTTTTTGTCATAAATTAGTTAAGATAAACACAACACCCCACCACCATAGACATTGATAACTTGTTGCAGTAACCTTGAAACCTACCGTAGGTCTATACATAATAAATTTAAAAAAAACAACAACACCGTATTGAAGACTTATCTATCTTATCCAGAGTGAAGTCTCCATAAATAAATACATCGTCATACTGATTCAGTGGGTAATGGACTAAAAGTACTATCAGTCTAAAAGCTCTGTTGGGGCAACAAAAAACAAAGTGCTAATTTAAGTACATCATGAAGAGGTAGATCTTTAGAGGTCATTTAAAGAAAGCCAGTGACTCAGCTGGGAAGTCCATTCCACCATCTAGGTGCCAGGACAGAGAAGAGCCTTGATGCATATCTTCTTTGTACCCTGAAAGATGGTGGGTCCAACTGAACATCGGAGGGAGCCTGGTGCAGTGCGGGGTGTGATAAATGTGACTGGTATGGTCTGAAAATTCAGCAGGAAGTGGAATCACTTTCTTATCCCATAAGAATCTTTTTGACTTTTTTCTACCCGAGTAAAACAGAAGGGACATTGGGTTCTCTTGACAAGAGTTCATATAATGTTTAACTGCAAATATGTGACAGAACTATTTGTGTAGCATGGAAGTCTAAAAGAGAAAAACACGCTTTAATGTAAAATTTGTAAAATTGCTGCTGAGAACCACTGCATAACCGTCGCAGGTGTAAAGACACATATTGATTATTATAGAAGTTTGAGGCTCATAACAACATTGAGGAAGTGAAGCTTGCCTTGGACGCCAAATATGTTAGGTCCCACCCTTATTTTTTGTCATTGTAGAGAAGTGAACAGTGACTACTACGTGCCATTTACAATAATTGATTGGTAATTTAATCTGTGATGATCCCTAGGAAAATGTTCCCTGATGAACAATTAGAAAGGTTCACATGGCTGAGCTACATATGCACAATGGCTTTTTAATGAGCCTAATCCAAACATTATGCTTATTTTTCCACCATCACAATAGATTGTTGGATTCTCAATAAGGAAATGACTCAGAAATGATTACATTCAACTTCCAGGCGCCTACTGTAACATTAGTACAAGTCTTTTTGCTAAATAATAAAACTACAACAGGTCAGCTTGGTCACTGACTTTTGCACACGTATGGGTATATGAACTCTTGTTTAAAGAACACCTTCTATTTTGCTTGGGTAGAAGAAAACGGTTTACTATTGGACAAGAAAGAGATTCTGCTTCCTGCTGAATTTTTAGACCATACCAGTCGCATTACCATGAATGCTTCTGGCCTTGTTAGTACGTCCTTTGCTAGACCATACATGCCAGGGGGATTTGGCTTTGGAGGCAGCGCATGGAACGGCCTGACGTGATGAGATGTGCTACAGTGAGCAGGGAAATGAAGATCACTGCGGAGGGGAGGTGGAAAGGATGGTGCTCATTTCTCACTCACCACTCTCTCTTTTCCTCCTGCTTGCCCTCCCCAAAACCTCTTTATAATCTCCCCCAATCGGAAAAGTCATCACTGTATTCGGTGGAGCGACATGGACTTATTCACCATGGATCCTGCTGCCTTTGCTCCTTCTTCCCAGCCTTCTGCCTTTAATCTGTGAAGCTCAGAGTGTTCATGTTTCTTCACAAAATAAACACCCTCTAATAAAGACTTGGCTGCATTTGCCTTTGTATCGTCTTGCATGACTATTTGAAGAATAGAGTGCCTTGGAGACCTGTGACTGATAAAAAGAAACAATTTTTCATTCATTGAGCATATCCAAGGGATGTAAATAGTGTGATGATAGGGCTGTCACACGTTTGTAAGAGATCATGCCATGACAGAGTCAGCTAACGTTTCCTATTGAGATGTGTCTATTCTGGAAGGAAATGGGAAATGATCATCAGAGATGACAGATAACTAAAGTGCTCATTAAGATTTAACACATTCTCAAGTGAGGATGATGCGAACATCCAAGGCCAAGTTTGCAAGGCATTATCTAGGCCGTGATCATATGACTCTCAGGAAGAGGATGTCAAGTCATGGAAACTTTGACAGCGGAAGCTTATTTTTGTGCCATCTCAGACACCTGATACCATCCATAACTCTGATTATAATACAGAATTTGAGTTTAGAAGACATTGCAGGCTTCTGTATAAATGCTAGACTTTTCAACAATTAAATACTTTGATCTGCACAAAAGGTCTGACTTGAAAAGACATCTACACTTTTCTAGAAATGCTAGATTTTATAATGATAAAGCTAGAGAACCATTCCAACTGCAAGGTGTGTTTGTGTTTTTTTGTGTGCGTGTTTTTGTTTTGTTTTTTGCCTTTTTCAGTCAGGTAAGTCTAAAACAATCTACAGTGTACAACTTTGCAATATTCATGATTGCATAAGATTGCATACTTATGTGACTATTTATGACTATACAGTATCCATGACTGTATGTGTGAGATCTGTTTGAATGGGTCCAAATACTTCCTGCTATTTTAAATAGTTCACATTGATAAATAATCCATGCTGGATTTGGACCTCTGCCAACAGAATTCTTGTGGAAAAATTTAGAAGCTATGAGGCACAGGGGGCTGTGTCACCTTATAAAGCAAGCAACTTGCTAATGACTTTTTCAGGAACTAATTTTCTGCATTGAGGCACAGCCCATAAAAGGAGGTTATTTCGTCCATCCAGGGATAGATAGAGATTTAACTGCCTTCTCTGTTTATTGTTTTCCACTGCAGAATTTTTACAAATTGTACACAGGATGCACATTTCTGTGCTACCAGCATTGCAGATTTATATTGCCCCTTGACTTTGTGGCTCTCAAAATATTTTGATTCAGTAAATAGGAAGTTATTACAAAGCTGAGACCTCTGTTAAAATGACATAATTTATAATGACATATTTGCTTGACCAAATAATCAAAAATAAAATATATGATTGCTAAGTTGTCACTAGAATATTGTTATTGCCAAGAATATGAGGATCATTTTACCCAACACTACTGTGCTTACAGGTGTAGCTGATGCTGGGGATGCTGAGACATGTCCCACCAATTTTTGATATGACAATTTTTGTCCCCCTCATTTCTTTTTTAAAGTGCAGCCCACTAAATCATTTTATATCATTTTTATATAATATTTTAGATCACTGTAAAATTTTTATTCATGGTGTTTCTCATAAGTATGTAAGGGAGGAGGCACAGTGAAAAATGCAGCTGGATTCAGCCTTAAATGCACCTGCGTCTGAAAATACTAAGGCTGTAGCTCATCACACAAACTGCTCTGGGGACAACCTACTACACGCACTCTGCAAGGAGCTCAAATTGGGTTTTAAAAGCTGCTGTAAAATGGTGGAAAAGGTCAAGAATAGAGTCATCAAAATGTGTTGGACTAAAGAGGATGTATAACATAATGTAACAAATATAATGTGAAAACAAAGTTCTCATTAGTTTTTTTTTTCTCAATTGCTTAGATATGCTGCCAGAAACACTAACTTTATTCTCAAACCCCTAAGCAAGATTCTCAAAACAGTAGACACGTTTTTTTTATTACACTATACTTTGTCTTTTATGATCCGCCACGCCTACTTAGATCAAAAGGTGCAGGCTATTTGTTGGTACCTCGAATAGTGCGGGCTACACCTGGGGGTAGAGCTTTCTCTTGCACAGCCCCACAGTTATGGAACAGCTTTCCACTTAGTGTTCGGGGCTCAGACACAGTCTCAGTGTTTAAGTCTAGGCTGAAAACATATTTGTTTAGTCAAGCCTTCTGTGAATAGTTTTTTCTTAGGTACAGGGGCAGGTCTGGAGGGTTCACAGGCATAGAGTGTTGTGGGGAACTGGGATGTTTGGATGCTGTCGCCCCCCCACTCTCACACGTTCACTCAGGTTTGTCGACGGTGGCTGGCTGGCTGCCTTATGTCCCAGGGTGCCCGCATGTCTGTGTTAGCTTCTGGTTCTCCCTTTTAGTTATGCTATCATAGCTAGTCTTACCAGAGTCCCTGCTTGCACTCTGCATGCAAAGTATATTGTGCTTAGCCATTAGAGGACAAAGCTTACCTAACATTCTCTTCCTCTCTCTCCATCACTCTCTCTCCCTCACTCTCTGTCGAGCTACACATGTTACTTCTGAGATGCCAGTGATCCTGACCCCTTCTGCTTCTCCTTGCTGCCTGACCCATCCTGATGCCCCTTCTGCTCCTCCTCGCTACTTGACTCATCCTGATGCCCTACTTCTGGTTGGAGGTCTCATCGGGTGAGTTCGCTCACTGCTGCTTGGGGTGGCCCCATATGGACAGCCTGAAGAACCGTTTGGATTGCTGGGGATGGTGCCACCTGTGGGCTGTGGAGATGGCTTGGGGATCACATATGAGGAGCTGTACTGTAATGGCTTGGGACTGCGATTGCTGTAGTGGCTTTGGGGGTGCGGTTGCCATGAGCACCTTTGTACTCAGGACTTCATCAGTGGATGGTGGATAGATTTTAACCAACCGGACTTCTTGCAAAAACTGTGATGAATTTTTTGGTTGCACAATTTCACTATTTGTCCATATAGTACACAATAATAGAAGGGATTTATTTATAATTGCACTATCCGTTGCACCCAGATGAGGATGGGTTCCCTTTTGAGCCTGGTTCCTCTCAAGGTTTCTTCCTCATATTGTCTCAGGGAGTTTTTCCTTGCCACCTTCGCCTCTGGCTTGCTCATTGAAGATAAATTCACATATTTACAATATATTTTTTATATAAAAAATACATCCCAGACGACATCCCAGTGGAGGTCTGGAAGTGTCTAGGAGAGGCAGCAGTGGAATTTTTAACTAGTTTGTTTAACAGGGCTTTAGAAAGTGAGAAGATGCCTGAGGAATGGAGACGTAGTGTATTAGTGCCGACCTTTAAGAATAAGGGTGACGTGCAGAGTTGCAGCAACTATAGGGGGATAAAGTTGATGAGCCATGCAATGAAGCTATGGGAAAGAGTAGTGGAAGCTAGGTTAAGGAAGGTAGTGGAGATGTGTGCCCACAACAGATGCAATTTTTGCTCTGAGAATTTTGATGGAGAAGTATAGGGATGGTCAGAGGGAGTTGCACTGTGTGTTTGTAGACTTGGAGAAAGCATATGACAGGGTGCCAAGAGAAGAGCTGTGGTACTGTATGAGGAAGTCAGGAGTACCAGAGAAGTATGTCAGAGTGGTGCAGGACATGTATGAGAGGAGCAGGACAGTGGTGAGGTGTGCTGTAGGTCAGACAGAGGAGTTCAAAGTGAAGGTGGGACTGCATCAGGGATCGGCTCTGAGCCCTTTTCTGTTTGCTATGGTGATGGACCAGTTGTTGGAGGAGGTCAGACAAGAGTCTCCTTACACAATGATGTTTACGGATGACATTGTGATCTGTAGTGAGAGCAGGGAGCAGGTGGAGGAAAACCTGGAGAGGTGGAGGTTTGCACTGGAGAGAAGAGGCATGAAAGTCAGTCGTAGTAAGACTGAGTACATGTGTGTGAATGAAAGGGAGGGAAGTGGAACAGTAAGATTACAGGGTGAAGAGGTGAAGAAGGTACAGGAGTTCAAGTACTTGGGGTCAACAGTCCAGAGTAATGGTGAGTGTGGGAAAGAGGTAAAGAAGCGAGTGCAGGCAGGTTGGAATGGGTGGAGAAAGGTGTCAGGAGTTCTGTGTGATAGAAAAATATCAGCAAGAATCAAGGGGAAGGTGTACAAGACAGTGGTGAGACCGGCCATGCTGTATGGTTTAGAGACATTGTCACTGAGACAGGAGTCAGAGCTAGAGGTAGCAGAGCTGAAGATGTTGAGGTTCTCTTTGGGAGTGACAAGGTTGGACAGGATTAGAAATGAGTACATCAGAGGGACAGCTCATGTTGGACATTTGGGGGACAAAGTTAGGGAGGCCATTAAGATGGTTTGGACAGAGGAGGGAGAGTGAGTATATTGGTAGGAGAATGTTGGACATGGAGCTGCCAGGCAGGAGCCGAAGGGGAAGGCCAAAGAGGAGGTATATGGAGGTAATAAATGAGGATATGAAGCTAGTGGGTGTAAGTGTTGAGGATGCAGAAGATAGGGATAGATTCGCTATGGAGAGTGATGATTCGCTGTGGCGACCCCTGAAGGGAAAAACCGAAAGAAGAAGAAGAATTTACAATATATTTTTGTGAATCTATTTATTTCTATAAAGCTGCTTGTTAAAAGCGCTATACTAATAAAATTGAATTGAATTGAATTGAATATACCATTTGTGCAAAAGAACCTAAAACACTCAAAACATCAACCACATATCTCAAAACACAGTCAATCACTAGAATATCAATCACTAGAATATCCTCACCAAAAGAATAGCAACCATTAATTGTTACCTAACCATTTACACAATAAATAGTATTTTTTTATCAAAACTGGACACTTGGTTTATATAATGCTGCTGACAATGCAAATACAAATATGTCCTGTTTACAAAAGACAAGAAAAAAAGGTTTATTATAAGAGTGAAAAAGAAGTAATTTAAATGAAACAACTTAAACAAAGACAAGTCTTGTTACAGTATCAAAAAAATCTCTCTATCCAGAGATTATAGAACAGTATCACAGGTACAGTATACAGGGAGCTGACCAGAGGGCATCCTTGTAAGCTTCAAAAAACCATCAGAACTGGCTCCTCTAGTTTGGGACAAGCAGAAGATCTACTCTGAGGTTCTCCAAGATTGTTGAGCTCCATACCCTATTACAGAGTGTAAGCCCAGCATCCGTGTGGAGGGAACTCATTTCTGTCACCTGATGGGGGTCTCGTAGCTCATCACACATCGAAGCTCATCACACATCGAACACATTGAGTCTCTCCTCTCTGTCAGGCCACAACACTTCATCCACATCACACTTGATGTTTTGCTTTGCAAGACGGAGAGGGAAAAACCTACTTGCATGCTGTAGCCACCCTTTGCAATCCTCAGTCACAATGTCCTCACAACTGTCCATTGTCTACAGTAAAGACCCATCTGATTATGGGGTTAAATGGTTATGCTTATGGTTATGAACATATAGCTCAGTCTACTTCTCCAGACTGAAAATATTCCTCAGTTGGGTTGAGGAATGGGTGAATAGGGTGGTAGGAATTCCATTGATATTTTTTTGTTCCCAAACTACAACTTAGTTTGGCAAGTAAGATCTGACCACCCCATTTCATTCTCAGGAATGAGAGCATTGAAAAAGCCCCAAGAAGATTGTGGTCAGAACATGGTTAATGACGCCGCTCTCAGAGATTGTAGGATACAATGTTATGTTTCTCCCATGGAGGCCTGGCACATCCACTGTAGCTTGATGATGTACAATGTTCCTGAGAATCAATCGCTGCTGCTGAGAATGGCCCCACAAGGACAGCCTAAAGACTGCTGTGAGATTGTCTTGGATTGTTCCACATGGATATCCTAAATTTTGCTGTGGATGGCCTCATTTGGATAGCTGAAAGATTGAACAGTTTATACCCAAGTGTAATTCATTATTCAACCAACAATGTCACTTATATATTATATATTTAAAGCTAACTTTGAGATGTGTAACTCTAATGAAATCATAAAAGCCCTTGATGCTCATACTGAAGATCCTTTCACCACACTCACTATTACTGTTTGACTTTAGAGTATACAGTTGTGGAACAGTAACTCATAATCATGTGACTCATAATCATAGTATCCAATGTCAGAAAGAAGAGAATGGGTTCCCTTCTGAGTCTGGTTCCTCTCAAGGTTTCTTCCTCATCTTGTCTTAGGGAGATTTTCCTTGTCACTGTCACCTCTGGCTTGCTCATTAAGGGTCTAGATCTAAATCTATATCTAGATTTCTGTACTGCTTTGTGGTTACAAAGCAGCTTTATATCCATATCCATTTTTAAAATAACATTTAAATGAATTGATTCTTTATTCTTCCCTTGGGGCCCTCAGTGAAAAAAATTGTAGCTGATATAAGCCATATCAACTACATTTAACTAATTAAAAAATTACTTCTAAAGCATGAATCATTCTGTGATTGTGGGAATTGTTGAAAAGGCTGGTGTGGATTTAGCCACTTCTATGAGACACACTTGATGCAGAGGACTAAAAACATTTCCTAAATGCTTTCAGTACAAATTACCCTAGTTTATCATCGATTATGCAAAACACTTATGTGTAGATTACATAGATGAAGTGATCTGATTGATTGCTATGTCCCCAGGTAAAGTCTATGTAGGCATTAGGGGTGTAACTAATGACTGTATATGTGTGGAAGACATAGTGCCCTTTATCAATCTTTTAGTGAAGTTGTGTGTAAATTTTTGTATAAGCCAAACAGAACTAATATTTTCCACCATATTTACAAAAGTTTCAGAAAGGCTGATTTTCTTCATACTTGTGCGCATATGTTGATCAAAAGGAACGTAAAAAACATGTTCCCAACAGAGTTCATTTGCATTGAGTGACAATCACAAAACTCCATAAAAGTTCAAGTACACAGACAGCTGGGAGCAGCATTTAATGATTAGGATAAAGGCTGAAAAGCAGAAGTGGAAATTATTTTGATTCACTTCTATGCCAATAAAATTATTTAATAATTTATTATTATTATTATTATTATTATTATTCAAATAATAAGTGATCATTAAAACCTCCATCAGCTGAGGCATTTGTTTACGGCCAATGCACAGTATATACCAGCCCAGTATTTACACCGATCAGCCATAACATTAAAACTCCTGACAGGTGAAGTGAATAACATCAATTATCTCATTATAATGGCATTTGTCAAGGGATGGGATATACTAGGCACCAAGTGAACTGTCAGTTCTGGATGATGGAAGCAAGAAAAATGGGCAACTGTAAAGATCTGAGCCATTTTGACAGGGGCCAAAAGACTGGGTCAGAGCATCTCCAAAATGGCAGGTCTTGTGGGTGTTCCCAGTATGCAGTGGTTAGTACCTACCAAAAGTAGTCCAAGGAAGGACAACCAGTGAACTGGTCAGAGGGTCATGGCTGCCCAAGGTTCATTGAGGCGCATAGGAAGCAAGGGCAAACCCATCTGGTCCGATCCTGCAGAAGAGCTACTGTAGCACCAATTGCTGAAAAAGTTAATGCTCGCTATGATAGAAAGGTGTCAGAACACAAAGTGCATCGCAGCTTGCTGTGTATGGGGCTGCATAGCCGCAGGCCGGTCAAAGTTCCCATGCTGGCCCCTGTCCACTGCCGAGAGTGCCTACAATGGGCATACAGTGAGCATCAGAACTGATCCATGGAACAATGGAAGAAATTGGCCTTGTCTGATGAATCACGTTTTCTTTTACATAATGTGGATGGCTGGGTGCGTGTGTGTTGCTTACCTGGAGAAGAGATCTGTGAGATGTGCTGGACAAACAAGTCCAATCCATGGAGGCCCCACCTCGCAACTAAGAAGACTTAAAGGATCTGCTGCTAACATCTTGGTGCCAGATACCACAGCACCCCTTCAGAGGTCTTGTGGAGTCCATGCCTCAACGGGTCAGAGCTGATTGTGCGGCACAGTGAGGACCTACGTAATATAAGGCAGGTGGTTTTAATGTTATGGCTGATCAGCATATTCCTTATAAATTCAATTTGAAATTCAAATGTTATTGATCACATACACAACCATACACAGTACAAAGTGAAGTGAAATGCTGTCTGTGACATAAAAATAGTATTTCCATAAACCAGAATTTACTTCTATACAGGTAGGAAAGCAAAAATATAAAAAATATAAGGGATACAGATATTGGTGGCAAAAACAGTAAGACTGTTTTTTGAATGACGTGCAGATATGTGCAGTTGTTTGTGAAATATATGCTGTGCAACATCAGGCTGAGGTAGTGGGTGTTGTGCAAACAAGTCCAAGCTCTAGTCTTATGTGTTGTCTTGGTTGAGGTTCCGAATGGCCTGTGGGAAGAAGCTCATTTTCATTCTCTCTGTGTTGACCTTCAGGGAGTGGAAGTGATTCCCTGACCGCAACAAAGAGAAGAGTCCATTGTTTGGATAGTTGAGGTCCATCACTACCTTCCTGGCCTTGGTCCAACACCGCTTGCTGTAGATAGACTGAAGGACATTGAGCTCAGTGCGTATGGTACGCTCAGTTGATTGCACCACCCTTTGGAAAGCCTATCCTAATGTCTATCCTGATTGGTGCTGTTCCCAAACCAGGCTGTGATGCTTCCTGACAGCATGGTCTTAGTGGTGCAGGTGTAAAAGTTCCTTAGCACCTTAGAGGGCAGCTTAAAGTCCCTTAAGTGTCTAAGGTGGTAAAGACACTGATGAGCCTTCTTCACTAGGGTGTTAATGTGACAGGACCATGACAGATCCTGCGTGATGTGAACAACAAGGTATTGAAAACTGTCCACTCTCTCCTCTGGGGCCCCACTAATCTTAATGGAGTGGTAACTCTTCTCATGCTTTATGCTGAAGTCCACTATCAACTCATTTGTCTTGCTGAAGTTTGGTAGGAGGTTGTTCTCCTGGCACCAATTCTTCAGGCTTTTACTCTCCTTCAGGTAGGCCTTCTTGTCATTATCAGATATCAGGCCCACCACAACAGTGTCGTCAGCAAACTTGACAATGGAGGGAGAGTGGCCAAACAGTCATAAGTGTACAATGAGTACAGCAGTGGGCTCAGAACACAACCCTGGGGGGCTCCTGTGCTGAGGGTGAGGGAGGGTGAGCCGGGAAGGAGCGTTAAATGCTGAAACGTAGTCAGCAAAGAGCATTTTAACATAATTTGGGTGATTAGGGTGATTCAGGTAATTCAATTCAATTCAGTTTTATTTGTATAGCGCTTTTAACAATGGACATTGTCACAAAGCAGCTTTACAGAAATAAATGGATTAACAAAAAATATATTATAAATATTTGAATTTATCACTATGAATTTATCCCTAATGAGCAAGCCAGTGGCGACGGTGGCGACGGTGGCAAGAAAAAACTCCCTGAGATGATATGAAGAAGAAACCTTGAGAGGAATCAGGCTCAAAAGGGAACACATCGTCATCTGGGTGCAACAGATAGTGCGATTAAATAAATAAATCCCTTCTATTATTGTGCACTATAAGGACATGTAGTGCAATTGTGCAACCAGTAAATTCATCACAGTTTCCGCAAGAAGTCCGGTTGGTTAAAATCTATCCACTGTCGGAGTCGTGAGTACGAAGCTGATCGTGGCAACCGCAGCCCCAAAGCCACTACAGCAATCGCAGTCCCAAGCCATTACAGTACAGCTCCCCATATGTGATCCCCAAACCATCTCCACAGCCCCCAGGTGGCACCATCCCCAGCAAACCAAACGGTCTCTGACCAGCCTTTCAAAGCACTTCATCACAACTGAGGTAAGGGCTACTGGGCGCTAGTCATTGAGGAAGGCAGGCTGGGATTTCTTTGGGACAGGAACAATAATGGACTGTTTGAAGCAAGCCTCCATGTACACCGGTGCTAGCTGGTCAGCGCAGGCTATAAGTGTTAGGACCTTTAATTGGGGTTGGGTCAGCAGCATGAAATCTAGAGCAGTTATATACATTTACAGCATTTGGCAGATGCCCTTATCCAGAGCAACTTACAATTATCTCATTTATACAACTGAGCAGTTGAGGGTTAAGGGCCTTGCTCAAGGGCCCAGCAGTAGCAGCTTGGCAGTGCGGGAACTTGAACTCTCAATCTTCCGCTCAGGTGTCCAATGTCTTAACCACTGAGCTACCACTTCCCGAAATAAAAGTGCATCCATGCAAATTACATGATTTGAAGTCAATCAAGTTGAACTTTACATGTGTTAGATTTCTTGTGTGTAAATTTACACACACTCAAGAGCTTGTGTAGAAAACAAACTTTTTTTAATTTACAGGATTTTCATGAATACCAGATTTCTTCTGTAAATGGATATACAAAAGATTTTCGCATTAATCCATTCTTATCCAGCTTTATAAATGACCCATGGTGTAGTTTTGAAGCCTTTTTTGGTTGAAACAGGAGTGGTCATCTTGTGAAAATTGTAGCCAGAGTCTGCTTAGTAGAGACCTTGAACCCAGAGCACGTGCAGTAAATACAGCTGTTCGGGCAGTAGGTCCCCCTCTCGTCCACCCATATTGGTGATGAACACTCTTCTTTTTTATTTTGGGAGCATGCACATTGTGATATGAAGTGCAACATAAGATTGGCTAACTCAAAGTGCCAAGTACAGCATTATTTATTATTATTTAGTATGTAATATTCTAAATTGTAGCTGTATAATGCTAAACTGTAGCATACTATATAATTGTAGTATTTTTATTTTACCATTGTCAGGAAAAAATTTTAGACCTTTGAGTCATGACTTGCAAGTACAAGTACATTTACATTTATGGTATTTGGCAGACACCCTTATCCAGAGTGACTTACAGAAGTGCTTTAAGTTGTTGTTGTTCCTCTTTTGGCTGCTCCCTTTTAGGGGTCGTAACAGCAGATCACTGGTCCGTGTATTTAGATTTTTGGTTTTTATGCAGGTTTTTTAAGTCTTCAGAGGTAAGTCTTTAGATATTGTTTGAAGACTGCCAGTGACTCAGCTGTTTGTACATCTAGGGGAAGTTCATTCCTCCACCAGAACAGAGACAAGTCTTGATGCATGTCTTCCTTGTATCCTGAGAGATGGTGGGACCAGTTGAGCAGTGCTAGAGGATCGGAGGGAGCGTGGTGCAGTACGAGGTGTGATAAGTGCTTTGAGATAAGTGGGGTTCTGGTCCATTTTTGGCTTTGTAGGCAAGCATCGTTTTTTTAAATCTGATGTGGGCAGCTACAGGAAGCCAGTGGAGGGAGCGTAGCAATGGGGTGGTGTGGGAGAACTTAGGAATGTTCACTTGCAGAGGTCGAATGGCACTCAGAGGCAGTCCTGCCAGGACCGAGTTGCAGTAGTCCAGACTCAAGCTGCAACAGATGCAAGCTGGTTATTTGTGATTAGGAGTGTTTATAAGTCTGTGTCACTTAATTTCTGCTTGATAAAGTAAGGAACAGAAAATTTGGCAGTTATGGCCAAAATAACTAGGACTTCTATAGTAAATCTTCTTGTACAAATGATGACATGATTGCCTTATTGTCATTAGATAATTAAATTTTTTCTTGCGATTTACAGGCACCTACTGAAGTAGATAACATAATATAATACAGTGCAGTCACTTTATTCATTTAACAAACAATTCAAGACCTTTAAATGGCCATGAGCTGTGCATCCAAAAACTAGTTCATCTGGGTTGAATTCCAGTGATTCTTATGCAGTATAGTCTTACCAACAGCAAATGAGACAAAGAGCACATCCTCAGTTTATTCCCTACCAATAGACAGACAGTATTTTCAAAACATAGAATCATAGTGCAAGTTGTCATTTACTGATAACAAGGGATATACTTCTTAGGCTTCTCCCACAAGTACTAAAGCAGAATACTAAATGAGGCACATCTATGTAATGATTTTGAAAATTGAGGTAGTGTCAAGTTCAGAGAGAAAAAACACAGGTAGTTCATCTTCATTGCCAACAAATCCTGCTCCTGAAGCCATCTGCCTAAAGTCCTTTGCTTAACATCAGGTGCAAGCTGGGACTACCATCACTTGTTCACTGTGTCACCTGATGTAGTGTCAAAAACAAAATGTTAAACAAGACACAACTGACCTAATCTATTTAAGAGAAATCTTTTAATTTATTTCTTGGTTAAGTGTATTGAATACAAAATGCCAAAGTTACCAGCTGGCTCGTATTAATTGGTCAGCACACACTCAAATTCTGAAGAATAGGCACGCCAGCAGCCATGTTTTCCATCAGCCTAACAGCATGACCATGAACTCCTGAAATGCACACTTGATTGGATCAGCAAGCAGCTTACCTGATGGTCTGATATTAGACGTCTCAGATGCCTATTGCCAGTTGCTTCTGTTTGCTGCTTGCTGTCCTCCTCACTGTCACTCTCAGCATAGACTTCTGCTCTAGCTTTGATCGGGGCATTAGTAAAACATGTTATTGGAGCTTCTTGGTATGAGCCCACAGAGGAAAGCTCGGAAAGTTTCACCTTAACTAGCTTAGGCTTGTCTAACTATACAGCACAGCTCAGTGGTTAATACCACTAATTTCTCCCCTTTATAGTATCCAAAACATAAAGAAAAGGTTTAAGACTTTCTGTTTTTTCACTCTTTATTAATAATGGGAACATGCAAAGGCTCAAAGCTGACAGTACTCAAAAGATAACAATAGGCAGCCAAGTATAGAGGTAAAACACAGTAAACAGATAAGGCAAGCTGCAACTCCACAACTAGGAACACATAAATACCACAAACAGCGACACAATGCACAAATAACATATTTCAAGGAATAGTATTGTATTACTTTAAGGAACAGTACTGTAGTACTATATATAATATACACTCATGGGAAAAAGAAAGCACACCCTCCTTCAATTCTATGTTTTTATTCATCAGGGCTTAAATAACAATTGTGTGGTCCTCACCAACTTCTATAAACAAAAAACAACAGATTTCAATATGCTGTCATTTTTATTCACAAAATGTAAACCACCAGGTGAGGAAAAAAATAAGTACACCCTTCCTACTTCCACAATCATTAAGAGAATAATTAGCAGCTAGGTGTTACTAATGAAATGTACAAGATTAGTTAACTATCAAGAAGTGTGACTACCTGTATACAAGCAGATCTTTAAGCAGTTTGGTGTTCTGGAGCACTCAAGAGTGTGTCTACATCATGCCAAGAAGAAGGGCCATCAGGTCATAAGGTCATAAGGACCTCGGAGAAGCAATTGTTGCTGCTCATCAATCTAGGAAGGGTTATAAGGCCATCTCCAATTTGAAATTCACCATTCTACAGTGAGAAGGATTGTTTACAAACTTAGAGCCTTTAAGACAGTTGCCAATCTTCCCAGGAGTCTCAGCAACTCAGTCCAAAGTCAGACTGTTTAAAGGTCAGAGATATAAAGAAATACACAAGCTATATTTTGTTACCTACAGGCCTCTGTAAGCACCTTAAATGTTCATGCTCAAGTATGACCAAGTATGACTTTTATGGAAGGGTGACTAGGAAAAAACTCCTTCTCTCCAAAAAGAATATGGCAGCACAAATTAAATTTGCAAAATTGCATCTGAACAGACCACAAAAGTTCTGGAACAATACCCTTTGGACTGAGGAGACCAAGGTGGAGATGTTTGGACATCATACACAGCACCATGTTTGGTGAAAACTGAACATAGCATATCATTACAAACCACCCATACAAACTGTCAAGCATGGTGGTGGAGGGGTGATGATTTGAGCTTGTTTTGCAGTCAAAGGACCTGGGGAACTTGCAGTCATTGAGACAACGATGAACTCCACTTTGTACCAGAAAATTCTTGAGACAAATGTGAAGCTATTTTTCCAGCAGCTTAAGCCAAGCTGACACTGGGTCATGCAACAGGACACTGATCCCAAGCACACCAGCAAATTGACATCTGAATGGCTAAAGAAGAAAAAATTCAAGGTGCTGGAATGGAAAGTCCAAGTCAACCCCACTGAAATGCTGTGGCAGGATCTTAAGAGAGCTATGCAGAAACGAACGCTGTCAAACATCAATGAACTGAAGCAACGTTGTAAAGAAAAGTGGGCCAAAGTTTTTCCAAAATGGTATGAGAGACTGATAAACTCCTACAGAGAATGTTGACTTTAATTTATTGCTGCTAAAGGTGGTTCTAGATGTTACTGAATTGTAGGGTGTACCTATTTTTCCCACCTGGTTTCTGAATGTTGGTTTAATTTGTGGAAAAAATGACCACATATAGAAATACGTTGTTTTATTTTTGTTGCTGTTGTCACCTGAGGTTGTGTGTTTATAGAAGTTGGTGAGGAGCACACAATTGTTATTTAGGCCCTGATAAATGAAAACATAGAATTGAGCACTTTCTTTTTCCCATGACTGTATAACATCACAAAATAAAATACTTTTAACACTTCATGTTACATGTTCATATGCCTCTTCATGCTGCACTTTGTAGAGGAGGAGAATTTATAGCATTATGAATCAATACAGCACATGTGACCTGAATATCAATATGATTCATGCGGGCTTGCACACCTGCCTAGCAAATAAAATTTAGAGAATTGATATATCCATGTCCAGTGTGAGATAACGCCATACTTAATCAAGTTCAACTAGGCTCAAACATTTCATGGTTCAAAGGCACTGATATGCTTAGCTAAATGACAGATGGCTTGAGGTTAAATGTCTTTACCCAAGTCATTAGAAGCTGCAATATGAGAACAAGCAGACATAAATCTATCTAGTTCTGCTTCTAATCTCCGAGTATCGATGCTAGTGTGCCAATCTAGCTTGATTAAGTCATTTGGCTCACAATTAGTCCCAACCTACTCACTGACCTTATAACACCTCAAATCTTCGTGAATATGTATTTCAAGGAAGGAGAGTTACCAGAATTCAGTCTCATAGTCTGAGCTTTCAGTGAAAGACATGCCCACGATTTCTGCTTGCCCGGCCCTTTCCCTTCCTTGCTGCCTTCATTTCTGGTTAATCCCATCAGGAATTCAATTTACTCCCCCTTCAATTATCAGCTTTCCCATTGACTGTTTTAAAAGGAGAAGATTTCCTTAAATCCCACTCGCTATAATTAGGGCTTATGTGTGGATAACAGTCAACTGAAGTGGATCAAAGGTTGAATTCATTTGAAGAAAGGAGCCAAAAGAGCTGTGCATTCCCTAGATTGGACGGTGTCACAAAGAGCTGACATAATTATGTAAATAACACCAGCAAAAGCAAGCTCACTCCCAGACTAGGAGTGTGATCTAATTCCTGTCGCAACATTTGTGCAGCGTTTTTCCCTTTTAACATTAGACTTGTTAGCTTGTGCCACCTAGTGGATTAACCTCGACTTATTGCTTGTGATCTTCACTAACTGTTGATTGCAGAATTTCTGAACTTGCAAACTCACGCGTGTGATTAATAGCATGTGGTACAACTACACTACATACACACCATTAGAGCTTTAGTCATATATGTAACTATTTTATTTCATTTCTTTTTGGATCGTCTTAACTATAATTTGCATGTATCTCCTGGTAAGGGAACTTTGAACTTTACTTCTAGTTTTCCAGAATTCATGCTGTGTTTATTTATATATTTATTTTTTTATTCAGCTTTCCTTTGGTGTTTACATTTACGAAGCAGACCGTCTCATACTGAGGTGCACAATACCACATAAGCATGCAATCAAAGGAGAGTAAGAGCTCCATAGTTCCTGTTCTGTGGTGTTTGCCACTACAGATGAAGACCGATGCTTAGGTTGGTGGATGTCAGTAAGCCTACGTTATTTATCAGCACACTTATTAGGGGTCTTGAGACGTTCTGGTGTATTTACAGATACACACACACACACACACACACACACTTTCTACTGACATAATCATTAATGCTATGTCTACACTTAACCCGAACCCTGACCTTAAGCTCTCTGACCGAAACTTTTTGGCTCTTTTAGGGTTTTTGTTTGTTTGCTTGTTTGTTTTTGTGTTTACAATAAATTGTCCCCCAAAAATAGTCAGATATTCCAATCCTTGTGGGGGCATTTAGTCCACACCAAGATATAACACATAACCACCCACCCTCCACACACACACACACACACAAAGGAAACTATACACTTCCCACAGTATATGTTCTCATTAACGTGAGAATGAATATTTTATGAGCTACATCTTGGGGTTTTCTGGAGGTTCATGTTCCCCTGGCACAAAAGAGAACATGGCTTGTCCTAGATCCTGCTTTGTTGAAATAAAAACTGTCTACCTGTGCTGCCCACCCATGGGGTTAACTGCTATTTAAAAGGACCTGTGCTAACTGTGCCAGTGTATGCCAATATCGGCCACTTGGACTTGGCGTCGCCTGAAGCTCACTCCATCACTCCTCCCGAGCCCTTGAGCGCAGAGAGTGGGCGGGGCCAGGCGCGCGCCGCTCCGACGCGCCAAACTGCGCTGAGCTGATGTGATGCACGCGACAGCTCCTGCTTAGCGGCGGCGTTATTACGCGGTACTATGCAGACAAATTCGATCCAGCAGCGCGAATAAGAGTTGCGCGACGAGCGACCGCCGTGCTGTCCTATATTCCGACGAAGAGGACGAGTCCCGTTCAGCTTGGATTGCGAGAAGCTTCGCTTGGAGGAGGCGAGGACAGGAGAGCTCATGTGCCACAGTAAGTGCACTTGGTAGTTGTGGATGGCTCAGTAGTTGGAGAGAGGAGCTTTAAAGACGCTCGGGGTCAGGCTCTAACGCAGGGGTAGACACGCGGCATGCATGCGCAAACAAGCCTGCTTTCAATCCGGTGATCATCTCAGTTTTCATTTCCTTACTTCCTTTTCACTGGGTTATTTTCTTCACTCGAGTCAGGACTAGACAGACAGAGCCTACAATGTCCTAGTGGCTTAATAATAATAATAATAATAATAATAATAACAACAACAACAACAACAACACACTAGGTCAATTTTAAATACTAGGTCAGTTTTACACATCTTTGCAAATGATATTTTCATGCTTATTCTTATTCTGTACCTATATAATAGTGTTTCTAATATTGTATAATAAGAAGAATTTCTATATTATTAGAAGAAATTTATATATATATATATACACACACACACACACACATATATATATATATATATATATATATATATATATATATATATATATATATATATATATATATGAAACTCTTATTATTATAAAATATTAGAAACTCTATTGTAAAGAATAAGATATAGGTAAAGAATAAGCATATAACAGTGCACATGGATTCATTTTTAACACTCCGCCCATAGTTCAAAATGTAACATACTTCACCATAAACCAGGCCGCAATATAACTTCTCCTACAATATAACCTGCCCAAGGCCTTTCTCATCCCACTGTTGTTAAAACACCCCAACCGGAGAGGAAAGCAACCAATCTGGCAACATGGTTCATATTCCACTCTCGCTTTCTTTAACAGTATGATTTTTTTTTCTGATTAGAGCTGTCCACTGACTGCTGTCATAGAGCGAGTTAGTCTAGACATAACACACTCAAAAAATAAAGCTTAAAGTTGTTAGGAGCCTTTGTATTGCAAGATGTAGTCATGAAAATAGTGGATACTACAGCGTGGATACAATAGTGGATACAATACTGTCTTCACATGCCAAAAGGGGATATTAGGAGAAAATAGCCCTGTTGTCTGCTTCGGCAGAAGTCATACTGCAGTTCATATTGCAGATGGATATGAAAACTAATCCTAATACATATGAATGGAAATTGCACTATGCATTATACTATGAATGTATTGTGTATTTTTTATTTTTCTTTATATTTTGCATGTGCTTTTCACCCTCGGCTGCCAGAGTCGGCTTTCGCTGGGCCATTTTCTAGTCACTCACTGTCAATCCAGAACAACTATCAGTGTAGCATACGTTTGTGTTGAATATGTTTTGTTTTCATTTGGAGTACACCTTCATTGAATATTCTGCTCTTATTTTACGAGAAAGAATCAAATTATGGCTTTGGACTCACTGTCAGTCCAGAACAACTATCAGTGTAGCATACATTGATGTGTTGACTATGTTTTATTTTTCATATCTTACATTCATTTTAATGTTCTGCTCTTATTTTACAGCAAGAATCAAAATAAAGGCTTAGGATTATAATCAAGCATAGCGGCCGATTTTCAGGATATTGGTCCAGCATTGTTTTAGCAGTCTTAAGCTGAGTTACAATCATGTTGATAAATCCTGTGATAAAGTCGTCTTGAGGAGAAGAGAATTGTGTTTAATGACCTACTGGATAGTTACACACAGTCACAGAGGGAATGAGAGGACAGCGTTTTCCTGGCGAGCTCATGCTGCAACCTAGCTGCCTGTCAGAAGTGATGTAGTGCAAAAGTGACATTAAAAAGATCCCAGAGTAGTTACAGTTAGAGACATGTCATAAAAATTTCATTGCATAGTCGCTTGCTGGCATAGTGTCATTAGAGGCATTTCTATTTTATGTATATATTTTTCTAGGTATTTTATGTGCATTTTTTTTCTCTCTATTACGAGTTCCCCAAAAATTGTTACAGCACACCTAGACACAGATTTCTGTTTGTTTGGTTGTGCCGGAACAAAATATTTTTTGTAATCAGGACAGCCAATTAAATGTCTTACTGTTTTATCTCCTTTAAACAGACACACAAATACACCTTTCTCACATTAAAATGTAGTTTGCAGCCAAAAGGATATTTATAGTCTCAGCTGTGGTCAGCCAGATAACACACCTGTCTTCCCTGGATAAAGTTCCAACAATCTTTAGGAAATGTGCAAGTCTGGGATAAACTGGCACAAACCATTTCACAAATAACTAAAGAAAAAAAAATAGGGAAAAAATGTAAATTTGAACCGTATTTGGACGATTTTGCAAACTGTGATGTGCAATTCCAATCTTCAGCAGAGCTTATGTTTGATGACTGTGTGTATTTCTGCACTCCTCCATTTCACTGTGGCTTGCACTGTGCAGTCTCCCTCCTTCAGGGAAATGCTGAGCTTCTCAAGATCTCATTGCTACTAGTACAACTCTTGTGCAAAGTGTAAATCTCCTGGACAGCTTAAGTGTCGAGAAACATGGTACTTACTCTGCGTACAAGTACATTTACATATAGAATAGGCCCGACTGGGTGCTTATCAGAAATGTTATTTCTCTCAGCATTCTCTAAAGTCTATTAGGCTATACAGTACGGCAGGCCAAAGCCACACACAGACAAATGCTCAGAGTCACATCCCTTATCTTGCTTTGAAAAAGGAATGTAAACACTGCGGAGTCTTATTTTCCTTAGCATTAATATGTACAGGGAAACTGTAAGCCTGTGATACTCTAGTCAGTTTTTGCCCCTATCTGCTGTGAAGTGTTCTTCTCCTTCTCCAGTGTGCTGCTAATCAAGAGACAGTGAGTGGGTTATGTCATATCACGTGTGTTTGACATTAATCTCCTACAGAACCATGCTCGTGGTTGATGTTACGCTGAATAGGGTCCAAGTGAAATTGATCAAAGACCGGAGGGGGATAATGACAGGACTGCAGTCACCAAGCCCTAACTGTAATTCAATTAGGTACCAGAATAAAATAAAATTAGACTATCTGGTGAATTATTATCATTTTAATGCATAGTGGCAATCCTTGATAAATGGTGCATTGAATAAAGAGTACCAGCACACAACTGATGCCAAGAAAAGCCTTGTGGCCAATGGGATATTAATAGTGTTCCTGTGTTGTGGCTGTAGTGTTAGAGTTAAAGAAACAAATGCTTCTGAGTTATGAAAGCTTACTCGTCAACCTGATCATAAGCAAAATGAGTTCGAACGAATAGTAGTGATTAGGAGAAATGGTTACAGAAGATGAATGAATGAATGATGAACGTTAGAACCAATATTGGATTTCCTATGAATGAAGTTGTAAAAAATTAAAAAAAAAAAAAAAGTGTGACTGTTGACCCCACCTCCATCTTTAATTTTAACCATTCATAACTTTTAATACAAGTCGGCTCAGGCAATTTTTTTTTTTTTTAGAAATTATACTAGTAAACCCATGTTACTTTTAAATTTCACCACATGGACCTCTTGTTATCTGGTAGTTATGACCATTTCTATTACGTCATGTTTAATCCCTTGATTAAATCGGAGCTCAGCAGTTAAGCTTTTGAGCTCATGACTACTAGGTTGTGAGTTCAAATCCCAGCTGTGTCAGATACCCACTGTTGAGCTTTTAAGCAGGACATTTAATCCTCAACTTATCAGCTGTATCTTTGCATTACGTTCTGCCTCATTTGTAAGTAAGTTCACTAAAAGCAATTGCCAAGTAAGTAAAAATAAAATGTGAGCTTGGTTAAACTGATAGGACATGTGTCAGTATTGTGCTTTCACTTGGACTTGGGTATGTGTGAAAGACGGTGTTTAAGACATTTCTCTAAAGAAACACATTGGTTCTGAAAAAGAGAATAAAGACCTGAGTGATGCACAATTGATACAGAGGGCATGGCATTGGCATTTGGTAAAGCACCTTGTGTGAAATCTCTTGTGCGGTGTTTCATTATTTATTGCAAGAAAAGGATAGGAGTGAGTGGGAGCTAAGTAACCAGATATGAGGGGTGCTTGAAAGACTTTCCCTTATTACACCATTTAGGCAACATTATCTGTGGTAACACATAAGTAATACTATTTGTTATTTCTGATTTTGCTTGAAATTGTTTTGGGCCACTTTTAAAATGTTCTACTCGAAAGGGCTTTTTTTTTTTTCATAAAACACCAAAAATATGACTTCATTTGCACTTTCATCCAACACCCAACCAAGCCAAAGGTGGAAAATGTTATTAAATGTAGTGGGTGTGTTGTGCATATTATATCTATAAGATTATATCTCAAGATACAAACTCCTGAGGAATTGCATTGGGCACATGTTGATTTTATTTTTTATTTTTTTTATTCACAAATGTAAAAGAACCCTTTCCCCACCCTTATCTTGAGCATTTGTATCTTTTCCTAAAGGCTGAGTCATGCAGTTTTGAGTTTGTAATTGTGAAGCCATGTGGTTTCATTTGAGAATCGATAATAATGTCTATAATAACTAAACCTAATGTCAAATCTGATGCCAGGAAAAGACTTGTGGCCGGTGGGATATCAGAGGTGTATTTATGGGCAGTAGCTGTGGTGACAGTTAAGGACAGGATTGCTTCTGAGGTACAAAAGCACTCTCAGCAATAGGATCATGGATAATATTTGTAAGAATTCGAACGAGCAAAAGTAACTTTGTTGGATTTCTTATATACAGAGCTGTAGGAGAAGCTATGGCTGCTAATTTATACCTTGTGCCAACCTTAACCTTTTGCTTCGTACGCTAGTTGGCTTGTGCACATTATTGCATCATTAGACCAGGGATTCTCAAACTTTTTGTAGCCAAGAGTGCCTTTAACCGTAAGATTAATTCCGTGGACACCTCAGCACAGGTTTAGTTCATGACCATTATTTAAATGTGTAAAAAAAAAAATATTTTGTCAATTTATCGGAGCCATCTATTCCTGAGCATTCTGTTGACAGAAGACATTAGTTCCAAGCTGACATTATCATGCGCCTCTGTGCATATTATACGCCACTGTGTTAGACCGTTGTGGTGTGAACAGTTTGTACTGACATTGAATTGCAGCAGCAGCTCAGCACTTAAGGTTCTGTGCTAGTGACCAGAAAGCTAAACCTCGACTGATACTTAGATTGTATTTACTTAGATTGTATTCAGTCTATGAGTAATTTGCTTTGGATAAAGGTGTCTGTCAGATGAAATGAAATGAGATGAAATGAAAATGTTAAATGTGTTTAACCATGAACTTCAGCTAGTGTAGGTCAACACTAACCCTGCTTTACGGCGTAAATGTTCACATGGATAAAAAGGAAGTGCTGGAGCGAACACTAATCTGTGTAGGGCTTTTGAGAAAAAAAAAAAAAAAAACGCTGTCTTAAACTTTGGACACCATCATTCTCTGCCTAAGAACGGTATATGTTAAGCAGAAAAGCCGAGAAAGTTACACAAAAGTGTATTTTTTTCCCCCAACTTATTTCTTTTGAAGTGTCTATCTCTCAATGCTTTGTCATTGTAAATTAAGGACTTTCATTAAGTGAACTGAGCACAAACACATGGATGATGGGGATTTAATACCTCCTTAAAGGTCATGAGGATTACTTAATGAATTTCAAGCCCTACATCTGTGAAAATCCATGAAAAGTAAGCTTGTTGGAAACTAAGTAAATCAGAGCAGCATTTGCCCTTTATTATCTGTTACAGGGCGTGGGCACCAAAATCTCTTCATGATGTAATAAACAGATACACTTTATTTGACGTTAAGCTTCCTTTCCCATGAAAGTCATTCTTTTTTCTTTGCAGGTCAGCATCATTTTTATGAGAGGCTGTGCTTTATTGTTTAACTCCCTCACTGCCTCACTTCATTTGAGGGTACACAAATAGCACCATCATTCATTCTAATATCACCATTAAGTTGTAAATTCACATTAATATTATTATTATTATTATCTTGGATATTCTTTACTGTGAATAGATGAACAGACTTCATCCTGGACTCTGAATGGACCTTTTATCGTTACATACAGTATATGATCCCTTGTTGGCGAAATCATTTGCCTTATTTGCTCACAGTTAGGAAATGCAGAATCCATTTCTAAGTTATTCTCTTACTCTTTTAAATGAGATCTTGACCCACTGTTGACAGTTTTAAATCCCATCTTAGTACCATCTTTTTTAGTCTGTCAATTAAAATGTATGTTAAAATGTATTCTTTTACTGTCTTTTGTGAATCTTGTCTGAAAAAATATTTCTTCAGATGTCAAAAAATGCATTATACAAAACTAGTGCAATGCCTCATACATTTTAATATAGTTAGGTTTTACCATAGAGAGGACAGAGTATGGTTGCCCCCTTTAACCGCTCCTTCTAAACTATTGTCTGTCATCCTCACGAATTGCTTATGCAATCCTTGTGCAACATGCTTCCACCTTTGGGGATGTGTCTAATTGTGGGCTTAATAACAGCAGTGCAGCTTGACAATCCACTTGTGGATCTCTCCGAGCAGAGGGACTGTTTTATTGTTTACCATTAATGTGCTCCCTGATATTTTCCTCCATTGGAGAGTAACATTTAGGTAGAGACAGCTATGGATTAAACTACCAAGAAATTTCAAATGTAATACTGATATCCCACCAGATGTTGGCAGGTAAAGGTGTACCTAAGCAGTAGTGCCCATTTGGAACAGTGTACATTTATACTTCTTCACAAAGAAAAGTTGCTATTAAAGTGATTATAATTCACTATTTAGCTAATGCCATCCTGTACGCTAATTAGTAAAATGCTACTTAACTATGATGCCAACCTAGCCAACATATTTCTTTTTGCATTATACACTGACATAAAACTGACATAAGCTTTGTAGTGCTCGATGACCTTGATAATGACAATTAAGTAGTCATGTGTAGACGGGTTTTATGTGTAACAGCATCAGGGCTTATACTGAGTTGAAAGGCTAAATTCATATTTCTGCTTTATTAAAAATATGCTCTGAGCTAAACTGTACTTACCTCCACAACTGATTCGGCAATGTACTGCTTTTGCTTTTTAAACACAAACACAAAGTGTGGCGTGAGAAATCGTGTCCCACACATTCATTTGTATAACTTGTATTTAATTATTCAGCCCCCTTTACCCCCTTACCAGCTTTTCCAAATACTGTAGTGTTACAACCTGGAACTGAAATGGACTGGGATTATGTCATGAATCTGTACAAAAAATGCATGAATATTCAACTCGTTGCTGTGAAACCACTAAATTAGATCCGGTGTAAGCAGTTGCCGTCAGAAGTCACATAATTAGTTTCATGGATAAATGCATGATAAATACATCTGTTCCAGGAAACCCAGGAGTTTGTCAAAGCTTCACTAGAATTATTCAAAACCAAGAATGTGTTAGAATGACCCAGTCCAACCCAAGACCTCAATCCATTTTAGAACCTGTGGCAAGACTTGAAAATTGCTGTTCACCAACAGTCTCCATCATCCACAGAGCATGAGCAATTTTGCCAAGAAGAGTAGGCAAAAATATCAGGATCCAGATGTTCAAAGCTGACGGAGACACATCCCTGAATACTTGCAGCTGTAATTTCAGCAAAGGAGGTTTTATCAAATATTGACCCAAGGGGGTGAATACTTACACAAACAACAAATGCCTGCTTTTTGTGTAAAATTAACCTTTGTGTCAAAATAAGCGTATTTTATATTTTATAGTTTTATAAAAAAATATATTTTTTTATTTTATTTTTACTTAATTTATGTAAATCAAATTGAAATCTAAAATTCCTGTTAAGTCCACTTTAATTCCTGGTTCTAACACTACAGAACATGAAAAAGTTGTGGAGGACAGGGGTGAACACTTAAGAAAGCACTGTGTGGAGTCAATATTGTACCAAGGTCAGGGGACTTGTTGCTCCCAATTCCAGTTAATCAGTAGACAAGTAGACATTTAAGGCTTCTAGCTTCTTTCAAGACCTACCGACGTTTTTTTATTTATTTATTTATTTTTTTTTACAAAAGATAGATAGATAGATAGATAGATAGAGCATAAGAAAAAAATGAAACAAATAAATGAGTAGTAAAGGGAGGTATACATTTATACTCAGTGGTTTAAGGCTCTGGGTTACTGTTCAGTGGGTTAGGGGTTCAAGCCCCAGCTCTGCCAAGCTGCCACTGTTGGGCCCCTGAGCAACGCCATTAACCCTATCTGCCACATGGGTGTCATAGCACATCAGGGATATGCGAAGTAAAGAACTTCAGTGTAATGTATGTGGGACGAACAAAAGCTGCTGTTTCTTCTTCTTCAGATCCTTCAACAGACAATGATTTTTGGAGCATCCGAAACTGGATGTGCAAGTGTTAGAATTAGATTGCCATCCTTCTGTGTTTTTGCTTGTCAAGTGCACTAGAGAGCCCTTCATTGCCCGTTGCCAAAAGCTGAAGATCTCCAGTGAAAACTGAGGCCTCTTGAGTGAGCCAATATAAAATTTTCAAGAGGTTCAAAAGTCCCCTACACCCTTTTCATTACACAGATGATGATTTGGTCCGCTTTACTATCAAATAACATTCCCTGAATGCCCAAGGCATATCACAAAATAATAATTTCCCAAAGACTCAGGTGGGGGCAGGGTTCGGTCGTGTTCACAGAATTTTAAAATGTTAGAAATTGTATTTTGGACTGAGTTGTTATAATTCTACATGGTCAGAGGAAAGTGGTTCATGGTATTGGTGTGCTAGGAAGGCAACATCGTGAGGCTTAAGAACAAGTGACAGAAGAGTGTGATTTTGTGAGACACACTGTTTTGATAGGGTCCTCGTATCATATTATATGAAACATTTGAGCATCTAGTAGAGTTCTGAAGGATTTTGATGTCTGTCATTTGTCTGGCCAGTTGAAATATAGTTCCAAGAAGGAACATATGCCACCTTCTGGCATATGCTCTGGTAGTACTCTGAAATGACTTAAAAGACTGTAAACTGGCATATCAAGATTGATACTCCTGTTGAAAATTAAAAACACATAATGTTTTTTTTTGTGTATTTGTGCTTGGAGTCAGTAATTTAAAAATGACATAACATTTAGCATAACAATGGGCCTGGAGGACTAAATAATAGACAACTGTTTGTGTGGAAATAAGCCACGGTCTTGCTGAAAAGTACCAAATTGCTGATTCTATATATAGAATGACCTTTTGGAGGTCCTGTACAATTAAAACGCCACAGTACGTTGCAGATGTAGCAGTGTTACACAGCCTTAACATTATCCAATGATATTTACTTTATGAAATTACAGTCAGAGAGCTGAACCTTGTTCGATACACTGTAACAAAAATTATTTGCTTAAATGGAGGCCTCCTAGATTGCTTGGTTAAATCAAACACAGTGGGTTTCAAAGGTCTTACAACAAAGCTAACAAGGAACAGTGGAGCAGGGGAAACTGGTGTGCTGCATTATCATAAGCAAAAGGGCAGTCACTCTTTTGAACAAGTCAGGAACCCTTATTGAAGCTCTCATAAGCCGAAAGAATGCTTTTAAGTGAACCAGCTGTGATATTTTGTTGAGAATTCTGCAGGGATTCATAAAAGAACGGCTCATCCAAAATGGAATATTGTTAAAGAAAGGGAGCAGTTACTCGAACTGCATAATGACTCCTGCTAGTTTTCATTTATTATTAGCAACACTGGCTTTCTATGGATTCTCTTTTCTCTGTTTTATTTCTTACTATTTTAGATTTTTAGAATTTTTTTTTATCTGGAGTTTTTCACTGTTCCTCCATTACATCTAAATTCATGATGAAGGCATTTCAAAATATATATGATTACACTGTTTGTTACATATCTTCAGAGCCTCTCTCCATCCCTTATTAACTAAGAGGTTCCTGCAAGTTTGTTCTGCACACAAGCATTGACTAGCTTAAGATACTTATCAGTTGTGCTGCCCAGTCTGAGTTAGGGAATATGATATGACTAGACCCCATCTACCTTTCACACACACACACACATACACACACACACACACACACACCTACCAAACCACATAACCACCAATATGTATGGATTTGCAGTACTTAATGTAGTGACTTTTACTTTTACATATTACTGGTTTGTAAATAACACAAAGTGAATACTACATGGCAGATATCCCATAGCTGACATGAAGAAAAAGAACGTTAACCCTAGTAGATCGCTAAGCTCAAAATGCTTTTATTGACCTTGACATTGGACTAAGGTTGTGGTGCGATATCATGCTGCTGAGGTTATTTAGGCTTTGGATCCTGTGCCTCTACCTGTAATGAAATGTGGTTCCTCTAAAACCATGGCTCTTAAAGTGGGGTCTAGGGATCACAACCTACAATCATTTTCTAAAACTATCAAAGTTATTATGTGTATTACTGAATTCTGCTTCACAGTGATTGGAAGTGCCAACATTGAAGGATCAAAAACGCTTGGCTGCCACAAGCCAGTAATCCCTGTGGTAACTTTTCTGACACCTCCTGCTTAAAACCCAAAGAGCCAGGATCGTCTTAAGGATCATTATCAGCCTGTTTGACTGGTCACTTGAATTGTGAGGAAAGTCTTCAACTCACAGTCACAAAAAAACAGACTAAGTATTACCACACACGAAATGAACAGCTGGGAAATAATTATGACAGAGACATGATTAAAGGACAACATGCCAGATGCTGCAAGCCTCTCACTCTACTGTGCAGATAGAACTCTGAGCTTAGTAAGAAAAAAGGGGGCGTTTTGGAATTTACATAAACAACAATTGGTGTACAGATATAGACAACATTGAAAGACATTGCCCTCTTAACCTGGAGTAGACCTTCATCCTGCTGACAAGATTCAGACCGGATTATTATTACAGCAGTTATTACCTCCTCAAAATAATGTTAAGCTATGGACATACTACATGTCACTATCAGAGCCCTGCAGGCTGCCCATCCTGACGTTGACTTTATTATGGCAGGAGATTTCAATCACACATACCTGAAGACAGTGCTGCCTAAATTCCATAAAAATCTGGAACTTCTGATCAGGGAAAATAACACACTGGAGCAATGCACAAATGTCCAAAAGTTTACAAAGCAACACACTCTCCCCACTTGGGACAGTCAGAACATGTGACTGCCCAGTGATGAGCAGATCCTTGCCAACTATCAAAACAGTGAAAGTATGGACTGATAAATCCGATTCAGATGTCATGGACTATTTGAATTGCATGGATTGGGACATTTTCACAAAGAATGCTGACGTAAGGAGCACACCTCTAGTGTTCGATCCACTTCCACACTGCTAGTGTCACATGCAATAAAGACATTAAACTATTCTTAAATCATAAAAAAGGCTCAACAGTGAGGTGTAGAATCTACTCAAAATATGGGAGGCAGCTTTCAGAAATGGAGACGCACAAGCCCATAGAGTAACAAGGACAAACTTAAGGAAAGGAATCATAAATGCAAAGCAAGAATACAGATTGAGGCTCACGTCAGCAACAAGAACAAGCCCCGCTGCACGTGGCAAGCCACAAGTCTATCAGAGACAACAAAAGCAACAGCATTTCTCTTCTTTCCACAAGACATGCCTCACTGTCAGCTGGCAAGCAGGCCCTCCATGGTATATAAGGCACACACTGCACAAGTTCCATCAGTAGTCTTTGGATGAGTAACCAGGGTCTTTCCTGATGAACTGGCAGCTGTCTTCACACATATATTCAACCTCTTTCTGTGTCATGCAATGTTTCCAACCTGCTTTAAATATACCACAATTGTGGCAGTACACAAGCCAAATGAAAAACTCTATAATCATCCACACATCCCTAACCCATCTGGCACAAGAGAACACATATGCATGGACGCTATTTACCACAGTACCTGCCAAACCGGTTTCCAAACACCTCAGCCTCAACGTCAGCACTCCAATCTGCAACTGGATTATGGTTTTTCTTACCAACAAACCCCAGTATATCCAGATTGGACACACACAACTCCACCATTCTGACTCTGCTACTGTACTGTACAGTGCTGAAACTGACCAGGTGGTATATGGAAAACAATCTGGAGCTCAATGCAAAGAAGAACATAGACTTCCGGAAATCAAACAGCAAGGAGCCCTCTGCCATACACAAAAAATGTGGAGATGGAAAGGGTGGATGGATTCAAAGTTCTAGAGCTGTTTTGCCTTGTCCTTTTATAAATTTTGGAGGGACATCTTGTTCTAGATGATGTCACTGTGGTGCTCCATTTTCTCTATTTGTTGATGATGGCCTTTACGGTGTTCCATGGTACATCTAATGTTTTGGAAATTCTTTTATACCCCTCTCCTGATTGATATGTTTCAACAAGTGAGATACCATGCATCCTTTGTAAGCTCTTTGCAGACCATGGCTTCAGCAGTCAAATGAAACTAAGAAGATGACTGAAGAAAATCCTACAGAAACAACTGATCTTTATTTGGGGTTAATCAGAATAATTTCATTCATGACAGCTGTATGATAATTACTTTTGAACATGAGATTGAATGTGATTGGTTCATTCTGAACACAGCCACATCCCCAATTATAAAACACACTTATGCAACCAGGTTATTGAAAACATTTTTATTTTTCCCTAAAATGTTTCTGATTATTTTTCACTTAATTTTTATATGTTGTAATATCAGACTGAGGGTGGAAAACGTTCTGACATGATTTATTGTGGTTTCATTTTTTTTTTTACATCACAAGAACCTTCCATTTTAAAAGGGGTGTGTAGACTTTTTATATCCATTGTACTGTTTGACAGTATGGTTGGCTAGTTACACTGCTGATCACCAGAGAGAGCTTCAGCGTGTGATGAAGATGGCCCAGCATATTGTCAGAGTGAATCTCCCAGACCTGGATCATCATCATCACCATGTTTGTACAATCAGGGTACTGCTACAGGTCCATCCTCACCCCCACAACTCGACTGAGGAACGGCTTCTTTCCCACATCTGTTCCCAGACTGTCCGATCCCCACTTCATACCAGTGCCCCCACCCTCAACAAATCCCTGAAAACAAGTACCTGTCATCCCTAGTGCAATAGGACTCAAGGTGACAGCACACCCTAGTCCCATTCTCAGTGTTTACATGACATTTCACATGAACTTTCCAACATGGGCATTTGCAGTGCCCCAACTTCTGTGTAACAAACTGGACTCAGGAGAAGCTTTAGGATCCATATTGCAGAAAGGCTTTATTGACAATGCCAAAACATGGTCCAAAATCCAAAATGAAAGCGCAGACATGGGTCCAAACATGACCAGGCTTTCAACTGACGGAACCTAAGGATAATCCAAAGAGTAATCAGAAGGACAGGCAAAGTTTCTAGACACATACAAGGCTCTGAGGGATAAACAAGACTTAAAACTAGAGGACTGACAAAATTCGCAATGAGATATTGAAAACTGCAGGCTTATATATATGTGAGATGGGAAAGTGGACAGGAAGTAAAACTCAAAGGCCGTGAACTCAAGAGAGCACAACCTCTGCTGCAGCTGGTCACACCAGTTGAAAATAAGTTTTGTCATTGCTTAGTTTGAACATAAATGGACACTATGTTAGAGTTTATGCGCTACTAAAAGATTAATGGTTCCAGCCTATGACATAGTTTCAACATAGCTTTAAGTTATAGCTTAAAACTCACACCTATGCTATAGTAGGTGCAATGTTTGCTGTGAATAAAAAGAAACCATGTGCAGAGTAAGAGCATTTGCTCTTATAAATCTATTTTATTTTCTTAGTGTTTTGTTAGGAGGATTTCTTCATGTGGATAGTCATAGTACATGATCACTAGACGTGGACAGCTTGCAGGAATAACACATAAACAGGAGGCTATTTTTATATCAACCAGCGTAGAGAGCTCTTTCCTCGGGTAGTGCAAAATGTCATCAAACTGAGACATTGGCAAGTTAGTATACATCACATATTTTAAACATTTACCATAAATGTAATATTATACTGTCGTTCAGCATATTCAAATGCAGTTTGCAGCCACTGGTTATTTTTGGCTATGGTTTGTTACTAAAATGCTGCTAAATTTGTTGCCCAAGCCACAGAACAGAGACAAGAGCATACCAGTATAAGATATACAAATACAATATATGGCCAAAAGTTCGTAGACACCTGACCATCACAACCAAATGTGGGCCTTCCCCAAAATGTTGCCACAGTGTTGGAAGTACACAATTGTATTAGATGTCTTTGTATGAGGGTATTATAACAGCAAACGGGGGGTTAAATTTGGAAAAGGATGTTCACAAAGCACATATGGGTGCGACGGTCAGGTATTCACAAACCTTTTGCCATACAGTGTACAAGAGATGGATGAATTGAGTCAACACTTTATTCTAAAGCAACATACTTTTTGATTTTTTTTTCCTTTTTCTAGTGTTAAAAAATAAATAAACTGAAATAAATATATAAAACACTGAAAAAAAAAATTGCCAGACATGAACCGATTCTCTTCTGAGGAGGAGTAGTGTTCTGAGCGGGTGTTACATTCCGAAACATTGCACAATATTACACATATCTTAAATACCTTATACAGTCTCCTCCAAAAGTGTTGGAATGCCAAGGCCAATTCTGTTGTTTTTGCTATACACTGAGAGACATGTGGGTTTCAGATCAAACGATGAATATGAGATGCTTTTTCATTTTTCAAAATGAAAAATCAAAAAATATCAAAATCAAAAATATTGATACACGTGACTGGCAGGTGTTTCTTGTTACCCAGATGTGGGAGAAAGGCAAGCCATTTTGAAACTGAGAAAAGAAGGACAATCGATCAGAGCCATTGCACAAGCAATGGGCATAGCCCGTATAGAAATTTGGAATATCCTGAAAAACTATGGAGGAACAAAGGATCTGATCATGATCCAAAACACACAAGCTCATCTGTCAAGTAAGGTGGAGGTAGTGTCATGGCTTAGGTTTGCATGGCTGCTTCTCGAATGGTCTCACCAATCTTTACTGATGATATAACTCATGATGGTAGCAGCAGAATGAATTCAGAAGTCTACAGAAACATTCTGTCTGCCAATTTACATTTAATTTCTCAATCTATTTGGGAGGAACTCAAAACACACTGCCAACACAGCAAAGGACTCCATCAGGGGAAAAAAGTGGAAAGTTTTAGACTGGCCAAGTCAATCACCAGACCTTAACCCAGTTGAGCAGCTTTTCACCTCCTGAAGAGGGGACAGAAGGGAGAAACCCCCAAAAAGAAACAACAACTGAAAGAAGCTGCAGTACAAGCCTGGAAAATCATCACGGATATAAATAAAACATATTAATATTTAATTAATATTCAAGATTCTGCACTATTTTCCCTAATTAAATGTAAGCAGATTTGTGATACTGACCAACTGCTTTGTATAAAAGGTCAGATTTTCATCATGCCTAATCACTTCTATTGAAGCATGTGTTCAGACGACACTCCAACGAATTTGATCTAAAATGGACTTGTGGAGTCCATGCGAGGTCGAGTGCACACTGTCATTAAAGCAAAAAGGAGACATATCAAATACTAAGAAGCTCTGAAATTCGTGTAAATATTTTATAGATTCTACTTTTCACTCGTTGTCAATAAATTGTAATGAAAATTGTTGTATTAAATTAGAAAAGAATGCAAAATGGAAGCATTTTCATTAGTGGTCTCAGACTTTTGGACCCCACTTTATATGTTTTCATATGTACATATTGTTTTATTCGTAGCTAAATGAAATTTCTCACATATTCCTTCCTTCTTGGTGTATTGTTTTACTGGTTGAAGACTGCTGTCAGTTAATCTGAGTGGTTTGGGCATGATTTCTGTGATGCAAAGAGGATTAGACATGGGAAAAGACATGGAGGCAAATGGGATTTTACTATAAACCCAGACATGTGGGATAAATTCACATATTTACAATATATTTTTTGACTCTATTTATTTCTATAAAGCCACTTTGTGACAATGTCCATTGTTAAAAGCGCTATACAAATAAAATTGAATTGAATTGAATTGAATGTGGGGTTTGGAGATCTCGGGGACATTGTTAAAAATGTCATAACAAAACATTTTAATCCACAGTTTTGGATTTTCCCAATTTTTACACAGTATATTGTTTTAAAATAACTGATGAAAATGTTATCTGAACTTGAGGTTAATATCCAATTTAGTAAGAAGCCTTTTTTATCTGTCAGTGCGTTCTCCGAGAAATTAGACATATTTACGTGAATGTTTCTTACTTAATTACTTAACTTAGTAATTTAATTAGTACTTAGTAATTTAATTTAACTTAGTAATTTAATTAGTAATTAGTAACTTTCTTACTTAATACAACATTGTAAAGTTTCTGTTTTTGAAATTGCTAGTTTTTGTGGTCTTTACTCACCGAGATGCTGTTGCTAATTAGAAAACACATAACAGAAAATGTATATTGTATTGTAATGTGATTGGTGAGGAACGTCTACAGAAAGTTTTAGATAATCAGATCATTGAACATGTAAATGTTAGCGAGTTAGTTATTTTCACTAACATTTGGTTATGTTAATAGCAATCTTAATATTTAGCAAGTTAGCTACAAATCACAAATGCCTGCCTCTGTTGCATTTAACTGCTTTCTATAGGGTCTAACCAATTACTCCCAACACATTTAAGACACACCTAAAATGGGGTCCAAAAGTTACAACTAGTGAAAATGCTTCTATTTTGCATTCTTTTCTAATTTAATACAACAATTTTCATTACAAATTATATTATTCAGAACGACCTTGAAACTTGAAACCTGAGTAGGATCCTTGAAATATTTACATGAATTTCAGAGTTTCTTAGTATTTGGTACGTTCCCTTTTGGCTTTAATGAAAGTGTGCACTCAAGCTGGCACGGACTCCACAAATTTGTGCAATAACTTGTGATCCATCTTAGATCAAATCCATTGGAGTGACATCTGAACACATGCTTCAGTATAAAATGATCAGGCATGAGGAAAATCTGACCTTTTGTACAAAACAGTTAACATCATAGACAAAACATGGTCAGTATCATAGATTTGCTTACATTTAAATAGGGAACACAAAATAGCGCACAATCTTGAATATTAAATATTCAAGATAGTGAACATTTACGTTCTTTGTTTTAATGTTTCAAAATTCTAAAACCTTCTGTTTATTTCCATTTTAAATGAAAATCCCAGATTTTCAGTATGGTCTCAGACTTTTGGACCTGAGAAACACTCACTTTGCTCTGCAGAGAGCCCTAACTCAATAGATATGCTGAGTTAACCAAAAAAAAAAAAACTAAAATTGCAAGCTTGTTTAATTTATTGCAATGTCATTTATGTATTTCCTGTAATTGTTTTGTTTTGCAGTGCTGGTAGCTTGTTATGCAGTGGTTTCTTTGTAGTTGATTAATAAATGCTGCTCTCAGATGTCATGAGAAATGAGTAATTAAGTGCTGTTTGTCCAGTGCTGTTTTCTTTCCATGGAAGCTCTTGCTTGACCATGCTGGCATTAATATGTCTTTCACAGTTGCTCTTATTACTTGTAAGTACTTATTACTTGTAGTAATTTAAAGTAATTGTACTTTCAAATATATATTGTGCTTCAATGAATGCAGAAAAAAACGTGCTCCTTAAAATCAGACAATGCTCAGTTAATGCTTAGTTTGGCATTTGGTATTTCTTTCCCAAGTGATCTAGTTGAAAAGGAGATCTAATCGATTCCCTGTGGCCCTCGTTTGACCTCATATTGATGTTAGTGCCTCACAGAAAGGGCAAGGCCTTGTTACATGACCTTATTATGTAAAGCCGAGCAACTCCCCATGTTTGTAGCTTTGCCGCGCTGTGTAGACCTAAGGGCATAGTTTTTTTGTGAACTTGGTATGTGTTGCTAGTGGATATGTCTGTATCTGTGCTCAGTAATGCTGTGGATTTAAGTCAGAAAACAAAAGCTCAAATTCCTGGGATGTGGCTATTTATTAGCTGGTGCTGTGAAATCCTGATTCACACTAGAAAGAATGTATTCTTTAAAGCTTCAGTCCTGTAATATTTTAATATTTATGCCTATGGCATGCATTTTTTTTTTCTTTTCAGGTTACAGAATATTTTCGATCGTCACATAATTCTTACACTTTATTTTGTAAGAATAATAAACAGTCAATTTTTCATAATGTCCGTGAAATAGTTTTCATACTGCGAAATACTTTTTTCATAGTGTCAGCAAGACATACAGCCCAAACAAGATTGATCTTCGGTTAACGAACTTTTCACAATCATTTTTTAATATTCTAATATGTCAAGTGATATTTGATCATGATAGTCGGCATGTTAAGTTTAATCACAACCCACTACAAATACGGTATGCTGAAAACGTATTGTGCAGCAGTTCATTAAAAGAATATATAACAGTGGTCTCTGAGACTCTGTTACTGATGTCAAATGTGTCTTAATGGGGAAGTTACCACAATACTAATGGTCTAATGGTTGATATGCGTTTAACAGGTACACATAAATCTTCAATATTTTGTGCATCGGTGCAGTGTAAATGAGACAAAATGTTCTAAAACTTATTTAATCACTTACTGTGCATATTGGAGAGAATTAGGTAGGGCACATGATATGCCAAAATCCATTACACCTGATAAAAAACATGCATGTGTGTAAAATTGTTTACCCTTTCAGAATACCATTTAGAAAATGCACTGCTTTAGATATTTTCATATAACTGAATATCTATATGAAAATATAAATATAAAGTATATGATTATTTAGGACCAGAAAGGATTCTGTTTAAATGATACATCTTATTATACTACATCATACTTTTTAATTAAAACAAAAAGAAAAACAGGACTATATCATAATTATATCTATGTCTTATACATAAGACCTTATTAGTATACTTAATGTTCAAAGAAAAACAAAAATAAGTGTTGTTAGCTGAAGCTGTTAATCATGACTGTGTTTTGATGAGCAGCGTTTGCTTTTCTCCTTATGCCTGTGTGTGTGTGTGTGTGTGTGTGTGTGTGTGTGTGTGTGTGTGTGTGTGTGTGTGTGTGTGTGTTTACAGGCCTTACAGAATAACTGCTAATTGCAATGGCAGTTATTCTGTTTGGTAAATACATGCACTGATTTAGCTGAAATAGCAATGCTAATTTGGCGTTGTCTACCTGTTTATATGAATAGATAGATAAATATTTCTGCAAGTGTAATATTGTTAGAATATTTAATATCATTATATCTAAAAATCAATATTGGATCAATGATATTTATTGTAATTTAAATACTATTATAAGAATTATTGTATCACCTGTGAGTATGTGGGTTTTTGGTTTTTTTCTTTCACCCGAGTACTCCCGTGTGAAATGGATTTGTTGTGAAGTGGCGGTTGTCAGCTGAGCTCACGTGTGAATTGCTGATAGGTCAATAGCTGATACCAAATCCATATTTGCTCACTGTTTAAAAAGGGACTTCTCTGGGCTTTTAGTCATTTATTTATCTGTCTGTCTGGCGCTGTTAAATCAGTCTAACCTACTAACAAACTCAAGACACTTGTAAAAAAAAATAAATAACCAATACAGTTTAGTGTTTAGCGTAGCTGACTTATAGCTCCAGAGTCGCTGGTTTGATCCTGAGCTCGGGTTACTGTCTGTGCAGAGTTTTACATGTTATCCTCATATCTGCATGGATTTTCTCCAGGTTCTCCAGTTTTCTCTCGCCTCCCCAATACAAGCTGGTAGGTGGATTGGCTATGCTGAATTTCCGCTAGGTGTGAATGAATGTGTGAATGTGGATGCGTATGGACTGGCACTTCATCCAGGGTGTATTCCCACCACACACCCAGTGTTCCCAAAATAGGCTCCAGACCCTGACCAGGATAAAGCAGTTACTGAAGATGAACGAATAAATGCAGTTTGTCCATGTTGAACAAGGTTATTATTACATGTTTAAAACTTGTTATGGAGCGTATTACCAAACCTGAACCTGACTTTGCTTCTATGTTGCTGTAGCTGAGTTTGTGTTAAGAAATAAGACTATGGGATATTTTGAAATCGCTAATGTATTTCCACATATACCTTTACACATATTTCACCAAAACCACTAAAAGTCCTCAGTTTACAGGTTAGACCACATACACAAATCTGGCTCTACCTAAAACACATCTTAAGTGCCTTGCTTAGCCATTACACCCGAACTAATGTTGGCCTATCACCGTATGTTGTCAGTAAGGTGTCAAACCCAGTTATAGTGAGTATATTAAATATGATTGTTTGGATATTTTGTGTTTCATTGTGGCTATGTCCCAAATCCATACTACAAACTGCTAAAGGCCCAAACAGTATGCCATTCCACGTATAGGACAAAAGATGTGGACAAAAAGCTAAAAGATACAGTCATGTTTCTGTTGTTATTGCTATTAGACAGTTTACACTAGAGACCCTGCATCTGGAGAACACAGTACAGCAGACCGGGTTTATTGTTGCTTATCAGTCCTGTCGGTGCGTTGGACAAGCAGTTTAAAAGAAATAGCTAAACAAAACTTGCAGATTTCTAGCTTCGGTTGCTCTGCATCTGTTTGTAAGTCCTCACAGTTGTTCACTATCAATTAAAAATATTATAAATATGTACTGTAAATAATAAATATAAAGGCTAATATAGTTTCAAGATGTAGTCACCTAATACAAGGCATGAAGTGCTGATATGGATTATCCTCCTGCTGAAGTGTTGCCAATATGCTACATGTAAATGTTAATGTACAAAGTAAATGTTATGTCTCTTGAATACACTAATGTACACTAATGCAGAACTAGGGCAGCTGATACCCAGGCTTGTGCTCGACACTGGCTGAAAAGAGGATCGAGCCTTCACGATGAATGTTTGAATATCCAAACTGTTTAAAGTGCTGTTTGTTAACAGATGTGCTTGAATGCTAGTAATGATAATGATATGAAGGATAATCAGGGATCTGTGAATACAAATCATGTGACAAACCAGGTGACTGGCCCTGTAGTTCACTGTGGTGCGGAGGATCTTGGGAAATGGAGTTGGCTGAATCAGGCGGTGACATTATAATTGTAGGGATTTATGTTCAGTGCATGTGAAAGTTAAAGCAATTTTCATCAGTCAAGCTCTTAAAGAGCTCACACAGAGGATGTTCATTCTGTTTATACCACAGAGACAACATAGACAAATGCAGCTGCTTATTCTGCCACCATCTCAAGCCCATCTGATGGTGCTGACGCAAAATTAGTCATTCTGGTAAGGAAAGCCCGTATTCAGATCCTGCTTAGTGGCAGAAATAATCCTGTGGTAGGCACTCAGACCTTAAACACCCTCCATCCTTCATGTCCGTGTAGATGTGATATTTTAGAATGGAGGCTACTAATATGTTTATTAAAGGTTTAGTGAAAATAGCATTAGTTCCAAAACAGTGGTTAGAGTAGAGAGCTGTGTTTGTACTCCTGCAGGTTTCTCTCGATAATCTTTAGACTGAGGAGAGAGAAAACAGAATGGATCAAAGCTATGTTTGGAATAGGCAGTAGTTGTCAGGCCCCATCAGCAGCATTGTTATGACAGGGACTGCTTCCACAGAGAAGGTAATAAGGATGAGCCAGTAGTATCCAAACACATGGAGCAGGGTCTGATGGTCAAATGGGGCAGAGAAAGACGGCTCCATATAAGATGCTCTCAGCCAGTAATATAAGCATGTCAGATGGTATGAGACAAATAGCTGGAAGCCTCTATTGGAGAGGACCTGCCACATCATTCTGGACACTGATTAGTGCAAGAGAGGGGGCTGCTGGTGGCTTGCCGCTGAGCCTATTTCATCTCATCCTTCATCTGCGGTATTAAGACTATGATAAGTAAACAGAGAGTCTTTGAGAGAAACTGTTTACTCTTGCATTGTATTAGACCTATGATTAATCCTCTTTCACTGAAAAATGCTGGGGTTTTTTCTAAGTGTATATAGTCGTTACAAAACAGTCCAGTAACATGGCGCTGTTTTAGATGGAGGTTAGAATTCTTGGGAACATTTTATTTTAGGGTTTGGTAATAAACAATTTAAACACAACTTATGGAGTTTATTAATTAAAGATTAATGATTAATTGATAGTCATACTTTAAATACAGCTTATATAATGTATAGGTTTCATAAACCTTTTCTCATGCAGTATAATAATGATTCTATTTTTGATGTACAAATAAATGACTATTTAGACCTCAACCCCAGTCCTTGAACCCACACTGTGTCGTACAGTTTCAAGTTTCCTCTCGCAACAGTCCTTAGCACCTGATAGTGAGCCGAGGAGCCGTTCAGGACCTGGATCAGGTGTGTTAGGAAAGAAAAAAACAAAACAACTGAATCTTTATAAAGCAGTGGACTGGAGTTCATAATACCCGTCGTTCTTTTCAAATCGATTAATTAATGTATGTTTACGTTATTAATGTTTACTTATGTTTAATAATATAGATAAAATAATATAGACCTAGATATTGAAGCAATGTTTAATTAGTAACCTATGTATTGCGCTCATATATAATATAGAATAGTTTCCTACTGAGCTGTAAATTAGTCTTACTTAATTCTTTTTTGTAATCCAGTTCCTATTTTTATTCTCTCTTTTGGTAACCTCCCTATTATCATCGTAGCATCATATCTGCCACTTTCTTATCAGGATGCAGTGACCATAACAAATACATACCAAAAATATATTCTTAATAAATCTCCATGCAGACAGATATTGATTGTATCAGTGCACAATACGGCAGACTTTCAGACACCACAGACCAAGCAAAAGCAGCCTGGTTGTATCTCAAATGAAAGACAATATCTGATAAATAAAGGTAAAAAGAACCAGAACCTTGGTCCTCTGGGGGGAGAGATTAAGTTGTGGGAAGGGGCAGTAATGATTGAAATAGAGATAGGGTATTAAATGTGATCTGCTCTGACAAATCCTTGGCTTTTAAGAGAAACCTGTTTTCACAGGTTATAATCCACTGCCCCATCTGGAGTAACCTCTCACAAGTGGAGCTTCAGTGTTTCTTGAGGATTCATGGTTCTATCATTTTTTTGTAAATCGGCAAAAAAATTCACACGAGCCACATGAGAAGTTCTAAAGTTATGTTTCATGTTAGGGCAGGGTTAGTGGTTGTAGCTTTTATTATGACTTTTCAAATGAAATTGCTCTCTTTGAAATATCTATAAACGTCGTGTCAGATTTATGTTATAAAATAGTGAATGAATTGCATTGCCGTCAATTGCAGCTTAACAAATCCTACAATGCGTCAGCAAAACACTTCGCTTGGACCTCAGAACTCCTCCGAACACAGCAGAGTTTGGCTTTTCTTGAGGCGACTTCTGATATTTTCCGCCTTACTGTTTACTTCTTGTGGAGCAATCTACATAAATCCCTCACACTCCCCTGCACTGAGCCCCATTTACACCCATCCATCTTTCTCTATAGTGCAGTTTAGAAGCAAATGGCCCACATATTCACCTTCTCTGACAGCAAGGATGAGGAGGAATCTCTAATACTGAACTGAGGAACCAGTACCTGTGCAGCATTGCTGGTGTCCTGTTTAAAGATCCATATTTAGGTCTGGATCTAGAGATGGTGGATGCTTTTATTATTTTTTTTTTTAAATAAATACAACAATTAAAATTAAAAGACATTCGTACATCCCCTGCACATGATTGTGTGTGTGTCAGCTCTTCTGCAGAGTCTGCTGCAGCCACTGAAGCCTCCATACCAAATTTGAAAAGTTCAAAATAAAATGAACTCCCTCTTAGGAATGATAACACAGCATCAGACACGAGGGTGCACAATTTGAGCTATATCACTGTATCAACTTATGGGAAACATTTCATTCTGGATGATAACTAAGGTTTATTCACTGCCTCTGCTTTGTCGGTTGCCACTGCAGCATTGTCTCACATCGGATTGTATTCAGAGTTTTATCAGGTTTTAACACTGAAATTCATTATTCAGACCTCAGTAACTCTAGACTTGCGTGACAGAGATGTGGGAGAGTTTTGGACGTGTGGTGGATTTGAGTAAAAAAAAAAGACACAGATCTCAGTTACACGTGATTCTAAACTTGAAATTAAGCACATTTTCTTGTGCCGATATTGGCTCGAGCAAGGAGCGTTATTAAGTCCAGGGCTGAAATTTATGTTTTGGGTATTATACATATGCTGAGAAAAACTATGGAATGTCATATGAGGCCAATATTAAATACTTAAATGAGACGCTATTAGTTTATTAATCATATTATCCATTTAAAGACCCTTTTTTTTCCCCTGTTCAGCATCTTAATCTTAATCAGAAATAGTGCTTATCTTTAAGACTAAATGTTTTATGATCAATATAACAACACTTAAAGTGATAACAACAATTAGCTGTGATTAATGGCTAGGACATTTCAGACAACACTATATCGTTAATATACTAAAATCCCATTAGATTATTATTTGAATGCTTGCCATTCTTCTTTTTGCCTCTTGCGTTTATGTTACCTTATTAAATATTGCATTTGACAGACGGAAAAAGAAAATGTGATCTGTTTATTCAGTCTGCATTTTATATCCCCGAAGCAAGTGCTTATGTATAAAGGCAGTGGTCTAGATGCTACTGAGGAACCCCATCTCAGACATATCTGCTCAAGGAAATCTGCCAACCTTGGAGATGTGAGCTACACACAAGTAATTATAACAATCTGAGCGGGCTGCCCAGAAAATCAACTTAAGCGCCTGCATAGGCTGCCTCTGAATACAGATCTCTGCATAAATATTGATGTAACATTCGAAATTAAGTTGTTGACTCTAAGTAAAGCCTGGGGTCAGTTTTCACATAAAAAAAAAATGCTGAAAAACACAAAATAAAAATTGCTTTGCTAAAAATGAATGAAAACAAAAATAACTAACTGCATTTTTTCGATTTCTCTTTCTTTTAAACATCAAATCAAAAAAAAGGTATGATTTAAAAATCCTAATAATGTGAAAGAGTGGTTATTCTCGAAGCACATGTATGAGATGCGGTGACCTTACAGCACATGACTGATTTTCTTACACTTCCATTCAGTGCGACGCTTTTGCTGTGTGAAAAGGGCCCATGGTTCTTGCATAATTTCTCTCCCTCTGACAATGTCAGCCTTTGAGTCCTGGCGCTGATTCTGTGGTGATGCCCCTGGGACCTCCACTGCGGAGAAAAACAGTTTGCTTCCTCTCCTCTTCACTCACACACAACAAACATCTTCAGACTACCTTCCAGCCCTCCTGAGCACCCGGGAGATGGGGGAGTGCCGAAACCTAGGACTTTGGTTAATGAAACTGGGCTCTGAATTTGTATATCAGCTGTTTAGCTCTCATGTGCTGTTCAGTTGGCAATAGATGTATTGTTGACGCCAGCCTTTCCTTTTTAGCAATACAGCAATACTTTATAAATACAGACGTTCATACACCGCCTGCACATGCTTGGGGAACATCATGATTGGCTGTTGTGTTTGTACAGGTGGGAATACATTTGAATAACAACAGTACTTTGATTAAGAAAGCAGGTTTGATTGCAGTGCCCAGTTTCCTCAGTGGCCCAGACAGACTAATATGCCAGATGCACAAATTTGTAAATAAGTTTGCACAGCAAAAAAATCTTAAACAGTGAAAAAAATGTGATTTTTAAATCTGTTTATAAATATATATATATGGTTGTTGTTTTTTTTGGTGTTAATTTCAAGCTTGAAATATTCTTGTTCTCTTGGCAGATTTTTCAAATTTCAAGCATTTATTTCTAGAAAGAAGCAAAATGATCTGCCAATAGAATTAGATTTGAAGCTTGAAATGTGTAAGAGCATTTAAAATAGACTAAATAACATTATATGTAATTTATAATAAGAAAAAATAGATAACATTTGCCCATATACAAGAATTTTCACTCGCAAATTATTATTATTATTATTATTATTATTATTATTATTATTATTTTATTTTTTTTATTTTTTTTTGCAGTGATATTTGAAAAATCTTGTATGGTTAAGATCAGGGAAAAAAAGGCAAGTTCAGTGTTAGCTTTGCATGCAACTTTATTCATATTTGGTGCTGTTGTGTTCAATAAATGGGGGTTGATGTGTCATTAAAATTATGCACGGTGCATATTCAGCCTTTCTTACTGAAGCTGTTCAAAAAAAATCCATTCTTCAGAACGCATTAAAATCTCCAATTCATTTTTGTTTTGGCCAGAGTGAAGCACGAAGGTTCAGCTGGAATTCCATACATACGTGATCGGATGTAAGTCATCTTTGACCCACGAAACCTGAAGATGAAGTTGCTATGGAAACTACTGGTGCTGCAGTCATTCATGGGGTATCTCGCAGGTAATAGGATCTTATTAAGAATGTTCTTGATGCATACCAGCTACTCTTTGTGAAGTCACCTTATTCATATGTATTTAGGACAGGTTTGCTGTACAAAGAGGCAGAGCCGAGACCGGAACTAACACTTCCAAACACTCGCAATTGGCAAACATTCATCACATTTCTATAATAAGATACACATAATGGGGTGGAGGGATTTAATTAATATGCTAAAATAACAGGATCTGAGCGGACAGTTTGGAGATAAAGGGTCAGCTGCTAGTGAGGATATTGTTTTGAATAAAAATGAGGAGATTAAACAGGAAATTAAGATTAAAAAATATATTCATATGAATGTACTGAAAGCTGGACCAGGTGGATTAATAATGTTCAGATTTTTTTTTTCTAGGCTAATATTATATATCTCTTTGAAGTTAGAGTGATTAGGGAAACTGCACTGCAAAAAAAAATCTTATCGAGGGAAGATGTCGTGAATGTCGTTCTTCTTCTTTCGGCTGCTCCCATTAGGGGTTGCCACAGTGGATCAGTGGTCCGCATATTTGATTCAGCACAGTTTTTACACCGGATGCTCTTCCTGATGTAACCCTCCCCAATTTTATCTGGGTTTGGGTGGCTTGGGGCTTGGGACCGGCACTGGGAGTGCACTGCCGTGTGCAACCCCAATGACTGGGGCTGGTTCTCTAGCCGGGAATCGAACCTGGGCCGCGGCGCTGAGAGCACCAAGGCCAAACCACCAGTCCTCCAGGGACCCGCAAGTAAAGATATAAGGCATATAATGTGAATAAAGGAAAATATATAATATTTCTCATTATGAGATTATTATATAACAAATATAAGACCACTAAGCCTATATTTACTGATACAGTTTAAAGAAGCAAAATGATCTGCCAATAGAACAAGACAATTTCAAGCTTGACATGAGTAAAATATCTATAAATAGGCCTAATAATCTTATATTTGTTTAAAAACAATCTAATAAAGAGAAATATTTGTTGAATTTACCTATATTCAAGATATTTTATTTACTATTTGCTGAGATATGATTTTTTTTTCAGTGTAAGCTAAGAAAATGACTATTTTCTGTATGTTGTAAAACCCAGGCTTATACATTTATATGTCTTAAATATAAGCTTTAAAAAACTCAAAGTAGAATTTTTACGTTATTCATTTTTATTCACTGTTCATAAACAATAATAAAGTGAAATGTGTGAAATGTAATGTGAGTTTACCTAATATATATATATATATATATATATGTATATACACACAGAGGTATAAATCTAAAATTACATGTTTCATAGTTCTGTTTTGCTTAATGGGTATAACTACTGTGAATATGCTTTCACTAAAATATAGTTAACATTAAATAATTGCTGTCCTGCTGCTTCATTAGTATGCTTCATTGCTAATAATAATTGTGTGTGTGTGTGCAGGTGTGTGTGTAAATATGAATTATGAAATTATGAAATGACACTTAAAGAAATATGTATTTCTCATAAAATAATAACAGTTGTACTGTGCTTGACTTCCTGCATTAAGAACTCAAATGCATGTGCTGCACACTGAGGAAACATACACACATAAACACAAACACACACACACACACACACACACACACACACACACACACACACACACACACACACACATTTTGTGAGTCTTTTTTCCCTATATTTCTTAAGCTAAAGATAGTGTTAAACTAGATAATGTGTGAGCCCATAGGTCCTTTTCATTGAGTGATCGCAGTACCTTTGCAGTTTCAGTCAGTAGTAGGCTTCCAGTTGCTTTAGTCATGTACTTCCTCTAAGCATCATGGGAGTGACGGGAAAGGTCACTACCTGGTGAAACAGCCGAGGTGGAAGTCTGGCTGTTGAAATGAGTGGGCATGGAGAGATGCTGTTCAGAATGCCAAAAGGTGGCTGCGGTGATGTTTGTACCCACAAGACGTCTTCTTTAGTTACCTTGCAACACTGTGACAGGGCTCACTATATACACACATGCACACACACATATGTGCACACATCAGTCTTTATGTCTGGCCTGCTTGCATGCCATTACCCCGGCGCCGGACACACACACACGCACACACTCGCCCAACTCACTTCCACAGAATGCACTCTGCATGCTAATTCCTGGGCTGCTTCTTCTTTTGCTCCTAGCCACTTTGCTAGCAGGGCGGTTGCCTCTACCTTGACATTCAACATTATTATTATTATTTTTTTGTAAGCACCTGGATGTGCCATCTAAACAGATGAAATGTCTCAGCTTAGCTTAGCATTTCACAGGGAGAGGAAACACATGCTCCTTCAAGGAGAGACTGAAGTGTCAGATAGCTTGAGGTCAGGTCAGGCACGAGTGAAGTGAGCTTGGCATCTCTGGAGCTTGATTATATTTCTTTTTTTGCTGCATTCATATGAAATCCAACACTCTTCCTCTTACGCATAACATTTCTTTTAAAAATCCCAAGAGCACACCTCAAGGCTTTTTTAAAGCTTCATCACACACAAAGCACTAGTTGCTAACTACATATGTAATCAATTCCACATTTGAGCAACATAATCTTTCATCCTCAGGGCTGTTATCATTCTTAGAGCTTACAGATGTAGAGAAGGTGCTTGATTAGACATTTATGGGCTTTTCCATTTGGTGGCATTGAGAATGTCAAATGGCCCATCAGTGGACATCATTTCTGATTAATTTGCAGATTCAGATGCATAATCTTTCAGGCCACATATTCGAGCACAACACTCCTTTATTCTCCATTTCTCACTCCCTTTTTGGCCTTTGTTCAATGGTCCGTGATGGAGAAAAGACAGACTTTCAAAACAAATCATTTGGTGACCATGTTATTTATGGTTTGTAAGGGCAAGAAACCCATTGGGGATTTTGTGAACAGCAATTTCGATAGACAATTTTCTCATAGCCCCTGTCTTTCTTTCTTTTCATGAAAGAAGCAGCTATAGTGGGTTTTTTTTTTATCACATTTCATAGCATATATTTTACCCTGTTTGTTCTCAGCGAGAATCGGTGACAGACATGTAAATTGATATTGTGTGTGTGTGCGTGTGTGTGCGCGTGTGTGTTTTGTACGTATACATCTGCTAGAATGTGTCACTTTATTTAAATATTTTTCATTTAAATATTTACAATTATGCAGATTTCATTTCAGTGTTTTTTGGATTGGATAAAAGGAAACACAGTCAGAAAAACGCGCAGAAACTAGGAGATGAATTGCAGTTAGTTCTGAATTAGTAAGAAAGAGGAAGGTTCCAGCGTTCATGTTAGAGTGAGCTGATTTCTGACCATCTGTGACCATCCTTCAATTACTTGGAAGTTCATAGAGACTGATTCAAAGAAGGGGAAGAGATGGGGCAGTAGATGATAAATCTTGTGTCTATCAGGTCTAAACTAATTTGAGGTGGTATGGCTTTGTCAGGCAGTGCCTGAAATAGGCTTGCCATGTGGCGAGAGTCCTGGCGTTCTCACAAGCCAGTGATTGATTTAGTTATTAAAGGAACAAAGAAACTGAGGTTGCTTTTGGTGGCTGTACCAGGATTAGTGACTGAGAGAAATCCGGAGGACGACAGAGCGAAAGAAAGAGAAAATAAGAGTAGAGTGTGAGTAAAAAGCAAAGGGTGTCACCGTGGCATTACAATGCTATGCAAATCAATTCTCGCATTTGGTCTCATGCAAATCCTTGTCACCCCTGAAACAAATTGAACTCATCAAATAAACACTAGTGCCAGATTCCTCTGATGAGAGAAAACATTTTCAGAAACCATTTTATTTGCTTTTGTTCCAATTTCTATAAAGGCACCATCAAACCTGCCCTAAGCCCTTCTTGTTTTTAAGCTATTTGCATTGTTGCATTGCTCCATAGCCATGGTGGGATGCTTAAAAATCCAGGATTTGGCCCCTGTCTATCCATCTTGTTAGTTGATTTATTTAAAAAGATTTGTTGGTTTTACTCAGGGCCTCTGGCTGTAAAACGTCTCTTTCATCCCGATCAGAGAGCTGCTTTCTCTGGACTTGCGTCTCTCTCTCTCAAGGGAAGGCCGATAAAATTTGCCTTGGGCACTTATTGCTTTCGAACTATGTGCGAGAACACTGAGTGGAAAATCCTGACAGAGGATTTTTTTTTTTTTTTTTGTACCATTCTCTACCCGACTAAAATCATAATCCCTTCCAATCCTTTCTGAGGGCCTGACATGAATAGATTGTCTCATGTCAGACACAGCTATGCACTCAAACAGTATTATACTTACCAAACGCAGTAATATCAAATGTCATACTGTTTGGGGGCTGATTGTGAAACTCGGAATAAAGCCGGAGGCTTCGCTGGAGAGGGAACGTGTAAGTAATTTGCAGTGTCAATAATCTCTTACAAGGATCACTAACACATATAGGCAGGACCACCTGGTATTTGTGCAGTTTTCCTGATCGTTTGAAGATATCCCTTTCTGATGGTCTTTTCACCAAGCTTTCTGCACATCCCCTTGCTCGATATATATCATTCAGCAGCTCCTGCAGAGCAGAAACAATGCGAACCTCCGTTTCCTCATAACCTTGAGCCCTTTCATACAGTAGTTGATATTACTCCATTTAACAAGAAAATGATCAGATAAGGGCTACATATAGCATGGAACAATTCATTTCATGGTTAGTAGAGCAGCTGGTGTATTGATAAGTATTACTTCCGAAAAGACAGGCGTTTTTAAATGTAACATCCACAAGACTAGAGCCCGAATCTGCCAAAATAGTTTTATTTTTGGCATTAGAGTATACATATACATTCAGTTCCTGCTGTACCTTCAGGAAAGACCAGAAAATTAGCTTACTCGCATGTTTACTGGTGTTTTCAATCACACGAGGTTTACTTGGTCCTAACCTTTTGGCACACTTACATCACCAACTGACATCAATCTATAGAGCTTATGCCATTCTTTTGTGTTTACATTAGGGAACAGGCATCACTCATGCGTTTTTTTTTTTTTCCTCCATAGATGAGATCGCACAAAGTAGATATTTTCAGTCCTCACATCCTACATCACCCTTAGAGAGCTTTGGAATCTAGAATTTCTATTTTCTCCAACCTAGGTAGATTTCATCTACTGAGCTCGTTTTGAAAGCCTTTTATCTGCAAATGCACACATACGCTGAGAGAAAGAAGTGAGGAAAGGAGGGTGGAGGAGATGCACTCACTTTGTGTAAATAAAGGTTATTCAGTCCCTGTGAAATACATCACATAATCTTTGGCTGGTGCAGTTTGCCAAGTATGATGGAATCCACAATGATGAAAAGAGTTTATATGAGGTCCCAGGCACACAACATGAACTATATTGAAATAACTGATTTATTTTCTGGCATATAGAATAGAACTGAAAGCTAGAGATTGTATAATTGTATAATTAAATTACTTGCTTTGTTTAATTCCCATTATGGCTATGTGATAAATGAACAATTATTAAAAAAAAGTAATTTGCTCAATTTCATAAGAAGACATGCCATTCAGTAATGTTGCTGCAATTTTGACTTATATAATTGTAATAAATTGCATTTCCTGAACAAGATTATAATATACTGTTTTATAAAGAAATTGGCTAGTAAGGTTTTCTAAGCATCTTGGAGAATCTGAGACTGATATTCTGGAGACTTTGTCACACTTGCTTCTGTTTTTGCAGGTAGAATCTCACGGCCTTCATTATGTTATTTTTTTTCTTCTGAAAAGTGGTTTATTATGTAATATGTTACTGTGTTTACTGACATATAAACATATTCCTGTTTTATATATATATATATATATATATATATATATATATATATATATATATATATATACAAAAATTTAAAAAAAATTTATATATATGTCATTGTTCATGAAATAATGCAGATGACATCAAATAAGCATCTAAGACAAATTCTGTATTTAAAAAAAAGGGTACCTGAGACTTTTGCATAATACTGTATTATTTATATAGTAGTACACTATATTACCAAAAGTATTCGGTCACCCATCCAAATGATCAGAATCAGGTGTCCTAATCACTTGGCCTGGCCACAGGTGTATAAAATCAAGCACTTAGGCATGCAGACTGTTTTTACAAACATTAGTGAAAGAATGGGCCGCTCTCAGGAGCTCAGTGAATTCCAGCGTGGAACTGTCATAGGATGCCACCTGTGCAACAAATCCAGTCGTGAAATTTCCTCGCTCCTAAATATTCCACAGTCAACTGTCAGCTTTATCATAACAAAATGGAAGAGTTTGGGAACAACAGCAACTCAGCCACGAAGTGGTAGGCCACGTAAACT
>CM040976.1:6439202-6451922 GCA_022985145.1 Pangasius djambal | reverse complement strand
GATGACTGCCTGAAGAAAACAATCAAATTTCCCAACTCATTTATGATATGGGATTGCATGTCAGGTAAAGGACCAGGGGAGGTGGCAGTCATTACCTCAGCAGTCAATGCACAGGAGTACATTGAAATTCTTGACACTTTTCTCTTTCCATCCAAAGAAAATAGGTTTGGTGGTGATGAAGTAATTTTTCAGGATGACAGCGCATCGTGCCACAGAGCAAACAGTGGTAAAGCTTTTCTTCAGGAAAGGCATTTCAACTCAATGACATGGCCAGCAAACAGTCCGGATCTCAATCCAATTGAAAGTTTATAGTGGATATTAAAAAAAAATGGTCCATAATAAGGCTCCATCCTGCAAAGCTGATCTGTCAACTGCTATTCGAGAAAACTGGAACCAGATTGATGGGGAATATTGTTTTTCATTAGTGAAGTCTATGCCTCAAAGAATTCAGGCTGTCATAAAAGCCAGAGGAGGAGCAACAAAGTACTAATTGTGTTTTTTTGTTGATGATTCCATAATTTTTTCCTCAACATTGAGTGATTCCGTACTTTTTTCCTCTACTTGATTTGGAAAATGACATGCCATTAATAAAAAAAAGTCACTGAATTTTTTTGTGAATGTTTCACAAAGCCAGAATGTTAAGCTATTGAACAAAACCTTTTTTGTGTCATATCTGTGATTCGTTTGTTTGCTATAAAGTAAAAAAGCTGGGTGAACATCCTCTAAGTGTGGCGATTCCATAATTTTTGCCAGGGGTTGTACAATGTGTGAACCTTTGTTAATTAATGGAGAGAAAGTTGAACAGGTGGGATCTTTTAAATATTTAAGTACAGAGATTGACTCCCAATTTTCATTTGATAAGCATTCTGACAACGTTTTTAAAAAGGCTTATCAACGTTGATACATCCTCTAAGTGTGGTGATTCCATAATTTTTGCCAGGGGTTGTACATTGTTCACCCCACAACACATTTCTTTAGTTTTACTAATATCAAGGTGCAAAGAACTCTCCTCTGTCCAAACTGTGATAAAATTAACAAAATTGAGGTAAGTATCTAATGACTGAATATCTTTTACACATCCCACCAGTGCCATATCATCTGCATATTTTATAAGCGTCAATTTATCGTTATCACAGGTCATTTCGTTTGTATAAATAGAAAATAGAATCGGTGATAAAGCACACCCCTGTGGAAGGCCAGTGTTTAAAACCACATTCTCTGACTTTTTGCCATTCACCAATACATGCTTATTTCCTGCTCTTCAGCGGATTAATAAACGAATCTCACTCTGTCCATGTTGAACACAACTGGTTGTTCGGTGCTGACATCATGCATTTATGTGCTTGTGGACTAATCATAGCTTAAGGAACAAAGCCTGAGTCGATGGAGAAAGTTGATGAGCAGCATCATAGTACCAATAAAGCTTGATTGGATTGGTTTGGTTTTGTCAAAACTAATCCTGTAACCCTGAGTTTGTTCAACTATCATGGTACAGGCCCCATGAGTTCTACAAACAAAATTCTTTTTTGTCACTGATTTCTTGGGTTCTCCCAAACAAAAAAGCCTCCAGAACCATCTATCTCATAATATGCAAAATCCTTTGTGAATGAGTCCTTGCACTTCACAAATTTAATGTCAAATGAAACTACTTAGCAGAGCGTGAATGTCAATAATGGTCAAAAACATGATGATTTTAACCAACATGGCCACCACTAGTACTAATACGGAGCCTAATACTAGTACGGAGCCTTATTTACTCAAACAGTTGTAACTCATGAGTGCCTGCATGGATTCGTATGAAACTTAAAAGGCATATACAGGAGAATCTGAGGTCAAATGCAAGGAACCTTATGTTAGATCGAGCTGAAACTTGTTAAGGTGCTAATCTGTTGGTGGATTTTTGATGACAATCTAATTAATAAAAAAAAAAACAAAAAAAAAAAACATGGCCACCATTGGCCAATCAATTTTCAGCAGGCATTTGATAGAGTTAACACTGAGCTATTGAAACTTGAATGATTTACTCAGCTCTAAATCATGAGCGAGTCATGGATTTTTTTTTTTTGTCCTATCTTCACAATTTTCGTGTCAAACTTCTCAACAGAGTGTGCACCTCAAAACTTATCAAAAACATGTTTAATATCAATCAATTCTAAATCTAAATAGCTATAAGACAGAGTTATCATCGAATTATCACCACCAAATTTGGTATTTATGTCCCACATCCTACTCGCTACTCAGCCAAATGAAATCACACATACCCACCTGAAGGGGGCACTATAATAAATTAATTTACATTTTGGTTTCACAACTGTAGAGAATAGAGTAAAACTTTTTATATCAGCAGAATTCCTGACTCTTCCTGCATCTTTTTCCCATATGGTTTAATTAGTTTTAGCTGACATCCTTTATGCAGTCTTTTTCTGAAAAGCATTCTTTTTCAATCTAGTCCTAGGCCATCCATTTGGTCGGCATAATATATGAAATATAGCAAGCAGAGGTTGCTGACAAAAATATATCAAAACAATTTTGATTGGCCAAACCGTTTGGTCAGTACAAGTCAATTAATTTTTAGGCCATTGCATGTATGTACGAAAAGAGCTGTATCTTCTGAATACAAAGTCTAATTTCTAGAGTCTTTACAGTACTGCTCAGATTTAATAACAATGGGCCTGTAAAGGGCTCCATAACTAAAAATGCATATATCTTTTTCTTGTTGAAAATTTTAAAACTTAATCTTCAGTTATTTTTCTAAATACATTTTGGTCAGAAATACAGCCTACTAAAAACTGTATGCTCAGGTAACCAGGAAAACAAGTGAAGGGTGTCTAAGGACATGTTTTTACTTCGCAGAGATAATCTTGTATATTGCACGTTAAAAGAGGCTGTGGTCCCTTTAAATAGGTTTCTCTGGATTTATCCGTCAGTGTGCGCCATTCACGAACACTGAGCTCTGCGCTACTTCATATACGAGTATACTAACACACGCGCACATGTTCCAAGAACCACTGAGTGCTAAATCTATTTAGTTTGCTAAGTTTATTTAGCGGTTGGTTAGTTTACGTACCTTCAGTAAGGTATACAACTATACAACTGTGCTATTTTCATTATTGTTTGACTTTAATTAAGCCGAATGCATAATAAGGTTAATGTTAGGGTAATACAGTATATGCAGTTATGTCTCGGGTGGTAGTATGGTTGTTACAGTGAATTCTACCACTACTTTGTATTTAAATTGTAGAAGACCAAAGAATATAAATGGATGCAGTGTGTTTTTATGGCTTGGGATATTGTAGTTTATATTTAATTAATATAAAATATTAATATATATATAAATATAATTCATTTTTAATTAATATAGAGCTGCTCTGTTATTCGTGGCTGGTGCATGCGCACTGTGTCAACCACACAGTCAGTATGTGAAGACCTCATGCTTGAGAACCATATTCACTCGCTAGGGATTCACTGCTTATTATAGAGAATGTTTGGGGAAGATTATCGTAGTTTATTAATATTATACATATAATATTCACAAGGTTGGAAGACTGATGCAGGGCAGATTTCATGTATCATTATTTTATCTGCCATTTTTCAGCGTTCCGATGCCAAGGTTAGCCATTTCTGGTTGTTTCAGCGGACTAGTTTGTATTCACTGCAGCATCTATCGACATTGCCATGTGTCTCATTAAAATTAATAGTTATGGATTAGCAGAAAAATGGTGTGTGCAGATAGTGGCTACCTTAATAACTGCCACTGTCGTGGCAAATACTTCTGCAAATCAGAATAAGAAAATTAATTACAAAGACAAGGGGTTCTGGATGCCAAAAATCAATAGACTTTATTGCAGAACATCTGAAGTACATTGTCGTGGCTCATGCTTTTATACAGTTCTAAAACAATGATCTCATTAGGTGGAATTTTCCCTTTTCTTTCTTTTAATCACACACCTGCCTCTCGCCACAATTATGTCACTGTCCCTTTGTCTTAGCTTTAACCATGGCGAAGGTCAGTCAGTTTATTTTTTTTCAAATGTTAACATTTCTTCACACCCTTAACAACGCACTATAAGAAATTACAAACGTCAAACTGGTGACAAAGATACTTCAAGTTCTCGGGTAGAGAAAAACACTTTCTGGTGAGAAAGGACAGAACAGGCCATGGTAGAGGAAAGCACTTTCCCCATGAAAAAGGATAGAACAGGCCTGAACTGAAAATATACAAATGTATGAATGAGAGCTGTGTGCTGCGTGATTTCCCATGAATAGTCACATCAGTTTTGTCCTAGTTTTCTTGATTACAAACATTCTTTATAAAATTATCTTTAAGTAATTATTTTCTAATTAATTGATTAGTACTGTAGTTAAATACTGATTAACCATAGAGCTAAATACTGATTTACCATGGATTCACACTCTTCTCATGATTAAAATACACTTCAGGGTCAGTCAGGCTGAGGTGATTTGAGGTCATGATCAACCTGCTGTATAAATATTGATTGACAATACTAATTATAACTTAACCAGCTAATAGAAATACGTCCACACCATAAACCAAAATTTTCTTAGAGCGAGTGTGTTTTAACCATAAATCATGCACCAAAACTGAATGTGGATTCACATTCATGTGAGATGCCATAGGACCTCCACCTGCCTCCTAACATGAAGAAGCTCTTCAGCTTTGGTTAACAGCTTTGAATCTGAAGAAACCACATAAAAATACCATATGTTCGCTCATTTCACTTTGTGGAGAGAAGCCTTAAAAGTAGAGGTTTTATATGTATAATTCTGCTTGAGTTAAAGTACAAAAATACTTGGAAATGTACCAAGTGATGAAAAAAGTAGTGTAAATTATTGAAGCTAATGAACAATTTCTGTTAAGGAAATCTGAGTGACTACAGCTGTTCATTTCTACCCCCACAAGGGTCTCTTTAACAGAAATAAATAAACAAACAAACATAACAAATAACAGCAATAACTCACAGTACTTTTGTTACGTTACTACATTTAAAAGAATCGAACCGGTCTTGCAAAAAAAGAAGAAATGTGCACTATTACTTGCTTCCGCATTGCAAAATAAGGTGGATTCACATATCAGTGTGTCACATTGTTCATCACATTGTTGTTAAGTTAATCATTTTCTATGTTCCCTGTGTGCAGAACCACAGTTCACCTTATTAAAGAAGTTTGATTGGAAATCCAGCTGGTTCTTTCTTAAACCCTACCTCACTTATTGACATCACAGAGTTTGGAGTGCACTCCCTGCACTGATTAGATCTAACCTGACTCAGCAGCTTTACAAACATACTTTTCAGCGTGTGACTTACTGATTGGTCTGTGAGTTACTGATCTGTTTTTGAAGGTGTACAGTCCACACTCCATGCTTTTCACAGTACTTTCAAAAACTCAACAAAACAGGACAAGCTCCATCATGTGCCGCACTGTGCGTCTCTCTCTCTCTCTCTCTTTCATATTACCCGTTACTTGTCGATCCATATCTGACGTTTGACCACACCCCCACTGCCACAGAAGGTTATATATTTTCAGTATTTGGAAAAGAGATATATATATATATATTTTTAAAATAGCATAACAAATATCACCTAATAATCCCTAAAGAATAGGTGCTATGAGCCCTTCTGTCAAATTTATCCCTAATGAGCAGGCCAAGGCAACAATGGCAAGGAAAAACTCCCTGAGACAATATGAGGAAGAAAACTTGAGAAGAACCAGACTCAAAAGGAAACCCATCCTCATCTGGGTGACACCTGATTATGCAATTTTAAATAATTCTCTTCTGTAATTGTGTACTATATGGTCAAAAAGTGCAATTATGTAACCAGGAAAGTCATTATAGTTTTAACATGAAGGCTACTTTGTTGAAATTATCAACTGTCCACCGATGGAGATTTGAATGCAAAACTGTTTGTGGCAATTGCAGTCCTAAAGCTATCCTAGAAATTGTAATCCTAAACCATCGTAATCTCATGTATCTTTAGGCTGTCCATATGGGGTCCATCCTCAGTAGCAGCAAGTGGTTTCCAAGTGATGAGAACTCCAACCAGAAGTAAGGTATCAGGGTGGATCAGGCAGGTCTGGAGAGCAGAAGGGGTCAGGGTCACTGGTATCTCGGGAGTAGCATGTGTAGCTTGACAGAGAGCTTGACAAGTACAGTAATGGTTAAGGACAATGTACACTGTGTGAAGAGTGCAAGCAGGCACTCTGGCAAGACTAGCTATGACAACATAAGTAAAAGGGAGAGCCAGAAGGTAACAGACTGCTTAAAGAAAATATGACAAAATGCACACATTATCCATTAGTAAAACAAAGATATGATGCATTTACATAGCTTTTAGTATTAACAATATAACAATGGTTGCACTGCAGAAAATAATTGTTAAGTACTGCACTCTTACTCATTGCATTACGGCATCAGCCGAACTACCTATTGTTCTATTGAAGGTATTACGGTTCAGGTGTTATGTCATTACGCTGTACAATGCACTTTGCGCGAGAAGAAAAATGGGGTTTTGGAGTCGGATGTACTGAGACGATGCTTGTTCAAGTTTTTCTGAATAAATGTTCTTAAGAGGTGGAACGTTTTGTTTGTTTCCATACACGAGTTGGGGTAGACTGCGCACTCGAACTCAACAATAACCATCTAAATATAAGAAACAAATGCATGATTTAAGAAGATACAGACTAGAAACAAGTCAAATTATCTGCCAGTACAGTAAGATAATTACACTTGGTAAGATTTCTTGAAATAAGAAAACATATGTAGGCTTTAGAAAAGAACAAAATGTCTTAAAATAAGCATTAAAACACTTATTCCAAGCAGTGTATTTAGTCTAATTAACTTAAAACTAGCTTTTTAATTAATCTTTAAACATTTTGCTTATCTTAACTTGTGTGAAAATATCTTAAAACCAGAGCTACTAAACAAGATAATTCCTCTTAATTTAAGAATTGTCATCATTATATATTCTGACTTAAAATGAGACAAAGCATTTAAACTTAAATCAAGACTATTAAAATCAAGATCACGCATACATATTGTCAACAATTATTTATTCAAATGAAGACTCTTGTAACACACCATGCAAAAACAAAAGCAAAATCATTACTTGCTGCTTCTCAAAACACTTCAACTTATTGCAACAAAACATTGAATGTATACTGAACACTGAAATATATTCAACATGAGAAACTGAAATAAAACTACAGAACACCTTAGTAAAGAGCCACTAAGTACTTTGTATAAAGAACATAGTTCCCCAAAAATACACATAAAAAAACACACATCATAAACATTTACTTTTTTCTTAAATTCCTTGAACACAGAACATCAGTCCCTCCAACCCCTCCAGATGTTTACCAGAGCACTGATAATGGTGCCATTTTTTTCCCTCTGGTACTCCTACTACTTCCCACTAATAACCAATAAATTACCTCTACTTCCCAATAAAATCTTTCCACTCTGCCATGGCTTTTTTGTATGAATCAGTGGCATCCCTCTCATGAATTGAGTCCTCTAATATTTCTGTCTGAATGACAGAAAGGAGGGTTGCCACACACTTAGGGTATGTGAGATGAAGGGTGTAGTAGTAAACCATCAGATACAGCAGGCCTTCACTGAAGTCTTCCTTGGCAAATGTGGTGACGGGAGTGTTTCCAATATCGATAAGACAGTTGGAACCATCAAACAGCAAAACAGGGCTGGAGAGAGATCTCTTCTGAAGGTAGATTGTGGGATCTTCTGTTTGCTGAAATAAAAGATAAAAAATATGAACATTTTCTTCACAACAGAAAATCAAACGTATAAAAGCCATTGCATACTACCAAACAAACAAAAAGAGCTGGATGTGACAAAATGTGAACAAACTCTCACCTGAAGGACATGAAGCAATGCCTCACTGGCATGTCCCAGCTTCTTAGGTGGTGCAGTCGGTGAAGGAAAGAGTGTGGGGAGTGCCCTGAATAGCGCTATGGCATATTCCACTACAACAGAACAGCAAACTTTTACTTCACAATTATTCTTCCTACACAAGATAATTATCAGGTAGATCCTGAGTTTAGAAAATTCTTATTTTGTTACCATGGAAAGTAGAGCAGCACAATTCTGTATGAATTGAGACTAACTTTTTTAAGTAAAATAAAAAAAAATAGTGATCAGGATTCTCCTATGAATCTCAATAGACAACTAAAGAAAAAACACAATTTACTAGAGGTTATGAGAAAATGATTGCAACAGTCTACTAGACACACGTGACTTACCTCCATCCAGGGTCATGGGTGACTTCATCACTTTCTTCCAAACAGCGTAAAACTGCACCTTGGCACAGAAGTCTTCCCATCTTTTCTTTAATTTATCCATGAATTTGTGTTGCCCTTACCCAAGATCTGACACAGCTCACCCATCACCTACACAAATGTGTGTTAAAACCTGCAGTGATGCTTGCTTTGTAAATGGGCAAAAACAATTGTATTGCTTACATTATGAAGTTCCTTGAAACATGGATAAGCATCAAGGATCTTTGTTTTCCTTTCCTCTTCTTTCAGGGCATTACTGTCAATGAAGTCTTGTCTTGCTTGAAACTCAAGGTCAAGGAAGTGGGAGACAGCATCTTGGTTGGGTTTTGTTTTTTATACATCTCCTTCAGTGTTTTATAATGTCTGGCCTGTGTTGTTAGGCTATCCATGTCTGCTAAAATAGAGAATGGGTAAAAAGGATATTGGACATGTTAATCTGAAGGATTACTTGGGTTTTAGATGTACATTTAACAAAATTGGCCTCATAATGACTCTTGACATTTGACAGGTAAAAGCGCAAAATATATTGAAATATGAAACAATCTTAAACCCCAATCCACGGCAATGTTGCACATGTAATGTATTCAACAATTTTGCCGTTTTTATGCTGTTTATGTCAAATGAATGAAAAATGAGCAGTCATCTGTCAAATTACAATATATCAAGACCCAATCAGAAAAGAAAAATACAAATGTCTATAATTTATAATGATACGGAAAAACTCTTAATATTGCCCAGCCTTATTGCAATTAACCTGCATGCAGTGTAGCCATCATCAGAACTGCTCCCTGGTGTTTCTTGCAAAATTACGGTCGATCCGCCACTTGTGTCTTCATCATAATCTTCTCCATTGTCACTTGATGAGAAGTCAATTTGACATCTTTTCTTCGGATGGCCCCTCTCTGGTGTGGGTCCCTGTCTCTTTAGTGGGGACTTCACATTTTGCAGCCTCTTGTGGAGATTATTGTAAATACTCTTCTGCGGTAAAGAAAATGACATGCTAAATGAACAAATAAAAATGAAAAATCTTAACTTTGACACACAAAAAATGTTATAAGAAAAGTACACAGATATTATAACATAAGTGCAATAAATAACATAGCATACATTTTCATCACTTACATGTTCCATAGTTTTGTCTTTATCTTGTAGCATGGGATAATACTCCACTATTCTTCTAGCCATTGCAGTGACTTCATGCTTGGGAGGGTACCGGACCATCTCTCCTTGCTGACTTGCTCTCAAAATGGAAATCATGCTGGTGACTGTAATTATAATATTTAATATTTATTTCTTTCTGGACTCCTCCTCCCAGTCCACATCAAGAGCTTCATCATCTACAATAGAGGAGCTGAAGAATCTCAGCTCTTTGGACATGACACATTCCTGCTCTCTGCCAGTGAGGGCCATTTCAAAGTAATGCTTAGGAGCTTGCTCCAACTTGGTGTCTGTATAGACTACATATTCTGGAGGACTGGGAAGCTGTAGGGTCTTCTTTGGACTTTTTTTCTTCAGTGGAGTGGATTCAATTCAATTCAATTAAATTCATTTTTATTTGTATAGCACTTTTTACAAAGGTCATTGTCTCAAAGCAGCTTTACATAAACAAAAGTAAAGTGAAGTGTGTGTGTGTACAATGTGCGTTTGTGTAGTCCATAGAAAACAGCTGAAGCGTCTTCGTGGCAGTGTGAAGCATTGCTGGTGGACAGGTCCAGAGTGAAGGGGGGGGAGGTCTGGATCACCAGCAGCTCAGGAGTGATGCTCATCTGGTCCAGAGCGTAGGGGGGTCTGGATCACTGGCAGCTCAGGGGTGTAGCTCGGCAGATTCCTTAGGGCTGACTGGAGGCGTTCCTCTAAGTGCAGACACTAGGGCCAGCTTTGTCTGGTAAGGTGGGATTCTCATCCTAGAACAGTCTTTACAAGACTTAAAAAAAAAAATAAAAAAAATAAATAAATAAATAAATAATAATAATAATAATAATAAACCAAATTAGAAAGAAAATGTCTTGTGCTAGATGTTCCATGACAAAGTAGGTAACAGTTACCTCTGGGCTAATAAGAGCCCACACTCGTTTTCTCCTGAGAAAGTGTTCTGGCCCAGGAAAAAGGTCTCTCAGATCATCACGGCTGAGGGTGTGGAGCAAGGTCTCATCAATGTTGGCAGCTATAAAGACAACCCAATTATTAAGTATCCTTTTACCATAACCATTTTTCAGCTTAAAAAAAAGTTACCAGCATTTAATTTTAATGTAAAACAGTTAAGAAACATTTGAGATCACTACCAGCATGTACAGTAAACTGACAATTTATATTAATTTGGGCATTAATTATCATTAACACATTATGGAAAAATAATGTGACTACACATGCACCCAAGAAAACCACAAGTGCAAATGTGATACTGATTTTACACAACAGATAAATTACAAATTAATTGTTATATTGTAGACACAATATTGCCTGTTTTTGCTAAATTTTCCATCAAAATGTTATCTATAAAGCATCTGTGCATCTCCAAGCAACAAACAGCTGTGTTTCATTTCTAAATGAATCTGCGTTTTGAGTGAATCAATCGGGTGAATCAATGATTTAACGGCCATTAATATAGAGAGCATTTTTACTCATTTAGACATTAACCGCCACCTACTGCCAGTTTTTGATTCTTATACTGTATATCATTCAGTTAAAATTATTACTTTAAAAAAATTATTATTAATATAATAATAATAATAATAATAATAATAATAATAATAATAATAATAAAATGCAGCATCTGAGAAAAAAAATATAGCCACTGTAGCCTGAAAGTTTGTGTAAAAATCTGAATTAATTATTTTTTTTACTAAAGCTACAGTTTTGTAATGTTTTTATGATGATTTCTCATGTAACAGAGTAATATGAATTTAAATGATCTTTTGTGGGTGTTTCTTTGATGTGCAATTAATTTGTGATTTATTAGATTAACTAGTAACTGACACATCAAGTCTTCAAATTCATTTGATTAAAAAAAAAATCTCTTGACAGCTCTAATATTAATATGTAGCTTTGTAATTCCAAAAATTGACCTTTCAAAGTCGATACTGAAACTTCATCCAGTTCATCCATTACTTCACCTTTCTTGTCATTTGTATAACTGCTCCTTTACCTGCCAGGCAGGAAAAAAAAGAATCACAAAGTTTCTTACTTTTACAAAAGCTTAATATAAAGGCATAGCTGTGATTTAAAGTGAAGAAATTTTTGTAGGGCTTTTGAACTGTTGAAGGAAAAAAAAAAATCATGAAACCTGCAATGTGTGTTTACTACATTTATTGGCCTACACACTGTAAATATTTAAACTTAACAGCTAATTTACATTTAAGTGTCAAACAGCAAATTTATGAATTCATTAAAATGTCATGTAAAGGTTAAACAGACATTGAGCATTGCAAAAATATTTTACTCGCATCATGATCTCTCACATCACAAGGACTGAAGCTGGTCATGGACCGTTTGAGCCTAGCAGTTCTGGATATATACTCTCAAAATAAAATTTGCGTCATACAACGAAGTGAGATTAATTCAGAATCGCTTACTTTTGTTGTCCTACTTCTTTTCAAATGTCAGATGATGTTTCTTAGCACTAAATTGGCATCACAAAAGAAGACATAATGTAACAACAGGTGAGCAAGCATGGATGTCAGACTACTTAAAACGTGTGCATTAAGCACTGGTTTTGTGACTGATTAAGACAGATTCGCTGCATCTCGGATTTGCCATTGCTGTTTCACTTACACATGCCCGTGATTGGTTAGAAACCCAACCGCTGCTAAAATAAGTTCTAAACAGAAACCCTTAAGACTTAAACAGACTATTTTTTTCATGATACATAATCGTGACATCTGGAATCTGGAATCTGGTTTTTCGAAATATTTTAGCCATACTCATGTGAACAGCTGAACGCATTTTAATGACTACTAGAAAATAATAAAGAACAGTGAAAAACAACATTTGTCTCTTTCGTCTCTGTCATTTTGCCAATTTTTCAAGGCAGTTATTAAAATATCAGTGCAAAAGTGATGCTTTAATCTATCATGAGACAAGTATCATTTCCTAAGGTAGCTAACTTACTGGCTAACAAGACCAAAATACTGCAGCTTTAGCAATCAATGCAGTAACGTAAAATTTCATCAAAATTATATTTTTCTACAGTCTAATATACTGTATACTGCTCAAGAAAAATTAAAGGAACACTTTTTAATCAGAGTATAGCATCAAGTCAATTAAACTCCTGGGATATTGATCTGGTCAGTTAAGTAGCAGAGGGGGTTGTTAATCAGTTTCAGCTGCTTTGGTGTTAATGAAATTAACAACAGGTGCACTAGATGGGCAACAATGAGACGACCCCCAAAACAGGAATGGTTTTACAGGTGG
>CM040976.1:6418000-6430969 GCA_022985145.1 Pangasius djambal | reverse complement strand
GGAAGAATGGTCAAAAATTCCTATAAACACACTCCTCAACCTTGTGGACAGCCTTCCCAGAAGAGTTGAAGCTGTAATAGCTGCAAAAGGTGGACCGACATCATATTGAACCCTATGGGTTAGGAATGGGATGGCACTTAAGTTCATATGTGAGTCAAGGCAGGTGACCGAATACTTTTGGTAATATAGTGTATATAAGTAAGATCACTAGCTAGTGTTATTCAAGTAATTCCCGTGAATTAGGCTTCAGTTTTAGCCACATTATTGTTATCCATGTGAACCTTTCCTTTTCATTTTCCATTGCAATTAGAATCCAATTACAACAACTTTCATTTCGTTTCTTTTTTGTTTTCCACACTGCCTTTTCAGAAAAACTATAATAAGCAATAATAACTACAAAAATAACCAAGCTTAGCATTAAGAGTAATTACTGTTACGTAAAAAAAAAATCAGTTAGCAGTACAGATTTGAACCGAGTATTGAATTTTGTGAACTTTTCTGTTCTCTGTACTAAATTATAGTTTTTAGACGTTTTTAGAAACCAATATCTAGTGCTGATATTAAAGCGGCACCAGCATGTTGGCTAGAAATTAAGATGATTAAATAACCACCATGTGCAAACCTTCTTTATATTCAAACTGCATTACACCACATTCTATATTATTTCCCTGTGAATGAGTTAAGCTGTTTATTTTATTTTTTTTAAAGTTTTGCCAGTACAAATGTGTTTATTGTTAGCTCTTAAAAAAAATGTAATATATCAGTTAATCTTTTGCGTACTTTTACTTGCAGCCTTTTTTTTCCCCACTGTTAATGAGCAGAAACCTCCAAGCACTTCAAGTCTGATTCATAGTCAGTCTAAAACCTGTGATGAAATGTCATGCACATTCTGAATACCGAATTTTACTGTCATATTTGAACAGTTCGAATGGCCAGTTAAGTGCGGTTCTATCATGGCTCCACATGTAGACTTGGTACTTGATATAAACTCCTACTATACACGACACAACACAATAACATTTTTCACATTTACAAACCATTACTGATTATGGTCAGACTCCTTAAAGGGATAAAAATATTATTCTATTCCTTACAGCATGTTAGGGAACAAATGCTCCAAATAAGACTAATAAAACGAGACTCTGTCTTAAATTCTTGTCAGCTCTGAAGTAAACTGCTCACAGCCACACATTGGGTTCTTTAGAAGAGAACTTGTATGAGATTCATTTAAAAAGGGGGTAGAGAACATTTGAGATAAGCCTCTGCCAGTGGATGTGAAAATAACGATCTAAAATAGCACTGATCAGCTTCTAAAACATAGGACCAACCATAAATGCACAGAGTCTTCATCGTATCTCACTGTATACAGCAAATCACAATCCTCACTCACCAGTGTAGTTTATGCCATGCTAACAGCCATGCTGTAATAATACACAGTTTAATCTGACAAAACCGTATTTACTGTAAGTATTTATCATAAGCATGACCAGTAGATTTATTCAAGGGTCTATATATTTGTTAGTTAGATCAAGTGTCTTTAGGGAGCCTCTGAAGAGTGCTCAGTACTTGGACAAGAGTGCTGATTGGACAAGCATGCTTAACAAAATTGTAGGGACGCACAGAAGAAGTGGCGAGGCTGTTTTTGGGCTCCAACCCTTATTTGAATTATCAAATAATAATTAAAATCGGCATCATATTTTTTTTCTTTTTTTTTAATATGCTTTTCTGTAAATTTGTTTTTGTATTCATTTCCATCTGATTTGTATATTGGTTTATTTGTTTGTTCGCTTGTCTGCTTTTACCTTATTTATGAATGACATTATTGATGAGAAACAGCCGAGAGGATTGTTTTGTCCGTACCTTTTACCTCAGTTGTTCATTCACATGTCAGCATATTAAAAATAAGATAACAAGAAAATAATTAAAAAAAAACAAAAAAAAACAGACAGGATAAACATACATGCAATATGTTCAATTTATTATAATGGGTAATAGGCTAGGTCCTGTTAGCTTGCACTGTGTATTTGTATAATTATATGTCACTGGTCGTATGCCGAAAGATGTGTCATGCACGTTCTTGGACTGACTTCATGCGTACTCTGTATAATGAAGAAGCCAATGAAGAGATCCTGATTCAGGACAACAGTTTGACTCGATCAGAATCAGTAGCGTTCCGTGGTGGTCCATATCCTTCCAACTGGCCGTACTGAATGCGTACAATTTGTTTAAAAAAATCACCCAACAAACACTGTAACGTTCAGCCCATTGAAGAAACCCATTCAGTCTCGTTGTTACTTTTTTTCTTATCAGCTCCTAATATTAAAAAATAGTTTAACTACATGACATCCTTCTTGACCTGGTCCTCTTTCCAGTACTGCGTTATTGACTCCATTAAAGCCTTCATTAGGGCGGATATCTCGTTGATGGCAGTATTAGTGTAAGCCAGGCTTCTTGTTGATGAAAGGCAAGAGTGTATCTGAGTAACAGAAAGCATTATCTAGCTCTAGGTGGACCCACCTGCCCTGTCTTGAGGGACGCAATTACTCTTCTTGTAGGTTGCACGAACACAAACCTGTCCCCAGACGCCGGTGCTGGTGAGCCCCCTGCTAACCAATGATGTCAGCATTCTCTTCTTTTCCACTACCTCTACACCTCCTCCCTTGTTTCTTCCCCCCTTTTTTTTGTGACCAAGTGCAGCACCAGCTTCATTTTATTGTTTTGTTTGTGCTTGCTCGACACATATTCCTTCGTCCTGCCGCACATGAATATCAGTAAATGTTTTATTCATGCAATCAAGACAAATCAGTCGTCACTGCTCTCTTGCTCACTTGTTCTCTCTCTCTCTCTCTCAATCCCTCTCTCTGTCTGTCTCTCCGGTTGCATTTACAGCATGCCCTAGCTTAAATAAACAGGGTTTGGTGTTCCACAGGTACAATTCGTAAGCTATTGCAATGCACAGGTAGTGGGAAGGATCCACTGACACAAACATAACATGCTCTTCTTAGAAAAATGAAAGAGGTAAAAAAAAAAGAGAGAGAGAGAGAGAGAGTGGTTTGTATTATTAATTATGAGTGGTTGTATTATTAATTTTTGGGCCCAGGACATTAAGCTGATCAAGACGTGAATGCATGAGAGATGCAGAGAAACAGGCAGCGTTCTGTTGCAGCAGCGAATAGACACATGGTCCCAAAGGGTGTGCTGCACCTGCTCTAGAATAATCGTACTGGCTGTGTCATTTAACTTCCCTCCAAAGATCTCAGCTTTAATTAAAACTTCAGTGGGCTGTCTATCTCTCTGCAGCCCTAAATAACACGCCAAATTTGTGCTGTGGAAGTTTCCATAGAGCACCCTTGACTCTACTGAATAGCTGGTGTGTTTGCAATTAGTGCTCAGGGGTTGCTAAGCAGCATGACATGATGCAAACGTTGTCAAATATTTCACATTATATGTGTGTGTGTGTGTGTGTGCGTGTGCGCGCGTGTGTTTGTGTGTGTGCACTTTAATATGACTGTGTGTATGTGTGGGTGGGTGGATCTGTGCATTTTTGTAAAGTCCAGAGTAGACATATTCCAAAATTAAATCTTTATATCATTGTAATTGCCTTTTTATCACAATTTAAGCTCTTATTATTACAATATATTTGTAAAATGTGTATATATTTCTATGTTAGGAAAAAAGGTGTTCGGGTGTTCTTTGAGACGCATGGCATGATGCAGTCGTAGTCAAACGATTCGTATGCTACACAACACATGTGCTTTGGTTTGATTGAAATATTAAAATTCTACCAATAATTGCAAACTGTTCTAATCATCTGCCTTAGCATTAAAAACGTCCCTCATTCTGAGCACTAGCTCCCTCAGTCTGTCTACATTCGACTTGATGAAAATGAGCAGAAATGAAGACATTTTAATCAAATATAACACATGCAATGAGTGGCTGTAGCCTGTATATGAGAACACTGTATAGTAGTGTGAGAAATTGTATCTAAAACGCTGCGTTTCTTTTAAAATTATTGGCACCCCCGCAATTAATGTTTGGTGAAACCTCCACGTAGAGAATAACAGCACTGAGCAGCTTCCTGTAATGTCTGACAATGGGATATAAATCCAGACTGATTGCCATGGCCATTGCCAAAAACCCTGACTTGTGGTAAATCAGCCACTCCTTTGTTGATTTGGATGAATTGGGTCATTATCTTGATGAAACAATCATTATGGCCAAGTCTTTACCTCCAGGCAAAGGCAGCCAGGTTATGGACTAGCTTAGTGGAGTATACAATGCCGTCAATCTCCGCACAAGCCCCGGTTGATATCTAAGTTTTTCCTCGTATATACCGTATTCTGTTTGTAATTTATTTTTCAAACATGCCAACATCATCACGATTCCGGTTTTAGATGTATTTTGTTGGTTGCTCTCAGGAGGGGCTTCTTTTGTGCAATTCTTTGTACAAGAGATAACAGTAATTCCTGGTACGTTTTCAGCTGTTCTTGATTATATTTTTATATCTATTATCTTGTACAGGTCTTGCACCAACCATCTGTCTCTTTTATGCTGAATGCGCCCCCATCTAAGAAAAAGGTGGCAGAGATTTTACAACCTTAACATACATATATATATACACCCATATATCATCTCTCTGAAGAGTGAATGCACAACAATGATCCAACCACAAACCAAAAATTATTATTATTATTATTATAATACCCCACGGAAAAGAAAAAGGAAACAACAGAACTGTGTGGACTGCAAGTGTTTTTTATATTTCATAAAAAAGTCAAATATTTATGTCATATTTTTACAATGTTGCCATCACCTTTTAGAGAAATAAGTTCTTATGAGAACGCACAGTTCGTAATTATTATTCTATAGAATATTTTTTTTAGCTTGAGAGATACCAACAATTGTCCACTATGCTCAAGTCGCATTTTCCCCCAAACTCTCCTCCACATTAATTGTGACAATCTCTGTTCCAAAATGCACATATTTAGTCCGACTTCATGACATTATATTATATTCATAACACTGTGCGACTGTGACATACCTCAGTGCCTGTGCTCTAGCATACACTGCTCACAACATAAACATCTTGTCAGCAAGAGAACTTTTTGGTTTATTTCAGATCCCATTTGTCCTGGAGGGTAGAGAGATTCTGCACATTGGACAGGCTGTCATATCACTGGGGGAATTAGTCCAAGTAGCACAGGCTGGGATGACACGTGTCTGTTTGGAGAGAACCAAACAAGGCCAATTACAGCATCCGAAGCTCTCTGAAGTTACCTTGTTGTTCAGCTAACCGGGCTTCCAAGAAGTTCTTCTGTCTTCGCCATTACAAACAACCTCACTGATTACTAGACACAACCTCACCGTGTGTACCAAAGTTGCTTAACAACAGAGAATCTGAACATGCATTAATTCAATCATTCAATCATTTCTTTATCTTCAGGAAGCTCCCAGAAAAGCTGGGAGCGAAGCAGAAATACACTATACGGCCAAAAAGTCTGTGGATCCCTGACCCTCATTCCTCTATGTGGACCTTCATCCACAATGTCCACACACCTTTATGTATGTGGACTATATGTCCACAAACCTTTGGCAATGTAGTGTTAATGGTTAGGGCGGGGGTATGGGTTAGAGGACATAGGTTTTCATTTGACTTTGTTAATATGAAATTAAGCTACCCCTTTTACTGGATCATTTGGTATTTCAGATCCCTACATTAAACATCGTAAATCAGTGTAGAAGATAGGTTTAAGGGCATGTATTTCTGAGAACAAACAAACAAACAAACAAACAAACAAAACCTTCACATCGAGAAAGGCATGGTGAAATCAAAATTTGGATTGTTTCTAATAGGGGCATCATGGGATATCAGAAAGGTGTCATATTCAGGAAACAGCAGATTTTTAAGAAATCTTAAATTTTTTTAAGACTTCTTTGAGAAAATGAAGCTGCCTTCAGGAGTGGAGAAAAAATCTTCAACAATGAAGCTAAATAATTCCTGAAGAAAGGATTAAAGCCAATCAGCAGAGATCTCATATATACAGTGTGTGTGTATATATATATACACACTACACTTTGTTGAAAGTGAGTGTAAGAATTTTGATAATGTGACCGCTGATAATGTGCGCTGTGACTAATTTTAGCCATTTCAGCATGATTTTTATAAGTAAGTACAAGAGGCTTGATGAGTAAAGCCATTGACTTGAGAGCCGGATGAATAAATTTAACCAGTCACATCCACTCATGATCCAGTTCTATGCTGCAATCACTGAGTCGATCCTTACCTCCTCCATGACTGTGTAATTCAGTTCTACTACCTCATAAGCAGGACACCAGAGAGGATTTGCCGTCACTTCAGGACATGCGACTGCACTGAGCTCTCCTGACGCTGACAGCAGGGTCATGACTTATGCTAGCAAGACGAACCTAAGAGTGCAAAATGACATTTCTACACTGAAAGAATTTGATTATTAGTCATAATGACACGAGAAGCACATGAGATTTTTTTATGAGCAGTTCATGGACAGGTCTTCTCCAAATACCCTTTATTTATCTCTATTTTAATTGTAATATTTTAATGAAATGAGATTTAAAAAAAAAAAAAAAAAAAGAATAAAACTAAGCAGTAAATCAAAGGAGAAGTAAAGCATGAAAACACCAAACCACAGATAAAAGACAGAAACGGAACAGATGACGTGACAAGACTACAGATCTTAAAGATCTTCAAATGCCTGGGAAAGTAAATACGTTTTTAAATTGGATTTAAAAATGTCTATAGCCCTTATGAAAAAGGGTCAGATTAAAGCTAGCGGATTAGATGATCTCAAAGCTTGTCCTCTCATCTGACTACTCAGCGTGTGATGCGTTGTATATTGCGAGATGTGTTTCTGTTCAGCACGGTTAAGAGTTGTCTTTTGAGGTAATATAGCCTCCCTATCAGTCTGGCTTGTCTTCTCTGACCCCTCTCATCAAAAAGTCGCTTCCCCTCGCAGAACTGCTGATCACCGGATACTTTTTTTTTTTTCACACCATTCTGTGCTAGAGACTGTCGTTTGTGTGAAAATCCCAGCAGTTTGTGAAATATTCAACCTAGCACATCTGGCACCAACAACCATGCCAAAGTCAACTGAGATCAAATTTGTTCTGCATTCCGATGTTTCGTGTGAACAGCTCTTGACCTGCATCTACATTGCAATGCTGCAGTATGATTGGCTGATTGGATAATTGGTGGAATGAGCAGGTGTACAGGTGTTCCTAGTAAGGTGGTAAGTGAATGTGTGTATATATATATATATATATATATATATATATGTATATGTATATATGTTATATTATATATTTTGGAATATTTGCTCTTTACTGAGATCTACCAAAGAAATCTAAAATCAGTACTTGTCTGTAGAAGATAGCATGTAATTTATAGGACAAAGCACAAATTTAAAATCAAGTATACAGTATGTGGCTCACACACAAAGAGTGAAACAATAATAATGATTTTTTTTCCCCCTTTCCTTTATTTGCTGTACAGTCTTGCACTGAGATTCCCTGCTGCTAAAAAGCTTTTACTCTTTTCTGCATGGAACTCAAATGAGCAGTGCTAGTTCAGGGGGCTGGACTGGAAATGCCGGAGCTCCTGCTGCTTGAGTGTGAGCCAGCTGACCTTTGGAGAATTTCACACTACTTAAACCATCCTTAAGAGCCTGTGTTCACTTGTTTTGCATGTTGTATTTGCACCAGCTGAATCCAACTCTTACTGTAAAGCCATTTGGTTTTACCAAAAAAAAAGTCCCATAAACCCATATCATATTATGTGGTATAACTAATGCTCCACAATTATTTTTGCTTTTTACAATTTTTACTCAAAAAAAAAAACCAACATTTGGCTTGTTTATAGTGGTAGTAAGGGAATAACATAATGAAGAATATAAATCAATTAACCATATATTCGTTGGTGAATTAGTCTTCTGAGTTCTTTTGAATTTGTGCAAACTTGGGCTTAGAGGTGCTTCCCTAGCAGAACAATACGTCAATCGCGGTAGGAACCTTTCTTGTGAGTCCTGGGAGTTTGCGTTACACCGAGACAACCGTACATGAAATACACAATGTGATATAACTGAAAACGCAATAAATGGAACCGACTTACAGAGAGACTGACTTTTCAACGGCTGGTGAGCTAATGAGCTACAGATATGCCTGATTCCAACAAAGTTGTAGAGACGGATACAAGTGCAGGCTTTTAACGAAACAAAAGACCAACAAAAGAAACAAAGACAAACCAAGAATCGTACATAGAGCTAAACAAGCGCTAGGGAAAAATAGGGACACTAATCAAAGAGAAGCACAAAAAAATGTAAGTGCAATCAAGAGCGCATGTGACGTGATGAATAGTCTGATGGGCCTGATGGGTAATGCAGCACTGATTTGTTACTATGACAACTGAACTAGTGACCTTGATCTACTATATTGCGTGTAGACCTGTGCTCACAGACTTGCCATTGAAAGGAAAAACATGTAAAACTGTTTTGTGTGTATATTTCCACAAATAGTGTTTATACTGCTAAATGAACATAAACTACATTGGTTTTTTATTATTATTATTACTATATTACTTATTATTAAAGGATCTTTTTGGATCTTCCAGTGCTGAACTGGAGGAATCTCACCACTGTGACATTTTAGACACAGCAACAAACCACAACTCTATTTGCTCACTCATTTGCCGTAACACTACCACTGCTACAGTGTTGGCTAAAGTGTAATGCAAATTGACATGAGAGAAAAAAAAAAAAAAAGCTTCCCTAAAACTGTTGCCTAGGCGGTGGTGTCAAACATCGTCAATTGATATGTTTAATCTCCTTGTGGTTGTCTCGGTCTAAGAGAAGCTACTAAGCTTGGTCAGTTCTAGGCCCATTATAAATCGCTTGTTTTGCAAGCAAGCTGGCAGTATGCGAATGAAATTTGCTTATCATTTCTCTCATTTCTCTTTCTCTGACAGCGGACAATGTACTGCAGGCTCCCATTATCACCAAGCAGCCTGGCAGCATCGTATTCCCGGTGGACTCCTTGGAGAAAAGCCAAGAGGTTGTGTTTAGTTGCGAAGCTCAAGGACAGCCTCCACCATTTTACAGGTGATTTTTGTTAGTGTTTCTTACCCATAATAACTCGTCACCTGGCGATTTCAAACCCTATCAAAAAGGAATCAGGCGAGAAATATTTACGAAAGTAATACAGATAAGTTTATTCCTCTTTTTGAGCGTGTTAATTATGTAGAAATGAGGTCAGTGCCTTTTCCGTCATTCCCAATTACTCTAGTAGAGAGTCTAGTTTGCCAAAAATAATGTCACGTTTTCCATATAATCACATTATATCATGAAATGATTATACAATATACAGTATATTTAATGCAACTGTTATTGCCGTAAAATAGCCACTAGTCTGCTTTTAAAAATAGCGAGATATTTTTAAAATGACAATTAAGAGACGAATGCCTCTTCCGTCTTCTGCTAAACAAAAGACACGGGTACGAGCTCGTGTAGATGCGTGAAACAATGCGACTTCTCAACAACACCGATGATTAATTTAGCAGAATCCAGGTATGTTCCGTCTACGCCAAGTGTCTTGTACGGATCAGTGCAGTTTTCTTCACTGCAGCAGCCGAGGTTTCTGTGTACAGACAGGTCTATTTTACTCCCCCAGGATTGAGGTAGCCTAATGGACGATCTAATAAGCCTCTTCCCGTTTCCTGTCAGCTTGGCCAAATCGCCTGGCCTCAAGGTGAACGTCTTCCTCGTGGCAGCTCCCAAGTCCATCACTTTCAAAAGTCATTAAACTGCAAGCCGTTGCGCTATGCCTGCCGCACTCATTATCGCGCTGTTAGCCATTTTAGCCCGAGAAGCTAACCTGCCCTCCCTCCCGTAAAGTCGTTTCATTCCTCAGTCAATTTAAGTTCATAGAGCCCTGGAGATAAATGAAACCTGTGTTTCTTAGCTTTTGTGCAAAGACAGCTTTAGGTTCACCTACAGATGGTGAACAAAGGAGGTTTTAAGATGAAACGTCTACTGTCTCCAGAGCCAGATGTTTTCATAATGCTGCATAATGTCTGTTTAAATGTGAACACACGGGTAAATGAAGTAGATCAGCTGCAAGGTGCTGATTCTTCTGATTACCTTTACTTATACAGTTATGCATAATGCCTTCAAATACAGTACATCCATAAAACATGTACCATTCTCATTTTGCAACAATGCTGATGAGGTCTCATGTGCATCTTCTCTTATTACTCCACCAGTGTCCCAACCTGATAGAGCTGTTGACACTACAGACATACCAACCTTTATGCCTTTTTACACAGTGGAGTATGCTGCTATGAGTTATCCCTAAAAATACACAAAAAGACGTCTTCCTTTTTGCCCAATTAAAAACAGTAAATGAGCCAATCCAACATGTGAATCTAGAATGACTGACAGTTATGTTTGAACCCTTTCGATATTAATTGACACTCTGGAAGCCCCGCCCCTTCCTCTCATCTTACATCAGTGATCTCTCGTCTCTTGGTTTTCCCACTTGAGGGATGCGCTGACACGACGCCTTCGCTTCCCGTCAATGTCAGTGGGCAATGTTTTGAGTTCATTAATGTAAAAATCGAAAAATGTATATCCGATACACATTAGACGAGTATATATTTAATAGGAGTGAGGATGAGAATAATCAAAAATCAGCTGAAATTAGCTGGCAACAAAGTGTAAAATCTAACACAGTACAAATCATTTTAATGGTAATGATAATTAGAAAGTGATTAACTGTCAGTAAGTTTTCTGCCACGGGAAAGACTTCAAGAAAGACTTTGCGGTTTCTAGTGTCTTAGTAACACGGCAAGCTGTGTTTTTTTTTTGTATTTTTTTTTTTTTTCTTATTAACTTGTCATGTTTGTCAAAACCTGGAGGTGACATTAAAGGTATTATGCGATTTTGTCTTTATATGAAACGAGAAAAGAGAGAACAACCCTCAGTTATCGTTATTGGTTGACTGATTGAGATTGTCACTGTATTATGAAAAGTGTTCTAAATGCAGTTTGGATTACCGCTTTAGTTTGATGGAATTAAAACTTGTTTGTGTGGCCGGCAATATGGCCTTCGTACTTAAGTGAAGCTGTATTGTGAATCGTGCTTCATTGTAATGCTTCGAATGCAAATGGACTACCAGAAATTCAGCTGAAGAGCATTTAATTCTATGCTCCTGTAAGAATTAGATACAGCAAGTGGACACCTCATAGAAGGTTTTAATATTTGGTGAATATGCTTTCTGAAGGTTAAAATTACAGATACATTAGTCTCAAATAGGAGACCACTAATGTTAACTACGTTTTTTTTTTGTTTCTTTTAATCTTCTCATGTAAATCTTCTCATCGTCTCATGTTTAATGTAAACGCAAAGCCATATACTTCATAACAACTCATGCCATATCACGGGTTTTGACATGAGCCTAACTTCATTATTGCTTTAAAAGATAAAAGATGTATGCTTGTGAATGAGTGTTACGAAGGCCGAATGTAGGTACTTCTCAAAGAAAGTGTTGCATCTTGTTTGCATGTGTAAAAGTCCAGTCTTATTTCAACATTCTGCTCACAGTAAATCCGGTCATTGAGTTCTTTACTGAATACGCAGATAGAAATTGTCAATTTTGTATTACATAATGGAACACTTGTCATTGTAAATGCATACTATGACCTCCGTCTGTGCTTGAATGTGTTTGCGAGCATACTCAGCTTGCTTTTCACATCATCTTGTAAGAGCTGCTAAACCTGATTGATATGGAAATGATCGTCTTGAAGATAGATAAGAAAAGACAGGGGGAAAAAAAAGCCCTGTAGTAGATTTGATAAGATATTAATATATATTATAGATATATACTATTTATATATAGATATTGAGAAATGTAATCAAAGATTGTAGTTTTCAATTGTCAGTTTCAATTGTACAATTGTCAGATTGTAGTTATGAATGTCTTTGTCTTTTGTTTGTCTTTCGTCTCTCTCTCTCTCTCGTATGCTCGTCTTTTCTTTTCAGTAGCACTGCGCTGACACCAGTACTGACTTGTCTGACAATGCATCAGTAATGAAATGTTGTTAATGCCAAATTGCTTTCAGTGAAATTTCTGGTGTGAAAACATGTTATTGAAATATACGAGCGGGAAAAAAGAGAACACTGTCGCATACACTGGACGTCCTGTCATTGAGCATCGTGTTAAGCACCAGGTGGTCTGATCAATCTTTACACAGACTTGGGTTAAATTCACAAGTACACGTTGTGTAGTTGGACAAAGATTCGTGCCACTTGCTCATCCGCAGCCCACAGATTGTCTGATGCAATGTTTTTTTTTTTTTTGGTTGTTTTTGTTTTGTTTTTTTTTAAATATAGGACAACAGTCCTTTAAGAAGCTTAAAAATCTTTTAGTTTTTAATGTCTCTGACCAAGTTCAATCATCTGCCCACTGCATTTTGGCATTTCTCCCTGCATTAACACTCAACTTGGATAGTAGTAGAAACAAAGGTGTAGGAGCTAGGAAATCACTAAAGTGTGCATTATCTATTCCCTCTAGCAGAATTTAGTTTGTGCCCTAATCTAACACATTTGCTTCACTGTTCAGATTCTTCTCAAGACCTCACAGCCTGATTAGTTGTGTTACATTACGACTGGAATTAAACTCCCCAGGAGGCAAGTCCACCAGGAGCAGAGCTCCATTACTACTTAGAATTGATTGTAATAATGGAAGTAATGCTCCATTTTGATGTCATTAGTCTTAATATTGAGGCTACTTTCACCCTTTTGTGGATCACCACACTGCAATAAGTAACTTACACATCCATTCTAATAGAGCTCAGCAAAATAAATAGAATTATATTTATAACACATTAAATATATATATATATATATATATATATATATATATATATATATATATATATATATA
>CM040976.1:6381638-6417900 GCA_022985145.1 Pangasius djambal | reverse complement strand
ATTTAATAAAATATGTTTTCATAGTTTGTGTTGTCCCTTATTATCAATGCAAAATGGTCACTAACTAAAGAGGATTTATGCTGATATTGCCCAAAAACCCTATTTTGTTCAGGCGTTTCCAAACTTTTGGAGGGCAGTGTATATATATATATATATATATATATATATATATATATATATATATATATATATATATACATATATATATTGGCAAGGCCAATTCTTTTGTCTTTGCTATACATTATTGTTTTCGGGTTCAAGAGCAAAAGATTAATTAACCCTTAATATTTGGTTGCATACGCTTTGCTTTGTAATAGCTGCATCATTTCCACTAAATGTAGCACCTTGTGCCAAGACCAAACAGTTCAACTTTGGTAAACTAGGTAAACTTTTTCCACATTTGTTTGTTCCACAAACTCCAAATGGGCTTTCAGATGGCTTTTTTTCTCGCCACAATTCCATAAAGCCCAGCTTTGTAGAGTGTCAGGGCTATGGTTGTCCTGTGAACAGCTTCTCCCATCTGAGCGGTGGATCTGTCCAGCTCCTTCAGATTTATCCTTGTCCTCCTGGTTACTTAGCTGATTAATGCCCTCCCTATCTGTTCACTAATTTTTTGTGGAAGGCCTCCTCTAGGCACAGTCATGGTTGTGTCATATTCTTTCCATTTTTTAAAAAAAAATTGGATTTAATGGTGTTCAGAAGGATGTTCAAAGTTTGGGATTTTTAAAAAAAATTTTTATAACAAAACCCAGATCAATAGTTTTGTCAGCAACATGGAGAAAGAATTTAGCACACACAGATTATCAGAAAGTTGGCAATTTATTCAGGATCTGTAAAAATACCCACAAATGTTCCATTACTTTTAAGGAATATGAAGTAGAGACTACCACGACTAACTGAGCTATTTAAGGAGGAACCTATCATTTACTTATGTTTGACTTGTGTTTGACTAACGTCAAATATCAGATAATATCCTTTGCGTCCCAAGGCTAGGTGTTATAATAATATATACATGACATTTGCTGTAGCATAATCCACTGCAACATCTTTCATGACACAGGTTAAACCTGTCACACTCTTTCAACAAGCCTATTTTACTGAACTTCTTGTCATTTAAGAAAAGAGAGATCTATTGAGTGCTAGGTGGCTCGATTTGTTTATATTATACTATCAGGTGAATTGCACATAGTCTGTCTACTGTGATATGGTAGTACATTATTTTCTTAACACTCCTGAGAACTTAGATATTGCGATAGGCTACAGCATGCGTGGCATGTTTTTTAAGAGAAATGCAATTTTGCACGCGCAATTTTGTGTATGTGCAAATGGCCTGCCTCTTGCTTTGTTTAGGAAAATGTAATGCATCTGTGTACAACAAACAGTGAAAAGCAAACACTGAGGTTGTTTTGACAGATATCACATGACCAAGGTGGTATATACTGTAGTAATTACCAACGACAAACCATAACAGAGCAAATCTATCCGTTTTTGCCTAATAGTTTAATAATTGCCATTCTAGTCCGTCGTCAGAAATTCTAAATATGCCCTGTCATATTTAATTAAAACCATCACCAAAACCATTTTCCCCCACTCTGTTTTCAGTTAACCTTATTTTGGACACTATCAATCGAAAAAGAGTTAATATAATACTTTGAAATGGGTGCTTTGCACATGAATGATGACATAGATCCCGAGCAAGAGCAGCATGGAATTTAGCTATATTGATTTTTGCGTTTCATTTGCTTTAATAAGGGAAGAGAAGAATCAGCTGCCATCATGACTGAATTACATCCTTCAGTGATCAGGCAAATTTGTGCAATGATCACCTAGCCCTCTATAGAGCTCAGGCCTGCCAAGTGCTCGCTGCACCTATTAGTTTTAATTGCTCCTCCGCCGTGATTAAGTCCCTTTTTGATGTGGTTTGACTGGGTTTCGAGCAAGATGGATGAGTAGAAGTTGTGCTCTTTATTGTGGCCCAGTCAAATTCTGGCTCACTGGTTAGATGTCAGATCTGATATTATATGCACACATGAAATATTTCAGTCCTTAGTCATTAATGTATAATTTACAGTAAAATACTAGATATGATCATGTCATGATAAATGAATGCATTAACTAAGATGCTAATGTAGATTTAAATAAATATCAAGCAAGCATGTGTTTAATTTTCCACTATAAGCAGTATTAACATTGAACCTTCACCAGTGTGTACACATGACCGCATACTGTTATTTGTTCTTTCTCATTTAGGTGGAAACTCAATGGCACCAGCATTGATCCAACATTTGATTCGCGCTACACCCTCTTTGGTGGAAACCTCCGCATCACCCAGCTGAACAAAGACAAGGACTCTGGGATCTACCAATGCTTTGCCTCCAACTCATTTGGGACCATCGTAAGCCGCAAGGCCAGCCTTACCTTCGCATGTAGGTTGCACGCTTTATCCCTCCTTTTTCTTTCAGTCTTGGCCCATCGAGGGTTCCGGGGTCGCAGCGAATGTGATGAAACATGTGTCTGCTGATTACAGCATTAAATGTTCAAATGGAAATGCCTCCTCTTTTCTATCAAAGGTGGGCATCTGGATTTTTCCACCAGTTCAATCAGTCAAACAATCGCTCTATAACATGCGTGTAGTGGATGAGGCAGGATGCAATTCTAAAAAGTCAAATCAACATGTAGTTTATTGGGGTAAATCATTAATCATCATCATTATTCCCGGCAGGGGTCAGAAAACAGGCAGGCAAAACCAAACAAGGATAATCCATAATCAATACATGAGAAAACAAGCATGGGTCGAAACCAGGAAGTAAAATTAGACATAGAGAAGCTGGGTATATGAGAAACCCAAGGCTTCGTAATGCACCATAATGTAGATGAGACTAACAAATTAAACTAGGAGGACGGATTTGTGACACAGTCAAGACATTTTCAGAAAACAAATACAGTGACAGCATCGTTATTCTTTTGTCATTGCCGTCTACGTTAATGAAATGCATTTGTCATTCAAAGCTGAGTGTTCTGACTCTTGAAATAAATAGATAAGTAGATAAATGAACAAAGAAATGAATGAGTGCTTTACATACATACATACTAATACTTATGCTTAATAGTGTGCTTTGGCCTTGGTGGATTTATTCTAAATAATACTCTTCCAATCTTCCACCCTTTAGTATGATTCCAGGGAGTGACACACTTTCTGTTCCCTAATTGGCCCTGCAGTCTTACTTGACAGCGCTGTCAGCATTGACAGTGAATGACTGGTAGCCCCCTCAGATTTCACTGTGCATTCCCGCATCCACATCCTACTCATTCACAGTCAGCTCTAGAATTACCGGCAGCCTTCATGAAAATGGGAAGAAATGAACATATAAAATGAATAACACACATAGTGATATTTTCAGCTGAAACAAATGGGGATGCAGTAGAGGTTTATTTTAGCACAATATTTTTTAAACATAAAAAAAAAAAAAAAAGTTTCCTTAATTTGTGCAGTTTTTTTTTTTTTTTTTTTCATCTGGGTAAAAAAAATGTGTTTCCAAAATATTGCTAATATTTGGTGAAGCCTCCTCTGGAGAGGATAACAGCACTGAGTCTCTTCTGGTAATGTTTAAAGGGGTTTGAAAATTCTGGTAGAGAGATCTTGGACCACTTCCTCCATGCAGAAAATCGCAAACTCCTAGGTATCCTTATGTTTCTGGACGTGAACTGACCTTTTAAATCCCCCACGTTTTTCAGTATGGCGTCAAATCACATATCACATATCAGATAACGTTGCAGAATACAGATTCCGTGTTCGAACAACAAATTCGGTGTTGACTGGATTGTATTTTTTGGGTCATTATTATGAGGAGGAATCTATCTGCGGCAAAGTCTTAACCTCCTGGCAGAGGCAAGTGGGTTTGGGCTAAAACGGGCTTTTGTGGAAATCACAGTGTCATCACTCTTCCAAAGAGCCCCTTAATCACTAGGAGCGAAACAACCCCAAAGCATCACTCATCCACAACCGTATTTTATAGTGTGTATCAGATGCTTCACATGCTGATAATGTGCATGGCTAAAAAACACACACACACACACACACACACACACAAAACACACAACTCCAGTTGTAGTTTCAGTGATGCAAGGTGAAGCTCAGACACTGAATTACATTTCTGAAATTGTGGTCTTTGGCTTTCTCATTATCTTCCTCACTATCCATGTGTTCTGTATGTTCACGCATCATCTACATGCCAATGTTGTTATTGTTTCAGACTGTTTTATATTTATCCTGATTGGGCTTAGTGGTATTTTTTTTTCTTTCAAATGCTTATGTGCTTTTTATGTATATTACCTTATTTATGTTGAAAGCCCATTGTTTGCTCCAGTGGTGATGGATAGCAAAGGGATCTACTGTCACGCAAAGAAAACTGGCTGACAAATCCATCAATTACCCAGACTCCTGACCTTACATGGGCGCACATTGTTGTCACGAACATCTTGGCCTGCCGACCATCCATCTTCTTTATTACTCATACTATAACTTAATTAATTCCAATGCGTGATGGATCAAGAGAGTAATTTAAAGGGCAGCTGATGTTATGAGACAGGCTATTTTATAATCCGGTCACTTAATGCAGGAGAATTTAGGGGGAGTTGAGTGGTGGGTGTGGGAGTACAGAGAATCATGAAGCGTGGTGAAAAATTCATTTCTCAACTTATGCATTTGTTGGCCGACCAGGAGCTCTTTTTTTTTTTTTTTTGCCTTTTGCTGTAGTTACAGGCTAATTTTTTTTTTTAACAGAAAAAAAAAACAGAGCTGTATCATGCTGGTTCTTTTGCAAATGTATTCACTGTTTATCTCTACAATTTTTCCCCCTGACACAAGCCGACAGTTTTAATTAGCCCTTTATTTATTACTTTTATATGCTGAATGGTTTAGTCTATATCATCAAGGACATTTATTGAAAACTGTCTTTATAATCCATCTCTCATGGTGTTTGCCCATGTGAGCTACAGAAGTATCAGCAGAAAAGGTTATAATTAAAGAGACATTCTCTCTTGCTGACAATAAATGAGTTTATGTCAGTATTTTTTTTTTCCCCTTTCCTCTCAGTAGGGTTATTTTGGCAGCATAGATATTGAAGAACTTGCATAGAATTGTAATTGTCAATGTGTGCAGTGTTTCTGAACAAAGTAATTGAGTTCTGGGATTCGGTACGGTGTTTTAATTAAAGCGTTAATGATAGAGAACAGTGCACAGTACCTTTATCATGTTTCTTAAGTGTCATTACCTTCAGAGGACCTTGGTTTAAATTATTATATTTCCCATGGTTCAGCTATCAGGTTCTGCTTTGCTGCATATTAACAAGTCCATGGTTATTAAACATACTAATAGATACTGGATTTTATATATTAAAGATAATATGGGATATAATACAAGTTTGATTCCGATAATGATTTTCAGCCCCTGCTTGAGTCATTTGTCTTCCACCTTTACAAGATTCTTTTATATACACATATCTATTCATGAAGGCAAATCTGCGGAAAATATGCAAGCCATAATTATCTCATTATTTGCTCCAATTATCATGACTTTGCCATGCTTGATAATGAGTGCTTTATTATCTTAATCAGTTTAATCACCTTTAAGATTGCAGTCACAGTGCAGTAAAAATTCTCCACACAAGATGGAGGTTTAAGAGGTACATAATACACCTGAATGACAATATAAACTGCTTTAATCAAGCTCAGTGTATTAATACAAATACAGCAATAACTCTCATTTATGATAGAGAGAAAGAGAGAGAGAGAGAGAGAGAGAGAGAGAGAGAGAGAGAGAATAAATAAATACCTTTCAATGCCATCTGTTTTTTTTTTTTTTAGGATACCTTTAAACTTGAAATTAGTTTTCATTTGGGGAAAATGACACGAACGACATCAAGTTGATACGAAGATGAAATGAATGTTAGAGACTGTAATCAGATTCCCAGCAGTGCAGAAGAAAAAAAGAATGTTAGATACACATGTTTTAACATTCAATATGTTAATTCCTTATAAATAGTCTTAGGGTCATTATGCTTGCCTTTCATTTTAAATCATAAATCTATCTCATAATGAGTGTGCTTGATTTTTTTATTTATTTATTTTTTTAGATTTCACCTTGGCCTTATTGTTTATTTCTTCTAAGCACCACACAGTCGTCTGCACTATTGTTAATTTGCAATGGTGTGCATTGCAGTGATAATATTTGTCTTCAAGATTAAAGCAGCCGAGGTAACACTACGTGTGTTCACACCAGAATACGTAGCAGACACATACGCGAGCATTTTCCGAACAAGTAATTAATTAAATAAATCGAATAACTTCGGATTTTCTTTCACACCAAACACAGCCCTAAAGTGACACCTTTACAGATTTCCTCCTAGATCTCCATTTCACGGTATGAATATGAGAGCTAAAATACAAGCAGAGCTATGAATGAGAGTGTATTTTTGGGTACATGTAAGAAGTGAATCGGTGAATGTGAGAGTGTTTTGTGTACGTGAGAAGGACAGTTAGGAAACCGGGAGTATATCTTTCGCTGGTGTAAAAGGTAACGTTTAAATAATAGCTTTATTGCCGTCTCATTTTCATATCTTGAAGGTCTCTTCTGTGAGGCATTTACATGCAATGCCGGTGAAAGAGACGCAAGTCAAGTGGCGAAGTCAAAGCAGCAGTGGTTTCAGTCCCGGATAAATTAGAAGAGGAAAGAGAAGCGACTGCAGTCTCTTCTTCAAAAGCATGAATCATCAAGTACTTACACACATCCATATTTTTTGCAAAGAAACTGTTTTCCTAAAAAAAAATAAAAATTGCGAGGGAGAAGGTTGAGCGTGCTAGGTTATTTGCTTTTGTAAAAAGCAGGTTGTGACTCTCTCTTTAAACAAGCACATGCATCGTCTAGAGAGGTATGAATAAAGATGCACAAATAAAGGTGCACTAATGTACCTGTACCTTGGTCTCTTGTTCAGATTTGGTATGAAAGTGTAAAAAGCTGAATCCTCTTACATTACGTTGAGCTCCATGGCTAAGACTTAAAACTGCACTTCTGGTTTATATATAAGGATTTTCAATGCAGGACAAGCTTAGACTTTTATTTCTTTTAATAAAATTCTAAGCTTGTCCTGCACTAAAAAAAATCCAAAATTAGGCCCAAATCGGCTGTGCTTATCGAAAAGCGTGTAAGCCGTACCAGACCCTGTAGCGAAGCTAGAGATGCGACTTGTGACAGTAAGGTTATTCAGGTTAATGACGAGTACTGTATTGTCGCGTTGCCACTAGTCCTGCAACCGTTGGTGTTTCCGTGACGTATTGGACAGGGTTTCAGAACAATGAATTTTAGCAATGCTTAGGAAATACCTGTTTTGAGACCGCTGTGAAGTTAATTCACACTGATTTTAAGACAGTGGGAAAGCTGAAATAACATGGTCTGAAGGTTTTCATAAATCACTGCATTATTTCTTTACAGGCTTGTATAAAACATTATTAATTGTCCACAGAGCTGTCAAAAAAAAAAACGATACTTCTTTTTTTTATTCTAACAACTAAAATAGCCTTGTAACACATGCGTGACAAGTTGAAAAAGCCCTACAAGTTCAACTCACTAATGGAACTGCATTCCTCCCTTTTTAGTTGTCTATTGAACCAGTTGTTGACAAAGTATTCTCCCCAGTTTCCCCCCCACCCATGTACAGGAGGACTAAATGTGTATAGGCTTGTTTCTAGTTCCTTTTTCCTTCCTCTCCATCAGTCTCTTTTGAAAAGCCTCAGCTGCATCCTAGCCTTAGGTGCCCTATTGAGGATGGCTCTCAGGGCAACTCATACAACAATGGTGCCTTTGCTCTTTTTGGGAATGACAAGAAGCAACCTTGATGTACTTAGCCAAAAAAAGAAAAGAAAAAAAAGAAAAGAAAAGAAGCCTCTCATGTAGATGATGATGGTGACTGTGTGCCTGTCCATCTCAAGATCTGGCTTCATGTGTCCATCTTTTGGAAACGTAAATCATAAACATCCTTTTTTTTTTTTTTTATCTCTTTCCAAAATATCTACCCAAAAAGATACTTTCCCCCTTTTGTGGAGTAAATTAATTCAGTACCTTAGATGTTGAATGCGTTTGTCCACTTTGTTCTCATGGGCTCTCCATTTTCTGACTTCTGTCAGGCTTTTATCTAACATCCTGTCCTCAACCACACATGAAAGTGCCACTCCAGGCCTTTGTTGCTGCTCTATCATAAGCCAGATTGGAACCAATAGACTCGTAGGAGTATGAGTTCTGCGCTCGCTTGTCTGAATATGAGTTCTGCAATTGCTCAGACAAATGAGTTATGTTTCTGGGTGATAGAGAAAAGAGCAAATACAAAGCTTTTTCTCTATTTTTCTTAGTTTAGAGAGTAGGGGCTGTATTCAGAGTTGAGTAAATAAAAAAATGTGCAGTGAGGATTTAATACTGAAATCGTGCACGTTGGTGTTTAGACCTCCGACGTAACTACAAACTTATTTAGGACTTATTTAAACAAGAATTTCGCAATCGAAGTGACGTTACACAAAATTCTGACCTTGGCCTTCACCCCATTTTTCTTGATAGAGATCGACTTGAGTGAGGAGCAGTATTAAGTAAATATTAATATTGTATAAATATTTGTAATATAAATATTATAACTGCCTTTGACCAGATTGCTTTGCATACACTGAAGGAATAGCGTCATTATCCAGAGTTCGCTCGCTGCTGCTGGGGCCGCATATGGACGGCCTGAAGAACTGTTTGGATTGCTGGGGATGGTGCCACCTGGGGGCTGTGGAGATGGCTTGGGGATCACATATGGGGAGCTGTACTGTAATGGCTTGGGACTGCGATTGCTGTAGTGGCTTTGGGGCTGCGGTTGCCACGAGCAGCTTCGTACTCAGGACTCCATCAGTGGACAGTGGATAGATTTTAGCCAACCGGACTTCTTGCAAAAACTGTGATGAATTTATTGGTTGCACAATTGCACTATTTGTCCATATAGTACACAATAATAGAAGGGATTTATTTATAATCGCTCTATCCGTTGCACCCAGATGAGGATGGGTTCCCTTTTGAGTCTGGTTCCTCTCAAGGTTTCTTCCTCATATCATCTCAGGGAGTTTTTCCTCACCACCGTCGCCACTGGCTCACTCATTAGGGATAAATTCACATACTTACAATATATTTTTTTGTGAATCCATTTATTTCTGTAAAGCTGCTTTGTGACAATGTCCATTGTTAAAAGCGCTATACAAATAAAATTGAATCGAATTGAATTGAATCATTGCTTAAAATCCCTATTGTTAATACCCAACATGAAGACACATACAGGGCCCTACTTTTGGTCTACATAACACCAGTGCAAGAATAATGTATATGAGTGAATATGTATGACTGAGTCAGCTATACTTTTGGTAATTTTATAACCAAGAGTGAATAACCAGTTTGTAAACATGCGCTGGAGGAGAATGAACATTATTACCAAGAGGTGTGGTTAGCTGGTATCCAAACTCCTTTCATTTACTTTAAGTAAAATCGGCAGGTTTTCATGCAAGACTTTACATTGATATTTTAGTGGTTTAAAAAAAACAAAAAAAAACCTTTAGAGCAGGGGTGTCAAATTCTAGGACATAATGTTTATTGTATTTAAGTTGAGTGACATAATTGTGAACATCCTCCAAACCGGGTTGTAAGAAAGGTGACCAGACTAATAAAGCCTTAATTTCAAGTCAGGAAAATACCATTTGACCATTGCGTCGGTGTTATATAGATTTTAAAATACCAATGTGCAGGCATAGTTCATCCATGAACACAATGTCGCCAGTAGTTATTATCCACGACTTTTTGAAACATAGTTTTAAACATATGCAGTATAATGCAAAAGAGCTGCCTCTTCAACTAGTTCAACCTGTTTGGAAAAAAAGTCAATAAGAGCAAAGAACAAGTTTCAGTTTAGCGTCACTTCTGTATTATACACCTCGGACTGCACTCGGCAAAGAAATGTGTCACTTCATGGTCTGCTTATTATCTGCTGATTGGACACGACTTTGCACATAGTCAGTTGAGGCGTGAAAGAAGTAAAACAGTGGCTAAGAACAATCACTCTCTTGAAAGGCTTTCGTGGAATACCAAGCGTATGCAGGCTCTGAGACTGAGAAGCTCACTACATGTCAAGGGGTTAAAGAAGTGTGACAGTATGTAATTAAGTTCAGTGGAGTTTAATCAATCTAGATAATTTACAGTGCATTTTAAAGAACAGCGGTTGAAGTTTTAAGTAGAGCGCACTTAAATAGAAAGCACATTGCAGGGTTAGGTGGCATTAATGCATACTCCCATATTAATGATGAAAAAAATGACTTTTCATAATAGGCAAGCAGTGTCTGAAATTGGTGTTAAGTCAGAGTGGCTCCAGGGCTAAAGAGGAACTTATGTTTTATGAATAATTAAGACAAAGCTACTTAGTACACTTCTTGTGGCCAATATAACACACATTAGCTGACCTTCATAAATAATTCTTCATAAATCAGTGATCTCTGTAATTTTGCATTTAAATCTGACCCTGAAGAAGAACCAGCCAATGGCAGAATACAGTCTGTGACTAATTATATTCTACAGGAGCATTTGGAATGGTTTGGATACGCTAGAGGGAAGAGTCACTGATGTTAATACAAAGTTATTTTGACTGACCACTTGTATCCTCCGATGAAACATTTCTACCTCATGGGAGTGGTCTATCATCTTCTACATACTTTGGTCTTCACAGTCACCAGATCTCAACCCAACTGGACACCTGTGGAAGAATTTGGACTAACTTGTTAGACAGTGCTCTCCACTACTATCATCAAAACACCAACTGAGGGATTATATAGTGGAGGAATGGTGTTTCATCCCTCCAGTACAGTTCCAGTAGCTTGTGGAAGCTTGTGCCAAGCCATAATAAAGCTGTTCTAGTGGCCAGAGCTAGTCTGGGAGAAGAATCAAGACCAGGAGACTCACACCTGCCCAGGCCACCTCATACACCCCACAACAACCTTTGAAACACTTGACCTCCTACTAAGTCTCTTGACCACACCTGATCTGCCCATTCATGCAAATATCTTATCAGCCTATCATGAAGCAGCAGCATAATGCATAAAACCGTATAGGCACAAGGTCAGGAGCTTCAGTTAATGCTAAGATCAAACAACAGAATGAGGAAAAAATGTGATCTCAGTGGCTTTGACCAAAGAACATTCCTGTTGGCAGAAACACCTTGTTCGAGCTGACAGGAAAGGCTGTCTTCCCGCTCTGCTCTTGGAGGGCTTTTTGCTCGTGCCTTTTCCCTGTCTGCTCCACCTGGCGGCATCTCGTCAAATTCTTCAGTGCATCACGTTGCTTTTATTTACAGAAGCTGCATGGAGATGAAGTGAATGATGACCAATAGTTTTGCAAGGCTAGTGGGATCATGATTTATTAACCCAACATGTTTCCCTATACAGACCAAACATATATTCTAGGAACTGCGGTATTTCCTACCACTGCAGGCAAAAAAAATAATAAAAAATAGTAATACATTTTTAAAAAAAAGGCCAAATCGTGTTAAACAGGCCAGGCCACTGGGATTTCTCCCGAATCCCGAATGTTATTTTTCCCCCCTTTAATTTATCAGACACCTATTTGTTCTTAGGACATTTAAGTGCTAGTGTTACATATATTCTTCAGGTGCTTACAATAAACAAGCGTATTTGAAATTGACCTTAATTTAAAATTGAACTTAAGATGATTTCCTTTGTAGAAAATATTTTCTACTTTCTCCTTCGATTTCAAGGCTTTTCTTATGCTGCCTTAAAGTGCAGCATTCAAATGATATGGCGTAAAGCTTATTAATCAATGACTAATAGGAAGAGGGTTTTTAACACCCCACTACATATATATGGAGGGATATTTTGCTAACAAATGAGGCTATAATAGCGCAAAATAATGATGTGGCCAGCATTCTTCTTAGTGAGGCAGTTCGTTAGTTGAGAAACATTCCCTGTTTCTCAAAGACCTGTTAATAAATTCCTGTAAATGCTCTTATTAATATAAATATAATATAAAGTTTAATATTATATCAATTACTTTCAAACTTATTTTTCTTGTGGCATATGTTTTCAGTGCGTTTCTTTAGTCTAAGCAAATGATGTAGATCAGTTTAGTAGACCAACAACAAATCAACAACTCTTCTTAAATATGTTAATTCGTCAGCATTTGTCTGAAAGGTACATTCTCAGTGCACGAACACTTTAAAAAAAAGGCTTTCAGTGTAGATAAGTGCATGAGCATGAGGATAACCCAGCAATACACTCACTTTAATAGGAACACCTGTACTACTGCTCATTCATGCAATTATCCAATCCAGGAAATCATGTAGCAGCAGCGGTGCAATGCTTGAAATCATGCGGATTCGGGTCAGTGGTAATGGTCACATCAAATATCAGAATGGAGCAAACATGCGATCTCACTGACTTTGACCATGGCATTGTTGTTGGTGCTAGTCAGGGTGGTTTGAATATTTCAGAAAACTGCTGATCTCCTGGGATTTTCAAACACGACAGTCTCTAGAGTTTATACAGAATAGTGCAAAAAAAACAAAAAAAAAAACCCACAAAGAACATTTCTGTTGGCAGAAACACCTTGTTTGAGCTGACAGGAAAGGCTATGGTAACTCAAATAGCCATTCTTTAACACCTTAGTGAGCAAAAAAAAAAAAAAAAACATCATCTCAGAATGCAAAATATGTCAAACCTTGAGGCAGATGGGCTACAAGTGCAGAAGACCACATCAGGTTCCAGTCCTATCAGCCAAGAACAGGAATCTGAGGCTACACTGAGACACAGGCTCACCCAAACCCAATCATCAACTGCCCACATTTGGTGGCTTTGTACCTGTTGTAGCCTCAGTAGCTTTTATGGAGGACCCTGAGTGTATTGTTCTATTTTGCCCTTAGTGAAATAACATCTATAACCAGCTCTGTTTCCCCAAATCTTTTAATTCAATTATGCTTTACAAGATTATTGTCATTTAGAACCCAGATTCTAAGTTTATTTGGTGGGTTGAATGAGAAGCTCTACTGGGCTGGTCCTGGGCCTCGGGTTATGTTTGACACCCCTCCTCTAAGTTACAGTATTTTCCAAGTTTTCCGCATCTTACGTTTCAAAAAAAAAAATCACATTCAAGCACCTTAAGTACGCCCTGTGGTAGGGATAAATGTGAGCTGATTCTTTTTTTTTTTTTTCTCGGAAGTTATGAGAGAGTGAAGTAAGCAAATTAATTTTGCTCTCTGATGCTTTTTCTGGCCCAGAACAGTATGATGTGATTAAGTGGTTTTACCTCAAATGTCATTTACACGTCTTATTCTCATCCATTTTATTTCATAATTGCACTGTAACATGCTTCTAATAACTGCTCACTGCTTCCTAAAGAACACTGCGAGGTTCTGAAATTAAACACCCCAGCTGAGACGTCAGAGGGCATCCATCCTTGCATGCTGTCTACCTCTATGAGTTAGCTGCATCAGAGATTTGAAGGACAAAAATCACATGAAAAAAAAAAAAAACATCACCTAGTCTGAGTAGTAAAAAAACGAGTTCCAGAGGTAAAGGTAATTTCAGTTTCTAAAGTCCTTTTGAAATGGCTTTGTAATGGTTGACAGCAAACCTGCGATGAATAAAGCACATAAGGGAGCTGATAAATAGGGGAGCCATTAAACCCATTGATGTGTGACTTATGCTTGGCAAAATACCGCTGTCATGGAGGTACAGTGGATTCCAAGCATGCTCGCCTGCTTGGGGCCTGTTATTGATTTCACCTTCATTTAATCAGTCTGTTGAATGCCATAAAACTATATGGTAGATGACAAAGAGTTTAATTTTTATGTTTGAGAGTTGGGAATGTCATAGATCATGCAAGCTTGAGGCTCTTTTGCAACTTCTGCACTTTTTTTTTTTTTTTTTTGCAGCAGTGGTTCAGTCTTTGCTCTGAGGACGTATATGGAATAGAGACGGGCTTACTGCAACAAACTAACCAATCAGCTAGGTACTGATGTCACGAGGGGACAGCCAAGGAAGCTGTCCGAGCTCCGTGAGGCTTCAGTAGTCTGGTGGCATGCAGAATAGGACTGTCTGAAATACGGCTATTTGATCAAACAGTGATGGTCTAGCTATATGCATCATTTGAAAACTCATGAGATACTATAAAGTTAACATTCCGCTTATTTTGTAAAACGGTTTAGTCTGCTGTGTGTTCACGGTAAGAAATTCCACACCCACTGATTCATACTTTCATGAATAATTACAGTTACCTTTTCTCATATATAACGGGTCTTTGGTTGTATGTTACTTTCATACGTGCAAGTTTGCTAAGATGTTGCATAGGTCAGGTGCACAAAACAGGGAAGGAAAAAAGAAAACACTCAATAATTAAGCCTTAGAACCCTTTTTTCTTTCCAAACTTGTTTCCTAATTGATTATATTTTAGAACAGATGTGCAGAACCAGCTGCAGTTCAGATCACTGCATTTCAGTATTATTATTATTATTATTATTATTATTATTATTATTATTATTATTGACAAGTTAATCAAGTTGTTTTTTTTAAATGATCTTCTCAATAATTTAATTAAAAACAATACTGTTGCTAAAGATGGCTGGAAGAAGTTCTCAGTTATACCACTGACATCAGACTAACACGTTGTCAGAAAAACTAACACTCCCTGCTCGTCCTAAACAAGTTGTCATGGAGATTAAAAATTTGTGACAATGTGCTGTTCATTTAGAGGTTTCATTCACTGTTAGCATTTTCGTGTCAGGTGTCCTCAGTGCAGACATTAGACTTTTTGGCTTTAAAAAAAATCATAAATGAGCACTCTGACTGATGCGTATAATATTCTGCATGCAGGATACACACGTGGATAAGACGCTATGTAGACACTGACGGGCCAAAGTTAGTTTTTTAACCATTTATATCCATTCTAACTTGGCTTGAGGCTGCGCCAGCAGGATTTCTTAATAAACCCACGCCATGGGTGGTGATATATCCCTCAGTCAGGGGAAAGGCTGTTTACTCTGTATTCGTGCACACTGCACCAAGGCCCAAACTCTGAGAAACAACACAACTATTTATATACTGAACTAGTCTCCAGTGAGTTCTCTTCTCTGTTATTCTCCCAGACCACCTCACACCACCCAGTGAAAAGTAGGTTGCTAATTTAATAACAAATATATTTTGAAGCAGCATTTTTGCATCAGTCAGAGTCTTTTTTTCCCCGCTTGCTTTCAAAGTTAATCTTTTTCTATGCCCTTTAAATTGTCTCTCTGTTTTGGAGTTAGAAATTAGGGAATTATTCACGAATTTCCTTCTGCTTCTTTCAGATCTGGAAAACTTCAGGACTCATCGGCGAAGTGCGGTGTCTGTGAGGGAGGGACAGGGGGTGGTGCTTCTGTGTGGCCCACCCCCTCACTCAGGAGGTCAGTACCTTCATTTCTAACAGCGTGTCCGATAATTTTCAATGCACCCTCATCAGCTTCCTGTGTAACAGCTCTGCCACAGAAGTGGCAATAGGTAGATGATACAATGGTTGCCGATTTGTAGTTGATTGTGAGCTTTCATTGATTTTCAGCTCGCACACTGAATTTCCTTTAAACTGTGCTCCAGTGTCCAAAGCAATATTAGCTTGATATCCACCGTGCTAAATAGCTAGCAGCTGTTAGCGTAGAGTGAAGGTCAGAGTAGGTAGCTGTAGCAGACCTTAAGACTTTAAGTTTTAATTGACAGCTTGTGTTTGTTTAGGCTTTCCCTTTTGAAAAAGCCAGCTTGCTCATTAGATTTCTTATAAACGTTGTGTGGTATTATTTCACAAATACATTTCAGATTACATCGCTAAACCCAACAGACTTTAAACCTTTGAAACGATGTTAAAAGCATTATAAAGCTACTATAATGATTACCTTTAAGATTTAGTAATTACATTTAAATTGCCTACCATTTTAATACAGCAGATCGCACATATATAACATCCGTGTGGCCATAAATAAAAATATGACCATAAACTCACATAAACATTTTACTAGGCTAGCTAAATAGAAAAAAGCATTTCCTTTTCAGTGTGTTTTCTTACAGGTTTTCACAACTGTCTACGCAGATTTTAGGAAATTGTGTCTCTGCTCTCCTAATACATTTCCCTATTGAGGGCAAAATAAGAAAAACAAGCGTTGTGTACACTGACAAGAAAATTGCATAGGCATGAAAGAAATAATATATCCCATGCAATATGATGTATCAATCTTTGTAGCCAAACAATAATGGAAAAAGCTTTCTCGTGTGTATAAATCATGGTTAATGGCATGGTGTTATCCTGAAGCCTCCTCCTTCTGTATAGTCTTCTTACATTTACGTTTATGGCATTTGGCAGATGCCCTTATCCAGAGCGACTTGCAGAAGTGCCTCGAAGTTGCTATCAATTACACATCCTCATGCCGGTTCACTAGATCAGGGACTAAGAATCCTATTGGGAAAGTTAGTACAGCGTTCTTTCTCCTCTTCTTCGTTCTCTATCTCTAATTCCTTTATTTATGCTTCTTTTTTTTTGTCCTTTTTACAGTACATGGGTTAACAAAAACATGCCTTTAATTATGCCCAGTAGTAGCATTTGGAAGCTCTTTGACTGAACCTGTGCTGCCATACAATACAATTATAATGTGGCTCTTTTGCAGTAAAAATAAGAGCATTATGTGTCCTTATACACTTGGGTGAATTTCAGCTAGCTTTCTTTATAGCCGCTATGAAAAAAAATGATATTTAGACATTGTTCTAAAGCATTTTAGACATTGTTCTCAATTCCATTTGTTGTTGTCCATTTGTCATTCCATGCTTGTTTTTTGGACTTTCTGTTCTCTTTTTTTTTTTTTTTTTCTCTGGTGTTCTACTACACAAGTGTAGAGACAAGCTCTTTAGTGTTTGTTCCCCTAAGGTCGGTGTTCGTTCGTGCGTTTTATGTTTTACTACTCTTAAACATAACTCTTAAACGTCCTGAGAGTTTGTTATGAAATTTGTGCTCAGACGTGGGGCACTGTGTAGAATGCAAAAAGTTTTTCATGCTGTTATAATGAGCGTGAACTCCAGTAAAATGTGCATTTTAATCTTTGCAGCAAGCGGCTTTGTCAGAAAAGACAACTGAGCTTTGGTTATTCAGAAAGGTGTTCCAGTGTGCAGTAACGCTACAGTAACAATATGTTAACGCTGCTGTGAATGTGTTTTCATATTGGCCATTGTGTTTTGACTTTGTGGCTGTATTTTAGAAATGCTGTTTGGCGTTCATGTACGCTGTTAGTGCAAGCGAGTCCTGCAGCTCCCTGAAAATGTTGTGTATGAGCATGGTCCTCCAGTCTTTCTCTAACAGGCATCTAACTGCTCCATATTCAGTAGTGCATTCTTCCAATTTGTCCTTAGCAAAAAAAAAAAAAAAAAAAAAAAAAAAAACCTACCATCCTTCTGCAACACTAGCCTCATCGCTCTGCTTCCCTCCACCTTCCAAGTCATCATTAACACAGTCATATCAATTTAATAGCCTGTAGTTAATTAATCCAGCAGGATGGCAGCATGCGTATTAGGAGCTTACCGATGTTGGCAGTGATGCACATAAAAAAGCACTTCTGCTGCAGAAAAGACATTCTTTTTTTTAGGTGTGGCTGTTTGGTTCTGCTTAGTTTATGCCTTTTTAATGCTTACTGATTTAGATTAAATGAGTTTAAATTTATCTAGTGCGTCAGCAATACGACAACAGCATCTACGTTAACAGACGAAACGCATTTCAACTGTTTTCGCATGTCTTTGTTACCACTGTATTTGCATACGGAAGAAATGATCAGGGGTTGCACTACAATTAATCCGGGATTTAAAAGTTCCATCACTGCCGATTGTTAGTCTACCTGTCACGTCTTCATTCAATAATAAGGCATACCGAGTATCTGATAAAAATGTTTTGTTTTATTTCTTTTTTTAAGTTATTAGCTAACAAGCTGAGAGTAAATTAGTCTAATTTTCCTCCTGGCTTGTAAACACTACTCTACAATGCACTCTCTTTTACTCTAGGGGCACATAAAGCTTATTTTTTCACTCAAATGCTTTCTCGCCACACGCTGCATGCACATTGTTTCTGGCTAGAAACACTACAGAATACAACATTAATACTGTATTTTGCAGTCTAGGCCAAAAATCTAAGCATTGCATTTCAATCTGAAGCCTTCGTGCAGCAGAGACTTCCCTTGAGTCAGTTATAATGCAGGCTTTGAGAAAGGTCACATTGCCACCGAACATATCGGTGAAAATATTACAAACATAACTAAAAAAAAAAAAAATTGCCTATTTAATCAAATACACCAATAAGTCATGTTTATTAGAATCTGTTGCCCAGTAGCATAACTTGCACCGGGTGTAAAGTGTAGTGGAGTGGCTGCAGCATGCCATGTCCTTTCTGGTCTAAACTCTCATTTATTCAGAATTAATATCATCCAGCTGACCTCTTTTGTTATTTTTTGGTAGTTTGTAGGCTGAAGCCATAGTCAGAATGATTGAATGAATGAATGAATGAATGAATGAATGAACGAATGTAGCCCTGAAAATCAAGTCTACCTTTATAACAGCCTACAAAACAGCCTACAAAAGAAATCCATCTCATCTGAACAGCATGGTAAACAGAAAAACTGTACTTGCTGTTAGACAGCCATTCATGTTTATACTCAATATTTTATTTCGCATGCACCTTCTCAGCTACTGCTGATAAACTGATAGATACATAGAAATAGATTAGCACCAATGGACAGCAAATCTAGGGGGTTTTTTTCCCACCGTTTTCACTTCATATGTGTGTTTTTTTCTCACAACAACTTACGCTATATGGTGTTTTATGTTAACAGCCGATAATGTGATGTGGATGGGAAAAATGTATTTGTTTGTTTGTTTGTAAGTTAGTTAGTTAGTTAGTTTTTGCTTGAAAGAGTGATCATCCCTGTAGTCAATTTTAGACCAGCCCTGGCTGTACATCCGAAGTAAAGCTTACTCATCTCATAACTTGTTCAAGCTCTACAACATCCTCAGGTCTCTCCAGTGATGAAAAGCCACAGAGGTTACTTTACGCTATTTATTCTGGCCTTCCCTCTCATTTAGTCCAATGTCTTTTCTTGATCTGTCTTCATTCCCTCTACAACACAAATACTGTAGGCAAAAACAAAACATTACCAGAAATGGCACATCTAAAAACACTACATTTGTGGAAATAATATTAAAAAAGCTCTAAAACATTAAGTGATAGCACATTACCATTATGCCATAACACCACAGCATTAACCAAACCATTTTCAAAAACCCACGCAGACTGAAAATGCTTCAGGCCAGTGGGGGCCGAAATTTTTTTAAGTCTGAAGGATGCGGGGAAAATAGCAAGTGATGGACATGCACAGTTTTCTTCACTGATTTGAAGCTCAAGGAATATGTGGAATCATAAACAAGTGAAATCATTACTGAAAAAGAAAAAGAAAAAAAGTTAAATGGCCCTCTGTAAACGTTGCTGAATCCATGAACTTCCCAGCAGTCTTGATACAATGGATATAAGCTCACAACTGTTTATTTGTTCATATTGTTTTATTTTAATTTAACCGACCAAATTGTGGACCAATCACACAATTTTGGCGACAGTCAGATTTGGAGTCTTGATCCTGTGGCCTTACAAGAAGTCTTGATCTAAGTCACGCTATTTTGATTGTGGTCTTTGGATGGGTCTGCTTCAACTTTGAGAACGAGAGAATGAGAAGGTATAAACTCTGAATGCTTTGTGTATTATAAACTGTAGCGATTAAATATAAGGAGAACAAATTGCAAATGGCTCTGTTTTTTGATGACAAGAAGTAGTAAGAAGCAAATAAAACATCCTCTTCAATGATAATAGCCTGGTTTTTCTGCATTGATTGCAATTTTCACTTGTAAATTTGAGGTACTTGTCAAGATGTGTCTGGGACTTTTCGTCTATTGCATTTGCTGAGATATCCAATTTGTCCTCTCATTGTTTGTTGTCGCCTTTTTCATGTTCACATTTCCATGAGCTGTCCTTGTAGATTAGATGAAAATTCATTTGGAGGCAGAGAGGGTTTTATTTTTTTTCTAGAAGAATAAATATAATGTGTAGAGTATGTAAAACTGCCTGCAGGGGCTCTGATCAGGGCCTTCTTGATTCACTGGATGTGCCTGGGCTTGCACCTCAGATGTTAAGTTTTGACATGCTGTTATGTCAAACAAAAAAAAAAAAACACACCAGCAGTTGGCACCTGTTCATTGTTAGTGGTGCAGGACTTTAATTCTGTAAGGATATGTAGTGGTTTGTTAAAAACAGATACGGCGAATGATACATTTACCAAAAAAAACATCTTTTAGCTGGTTAATATGTTTGTTTGTAATGTGATCAGTCGTAGTTAGTGCCTTTGTGTAGTTACACATTATGAGCTACACTATATGGCCAAAAGTATGTGGTCACCTGACTGTCACACCCATATGTGGTTCTTCCCCAAACTGCGACCACAAAGTCGAAAGCACACCGTTGTCTAGAATGTCTTTGTGTGTTGTAGCGTTGAGATTTCCCTTTACTGGGACTAAGGGGCCCGGACATGTTCCTGCATGACAGTGCCCCTGTACACAAAGAGAGGTCCATGAAGACAAGGCTTGCCAAGGTTGAAGTGGAAGAGTGGCCTGCAGAAAGCTCTGACCTCAACCCCACTGAACACCTTTGAGATAAATGGGAACACCAACTACACGCCAGACCTACTCACCCGGCATCAATTTCTGACCTCACTAATGCTCTTGTGGCTGAATGAGCAAATCCCCACAGCCACATTCCAAAATCTAGTGGAAAGCCTCCCTAGAAGGTTATTATAGCAGCAAAGAGGGGATAAATATGGAATGGGATGTTCAACAAGCACATATGGGTGTGATGGCCAGGTGTCCACAAACCTTTAGGCATTAGTGTATAAAGCCCATTGATAAAAACTCAAAGTAAAAAGTTTTCTATGGAAAGAAACTCTTAATGTCGGGCTGCTTGTTATTAAAGATTCATTAAACATATGTAATACTTGCTGATCTTTATATTTGAACTGATCCTTAATCAGAAAGCAGCTTGGTCAATGCTCGGACAGATGTCAAAACTCAAGATGCTAATAAGAAATGACTGTTTTTCTCCAAAAGGTGAGAGAAGTCAGTAGAGAGTATGAAGCATAAAATGCTTAGTAAAAAGATTTGATCACACTATGATTTGAATTAATGCCAATTTGGCTGTGTATGAACTGACCTGATTAGGTGGTGCTAACGCAAAATGTGACTTTTTGCCATTCCAGTGTTTCTGACGTTTGAAAGAAAACGTCACAATTGTAGATTTGTTATGCTTGTGAAAAACAAATTGCTACGTGGATCATGTAACTTGTATCCAACATCTGGACTTGCACAGAGTACATAATTTGTCATATAATCAGACAGTGTTAAGGGTATAATTAAGTGGTCTTCATTACTAATTCACTGGATTAATTTGGGAATTTTAATTTGAAATCATAGTGTGTGTGTGTGTGTGTGTGTGTGTGTGTGTGTGTGTGTGTGTGCTGAGGCCAGTGGGAGGAATACTCTGTCACTTACAAAAACAACCGATTATGAGCTGAATATAGGTTTAGGCACAGAACTGTGAGCTGTACTGACTTGTTGGCGTTAATCTAGTCTTTAAGGTTTTTGGAAGAAATCTACCCTTAAGTGCATTCTTTTTACACGATCATGGGATATTTTACAGTAACAAAAGCTTTGGATAGCACTCACAGGAAAAAAAAGAAAAGAAAAAAAGAAAAAAAACACATACAAATTTGAATTAAAATACAAATGCTAGTGCTATGTGCGATGTCTCTCTTTCCCTCTCTCATATATATATATATATATATATATATATATATATATATATATATATATATATACACATACGTCCAGCACTTTATTAGGACCTGTACACCTACTCATTCATGCATGTGGTTGGTGTAGTGAATGGCCTGCACAGAGCCCTGACCTCAACCTGCAATGCAGAAAATCATGCAGATACAGGCCAGCAGCTTCGGGTAATGTTCACATCAACCATCAGAATGGGGGAGAAAGTGCGATCTCAGTGATTTTGACCATGGCATGATTATCGGTGCCAGACAGGCTGGTTTGAGTATTTCAGATAATGCTGATCTCCTGGGATTTTCATGCACAACAGTCTCTGGAGTTTACTCAGAATTGGTGCCATAAAGAAAAAAAAAACACCCAGTGAGCAGCAGTTCTGCAGACGGAAACGCCTCGATGTCGAGAGAGGTCAACAGAGAATGGCCGGACCGGTTCAAGCTGACAGAGAGTCTAAGCGACTCAGATAACCACTCTGTACAGTTGCGGTGAGCAGAAAAGCATCTCCGAAAGCATAACATGCCGAACCCTGAGGCAGACGGGCTACAACAGCAGAAGACCACGTCAGGTTCCACTTCTGTCAGCACAGAAACGGAACAAAACAGAAAGCTGAGGCTGCAGTAGGTGCAGGCTCACCAAAACTAGACAGCTGAAGACTGGAAAAATGTCACCTGGTCTGATGAATTTCGATTTCTGCTGAGGCACACAGATGGTACGATCATGTCATGAAGAATTGAGGCTGCTTTGAGAGCAAAACGAAGCCCTACCCTACCCATATATACATATACATATAGGTGTGTGTGTATGTGTGTGTGTATGTGTGTGGGTATATATATATATAATTTGAAAAAAAGAGTGATGTGAGCAGGATTATTTTTTTTCTCCCTTTTTTTTTAACACAGAATTGTTCATGAGAATGTCTTCCACATCCTTTAAAATATAAAATCACACACACACACACACACAGAGACCCAGACACACATACATATGACCCAGCCATGCTTTTTGTATTCTTCAGTTACCATCCTTCATGTGGCCATCTAATATATCCAGTCCCCATTTCCTATAGAGTAAGGAGCTTTTAGGTGTAGCAAAGGCATTTTTTTCTTCTTTTTTGAAAATAAAGAGGACAGAAGAGTCAGTCTATTCATGGACAGCAGACCTTGGGGCCAAGAGAGAGCACATGGCTGTGTAGTTTATCAGGAGAAAGATACAAAAAGAAGGAATTGGGCCTTGAGCAAAGTTGTGTAAAATGTCTGGTTTTTATTCTCAGTCTCTCAATTATTGAAATTGCACTTTCTGGTAATCTGGAAGTTGAACCTCAGTCTTGCATGGTGTACTATATGGTGTGCTAAGAAGAAAGAATGTCGCATATTTAAAGAATAATTCATCCGAAAATGCTCACGTTGTTAATACAGAATGAATATCAGTCGGGTCAACTAGCCATGTAAAATTGCTCTTTTCGGATTGGAGCCAAGGTTTCGTGCCTATATGCTTCCGTAGTTTTCTTCCAGTAAAGTGTTTCTTTAGACCCTGGCGTTTGCATCTACAGTCACATTTGGTAGACACGTTTATCAGATACGCATGCAGTTGCCAGGGCCCGATCACAACTTCATAAAACCTGTTACGTAAACCTGTTTATTACATGTAACAGCAGCAAGTCTTTGGCTGTTCTGTATAACACTGTGGTCTCTCACACATCTTCATTTTCCTTCAGCATGTGTCTAAATTAGGAGTGTACTGTACTGCAAAGCCACTATACTGTACGTATCTGTATCTGTTTAGTGATCCAAATATCCAAAGCTGTATCTGTAAGTGGGCATGGCCTAAACCAGAAAACAGTTTTTTTTTTTTTTCCCCCTCTTGGACCGTACCAGATGTCCACAGAAACACTAGGGTAAAAAAAAGAAAGAAAGAAAGACAGAAAATCACAGAGGTAGAAATGCCAGCACTGTCAGCATGGTCTGTGAATTCTGGCTTGTAATTATTTTTTTAATTCCATTTTTTTTAAGACACATATTAACTTTATTATAGTCAGAAATGAAAGGAAATATGCCATAATGCAGTCTAAGGTAATGTTTTTGTTGCATTTCTCATGGAATTCACAGAGGACGATCATTAAAACTACTAACACAAGGCTTGCCGTTACTGTTTACTGGCAGAATTAACATTAGAACACTATCACATTCTTAAGCAAGGGAAAATAACAAGAAAATACTATCATGCTATCTCAAATAAAAAAAAAAAAAAAAATTAATTTGCTTTTATACACCCACATAAATATTTGAAGCCCAGTTAGATTTAATCACAAACTGTTTCCTGTTCATTATACAGTATATGCCTCCTACATGGTTTACAAAGGAATAATATAGCGCAATAGAACGTAATTTAAGATTCGGTCAGAGGAAAGGTAAATCCAGTAAGAGTCTGGTGGAAATTGTTAATTGCATTTTTCAGACACACATTTTGTGAAATAATTAAAAAAAAATTATCTGAGCAAAACAGTTATTTAAACCTTTTTTTTTTTTTTTTTAGACATCAGAAGGTTTAGGAAACATGTGTTTCAGTTGCAGATGAACTGTCACCCACCCTTGTTGTTTTTATTCTTTTCATCATCCAGCAAGCTCGTATAATCCCAAGTGGCATAATTAAAAATGCATATTGCTGTCACAACACGCTTTACATGTATTATTAACATGAGACAATCAGGCAGCTGGGTCTGTATTCAAATTCAGGAAGGACACTGGTGCTGATAACATGAAATTGGAACAAGCCGCAAATGGGGGTGTGGCTCGCCATTAAGCTTTATTAGTGATATATGATATGGCGTAGTGCAAAACAAACCCGTCGTTACTCCGCTTTAATCTTTTTTTTGGTGAAATAAAAGGATGAATAGACAGTGCATATTAAAAAAAAATCTACACTGCAGGTTTTTGTGATGTAAAAAAAATAATAAACCAAGATAAATCGTGTCAGATCTTTTTTCCGCCGCTAATGTGATTTAGCAAGCCACACAATTTTTAGTGTACTGACGTTTTAAAATTATTTAGCAAGTGAATCAACACTGCAGGTCACAGGGACCATTTCATCATTTCAGTGACATCATGATGACAGGGTTACATTTAAAAACCCTGCAAGCCTTGTAAGGGAAGATTGAATTTTTTTTTAACACCAATCTTTCAGAGCAATTTTATTTCCTAGTGTCTTTCCTAATTGGTTGTTTGTTTGCTATTTAATATCATAATCACAGCATTAAATACCAAGATGGACACTCATGGATAAAATCTTATATTGCATCAGTTAAGTGCATGCTTTGAGTAGGCTTAGTTTGGATTGCCCAAAATATTTCCGTTCACCAAATGCTTGCATCGTCCTGTCATTTGTGGAGTGAGTGAGTATGTTCATGAGCTAACAGTCAGTGGTTTCTGGGTGTTCACTAAATTGCAGCTAAGATGATGCAACTACTGTGGTGCTAGAAACTACAAGGAATTCTCTACTAGCCAGATGGTTTCTGGTTGTTGTTGTTGATGTTGTTTCAGCAGTTAACACCAAACCTAGCAAAACCCAACACTGTGATCAATCAACAGACCTTTACCAGCACCTACAGCCGTAGCTTGTTAGGTATGAGACAGTTCCATTTTTCAAGTCAATAATTTTTTTTTCTCTGTGGATTTTCATACCTGCCTCCACCCACACACTGCCTATGAATTTGCACAAATCGTTTAAGATCCACTTTCCTTTTCATTCCTTGTTGACTTCCCTGCAGCCCTTTTTTGCAACCCCAGCAGTCCAGCTTATAATGCGAATCGTATTTTGTCAGCGTGTGACGGCCCCCTCTAGGGAGTCCTCAAAGCAAAGACTTCTGCCTCTGGACAAATCATGTTTCAGTACGAACCTTGAAGATCCTATATGGATCCCGATGTATAGAACTGTTGATGTAGCATTCTGGACAGGAATCAGAGATAAATGACATGAAATAAATCAAGTAAGTGCTGTATTTATGTCATGAGTGATGTAGCCTAATTAAAATGTCTGAACCTTTATTCAGAGCATTTATTTTGCGCTTTGCGGCATCATTTGGATATATTAATTGCACTACGGTCAGTAAGCCAAAATTTTAAAACCAAGGTTTTCTTTTTTGTAGCACATTGACCCTGTAATGGATAAAGCTCATTAGTTCTGCTATATATATTAAGCACACACTGCGACAGAGAGACTACAGACGGGTATCAAAGGAAAAAAAACAGCACAAATGGTCTTAGTAAGTAGTTAAGCCACCATGAAGCACCAGAACCACTTCAGCTGGGTTTCCATTCAAATGTTTAATTTCAAAGGCATTTGCAAAAGCAACTGTGAATCAGTCTATGCTAGCATCAACTATGGCCATGCGAAAAAGCTTAAGCTGATATAAAAATTATGTGGTAGAAAAGACTACAGTGCCAACTGTGTACAGAAATGAATGTGCACCTAAACATCACTGTACTAGATAGACTTTTGTAGATCATTAATTGATTTTTTCATTCATTCCTTTTTTTTTTAACTCACTTCATCCTGCTCAGGCTCAAGGGAATGAAATTGACCATGCACTCTGAGTAGGAGAATTGGCATACTCTCTCTCATGTCAATCATAGTGATGATGAATCTGTTGTTGTTGTTGTTGTTGTTGTTGTTATTATTAGTTGGATTATCACAATTGTAGACAAACTAGTTATGTTTCATAAGACAAATATATTTATGTGAAGAACTTGATATTTAAATTTTAAGCTAATTTACTAATTTAACAGCATTTCCACTGAAGACGTCCAGTTACAGATACAGTCTGCTTATGACCTGTAGCCTAATTGTTCTCTGTTCAAATGCAAACCCCTAATCAACCCGCAGCCAAATACTACAAACCCTATATGTGAAATGGAAGAAAGTAAGGACAGGCTAAACAATGCATGTGGATTCAACCTAGTCAGGATGAGGAAACGGTTTGCTATGAGAAGGTGAAGGCAGTTCGTTATTATTACAGTACACGCATACAGTGGCTTGAGAGAAAGGAAGAAATAGTGTCTCCACTGAGACTGGATGGTAGAATCTCTCTAAGGCAGTATGCAGGAGATGCTTCTCCCAGAACCTGAGCTGTAACCTTTTAATACCCATGAGCAGGCTTAGAAGATACTGTTCTCAGTGACCAGGATAACCAGTGGAGCCAGAGTGGTATTGTTTTATCTACTTATGATAGGCAGCTGGGACAGGCAAAAATGTGATAAGAGGTTGAGGGGGACAGTGAAAAAAGTACAGAGTGACCACAGGAGTGTCATCTGGAAGGAGGCCACGGATCACCCTGCAATGTGTGTGTATGTGTGAGCATGTCTAAACCTATATTTGTATGTTTCAGTAAAATTTACCATATTTTTTTACTATGAAATATGGGTTAAAACGACACTAATCATCACCAGGAAATACACGGACATAAATACAAATGTTCAGTTTTAATCCGTTGATGAAGGAAATTCATTCTGGCTCAGGTTCCTGTAGCTGAGGTGTGAACTGACCAAGACCAGCATATTAGACCAGCCTAGTCCCCACACCAGCCTACGGCTCGTGACACAAAAATGGAGTGTGGTTGATCAATTTGAGGCAATGCCACTATCATTTTCAATGCTTATGATTTACTCCTAGGATTAACTCCTACTCCAGGCTAAGAGTTGCTCTGAGAACACATTTTTACCCCTAGCTTTTAACTAAAAAGGTGTTAAGTAGACTTCAGTCAGGTGTTCAGGTGTTAAGTAGACTTAAGTCTATTTGAAGACTAATTCTTGGCTTTACAGGACTGACTTGTAGTCTACTCAAATGAAGCAGTGTGATTCGTGGCCTGTTCTGAGATTAAAATTTATAAATAGGCCTGAGAATCAGAGCAGTGTAAACAATTCTTTAGCCTTTAAGAGTTCTTAGTATTGTCGAGTATCTAGGAGTGCTTCAGAGGCGTCTCAAACTGAGTAGCAAAAGCTGGCAGCACTGCGATATAAAAGACATGCACACAACCCATCTTCCGTGCTTGGAAAATTGTCCTGCAATTGATATGATAATGTAGTTCTCATAAAGACACACCAGGTCGATCATGAAGTTATCCTTTTTTTAACTCAGATTTAATTACTAATCAATTACAATGCAATTCTGGTTGATTGAGGCATAACCATTTCCGATGCTCCGCATCTGGCTGGCTCTGTTCACTTGATCTCTAGAGTAAAACAGCATGATGCAACGTGGATGGGGAATATAGAGTAATGCTCCTACTAACCACACTATGACTGGCTGTAGCTGTTATACTGACAGGAGCGCTGTATCCCAGGAATGGCTCTGTTGGAGTGGACAATCACAGAATGAACCATTTCAGCCATTGACGCACCTCCACCCATGGCAAAACCATTACTGATATAAATTTGTTTATGGTATTTAATACAGCCTGTTTTTTTGTGCCTGGAAATAATAGAATATTTCATTTGTCTGTGACTTCTTTTGATTTTTTTTAAATGAGCTGATATTTTCTCACACTATCTTGCATTCTTCTTTAACTAAGGTTTTTTTTTTTTCCAGTCTTAAGTGCACTTTTTAAGAACAACTGTCTGCCGCTTTATACTTACCTCCCCCGGTGCCGTATTCATCAGGAACAAGGCTAAAAGGAGCTCCTAACTAGCCAATTTAGGAGAAACGCTTTAAAAAGTCGCAATTACCAAATCGTAAACAATCCTAAATGGTTGTCGTTGATGATTTAACAACACAGTTGGGTTAATGGACTTGAAATGTTTTATGAGCTTTTAAGAAGGTATCATCTTGATTGTGTGGGTTATTGAGTTATTGAGGGATGCTATTAGTCGTTTTACCTACTAGAAGAAATAACGCAGCACTATAGCAGATCCAGGTTATGACTCGCCACTACTCAGTCATACAAGTAAATGCAGTTAGACAGCACAGTTGCCGCTCGTGGTCCACATTAATGTCTTCATCAGTGATTGCCAGAGATCAAACTTTACACAACTCTCTGCTATTCGGCCACATGAGAATTGCACTCATGCACTGGAGATGAGCTTCAAATATTATCCACGAGTCATGGACAGCAAATGCTCTCTCACCTCCTATTAACCATTCAGTAATTGCTCTGGATGATGGCATTTCTCATAACTGAATATTGGCTGATGTAGAGATCCGCACGGTAAACTTATAAATGAAAACCCTTTGCACAATATCATACTACAATAAATACATGCATACACACATTTTATTGTAATATGATATTGTAATTGTGCAAAGGGTATTACAGTAAATAAATACATGCATGTATACATATATACATCTTTGTGTGAAGTGTTTTGAAGTGTTTCTGATATTAAACGAATGCTCGAAAAAACTAGATTGTTGTTTTTTTTTTTAGGAACTCAGCAACAAGCTGTATGAATTACAGCTCCATGCACAAATGACCGGTCTCACGCCACTTGATTTCAAACTACACAGACTTACAATGGTCACATAGACTATTTGATTATGAAACTCATTCATTTCTTTATGTAGGGCAGTGAACATATTTTGCAATATTGTAAGTTACAAATAACTATATGATGCCTCCAATTAGTTCAGACCTCTTCCTGATTGAAATAGGATGGGCTGGTAATAATTGTGGTTAGCCTGTTATTTAATGTTTGTTAGTGGGTAGCCTATTAACACTTAAATTCAGCTGTGAAGCAATTGTGCAGATTCACAGTTCTATAAATAAACTAGAATAAAAGATGCACTGTCTACTGTGCAACTGTGTGTTTTTTTGTTTTTTTTTGGAACTGTTAGAAGACGATAGAAAAAGAAGGAGAGAATGAGTTTTAGGGGACCATAAATCTTTGCTTGCCCCTGACGATGACTAGCTATGCGCCGAATTGAGCCCAATTTTTAGAAAGACCAACCTCGTGAAACGAGACATACCTGTCCACATACAGTCTTAATGACCCTTAGATTCTTGGCAACCAGTTCCTTCCAGAGGGAATTAGCTGACAGGTCGGTGATATCCCAGCCATCCTTAAGCTCAATCATGCCCGCTCTCTTGGATAATTAAACTGTTGCACTATTGCATCAGGTGTCTTTATGTGGTGGTGGAACAGGCCAAGATCAAAAGCGCAGTTTGCAGCACTGCATCATTGCTACGGGTGTCTCAAACGCTGACTCTTAGTAGATGCTACAATGACTGTCGAGCACACTGTTGGGCCACTTGTTAAAGGCAGACGGCATGGTTTGGATGCAAAAGATATGAGACTTTGAAGCATGAGCATCCAGAAAAATTCAGCCGCATTGTAAGGGCGTGTGCTGAACTGCACAGCATCTTGGTCTTAAGCTTTGACCTAGAGCCTAAAGTCCCTAACCAAGATTCACATTCTTACCCGCCAAACAGCTCCATTCAAATGCTGTAAGACTACAGGAGTTACTGTAGATAATCAAAGTCCAATCTAGAGGTATATTTTTACCAAGGACTTTTAACACATTTGCTGTTGCTGCAAATGCAAGTTTTGTAATTTTCTTTTTTTTTTTTTCCCATTGCTGTTATTGTGTCTCTCTGTTCATAACACAGCATTTGTGGGTACTCAGTCACAGTTGGAGGTACTTGGGTCACGTGGCAGACTGGAGATGATGCTGGGGCTGGTTAAGATCTATTACTAATTATTATTTCACTAAAAAGATAACAGTTGGCTGCTGGTTAATGAATTGTCATAAGCAGGAATTGTGAGTGTTTTGCATATTTGACTCCAAAACCTTAATGTAATTGGAAAAATCATTTACCATTTTTTTAAACTTGCTAAGAGCAAGTTGATAATTACTAAGGCCATTCTGATATCAGTGGGTGAGGACAAGATTGCAGGCTTTTCCCCAAGAGTTACACTTTGTGAGTCACCTCTTTGCCTTGATTTTCAAGTCAGACCACTTTTTTTTTAAAGCTTCACCAACAGTGGAGCTCATGGCACTAACATTTAAAGTACGTTTATTTGGGATGCCACTACTTAGGCCAACAGACAATAACTTTTTCTTTGTTTGAATTTTACATCAATCATTTTAACCATTAGCATTTCACCTTTTGCGTACAAGAAGACTATATAAGACTATAGAAGTGAATCTCCGTGTTTCTACTGTAGCTCTTCTCCAAACAGTTCACTACAGCAGAAGTAAACGAGCAAATGGTGGCACATCAGGTCTCAGGAGTGCATTTGTTTAATTCTTGCTAATTTTCTGACCAATGATTTGTTGTTAAGACCATTAATATTTGCCATTTTGAGCTTGGCCCACTTTCTTTGCCCAGGAGTGTCAATAGTTATATGTGGTTTGAAGCTCATTCATGAGTGTGATTTTCAAAGAGGAAATGGCATGCAGGTGTGTGTACATACAGTTTTATAAATCTGATTAATTTTTGTGTGTACAGCATTTCCTGGTTTTTGTCTGCACACATAATTTTTTACTCTGGAATACATCCAAGGTTTCATAAGTAAGGCTCCAAGAACCTGGATTTTGCTATCTTCATCTCTTCAACAATGTGACACCAACCGACCTGAATACAAGGCCATGCTTTCTACAAAAATACCCACTGACTAAAACTCTACACAAAGCCAGAGAATGCTCTATGTCCTTGGTCCACAGTCGTCTCCTCTGCTCTGACTTGGTATCAGGGGCGGAAAAAGTACTTAGAAATTACGGTTAAGTGCAAGTGTAGATAATTTGTTAAAATCTTACTCAGTTAAAATGTATTCAAGTGAAAGTAAAAAACGGTGTTACTTTCAAATATAGCCAAGTATTAAAAAGTAACTGTAATTGTGTTCAGCACTGTAACTGTTAATTAACACTGTAACTGACAAAATGAGGTCAGTATCATGTTTTCATGTGAAAAGTAACTTTTATTACTTATCTAAAACTGTTAGAAGATGATTTTTGTTTTAAAGCAACTACACCATTTTGCCTAAAAACATCATTCGGTCTCTGTAAGTTTGCTGGTCATATGCATGACTAACACTGTTTAGTTTGCTAATCAATTCATCAGAAGTAAAATATCGTATAAATAATCAATATTTACCATTAGCTAGAATTTAACTCGCTGTCTAGCCAATTCATTTACAATAACTTACATTAATATAGCCAAGTAATGTTAGCAAATTAGTAAAACTTTCCTCAACGTGCTTTTTCAAATTAGATGGAGTTCATGCCTTCTAGGAAGGCGAAGGGGACTCCTCTTTTTATACAAGCTTTTTATTTTTTGTTTATTCCAGAATAAGACGGATCACTTATCCGTCTTCAAACGCACATGGACAGCTCTTGTGCTAACTGCATTGTGTAGCATGAGAAGGTCACAGCAGCTGACAAATTGTCCCGATTCTTAATCGTTTTTCTGCATTGATTAACTTGATGCTAAACTGGAATGAATGGATGCTAAACTGAGACCATTTGATTGATGTATATTATACAGTCAGTGACTGGATGAGAGAAGAAAAGACCTTTGAGATTTGTAACGAGTGCATCGATAGTCTAAATAAAAATGTAAAGAGTATGCAATAGTTTTTCTTTGAAATGCAATTAAGGATACAAGTATTCAATTTCAGTAATACCATTGTACTCAATTACAGTGTAAATATATCAAAATAATACAAATTATATTAATGAAGTACATTTACTCAAATTGTTTTCATGCCTGTTAAGCACCATCTTGCAGTCACAAGTGGACAGCTGAGAGAAATAGCTCTTCTCACCTGGTATTTTCAAACGGGTCTTCACTGACCACTTGTGATTGCTTTTCATGACTAAGAGGGTTGCCAGTTCCGCCAAAAGTAAACTACTTGATGTGGCATTTTGTGCAGCTTTTTCTAAGCTAAATACTCTTCATGCGCGTTCAACAGCCGCAAACATGAAAGAGTAGCTCTTAACTGAAAGAGAGCGAGGAAAAAGTGGACGTAATAACTGAACTGCAAACATAAAACTGCAAACATAAACTTAGTCACACTCAAGCGCAGAGATCAGAGTTCAAGTAGTTGTTTTTTTTTTGTTTTTTTTTTTTTAAAAAAAAACAGTCGCTCACAAACATACAGCTCTAATGAACATCCATTTTTTGACTGTCCTTGACATGTTCATTTATCCTCCATCTAATTAGTTTTGTATGAATCTTTCAAATTATTGCAGAGACACGTCTTATTAAGCCGTAGAGAACGTTTTACAATTCATATAGTGTAAAGCAGGGGTGTCCAATCTTATCCCCAACAGGCCAGTGTGGGTGCAGGTTTTCATTCCAAACAAGCAGGAGCAACACCTGATTCCACCTGTTTAATCGCCTGACCTCGGCTTCCAGTAGACTCAGGTGTGACTTCTGCTTGGTTAGAATGGAAACCTGCGTCCCTTTGTGATTAAGATTGGACACCCCTGGTCTAAAGGTAGCCTACAGAGTTCTTTTTAAAACTGGTTCAAATATAGCATAGTCCTAATAGTGTCTCTGTATTGCTAAATGTATTGTAAGCAACATCATATAGCATGTTCTAATGAATGTATTAAAAACATGCCATTTCTTTAAATAGTTCTTTTTGTAAGGTTCTAAAATGATCTCATGTTATTGTACATATTGTCAAAAATAAAATAAAGTAACTGAATAAGTAGACCAATTCATTGAAGCAAGAATATTTATACAGTAATGAGCAGAGCACGTTGAAAGTGGTAAGAAGCAGTGCACAGAGACCTCATGTGTTTGACGTGCAAGTTTTAATATACTGAACAACCATATTTAATATGATGTGTGGAAAATTCCCAAATCACAGACAAAAAAAAAATATATCAACCAACAGCTTCCCTGTTAGGAGATTTCCCTGTGAAATGTCTGTCTTTTGATGTCCATTGACGTATTGGGAATTAGTGTTCATGATACAAACGTAATGTGGCCACATCCGTCCCAAACACCTTCACAAATTGGATCACAAGTCACATTTGATCCCATTTTGCTGTCCACTTGAGATCAAATCACCCAAGACAGATGGTATTGCCAAGCCAGAGCAGGGTCTTACATCCTGTGAATTAGCAGATCATCATCTCCATTCTTGCTGACATGAGCACTGCGGGAGTACACTCTGACCTGTGTTTTATTGATATCTACAGGATCAGTCCTACCAAGTAGCAGGTGAGGTTCAGTGCATCATCTCGGATCTTCATTACAGGAATTCTCCAAGGGTTAGTTCTTGGTCCACCTTTGCTCTCCGTATATACTAACGAACGTAGCTGAGTGATCAGTTCTCATGGCTTCTCCTAGCACTGCTGTGAGGATGACACGCTTCACGTCTCTTTTCTTTTGTCTACCCGCCCTAGTCTGTCAGGGGATATCGGATCACCTTTTGGACATTTCTTCCTGGATAAAGACCTACACTATATGGACAAAAGTTTGTGGACACCTGACCATCACACCCATATGTGATTTTTTTGAAGATCCCATTCCAGATTTATCCCCCCTTTGCTGTTATAATAACCTCCACTATCCTGGGAAGGCTTTCCACTAGATTTTGGAGCGTGGCTATAGTGATTTGTGCTCATTCAGCCACAAGAGCATTATTGAGGTCAGGCATTATTGACGTTGGGTGAGGAGGCCTGGGGCTCAGTTGGCGTTCCAGTTTATCCCAATGGTGTTCAATAGGGTTGAGGTCAGGGTAATGTGCAGGCCACTCGAGTTCTTCCACTTCAACCTTGGGGAACCATGTCTTCATGGAGGGGGCATTGTCATGCCGGAATATTGTTTGGGACCCTTAATTCCAGTGAAGGGAGATTGTAATGTTACAGCATACAAAGACATCCTATACAATTGTGTGTTTCAAACTTTGTGGTAATAGTTTGGGGAAGACCCACATATAGGTGTACATGTAGTGTAGTGTATGTTCTGAAACTCAACCTTGACAAACTGAATTAGCTGTCTACTTTCCTGTACTGGATCTCAAAATCACCTCCCTCACAGTCCATCTGTTGGCTACGAATCTTTCTGTGATTTTAGATGAAGTGCTCAAGTTCTCCAGTCACATCAACCGCCAACCTGCAGATTTGTTTTTTTTTTAACTTCAGAACTACAAAATGTTTCCTGCCTACAGAATACATTCACATTCTCATACAGGCGCTCATTATTCTCACTACTGAAAAACTTGCTTCATCCCTTCATATGCTAAATCTGCTCTCCATAGCATTGGAAATTCTGCTGCTCATCTGTTTCCTAACCTCCTAAAGTTCTCTCCTGTGACTGTCATACTGAGGTCAATTCGCTGGCTTCCTGTTGTGACAGAAATTAAATTCAAACTTCTTGTCCTTATAATCCAGTCATGAAAGGGCTGTGCACCACATTATCTATGCACCCAGCTTCCTAACTACACACTTGCCTGCCAACTCTACAGCTGTCTACAGCTTCAGGGCACCTGGCATTCCCCTCTCTGAGATATGAACATTCATTGTCCTGAATTCAGTGTCCACCACTGACACCTCTTACCACTAATGGAGCAAGGCCACTAGCATTGTGGATGACCCCTCCCACCCTCTCATGTACTCCCATCTGGCAGAAGGTACCGGAGCATCCGTCCCACCACCGCCAGATTCCGAAACAGTTTCTACCCTGAGGCAGTCAGAATACACAACACTCTGCTGCCTCCAAATACCTACCCAGAATAGTCAAACCCTTCCCAACACCCACCATCGTACATCCATCACCGCACACCTGCACTTTATAATGCTGCTGTGGGACACTTTTAGTTGTTATGAGACACGTTTTTATTTGCTGCTACTTTTTACTTGATCTTGCTGCTCCACTTCTCTTTACAGTCAACAGTTTACAGACAGTTGTTTGCACTGGTTCCTCCTATCCAGTCCTCTCCTGTTGTCCTGTTTAGTTAGTGTGCACTGTCCGGTATATTAAGTGCCCTGTGTTGTGCTGCACCATGGTTCTGGATGAACAGCATTCTGTTCTGATGTATACGAGTTTTATATAGAGGAAAACAATAAAATCTCACTTGACATGACTTGACAGGCATTTTTAGTGGTGCGATAAGATACCATTTTATCCATTACCGTGTCCATTTTGATACTAGACCACTGGAGCACCTGTACAAACCTGTACAAACAAAAAGAGCATCTGCAAGATAAACATATACCGCATGTAAATGTTAGCATTGTGCTTGTGCCTGTTCATTCTGAAGCAAGCATAGCTTCAAGAAGGGTCACTAAGTTGGTGACTGAGCTTGGGTTACTATCT
>CM040976.1:6326301-6375450 GCA_022985145.1 Pangasius djambal | reverse complement strand
CTGCTGTTTCATTTCCCTCTCTCCTCTTCTGCCTTGCTCTATAAGTCAGCCGCAGTCGTCCAGTCAGGTATAACTCATTTCTGTGCATTAAATAATTTGCCGTTATTTACAAGCCACTTTGAAGCGTTCCAGCCTGTACATAAAGGACACTGTGGCATGCCAGACGCTGGGTAAATCCCATTTCACTAGGATTAGCCTGCAGATTGGTGCTCCTGTCGTTCTTCCTGTCTGTCCGTTTCTGTCTCTTTTTTCCCCTCTTTTCCCTTTCTTTTTTTCTCAGTCAGGTGATAAAAATCTGTAATCTTATTTTGAAGTCCCGTGGAATTAGGCCTGTAAGACATTCGTCAGCAGAGCCAGGGAATGTGCCGATCGATAAGCCTATCTCATGTTTATCGCTTCCACCGGCAGTTGAGGGAGACACACTCACCCTCCCTTTGAGCCGCCCTCCTCTCTGCTTGCGTCGACTTGATTAGCAATCCAGTGCAGATGGTTTTTTTGCACCATTTCCCTACCTAGTTCAAAAGAAGGGAGTGACAACAGGCTTTTAATGCTATTCAAAGGACATCTTAAAAGAGAGCTATTAATTGTCAGTTTTAGCATATCTGTGATATTCTCTGTATGCTCCGTTGAGTGATGGTACTAAAATATGTATTGAAAGACTGTAGTGTTTACTGTTATGCCTGATATACAAATAGACTGTTAATCATGGATTTCATTGCCCTTTTTTTTGCCAGTTACTCTTAGCTACAGTGTCTTTGTGTTTGGGCAGTGCGCTGTGTGGCTTACTCAGGACCTTGATTTACACCGTGGGGGCTAAAAGTCAATACTCTTTCAGCAGGTGAAAGATAGACTGTAGGGACAAGAAGAGGAGAAAAAATACAGCATCATAAAGATTATAGAAGTTGGAATGGATACAGTTTCACACAGCATACACGCTTGCTAGGCGAGTAGGTACACCATGTATATATTGTTTTTAAAAAAAAGGCAATTACAATTTAAGAGTAAACGTATAGATATTAATTTCTCTCTGGGCTATTTTTTGGACCTGTTGTCAGTCTGCCCTTTGCAGTGCACAGAAAAAAAATGACGCTTTATGTCTTAGTTGGTTTCGTGTAGAATAATGTGGTAAAGCGCAAAAAGCTAGTTTGTAGAGGTGCTAGCATGATGTGGTGTACAGGATTTCGCAATCAGCCTTTATTTATTTATTTATTTATTTATTTATTTATTTATTTATTTATTCCCTGTCACAAGGAACGCCCATTAAGGTTGTTCTGAGTATGCTCTTGGGCATTTGCTCAATAATTAACCAGGTTTGAGTTACATGCCTTTAAAAGATAGAAATCAATTTGACTCATGTATAATTAAAGCATAATCTACTTTAATGGGATTTCATGAAGGAGTTTATGGTATGTCCCATGAGCAAGTGAATATTCAATGCAGTCGAGTTAGCACACCAAGGCTGATTTCTTTGCTGTTGTACTCTGAAAATATATGTAATAATACATGTAACAGTTTTTCTGGATGGTTTTCCGTCAGCTTGTTACCTAGTCTATGTGTAACAGCACATCATATGAGCAGACTATCTCTATCACAGTCCACCATGTTGAATATGCATCATTTATTATGTGTCATTTCCGACAGTACCGAGTGGTTGGCTTGGTCTTGCGGTTTTGAATGTTTTATGCCTGGAACCAATCTGCCTTTTGTTCTCCTTGTTTTTATTTTGTTGTGCAGCTCCTCCACAGATGATTGAAAAACCACAGGACATGCAGAAGGCCATCGATGACTCTCTAGTGTGGGAGTGTATGGCCATAGGCAAACCCAAACCCTCCTATAGGTGGATGAAGAATGGAGAAAACTTGGAACCTACAGAGGTTTGTTATATGTCTGAACGGCTTCTTATTAATAATCTAATATAGGCATATTACTCAAGAGTCACTTACTGCATTCGGATTTTATAGTTCTAAAAAGTTCTACATTCGAAAGACAAACCACAAAACACCAAGGGTAATAATTCTGGGTCATTCCAGGAGTTCTGTGTAACACCTGGATACCACCTCGTGCATATGCATACCAAGATCCTCCAACAAGGTCACATAGTGCCATACGACCCAGGGTTTGCTATAAATACTGCCATCATACATCAGTCACTCCTCTTTCTTCTTCTTCCCTGTGCACGTCTGACTATATGATTATGGTTTGGTATGGTCAAAAGTATGGGTTAGCCTCCTCTCATTCAACTGTACCTTGGTGAGTGTTCTTTTCTTCTATATTACAAGCATTATTTATAATGCTTGCTGGTCAGATTCCCCTTATGAGCCTTACTGTCCTGCATTTAGTGAGAAGGCCGTAACATACCATGTGCTGTTAATTGCTGAACCTGAGGACTTAACTGGATAACCACTCATTCATTCTGAAGTGGATATTCACACCATACAAACATCCATTTTTCTCCACATTTGGGGTGGATTGCCACCACAGTTCATGCTACGCTGTGTGGCTAGCCACTAATAACCATGCTACAGGACATGCACTCCTGCAGTCTGTGTTCGAATCTCTTGGAAGTTGAACTCAGGCCACTGATGATATGTCCGCTGCCTTGGAATTGACATTATTGAGGAAGCTGTGTCCGACTCGGACAATCCAGGGTATGCACTGACACCAACGTCAGTGTTGGATCCTGGTTCGGAGAAATCAGTGAACCGTGAAATCGGTGATTCAGAGCATGACACTCAGAGGACACTCACAGAAGATGGCTGTGACTCAAGTAGGGTTGCATGGTGCAGTGCAACCCACGACATTTAGTGCACTCTTTGGCATGGCACCCATAACTGCAGGGTTTGCTGTGCCACAGTGGAAGTACTTTCATGGGGGAATTGGTGCTCTCAGGCCCTGTGGAAGCTGCTCTGTTTGAAATTATTAATCACAAGCAGGTTGTTTTGGGCCATATGCATACTGTTGATTCTTGTGTCTCCAGATGAAGCACTGCACCCAGGTGTGTTCTGCCGCAGTGCAGACACACATAAATCCTTGGTGAATACTTATGATATTGTATTATATTGCAGCCATGCATGGGTGCCAGGCATAGGCAAGATGTTGTCTGTTCTGCTGCTGGGTTTATACCTTTAAGATTCTGTTAAATATTTGACTGGATACCCTGGCCAACAGTTGCCCACCACTGGCTTTTCTTCAACTATCGCTGATTCTTCCCACACTGTGCAGGTTTCAGCAAATAGGCCACAGAGTGCAATTTGTCAAAGTCCTATTTATCAGAGTCATATTTTACAAAGATGTCCAGCAAGATTTTGGTCCCCACTGCTGCTTTTACTACTAGTTGATGGAACACCCTGGTGGCATCCTACATGAGCAGATCTGTTCTCCCAGATGAACAGTGAGACAGGTCACCTATGTCTGTGGGTATAGCCCGTTAAGGATATTGCTCCATTCACTACATCCGCCAAATCTTGTAGTAGCCTGTCTCTTTGAATACTCCTCTTGCTAGCAATCGTTTCACCTAAAAGAAGAGTTGGATGCTCTGTTGATAAGCTCAGCTTACATGTATTGGTTACCAGATGATTCTGGAATGATCTTGTGTCAATCCAGGATTGCCCCTGGCTGTCAAGCGGGCTGAAATAAAATGCTAGCTATATAGATAATGGTGGTTCATTGAACCCCGGATTGCATTTCATTTGGAACCTCGGCCAGCCCGACAAAAAGGTTGTAGGGAATGGTTGACATAAGACAACGGTATTTATATCAAATACTGCATCACACATCACTGCTGTATGTGACCTTGTTGAAAGAACTCAGCATGTGTTTGTGTGCAAACGAGGTGGTATTGAGGTGTTACATACAGCCTCTGATGGTGCATAGAACTAGTTACATAGGTAACTAGTGTTTCACTTCTATGATCCCTAACAATGGCAGCTAATAAAAAAAATTCTCAGAAAATCCTTAATTAGGGACACAAAGATTCTAGTCAACATTCAGTGAATGCGCATGTAACTCAAGCGATTCGATTTTTTATTAATTTTTTTTCTATTTTTATCTTTGTCTATTGAGGAAGGAGTTTTTTTTTTGTTTTTTTTTTTCAACGTGTCAGAACGAAACAAACTACAAAATGGTTCACTGATTCTAGACTACAATGATGACACATATACTGTAATTTTCCATTAAATCTCTGAACACAGACGGGAGAATTTAATCTCTTTTTACCCACAGGGCAGGAGAAGAAAGCTTATAAACCTTTACTGTTTACCAAACATGCTGTCTTTTCTTTTGTACACTTTCGTCCGACAATTCACTGGCACACAATAAATAAGATTCACTCTTTATCTACTTACATGTAACCCAAGCCTTTTGTAATATTCAGCTTCTGTTTGTTGACTGTTTGGATGAGTTATTGGCCATTCGGGTGATGCATTTACAAAAGACTCATTTTTTTCCCGTAATTCTTACAGAGTTCCTTTATAATTTGTTGAGCTGATGATGAAGAATATCCCCAGTCTCTCAGGATGCAGAGAAAGAATAGGGGTTACAATGGCTTGCGCTGACCTTCTTTAGTTAGCAGCAAAACAGCAAGACAAAACTTGGCTAAGCCTTCCCCCGGGTGAAGCTTTCCCACACGAGAAAAAAAAGAGAAAAAAAAACAAAACACCACCACTGTGGCCCCTTAAAACATTTCCCTCAGGAAACTTCTCACAACTAAAGTCACATTAAAGTCACATTCCCACACAAATGATATATACCGTACATACACATGTTACACATATTGAAATAAGGAGTGAATACAATTCGAAGTACACTTAAACGGCACTTTATTAGGAACACCTGTACACCGGCACATTCATGTAATTTTTATTGTAGTTATTGTAATTGTAGCAACTGCTGATCTCCTGAGGTTTTTCAACAAGGCATTTCTGCCTGCTGAACTGCCACTTACTGCCACTTACCATTCTGGGTAACTCTGTAGACTGTTGTGTGTGAAAAAGATTACAAATTTTAATTCTAATTTTGATGTGAACATTAACCGGGGCTCTGCGTCAGCGTGATTCTATGCACTGTGCTACTGCAAAATGATTCCCTGATCGCAAGGGTACAAGTATTGTGGATACTATTTACTGTGGCCTTTGAGGGTATGTGCTGTAAGGATGAGGTAGGACTACATTATTCTGATGAGTAACAACACTTTGTATAATTTATGATCAGTGATTTACATTTATACTTTTGGCAGACATTTATATCCTAAGAGACTTACACGTGAACGCATTGCAAGCTTTTATGCAATTAACCTGAGATTAACTTGACAGTCCATAGTATGGCATAGCATGGAAGCCATGGGGTTCAAACTCGCAACCAGCCCGTCGTTAGTCCATAACCTCAGAGCTACTTCTGCCCTAGAATATTTACTCTGTTTCAAAGGACACAATACACATTTTTTTTTAATTTAACATTTCACTAGCAAAATGCTAAGAGCATGATTTAGATAGATGAAGGAATCAATACAGAATATATCACGCTTTCAAATGGCATTGTCTGCGTCAGTAATCATTCTGATAACTAAAGGTCATAGATGCTACAGAAGTAGGAAGCACTGAGCTACTGTATGTCATTCACTGGCATTCATTATGCTTAATTAACACGGATTCTTTACCCCTTCTATTCTTTCTGCTATGTGTATCTGAAAGGAACATTGTAAAGGTGACCTGTTAGAAACTTGTGCTTTTTTTTTTTTTTGTCTCAGAGGGTTCTTTTGAAATGAGTGTTCTCATAGAGACAGAATTATTAGACAGTGAGATCAGGCGTGTACATTGAAGTGACCTGGTGCTGCAGATGGCCCGCCTCAGGTCCTCCCCCACACAGAAACTGCTGATTTAAGGGGACCGTTACACTTAATTAATAGAACGTGCCAAGCTCTGCTAGACTGATGTACACCACCATATGTTTTCCCATGCTGGTGGACTCCTTCTTAACCGATACCCCAAACACAACCAAACACAACAGATTAGCTTATTAAACTCATTAATGCTCTGCCACAACCAAACACAGCAGATTAGCTTATTAAGTTTTTGATGGTGTTTTTAATACCATGTTATTATTATTATTATTATTATTATTATTATTATTATTGGTGATGGGGTGTGTGTGTGTGTGTGTGTGTGTGTGTGTGTGTGTGTGTGTGTGTGTGTGTGTGTGTGTGTGTGTGTCTGTGGCCTTCCTGTTAGAAAGCACTATGAGGACAGGTTCACCCATTCCACATGCCCCTCTTCTAATGCTCCTGACAGCAGGCTTAGCCATCGCAAAAACATCCCTTCGCAAATGGCCATTAAAGGCATTAGAGGCTGCAAATAACAGATGAGGTCAAGGGCAGAGAGAGACAGAGAGAAAAAGAGAGAGAGAGAGAGAGAGAGAGAGAGCGCATCAGTAACCTGGAACTAGATCTGACAATTTGTGTTTGTTTTTGGGATGAGTTTAACTTTTGTAAGAATCAAACTCTAACAGTTGCTGGTACATGCAGTCACTCCTACTGAAAGCTAAATATATCATCTGATCATCATGTGAAGCCAGTGTGGTCATTTTTTTTGTGTGTGTGTGTGTGTGTTTCATGTCTTTGGGCTACAAACTGTAATTCATTTACATTTAATTATTTTGGAGGCAGTCATTCATCACAGCATGTGTGGGTAGATCAACGATAAGGTCACATCTTAGGACAGGACGCAGATGTCAGATTAATTGCACAGGTGTAACATACCTACTTAGCTGTGTCTGTCCTGTCATTCTTCCTTCTCTTTATTTTTCAGATTTATTATGATTTTTTTTTTCTCTTTCCAACCAAACACCCCCACCCCCCACCCCCACACCAACATTGACAGCAAACAGCATCCAGTGAAAAATATAATATAACACACTCCCTGAAACACAGTGCTTTTATGCAGATTAGCAATCTTGCTAAAAGTCTCTTAGCGGAAATATTTCTTTATTACTTGACAGGAAAGGGTGCAGGTGGTTAATGGTGCTCTGTCTATTAGTCGCTTGGTGTTGTCCGATGCCGGAATCTACCAGTGCGTGGCTGGGAACAAATACGGGGAGGTGTACTCCAATGCAGAGCTCAGAGTGATTGGTAAGTATTGATTTAAGACGTAAGTCTGATTGAAATGTTGCTAACGAATATGTTATATGTATTGTATTTATGTGTGAAGACACTACAGGTGTGTATCCATAGTGTAGCATATGGCTAGATTGCAAGATGGTACTTATGTTCCTGCACTATGGGATGAGAAAAGTGTGTGTGTGTGTGTGTGTGTGTGTGTGTGTGTGTGTGTGTTATGTCTGTTAGAAACCATAATTATGGTTATTGCTGATTTACCCAGATGCGCAAATGTGACGATACCCGCTCATTTTCACCATTCCCCTCATCCGTATTTGTTCCCCCAACCACGTCTGATTATTGTTTTGTGATCATCCTGCTTGGAAAAAGCCAGTGTCGCTCAAACGTTAATGTGGCAGTGGGGGTTAAAGAGAAAGTAAAGGAGACAGGAAGTAATTGACATCAGTTCCTCACCCAGATACAGTAAATCAAGGGGCTTTTAAAAGGCAGGAGGAACGGTGGAAATGATCATAATAAAAGCTCAGCCAAGCAAGGGGGAAAAGGGGAGGAAAAAAATTTGAAGTACATGACATTTTCCCTTTGTTTTTCCTACCGTAGAAAATGAATGGGTGGTAATTAAGGTGTGTATATTTAGCTCAACCTCCACTCCACCAACTCATTTCAATGCGCACACACATACCCAGAGCCACACACACATACACATTTCATACAGTACACAGCAGAGAAAGGATGAATAAAGGAACATGCTGTATGTCTAGAACTACTGCTTAGGAAATGATTTCATGAATTTCATTAAAAAAATCCTTTTTAAATCCTTCATTTTTACCATAGACTGATCAAAAGTGGCCTGTCCCTCTGTCATGTTTTAGCTGTGGCTCCGGATTTTGGAGCGAATCTGCTGAAGAGCCACATCCTTGTGAAGGAAGGGGGTGACGTGGTGATTGACTGCAGGCCTAAGATGTCTCCCCGAGGCCTGATCACCTGGAAAAAAGGCAGCGAGGCACTCCGAGAGAACAGCAGGTATTTCACCATAGATGCTTTTCATCCCTTTTCCACCAGGGCAGGACCAGTGCTGATACCACTGATGGTTCCACCAATTTGAAAGTTTCGTCCCATAAGTAATTACATGTGAATGTTTGCAGCCCAACTATTAAAAGATCAAGGCTGACCATGTCCTTTGTTTCACTTACTAAGTTTTATTTCTGGCTTCAAGAACATCAAATCATTCATTTATTACACAGAGGAAGGGTTTGGTTTTGGTTATTTAAAAAAAAAAAAATTCTTTATGCTAACCCTATAGTGCTATATCAGAGCTAGAGTGGAAAGCCAGTACCATACTGTACGCTTGGAAGAACAGTAAAGGAGGGGTCCAGTTCCACAATTTTATTTTTCTCATATTGTTTTTGTTCACGGCACCAAAAGTACCGATGCTGAATTGCACCATTCGTCTCCAGCTGCAGCCATGCAGGATCCATTCTCAAGCAAGAAGTGCACACTTAGCACTCCAAGCATCTCTGTGATCTACTCAAGAGTCAGGCCTTCAGTGGGTTTTTCATTATCAGACAGCTATGCAGTTCCAGCTTTCTGCTGCATCTGTCCTGGATATTTCATGGATTTTATTTCTTTCTCTCAGACACCAAACCTGCACTGCAAAAAAAAAAAAAATGACATCAAGTGAAAATATCTTGAATATAGTCAGATCTATCTAGTATTTCCAATTGTACTCCAAGGTTATAATAAAATATAAGATTATTAACTTATTTCTAGACAGTTGTCCTCATTTCAAGCTTGAAATGGTCCTGTTTTACTGGCAGAAAATGTAGCTCATTTTCGTCTTATTTCTAGAAAGAAGCAAAATGATCTGCCAATAGAATAAGAAGATGTAAAGCTTTAAAATTTCATAAAAATGTCTAGAAATGGTCTAATGATCTTGTATTTGGTATGTTGTAATTTGACAGTAAGAAATACTCGATAGATTTGACTGTATTCAAGATATTGTCATTTGCTATGTTATTTTTTTTTTGCAGTGTAATAGATTTTCTTCCTTTCAAAAATTCTCTTTCTCTCTCTCTCTCTCTCTCTCTCTCTTCAAGCATCACAGGCTTTGCTAATTTTTCACAGCCGTGTGGGTGTTAATGCAGCCTCACAACCCCCAGCACGCTGACCTTATCAACACACTCTCCTCCCTGTGTGAATTACAGTGGCAGGTAGAGCGTCTCAGATCAGCAGGGCTATGTTTGTGTGTGTGTTTGTGTGTGTGTGTGTGTGTGTGTGTGTGTAAGAGTAAGAGAGAGAGAGAGAGAGGCCAGATCACAGCTGCCCATCGTTTACATATCCAAAGTTGGTGTTGGTGCTTGTCAAACAAAGTGGCTGGGTGTTTGCATGGAGGTTTTGCTGCTGGCGTCCTTCAGCTGTTCTGTGTGTGCACCCAAGAGGAACGGAGTGTTTCAAAGCACTCGGCACACGCACATAGTTTTTGACTAGTGTGGGCACATGTTGCAGACTAATTGAGTATTCCTTACATAACCGCCAAATCAATTAGTAAAATACAGTACTAATCACAGTGTGGGAATCAGTTTTTCTTGAACTTGATGTGAGATTAAAAAAAGCAGGCTTATAGTTTATCTTATGTTGCAGTGTGTATCCTGGGTGTGGCTCTGTCGCTTGTGTACCTGGTAAAGCGTCAGACTTCGCAATTTTGTTGGCATTTTATTTAGTAATTTATTTGTTTGTTTGTTTGTTTGTTTAATCATCTGCCTTGTTTCGTATGAATATAGATAATGTTCGGTCTAATGCAGACAGTAAAAAGAATGAATTTCACCGTTCAAATACTATTCTCGTTTTCATAATATTTACATAATTGAGGGCGAGAAATATACACATTTGAATGTTTATGGTACCATATTCTACTCTTCGTTAAGTCTGTTTTAAGTGATTTTGGCTAAATGATGCTTATTGCTGTAGAACATTGGCTTCGAAAAATTTGTTATGTCTGTTATTAATTCTATGCTGTTAAGGAAAGGAAAGTTGTCCATGCATCAGTTTATTAAATACTGAGTAATCAGTTACTCGATTTTGTTGTTGTTGTTGTTTGTTTTGTTTTACGTATTTACATATTCAAGTATTTGGCTATGAAATTGGCGAAGTTTTGATATTTCAAATCAACATTCAACCCAGTCTCACCAGTAATTAATAATAAATCTAATAGGATGTCTTTCTTCTCACTTCTCTTATTAATATAATCATTTGGATATTATCACTGTTGTTTTTAGTAAAATTTACCAATGGAAGTGCCAATGTTATTCGCTATAAGACCTTCCCTTATGGACACTGTGCAGGTTATGTCAGGTTACGTGATGGCGCGTGGCGTCTGACTGAATCAAGAACCTGTCAATTAACAATTCGATATAATTTAGTGACATGCTCGTTCCTCACCGAGACAAGTGACATGATTCTGTGAATCAGAAATCAAAAAATTAGTGATCAAAAATTATATTATGGCCTGGCTACAATGTATAACGGTTACTATGTATTTAGAAACATGATGAGATTTCATTATCTGTATTGTACTTTCTCTGATGTCTTTGACAGTATAAGTTCAGACCACCTACCTGTCTGTCTAGTCTTCGGCTTGGAGGTAATTTGAAAAAAAAAAAAGAATGCTTGTATCCCAGGTTGTATTGTGGTGGATTAAGCCTTGTCAGAATGCTGGATTGCATTGTCAATACCTGGAACCAAGCCGAGAAACTTTTTGCAGATCCAAGTATATTTCTGAAAAATGCTGACAGTTTCTTTTGCATGCACACACCCAACCACCCCCCCCACACACACACTCACACCCACACACACACTCACACACACACACACACAGAGTAACAAACACCACAAATAAACCTTTTAGCTCTTTTAGTTTTTTGTTGTTTTTTTTTACACGTGTTCCACATTATCAAAGCAATTACATAGCAGCATGTGTACAAGTGGGTTTATATTATTTTTTATTTTTTTAGATTTTGTTTTATGCTTTGGTACATAGTCATTGATCCTGTTTACCCTGTGAACTTCCCTTACACCACAGCCAAAAAAAAAATAAAATATGCTGCCACCGCTATTGATGCTGAAAGATAATAAGTAGCTGGCTATGTTTTTTTTTTTTTTTTTTTTTTTTTTTAAATGCATTTCAGCGCGGGTGAAGTGTACACACCTGTCTGGAAGCCAAGACTAATCAAAGCAACGTGTGTGTGTGTGTGTGTGTGTGTGTGTGTGTGTGTGTGAACTCGTTGTGTAAGATTAATTGCCTTAATTGCATTGAGCTCTACTCAGTGGAGCTGGATGAAGGGAAGTCAGTGTCAATGGCAGGGTAATCCATCTTCATAGCAGCAGCCCCTCCTTTTTTCCGCTGCTGGAAAGAAAGGAGGGAGCCAGTAAGGAACGAGAGCTAAGTGGTAGAGGTGTGTGCGCCAATTTATTTTTCTTCTTGACAAGCCTTGGATGACATGAGCTCAAAGAAGAGGTTGAGATGGCTGAGAGTGTCTTAAGACCAGGGCCCACATGAGTAGTCAGCACTCCTGCTCTGTTCGCTAGTTAGCTATTGTAGTTTCTCACCGACTGGTCTTCTTTTTTTTTTTTATTTCATAGTACCTAATATTTATTTGTAAATACCCACTATACATTAAATTAATCTTCATTAATCCCGGTATAAATAATATAAATAGATGCTATTGACATAGCATACTTAAGGATCCAGCCGATTACTGCTGTGCATGCACCGATGACATGGAGAGAAAGAAATGACCTTTTTTATTTCATATTCACAAACACTGGTCATGTTAACTCTTATTTCTGCAGGTAGAAAATGACCCATACGTAATCTCTGTAACACTGATGCAATTTTTTCAAGACATTTCAAGGCACCTTGGTGGAGAACGGTTTGTTCCTGAACTCTGGTTACTGTCTGTGTGGAGTTCTGTGTATGTTCTCCACGTCCTCCACGTCCTCTGATTTCCTCCCTCCTCCTAAAACATTAGGAAGACGAATAGATGAATTGGCTACTCTAAATTGCCCCTAGGTGTGAATGTGTGTGTGTGTGTGTGTGTGTGTGTGTGTGTGTGTGTGGTTCCCTACACTGGACTGGAATTCCCAGGAAAGGCTCCGGATGCACCGCAGCCCTGACCAGAATAAAGCGCTTATTGAAGATGAATGGATGAATGGAATATAGGAATGGACCTGTGCACATCTTTGAAAAATGATATTTAGCGTGTTTTGTTGAAAATAGCTAGTTTCCACCAGACCTGAACAAAAAAGGTTAAGCGTGATATGCTGATAGCTGTGGGAAATGAATTAACATTAAGCCTAATGAAAGAAGTAAGCTGTCTGCAGTCACCCAACCATCAGTTTTGTTAAAAAAGTCAACAACGGTATTAAGGCCACGGTGGCGTTTTCGCGACTCTCCCTGTTATCGGTGCTGATTGTTTTGTTCGCTAATCCCTCCAGGAGGTGATGGCGTGTGGCTTGTGCCAGACGAAGGAGCTCTTTTTTTTTTTTTCATGCTCTCTTCAATGCACAAATGCATAATGAGCAGTGCAGTGTAATGAGCTCGTCAGAAGCTATGACTCCATGCACTCTAGAGCTCAGGGGACTTGAGCATTACACCGGTCAATTGTGCAATGCTGTTTTAGCTCCTGCATCATATGTACGGTTCCTTAGAACACCATGCATTACCAGTGAATTATCGAAACTTCTTCTAAATTTATAGCATATAGTACTGTTGAGTGATTTTCTGTTTCAACAATCAGCATTCGAGGAAACCAAAATAAATGAATTGAAAACAATGAGGCCATGAAAAGGACTGATGTTAGAGTATGAGTGAAGGACGGAAGGGTTTTATGTATCACAGATGGGAGATGAATGTAAGTGCGGAGTATTTTATTTAAAGCGATACACGTGAACAGAGACTAGGACTGTATCACACAAACAAACTGGACAAGCATGAAATACACGTGAGCAATGGCCTGAACACGACGACACGTAACAACGCGACTCACAACAGACGCTAGATAAAGAGTGCTATACAAACGTGGCTTAAATACTTGTGCTCATTAAACCAAAATGTGAATCAGGTAAAAACAGTCATGTGACATGAGTGTCATGATCAGGTGAGATGCAGTGGCTGATGGGAATCGTAGTTCTTGACAATATGAAGATGTAAATATAAAAAGGACAATCTTTTTTAATAGGGGAGGAGCTGTGGGGTGGAGGCACTTATACTTTTAATTATTTTATGGACATTTGTATCCAGAGTGACTTATAAGATCTGAAAAACAGCTGAATGTGCAGCAATACAAAAAAAAGTATTTAGAGAATCAGTAAAGGATTTATAGCTTGTAAAACTAGAAGCTAATGGTGCTTTGTGCTTTAGTTAAGTCCAAAAGGACAATTCCGACTCTAAGTGGGGGCATAAATAAGTGATAAACAACAAACAACAACAGTAATGCAAGAAACAATCCACACATAGGTAAGTGCATAGAAAGAAAACTGAAATTGACACATGCTGAGGTTCCTTGAAGGTAATGCTGTAGGTTAGCACCAAGCGTTCAGAGAGAAAGAGAGTGGGAGAGAGAATGAGAGAGCCTTAATGACTGTACACTTCAGCTCATAAAGTGAGTTCTGTCATGACAATTTCCATTAAAAAGCACATCTGCCATATGGGCTTCATTCCAGGTGAATCCAGGCTTAAATAGCAGAGGCATCAGACGGACACGTGGGTTAGCAGCACTTCTGTCACTATGGATTCACATGACATGTTCGACAGCCAATTATCTTTTCTTCTTTTTTTTTTCTTTTTTGGAGAATAAGAGGTAGTGGTGTCACTTGGTGTCACTTACACTTGCAGAAAAATACCAATCAAGTATAGTGCTTCTGTGGTAAAAAAAAAAAAAAAAAAATCAGATTTAATGTTTAATGACTGTTTAATTACAGTTTGGGAGGGGGAGGACGCCAATTCTACGAGAGTCCTCGGCCTCGCCCTCAGCATCAGGCTTCACCCTGTAAATTCTTGCTCACAATCGCCTGTTTCTTCTTTAAGGGCTTATTAACTCTTATCCAGAGTGACTTGGAGATAATGTCATCTCCCTGGTTTGCTTCTTATCTTGCTGTCGTGTAGGATATTGGAAATTTTCCATCATTCCGAGTTTCCTAATTTGCAGTATTTTCTCCGCAAGTAAAGACAGGTCAAAGACAAATGGATCATTCCACCTGGATACTATTAAGTCTGGCAATTCCTAAAAACTGCTGCTTTCAAAATAACAACTGCCTTGTGCCTCATCCCAGGACTCCTCTCCGACAGTGCATTCGTACTAAATGTTGCATACGCCTTTAATAAATGTAGTACTGTTTGCATTTTCTCTGTATGACTTATGTAAGGAGTAAAACACTTTAGGGGTGTGCTTTTGTGTGATGCAGCCTGATGCAGAGTAGAGGGCTGTTACCGTGCCTTTTTTTAAAACCATTATTTTCCTATAATAACATGTCCCAAAATGTTTTATTCTTCTTATGACGCATCATACTGTTTATGGGTTTATAGGTATTTAATGTTGTGGAATGTTATCACTTACATTCAGCTTTAAATACTCCCTCATTACCTCTCTCTCTCTCTCTCTCTCTCTCTCTCTCTCTTTCTCTTAAAGCTAATAATAAAGGCGAAAAAAAATTGCAGCTTGTTACATAACTGAGAAAAAGTGCAAAGCGCAAATTCGCCTGTTCTGAAGATTCTCCCCTGGTGGGAAATATAAAGGAACAGCTTTACCTTAAAATACTGGCTTTTTAAAAAAAAAAAAAAAAAAAAAAAAAAAAAAAAAAAAAAAAAAAAAAAAAAAAAAAAAAAAAAAATCTGCTTATGTGAGCATCTACAATACAAGTCGCTGTGACTGAGCTGTTACTATTAAAAGAGTAATGTATTAGAACGAGCTGATTTGATTTATTTGAATTACATATAATCGCACCCAGAAGAGGATGTGTTCTGTTTTGAGTCTGGACCCTCTCGATCTTTCTTCCAGATGTTATCTAAGGGATATTTTTCTTGCCGACGTTGCCTCTTACTCATTAGGGATCTAAATTCTGGAAATGGCTGTTGTTATAAATCCAAGAGTAACATACTGTATATGGATGTCATCCTTGTATATACATACATACCTACATACAGTAACACAAAATATGGTGCTTTGGTGCAACGCATGAAACAAAATGGAGGTTTTGTACACAGGACTATATATGAGATATATGAGAGTGATGTACAAAACAGTATCATGACAAATACATACTAACTACATAGATCAGGAGCGGCATGGGGATAACCGCAGTCGAAGAGCATAATTGTGCAGAGCTGAGCAGACAGCCTGTGCTTATTGCATGAGATTGCATGAGAGAATCCATCATAGTTGCACGCTGACCTGCCTAGACTGTGCTCCCTGTTCTCCCAACAATTTTTGGAAACATCCGGACCATGGTACTTGCACTGCCATATCAGTCTGCCCAACACTGGACCTGTGTCCTACATATGTAATATGTAAGGAATAAAATATGGCATGGCATGCTGTCCTAGATCAATAATCAACCACGGGGTGGTGTTTTGTGAGGTGTTTTTTATTCCTCTTACACCACAACAGTTTGGTAAAAAAAAATATGTTTAAAGTTATTAAAGAACAATGTCATACTTTTTGTCTGTTTATCGTTACATTTAATGTTGTGTAACATTTGCAAAACAAGTTTCTGTTGTTGTATGTGTTTAAATGACTATAGACCAATATGTCTTCACCAGGCTCTTTTATTATCTCTCTTTTGAGAATAATAAGACAAAATATGCACCTTGTCATGTTCCAGATAAACTGCAGAGCACAAAATCCTTTGTCCTCGAGATCTTCCACTTGGAGGGAAACGTAAAGGATTAGTTTTACCCCAGTGCTCTTCCATAAATGTTAAATAAATATTCTCCTTACAGAAAGCCGATCCATGTTCATAACCGATTTTCCTTTGTTAAAAAACACCACAAAAATCAGTTTATCGTTAGCCTTAAATTATGCGAGCGTCCGCCATACATCATGTTCAAAATTTCAATTTTTTCTCATCGAGGCATTTAAATTCCTTGCACAGTTTGTAATTGAACATCTGCTTGTAACTGGCGATCGAATCTCTTGTGTACTCGTGAGAGAACATCATGTCAGATTAGAAAACGAGGGACAACCCAGCCGCCCGAATTGCACACTCCTACACACACCTTCATCGCCATCCAAACGTTCTCTCACCTTGAGAGGATTCGTTTACACACAGATGTTTATGTGGCCTGCTTACTTTTTTTGTTGTTGTTTTTTTTCCCTGTTGTCCTCTTTCACCAGGGAAATTTGGAATGCTTAGTCTTTGGAATGTCATTTGAAAGAGAGTATTTTCTGTTCAACGAAGGGCCGGAGCATGCCCTAAAGCTACTAGTTTCCTTCTAACATACCTTCTGTTTCTAAAACAGCCTACCACATTGCACATAAAAAAAAAAAAAATTTAAAAAAACCTAAAAGCCTGTTTGACCATCAGGGTGTAATTTGATATGGCATGTTGCAAGGCTGTGCTACAGAAGATCCATACATATGGATTTTTCTCTGGAGTCAATTGGTCAATCACAACGGTGGACAGCGCATCGACCACCACTAATGTTATGTTTACTGACTTACACAATTGATATCCGGCATTAATTAAGGGCAGGGAAGAACAACACGTTTGTTAGGTCAGTTTTTCAGGACGTTCAACAGGGACTTCTGAAAATGGAAATCTGTGTATTAACCAGGAGCTTTGTAAGTCTTTCTCGAAAATAAAATAACCTGGTTAAAAGTTAATCCAATGCGCAAGAGAAGTAAAAAAAATGTTTCCCCAGATTAGGTAAATGTGCACCTTGGTAACCATGCAAAAGGAGCGGGATTAGATTTATTTTAGGGGAGCCTGGGGTTGATATCATTTTTCAAAGGAAGAACCGTCCAGCGCAGCACTGGTAATCCATCTTGGTCCCTGCGCACATTTCAGGCAGCACATATGTGTTGTTTCTAATTCCTAAAAGAATTCCCACACAGAGGAAGTGAGAGAAAAGGAAGAGATCATTATCAGTAAGAGACATGAGAGTCTCTTCTCTCTCTCTCCCTCTCTCTCTCTTTTAATTACAAGCACTCTTCCCCTGCTTTCTGCAACTGGGAAAAGACATAAGCTAAATGAGAAGCTTAATACAGATTGCCACCTGTAATGAACTGCATGCACTGTTCAATTCAGCTACTACCATTGTCTGTTTTAATACATCATCTGTATAATCATCTATTTTTAATTTATTTATTTTTATTTATTTTGCCTTTTTTTTTTGCATTATTAGCAACAGGGCTGTTTTTCTTCAATATGAAGAGAGCATAATGAATTACCTTAAGCATGTCAGACCTTTATTAAAGGCATGTATTTCCTGCACACATATCTACAACCAATTTGGCGAAACACATCGCATTATTCTCCTCTGAAGACCTTTTGGAATTTATATCAAGTCAAGAATTGAATTGTGGAGTGGTCTGAGTCATGGGTTCACATGCTAAATATGTGCACTGAATTATTGAACAGCACAGAATGTGTTAAGAAAATTAGCTCTGGGAAAAGTGTCAGGTCAGTATGCACTTCCTTCCAAGGGCAAGGGAGGGGAAAAAAGTGAAATAAAAATTTGGTGCTCTGGAATTTATGTAGCAAATGTATCGTTCTCTTTGACACAGCTAATCCTCTTCTTTCACAATAGGTGTTTGGTGAAGGCACACTTGTTTTTTTTGTTTTTTAAAAACGAGGGATACTAGATATCTATTTCGAACTCACAGGTCTGGCTCATTGCCCTCAGCTTTTTATTACTGCTCTACTTAGTATGATTTTTGTATAACCATGGAAACCCATAATACTTCGAGACATGGGTCGATACAGAGTGCATGAAATGTCATAAATGTCATTTTAATTTTGTCCTGCAATGCTTTGCCCACACACACACACACACACACATGCACACGCAAGTGTACACCAACAAGTGGTTGTACACCTGTAAGAACCTTTTTTTGTTTTTTAGGGCATCCAATCTAGTGAAACTAGATTTGTTACTCTTACTTGTAACAAATCATCAGATTCTCAGCTGTGCTGTGAATGTGCAGGCAATTATCATCAATAATTTCTAATCATTACTTCTAGCAAAATACCTTCAGGCCCTTTAGATGCATGTGAAGTAGTGGTGTACCACAATGGCACTTTATATATCAGTATCTGTTTAGTGCTCAAGTATCCGTATTTGTATTAGGATTTAAACCTGAAGCAGTGGTGACCTGCTTTTTTTTTTTTTTTTTTTAAATTAAATATGACTAAATACACTCCTATGCCACTGGAATTACTTAAAAAAAAAAAACCCAGAGGTAGAAATGCCTGCATAGTCAACATGGACTGTGTATTCTGGCTCTGACAGTTCCTCAACCTCAGCTACATCACAAGAGTTCCTAATGGGTCTCAAATACCAGAGACGTTCACGGGACTGTTTTTTAATCCCACTCATGCAGTTATTATCTTTGTTTGTACCTTTAAGCAATATTTTCAACATATTTTGTTGGTTTTATTTCCCAAAATATAAACAAACTAGTAGCCTAATTTAAACTACTAAGTTTACTAAGTTACTAATGAATGACTTCTTGCCTGTACCAGCAAGAAAGACTTCCAGTCCCAATATACAATTCTAGTTCCAAGTAGATCTCCTGTGAACCTTTCTGGCAAGCGAATAGTGCACCTCCTATTCGTGTCTGTATTTGTATCAGAACAGGGTTTCCATTAGCTGGTAAATCCCAGTATTTGACTGGTAAAAAACTCTGCACCACCAGCAAATTCAGATCCTGCCAGACAAAATGTCCTGTCAAAATATTCACTTGAAGGACATATAAATTTCAAAGTACATAAAGTAAAGAAGTAAAGTTCTTTTCTACATCTCCTTGTATTCAGTAATGCAATAATTCCATAATGTCTCTTTAAATGGGTATAGACAATATGCTGAAGGAAAAAAAACCACTGTTCAAATGTAGCTGTTTAAGCACGCTGCCACTTGTGGTTGTATCATTACCTACTGCTAGCCTCTAATTCATATAGCCACTGCTGTGGAATCACTGTTTTCTAACAAACCACTTTCTGCTGACATGCACAGAAAATCCAGTTACAGAATTAAAAATTCCTGTCACCCATTCATATTCAAGTCCAAAATTTGAATTTTCTCTAACAAGTTAGATACTACTTTACTCCAACTCCAAAGAGCAAATTTCCTCTTCCATGCGGAACTCAAGGAAGCTGATACCAAAGCACTTGCGGCAAATAATCACCGTACAATCGCACGGTTGTGCAGACAATGGCAAAACAGTCGACTCTTAAAAGTTTCTTGCTAAAAGCAATTCTGATCGGCCTAATCGAGACAGCGAGGAACATGTTACGGTCACAGAGACATATGATCCTGGAGACTAATGATCTTGCTGCACTGAAGCAGAAATGTCATACATTTGAGAATATGCATTCCAAAGTAACATTTGGGTGCTTCGTTAAGTACATTTCAATCCAGTTAAGATAAATAAAATGTTATTAGCAGCCATGTTGTAACGTAATAGTTTTCGTTTTTCGTTTTTTTGTACTTGATGGTGTCATTTTTTCACAACAGGAGTAATTAACATATGACCGGAATTATACTCATTTGTCCAGTAAAATGCGTTGTTCCCGGACACTGTGACCGGCACCAAAAATTGCTAGCGGAAATTCTGATTTAGAACACATTGTCAGTTCATTCCGACTAATATATTCATATTTGATTACATCCCTAATGTAAGGTGAACAATCTCTGACTGAGAAAATGTAACCTAAACTGGCAGAAAACCTGAAAAACATAATTTTAGAAATAAGGCAGAGGCACTTAATCGCTTGTGCTTTGTCAAATAGTGTTGTCGTTGAATTCCTAAACAATATTTGTTGATGCGAAGTAGTTAAGTCTGATATATACTGGTGAATTTAATTTACAGAGGATGCCTTTGAAGAAGTAGTTACCTAAAATACTACCACAGCCACCCAAATAAGCATGGATGGATTCTTTTAGCCAATTAAGTCTATTGAAAAACAGACTCTGACATATTGTTATGTGCTTGTCAGATATGTTATGTAATGAATGTTGGGGTGTTAGAGGCACCGAGACAGGCTGATAAAGACTAAAAAAATCAATATCAATTACCTGGCTATTGGAGAACTGTCAAGAGGGGAACAGGTTTTTCCCATCCTTCTTTTTACAACCAAGTAATTGGGGTTTTTTTTTTGGTTATAAAAAGCTAAATAATCCCATGTGGCTATAATAGGGCGGTTAACCTTGAAGTTATAGATAGGCAAAAGCAAAGCAGGTCCCCAAAAGCATAGCCAACTGTGATTTTCAATACCTGGTTGGATTATTTGCTGAAAACTATCCTAAGCCTTGTGAGAGAGACACTCACTGTACTTCTTAGCAGCACTAATCTCTTTCACTTCTGTTTGGAAGAAGAATGATCTTATTACTTTTAGACTTTCATGAGTTGACCTTTATTTAACTAGTCCCTCTCAAAACTATTGGAACAGCAAGGCCAATTCTTTTGTTTCTGCTATACACTGAAGACATTTGGGTTTGAGATCAAAAGATGCATATGAGATGATAGATCCAAATTTTAGCTTTAATTTCCTGATATTTACAGCTATATGTGTTAAACAACTTAGAATATGGCGGCTTTGGTGGCATACCACCCAGTATTTGGCGAGCAAAAGTATAAGAACAGATAGTCTTAAACCATATGGCACCTTTGGTGGCAGACCAATACTGGGTGAGCAAAAGTATAAAGAGAGATGGTCTTAAAGCAGGAGTCTTCAATCTTATCCACCAAGGGCTTTCATTACAACCAAATAGGAGCCACACCTGATTCCACTTGCTTATTTAGTTCACCTTACTCTCCCATCAACTATCAAGTGTTCCTCCAATTACTGGTGGTAATGAAAGCCTGCAGCCACACCAGCCTTTTGCGGATAAGATTGAAGGCCCCTGTATTAGTAAATTAAGTAAATTAAGTAAATAACACTTAATGATTGGTTGCATATCCCTTGTTTCCAGTGACTGCAACAAGCCAGCAGCACACTGACATCACCAAACTGTTGCATTCTACTTTTGTGAAGCTTTTCCAGGCTTGTACTGTAGCTTCTTTCAGTTGTTGTTCGTTTTGGGGGGTTCTCCCTTCAGTCTCCTTTCCAGGAGGTGAAATGCATGCTCAATTGGGTTAAGGTCTGGTGATTAACTTGGCCAGTCTAAAAACTCCTCTGATGTCCCCTGAACAAGTCCAACGTTGTTTTGGTTCATTGTTTTGCTGCATGATGAAGTTCTTCCCAATTAGATTGTGGATGCATTTCTCTGTAAATTGGGACACAGACTGTTTCTGTAGACTTCTGAATTCATTCTGCTGCTACCATCATGGGTTACATCCTCAGTAAAGATTAGTAGTTAGTGAGCCTGTTCCAGAAGCAGCCATGCAAGCCCAAACCATGATACTACCTCCATCATGCTTGACCAATGAGCTTGTATGTTTCACAAGCAGATCCTTTCTTTCTCCACACTTTGCCCTTTCCATCACTTGGTAGAGGTTAATCTTGGTTCCACAATTGTTGTGGCTCCACTCTGTGTTTATTTGCAAATTCCAATCTGGCCTTCCGATTCTTACTGTTGATGAGTGGTTTGCATTTTGTGGTATGGCCTGTATATTTCTGCTCTCAAAGTCTTTGAACAGTGATACCTTCTCCCTTGTCCTGTGGAGGTTGTTGGTGATGTCACTGACTGTTGTTTGTTGGGTTTTTCTTCATATCTCTCGCAATGTTTCTGTCATCACCTGTTGTTTTCCATGGCCAACCTGTTCGATGCTTGTGCGATGGCTCTGATCAATTTTCCCTCTTTCCTCAGATTTGAAATTGGTTGCTTTTCTCCCATAGATAGCTCTCTTGTCTTCATGTTGGTTTATCCTTTTTAACAACAAATGCAGCCTACACAGGCTAAACATTCAAAGCTATTAAGTGTTTAAACAGTCAATCTAACAGGGCACACCTGGGCAACAAAAGTGAAAAGTAGAATATTTGAAATATTTACAAGAATTTCAGAGTTTCTTCGTATTCGGTATGTCCCCTTATTGTTTTAATGGCAGTGTGCACTTGAGCTGGCATGGTCCATTTTAGATCAAATCCATCAGAATGTCATCTGATCACATGCTTCAAAAGAAGAGTCTAGGCATGTGGAAAATATGACCTTTTGTACAAAGCAGTTAAAATGGTTGATATCACAAAATTTGCTTAAATTTAAATAGGGACTTAGAAATAGTGCAGAATCTTGAATATTAAATGTTGTTCTTCTTCCAGCTTTTCCAGTTAGGGGTCACCATAGCGGATCAGTGGTCCGTATATTTGATTTGGTACAGTTTTTATGCCAGATGCCCTTCCTGACACAACCCTCCCCAGTTTTATCCCGGCTTGGGTTTGGCACTGGGAGTTCACTGTCTTGTGCAACCCTAGTGGCTGGGGTAGGTTCTCTGGCCAGAAATCGAACCCAGGCCATGGCATTAAGTGCACTGGGACCTAACCACTAGTCCAAAATTTCTAAATTCTGAAACCTTCCAAGATATATTTATTTATTTATTTATTTATATTTATATATAAAGATAAGGCATATACTGTATATACCTTAGAACTGCCTTATCTTACAACAGGCTTTACATAAGATCTTTAGGAGCTTAACATTTCACAGTTTACTGGAAATATGGTTTAAATCACGTTACTAGTGTTTTCTTGTTTTGTTTTGTTTTTTTTTAATTAATGTACTCCACCTAGACACATTTATAAGAATAACCCAGATGCATGTGAATGAGGCAGAGATGTTGCTAGAATTTATTATGTGGTTTGGCATTACAGAAAAACTGCAGTACCAATGTACTTAGAAACTCCTTACAAAGTTGGTGTGGATCAATGTGCAGATTATTTTAAGTCAAAATTTAAAATGAGGCAGAACACAAAGACAAGAACCTAGACTAGGAATGAGACAAGAGTAACAGTCTAGATCAGTTTATTCAATACTTCAGCAACAGAGACACAAGAGGGTATACAACGACAAAATGATCAAGAGTGGCACACAAAACACCTGACTATGGTTGAGATACAATAGGCTACTTGCATTCAGTGCTATGACGCATTTCTTTCACACTTGCACCAAGTTATAGACTTTGTGGACAGCCCACTGAATTGCCACTGAATTTTCTGAATTCTTATCTCATAAAATCTTCTCAAAAATAGAGAAGGAAAGTGGCTTTTAAGGAAGACATTTGTGTCAATTTTAGTGATACTCAGAAGGTCCTAGACCCAATTTACAAATTTAATCTTAGCCTTGATCTTATCATGATTTCATGATCAATGTTAGCAAGGTACTTGGAGTCCCCTTGGGCTAACTTGTATCTGATAGCTGTCTGATCTATTTTGAATTTCAGATAAGTATGAACTTTGGCACCGAGACCTGCCTATGTCGGAAGTGTGTGCTCACATCACTTGCAGCTAAAGCAGTCATAGATAACCTCTAGACCTAAGCTACAGAGTAACCTGTGACAGAGCCCACAAGAAGGTCTAACTAGAACAGTGTTCCACTGTTTAAGAAAAACAACTATTAAAAGACTTGAAACATAGTATAGTTACAAACAACTCAGCCAACTCAGAGTATTATTGTATTCTTATTTAACACTGCAGCATCAATGGAGATTCCTCAAATCCCCATTGGTAATTTGCAAACATAATAATGGTCTTTCACTTGTAATTATATTTATCAGTTGTGCTTGATTCAGCAGCATAGCTACTCAAAGCAAAAAACCATGAAAGACCTTAAAGCTTGAATAGAAAGGTCCTTCTTCTAAACTCTGAAATATATATAAAAAATACAGATATTCAGTAATAAATCTGCCTACAATAAGGTGGCTGATTTCACGTGATCTAACAGGGTACACTTTAATCTTATTTTTGATTGCTTGATAAATAGATGGGTTAAAAAAAAAAAAAAGGCGCCACGATCTAGATATACCTATCAGGAAATGAAAGCTGAAATCCTGATCTACCGTCTCATGTTCATCTTTTGATCTCAAACATAAATGTCTTGGGTGTATATCAAACACAAAAGAAAGAAGTGACCTTGCTGTTCCAGTACTTTTGGAGGCTACTGTAAGAAGAACTATTACAATTGAATTGTTAAGAGTAAGAGGAAGGGCAGGGTTAACCAAGTTTCTAAGTCTGATGGAACGCTTCATGAATGAATGTAGACAGTGATTCACTGAGGTGGTAGTGGACTGTGCAGCGAAATCCCAGTGCAGGATATCATACAAATAAAATAATAAAAATACAATGAATGTGCTGCTGATTTCATGCATGAAAACAATCATTGGCAAATTGTCAGTATAACCTATACTTGTATTTTAATGTGAGTAAAATGTACATTTAATCAGAGTACTGATTTACAGTCCTTATCTACCACACAATACCGCAGGCCAGCCATGGCTCTGTAGTATGTAAACACCTGAAAGAACACAAATTTGACATGTCAAATATTTCATTTTCATCATTTTGTTGTAATCTGTCTATGGATCATCAAATTTATCATGAAGACCTTTACATAAGCCACATCATTATAGATACTCAGCTATGAAAAATGCTGTTATTTCAACTCATCTTCTGAAAGATGCTTTTCGCAAACCACCCTTAAACTCTAAAATATTATTCCAGAGAACATTAGGAGCACTAGCTTTGTTGCTGTTTTTTTTTTAAATCCATATTAAAACCATACTTGTTTTGTTATTCTGTATTATTCATAGTCGCTTTATCTTCATCTCATTTTTCATCTTTAATCATTTTGGACTGTATTCAGTCCTCCAAAAGTTTGGTCAATATTTATGTGGGAAAGTTTCTGGATGATCCATTCAGATTATTAACTACCCACGTGCAGTTCATGCGTATGAGCTCTTGGGCCAGGGGTTTCAGTTGTGTCTAGACCACCATCTTCAAAGAAAAGGATGTTCTTTAAGCCTGAAAACCAAGCAGATTGCATTTTTCCATTTAAGTAAGCTAAGATGGAGTTCTTAATTGTATTGTAATAATTAACCATATCAAATTTGGCTCTCAACATAAGTTTTGTCTCTCAAGATGAAGTGTTGTCACCTCTGATCACCCTCCACGTGCAAACCAAAAAAAAATGTGACCACTACAGGGATGATTTATTAATTCATAGTCATACTGTATGTACAGTTACCAGCCACTTTAATAGTAACACCTGTACACCTGCTGATCTCCTGGGATTTTCACACACATCTGTCTCTAGAATTTACACAGAAAAACAAAAGACATCCAGTGAATGACAGTCCTGCAGTCAGAAATGCCTTGCTGAGGAGAGAGGTTGAGCTGACAGGAAATGTACAGCAACTCAAATAACCACTCTTTACAACTATGGTGAGCAGAAAAGCATCTCAGAATGTCATAAAACAGCAGATACTGTGGCTACTACAGCAGAAGACCACAGGTTCCAGTCTGGGTTCCAGTCCTTTCAGCCAAGAACAGAAGTCTGAGGCTACAGTGGTCACAGACTCACCAAAACTAGACAGTTTAAGATTGGAAAAAGATGAGGCGACGTTAACATTGCCATCTGATGCCATTCCACACCTTTTTACATTGCCAAATATGTGTTTACAATCTTACAATGTGGTTACAATGAATCAGACAGTGGTGCTAAACTAGTAGTCCTCACTTGAACTCATATTGCATGCAACAAACGTCCCCCCTAGCACAGGTAACTATCTTGCCAACTGTCCGAGTAGTGTGTAAGTTTGTAGTTACGTCCGAGCTCCTAATAATGATGTGAGCAATTTAGACATGACAGCCTCACTGCATGTGTTTAATTCAACTTTGCTTATGGCGCACACAAAAAAATGGAATATTTTAGACTAAAAAAAAGTGCTGTATAAATAAAGATTTTTAAAGGTCTTTCATTTTATTGAAACAATACCTGCAGGTACATTAGAAACAGAATTTAAATATATATATATATATATATATATATATATATATATATATATATATATATATAAAAAGAGAGTGCACACTCTTAAATACCATATGCATTTGTACAACATGCACTCTTTACACCCTCGCCCATCATATATGGATTTAGTGTACTTCCGTGCGTATTCACAAGAAGATCCGGTGCTTATAGCAAGAGGTATTCAGAGACCATGTGCAGTTAGCTACAGCGTGGAGGCAACAAATTTAACACACCAGAGCACAGTCTTAATTATTTTTGTAAAATTGAGGTACACTACATATTGCCCTCTTGATCATGCCTGAGTTACCTTCATGATCGGATTTTAAACCTGATTTCCATCACGGTGTGTTTTTTGCCCCACTAATGAAGACTTTTAGCAGCAAAGACCCCAATCTTAAGATGACTAGCAGGTGCATAATGAATGTAGCGTGCGAGTTCTGCTAATGATGACATCCGCTGTCATGTTTACTAATGATCTCATCATAGATATCAGACAGTGTTATCAAATTAGCATACACACGCACACTCCGAATTGCTCTTTTAGGCTGGAATCATATTAATGTATGTCAGTTTTGAATTGGATATGCTTTATAGGTAATATTAAGTGGAACAGATATTACAGGCAGACATGAGCGCTTTCCAAAGTTTGTAAACGATACAACCCCTCAGGGAAACCCCCTTTCCAAAGATTTGGGGCTGACGATAGTTTTGTTATTTCACTCACAATCTAATTTTAGGAAGCTAGCCATCAGATACAAATTACCATTTACTCATTTCATATTGGGGGCCATAACAGCTGAGCAGTTATGGGTCTGTGCCAGAGTTCCTACCAGGAGCCTCCTCACTTATAAGTTGTTTTGGATCAATGCAAGTAAATGGGAATTTTTTGCATGGGATAAAATTCAGCCTTTAAAAATTTAGTCAAAAAAACTGAAGGGGCAATTACAGGAATGGCCTCCTTTGGCTTCTGTAATTTTCACCCCACAACAGGGAAGTTTCTTCTGACAGCACAAAAAAAACGAGAACATCACTTTTTGGGGTATTTTTCTTTTTGTTGTCACCCTGCACACCATGTTTAGGCAATGTTTAGGGCTCTACTAATATATGTTATACATGTGCCCGTTAGCCAGCATAATCTAGACATGGCAGACATGGTAGGAAGAGTGGTACTTGGGGTCATTGTGTTAGTGTGGAAGAAGATGCATTAATAATTCACCAATTCAATATAGACCTGGCCAAGGATATGTGTGTGTGCCTCTGTGAGACAGTAGAGCTCTCCGGGCCTCATACTGATGAATGGAAATATCTGACTCCATAGCATGTCTTTCCCCAGATGTCTATGTTTGAGCAGAATACTTACACACTTTGCTTTTTAATAATTGATTATTCCATCATGAAACATTCTGTGAAGTAAATTTTATATATGTATACATATATATTACAGATATTATGTTCAGTCTATTTTATGTAATCAAGTAAGGAGTAAAACATGATGGGGCATGCTGTTATGGAAAAAAAAAAAAAAGTTGATTATTTTCCATTATACAGCAGTTAGTTCTGGTCCACTAATTTAATTGGTTGAGCGGTGTTCCAAGAGTGCCTGTATTTCCTATAACTGCGCTAGGACGTTATACTGCGTATATCACTCCGCTTGTCTGCGTTCGCCACGTAAAATTCCACTTCCTAGTTCAAAACAGTTACTACAGCAGTGTTAGCGACACCATCAGTGGACATGGCTAAAAGATACTTTTCAGGATTATAACTTTTGGCTTGAAATATCAAAGCTCATCAGTTGAAGGAAGGAAGAAGGGAGGCCAATGTTACTGGAAGCACCTTTAACGGGAATGTACAAATCAATGCGAGCTAGCTAACCATAGCTAGCCAACATGCTATAAAATGGATGAAATCTGAAATCATGAAATCTTCAGGATCTGTTGGCGTTAATCAAATTAATCAGAACATTTGGCCATATTGTGTGTGAGATGTCACTTACTTGATATTAATATTAATATTGATACTAAAAGCACTATGACACACGCAGTCATGCAGTGTGATTCCATAGATAGTCACAGCCATGCCGATATTCAGTATAACTGCCCAATTGTAAATGTGATGCTGCTTAAATAACAGCATGTCCCGTGTTTCATTCCTATTATAGCCCATTTGTCATCAATTACAATTTCTAATTTATTACATTTTTTATGTCATACCTTGAAATGTTTATAGTTACATTTAACATTGTCTGCGAAACAAATTCATTTTACCATTTATGTTATGTTAGTTATAAACAGTCGTTCCATTACTACTCTCTCTTTTTTCTCGCTCTTGAAGTTAATAAGCCGAAAATAAAGGACAGCGCAAAAAAGTCCTCTGTCCTGACGACTTTCCCATGGTGGAAAACTTACCGACTGTTACAAAGCATTGACCGCTTGAGACTTCTCCTTGCAGAAACTTTCAATCTATCAACCAGTATATGTCTTTTTTTTAGAAAACACTTTCCCATTTATTCTTAGAATTAGATTATGTAGCGTGTCTGCCGTACAAGTCCCCGTGAATGTTCTGTTACTACAGAAATGATAGCGTATTAGGACGAACACGTTACTATAAACCTGTGATTTGGAATTACAGCCTGCATTACTGTACTGGTATAGCAAATAAATCAGCACCTTTGGACCAATCAGAACTGGGTTTTCAACAGTGCTGTTGTATAAGGCGAAAACAAATTAAAATGGCTGGTCTCTGTAAATATGAAAACAGGTGTATTTAGTATCACATTTGCTGCACCTCTTTACTTTTTGTTGTATTTCCACTTACGTACCTATACATACTGTTAGGAGTATCTGTAAGCATGTGACGCATAATTTAAATATTGTTTATATTGCTGATAAACAAGATTAAAATAATCTAGTTAGGTTTTATTTTAATGAATTGTGTCATTGTTGCGTGATTGCAACGGGGTCACTAATACATACGTTGCAAAGTAGCTAACGGAGCATGAAGGTTCAACCTGGCTATTTTTCGGAACGACAGTGGCTGTATGAAGAAAAGAGAAAACAAACACACAATTCAAAGCTTTACTGTAGCAGCTGTGAAAGAAGGAGAGCGGAACGGAAACCAGGTCATTGCGTGATCTAGATAAGACAATGCTGGTGCTTCCTTTTTTTTTTTTTTGTTTGTCTCCAGAGGTGACACTATATAAGAGGGAAAAGAGCTTCAGCATCCTGAATAATTACATTTATGTTTACATTTACAGCATTTGGCAGATGCTCTTATTCAGGGTGACTTACAGGAGTGCTTTGTAGCCTCCAACACAAACATATCCTCATGCTAGTACATATAGGTCAGAATCTTAAGAATACTCATCCAAGATAATAATCATGAACACTTTACAGTACAGTCGTTTCATAATATGTTTAAAATAGTGCATATAAATGATGTTTTTGAGTAGGGCGGCACAGTGGGAGGCATTGCTGCCTCACCGCTCCAGGGTACCGCGTTCAATCCTGAGCTCAGGTTACTGTCTGTGTGTGTGGGTTTCATCTGGGTTCTCCAGTTTCCTCCCACTGTCCAAAACACGCAGGTAGGCATATTGGCTATGGTAAATAGCCCCTAGGTGTTAATGAGTGTGTGAATGTGTGTGTGCATGGTGCGGCGAGATAGATTGGTGTCCCATCCAGTGCTCCCAGGATAGGCTCGGGATCCACCGTGCCCCTAGCCAGGATAAAGTGGTTACTGAATATGAATAATTTATTTCATCTTTTTGAGTCAAGCCTTTTGAGAAAGAGTTACACCTTGTTTACAAATTCAAAGTACAGCCTTTTTTTTTTTTTGCCTTTGTGCAGGATCCAATTTTGACCACATGTGGATTTATACTGATGCCCTTAAATCACAAACTGTATTGATTCAGACTAATTTTGCTATCAGCTCCCGTTCATACATGACTCTACATGATGCTAAGTATTGGCGTCTAAACTATTTAAATACAGATAAACATAAAACTTTGTGGAAAATAGGCAAACTGATTAATAGACAAACTGATCTCCAGTTATGTCATGGACTTTAGGACAGATGTCAGTATATGCGTTGTAATGCAGCCAGAAAAGTCTAAAGAAAAAAAAAAAAAAAACTAATGTAAATTGTGTGATGCTTTATTTTTCAAACATTTAAAATGGAGCATATTAAAATGATCACCAGAACATTAGTACAGATTGAATAAATACTTTTGATTGACAGTTGTACATCTTCTGTAGGTATTAAAGCCAAGTTATTGCTGTTAGAGCTGTTGAACCCTGTGTCATTCTGCACCATTTCTCACATTACATGGGCTCATTAAAACCGTCATTAAAATAATATCGACGTTTTTAAATACTATTCACTGTTCACCGAGAGACAGGTCTTCAACCCATTTTGTAGTTGCGTGTCTGTGTGTGACAAATGGTAAGTATTCTAGCAAAGTCTCATTGGATTGCAGGAACACTCTATACTTCGAGACAGCTATATCTCTTATCTTTCACTGTGCCACAATGTTATTGAGTTTTGTTATAAGGACCCAGGTTCAGAGTTTATTAGACACAAGATACAAGCTCTAAACTTACAGAGTATTGGTAATATTTTTTACAGCAGCCTGTCAGAGTTAGAGATGATACTGATAAACACTACAAAGGTATAATGCCTGTGCAGTAGAGGTGTAACGCAGTGGCAAAATTAGTGCTCAGAATAATCTGTTTTCGTATCCGTATTTACACCGGAAGTGGGCGTGGTCTGTACCGGACAGGGCTTTTCTGTTAACCCTTCTACTAGAAACACTGGAAAAGACTGAAAAACAAGACTGCTGGAAAAGACGTCATTTCTATTCACAGATAATTAGAACATGACTGAGGAAGCAAGCTGACTGTTTCAAAACAGCCGTGTCTTTCCCTAATAAAGAAAATGTTATTCAGGTTACAGTTGACAACAATAGCCATCTAATAAAATTCGATTAGATATACATTAGTTTTTGGGCTCGTTACAGTCCACACGCTAGCAGAATCTACTGTAAAACCCGGACGCACTTACAGTATCCTTAGAGCAGCATTTCATTATAATGATTGTATGATTTTCTGAGTACATCACGGGTTAGAGAATGAAGAAGAACATGCTCAATGAATGTACAAGTTTTACAGTATTTTTAAAATTAATTAAACTGTATGCTGTCCTGGGCAAAGCACGTAGTCTGTGTGAGCTATATGGAGCACTGGCTCAATATATGAACGCATATTTCGTATTTGTACAGAAATATGGCTGAAATATGGTTTTATTTAGGGGCTCAGTAAGGCAGTTAGGCTAAAACCGAGTAGTTCATCAGGATTATCAGTATCATGTTAATGACCTTGCGATATTTTTAAGTTCTGTGAGCATTGCTATGTTCTGGCAGATACGGTGTATACTGCAAATCATCACTGTCAATGAATCTGGCAATCTTTCTAAAAAAAAAATGTGTTCATTTAGGATGCATTAGCTCTTCAGTCCGAATTGTATTTGTATTTGGTTGCAAGCCTACTGTGCATATTACACAAATTTACCCTTCCAGATTTCCCAGTCAAAGTCACCCATACGTTAACGTCCAAATGAACATTAATTTCATCACATCTCTAGTACAATATCTTACTATGATGTATTATTTGACTGAAAACGTTCCTATTCCAACGAGCTGACAGTTAAGCTTGTGATTTTAGGCTCTCAGGGACAGTATTGCATTTTTTTGTGCTTTAGTAAATATTGTTATATTACTTTGTATTCTGCTTTAATTACTTTGTATTCTATTTATTTCACATTTTTATATTTTAATTGATTTTTATTGTTTTTCATTTTTCCTTTGTATATTTGCTGAGTATTTTTTTCAAGCGACTTGGATTTTCTTGCGTGTGTGAAACGCACTATATAAATAAATTTGCCTGGCCTTGTGTATTCGAAAACAACACACACCCTTTTTTTTAGCTGATTAACTCGAGTATGCAAATAAAATATAACCGAAGCTTCCATTTACTTCATTTCTTTAACACAACTGTGAGTACATATATTTTATTTAAACTGCAAGACATGTGTGTTCCTTACACAGAGGTAAGTGTTGGCAACTCGTGATGACTAACATCTTATAATGAGCCGAGGACTATATTTATACAGTACTGCCCTCTACTGTGACGTTATGAGCTATCAGTTTAATTGCTTTCTTTTTCACTTCCATTAGCAAAGAGAGATGACATGAAATATTAAACAGAACTCTTCGTTTTGTAGTTGTGGGTTTACAATTATTGTGGATGATATCTGTTTTTCAGAATGACTGTTCTGGAGAGCGGAAGTCTGCGAATATCCAGTGCCATGAAATCAGACGCCGGCCTGTACACGTGTGTGGCACGCAACCAGTTCGGCGTAGCAAGCAGCTCAGGGACCCTGATGGTGAAAGGTTTGATGCATACAAATGATTACAGATACTACTTAGAAGATATCTATGCGCTTTCTCATTATTTTTTGAAGCTGTTTTGCTTGCTACCAGCCCGGTCTTCTGCTTCTCTTTTCTGTTAAATATGAATTACTAAACAGAATACTTCCACACTATGATCTCATTATGTGAAACCGCAAATATTCTGCTTCATTAGAAGGAGGTTGTTTGGAAACTACAAACACAGCATGCCTAGCAAATTTTAGCAAATAAGGCAGCGGTTTTAATTCCTAACAAGATGAGAATGGAGTATACAGTCACAACCGCAGCGCGCGGGAGCCTCGGGGACCCCGGATCTGATTCCTGTCTTGTCTCTGCTTCAGAGATTTATTATGCAGCATTAAATATGAATGAAAGTGCTTGGCACCGTCTGTTGTGAATCGGAGGAGGGGAGAAGGATTTTCAGGAAGTAACCATTGCACTGGCTGAAAGAACCTTAATGCCATATAATTATATCCCCTAATCTTTAGCCTTATGACATCAGTCACAAATGCCTTCCTTTATTTCTCATCCTTCATGCCCTCACTGTACTTAAAAACTCAGTTACAGAAGAGTACTTCATACAGAAACTCTTATTTCATAAGTCAAATATTTTTCACAATTACACATGTTACTCATGTCAAAGCAAGTTCTATTTAAGCTTTGCAAAAATCGATTCTTCTTGCTTTGCACTAACACTAAACATGCAGTCATGGAGTTATTCATTTCGAGTATGACAAGAGGGAAAATGGAGTGTGTGAACGATATTGAATAAAACACAAAGTGGAATGATTACCTTGGCATGCATGTCAGTGTAAGTGATGTAATTTTGGCAGCAATATGTCATCTCTCTTCGTCTCAATGAAAGGTAATTGGTGAGCGCTGATTCAGGAAAATAGATTCACTCAATAAACAGACTAAGAATAAAGAAGTTCACTCAATTAAAGACACTGCTTTCTACATTCACTAAATGTACCCAAGTACATTTCAAAATATCTTCAGCCACAGCAGAATGCAAAGACAAATGATAGTGTGTATCTGTTTACTCAGAGGTTCAATTTGTTTCAGTGTTTTTACATTCCTAGTGACTTTAATTGGCTCTTTTGGACCTTTTCCCCTCTCTAAGATAGATGCTAATTAAAGAGAGATAAGATAAGATGATCAAAATGAATAAAATGCCCGTTTTTGCTGTCAGTAAAGGACGAGTGACCTGATAATGCAGTTCTTGATGATGTCTTATATAAACTGAATAACTGGTCATAGTGATTCATTATTGGATGTTAGGCTTGGACATTTTATATTAGGTAAAAGAACTTAAAAACAGCTCTGTTATGAACACAGAACCTAACGTTTAATACACTTCAGAGCTAAAATAATTAGCTTTATTCAATGTACAGATTAAAAGGGGTTATTTTAATAATTGTACACTATGAACATCCGTATGTTCATTCATAATTTATGTTAGGGTTTTCTTTACATTTCTTCTTGGGATCCACAAAGCGCATCCATCCGTCCGTCCATCCAGTTCTCTAGCTTATACCGCAGCACTGCTGAATTCTCAAATTGTATTGGTCAGAAGGTGTTGATTAATTTTCTGTAACACCATAGCTCTGGCAAGCTGAATTGTTTGTCCTATTACCTCAAAGAGAGAGAAAAAATAGAGGCTAACTGTTTATAGGTGTTATAACATAAGTGATAACAAGAGCTTGTTTCATGTCATTCTGCAACATTAAATTTAACTATAAACAATTAAAATTAAAATGATGTGTCATTACTTGGTTAACAAAAAAAAAATGTAATTGATGGCAAATTGCTGTGGTATAAGAGGAATAAAACAATCAAATTCACATGACCCTGTATTTTTTATTTTTATTATTATTTTTCTATAACAGCACACCCTGAAGTACTTTATTCCATGCATAGTACTATTCACCATATTCAACAATATTCACTGCCTTGTTGCAACTAGAATCTTTATATTGTAGCATGTGAACACTGAATATCTTTCCAGTAATCACAGTCAGTACAGGCACGCAGATCACGTGCTGATATGATCATAGATATATCATACCCAAACACAGGCCGCCTAGATCAAAAATGTCTAGAAAGCAACTAGAGCAAGGAGGAATACACCAGGAATAACCACTAGCAGTACAACCAGGGAACAGGGTACATACAGACAGCCCTACAAGAACCAGAAAATACAACTTGCTTAATGCGTTGAGCGTGTGCAGAACTTCTCAACAACCAAACAAACGAGTACGTGACTGTGTTTGTAACACAAAAAAAGATAGCTGGAATTGACTAGGATAGACAGTGCATGGAAAAGTCCGGAATGAGGACAACAGGAGTGAAGGAAGGAAGCGAGGAAGGTTTGTTTATCTCAGAGTAACTATATTACATTATATTCTATTATATTTTAAGAATTAAAATTAAAAGATGAAATTACATTAGGTCTCTCAAATATAGACTGAATGTTTATTCTTGAAGGTACATGATATAAAAAAAAATATTTAATTATTCACCCACTTCTGTACTCCATGAAAGACACTGCTTATTGTCCCATTCATCTCACTTTTCCTTCTTTTGCCATTACTCCATCAGCTTGTACCTAAAACTCATCCCTAGTTGACTCTCATGCAGAGAAATTGTAATGCATTTGGAAAAGATAGCGTGTAGCTGGTAATCAATCTACATGCAAAGATGGATGTGTTTCTTTGCTGGAATTAACACAATAATCTTTAGATCTAGACTCGCTAGACAATAACATGGGACAGCCTAGCCCCAGCCATTTGCTTTTTCATCATCCTATTTGAGTGGTACTGCATCCTTGGCTGATGTACAAACACTTCCTCATATTATCTAGTTCCTCTCTGTCAGTATTAATAATCCAGGGGCAACCCGATGGGCTAATTTACATATGCAATTTCATTTAGGATGTGCAGCCGTGGCGTGTGTGTATATCAAAGCAATTGGTGGCCCTTATGGGATATGACAGCATATATTTAAATTGACTGTTGCTGTACAAGGGCTGAAAATACCTGTCACATCAGATTCTTCCACGCTAAGTGTGTGTAAACTCACCACACACGTACGCACACAGATGTACACACACCACAATAGTGACAGCAAATGATGCAACTTATCAGCTCAAGTGATGTCCCAATTATCCCAATGCTGAGAGGATATTACCCAGTTGCATTAGTCTTAATTAGAAATAGATTTTTTTCTAGACAGAGATTAACAGAGGAGCAAATCACATGACTGGAATTCTGCCCTTTCACGTAAAAGCCTGTCGAAATCTTTGTGACTTCTCCACCTTGAGTCTCTCGAATCTCTCTGTCAATTGACCACACTCAGTCCCAAACAACTTAATGGTAAAGTACTCCATCTAGTAATAGCCTCTTCAAACACCACAATCAAATGACATTTACTCAAGTTAATGTTCAGGTTTTTCTCCTGAACAGCAATTGTTGGGCAATTGAATTGGATTAGGTTTTTTGATTGTTGCATTTTCACTGGAGAAAGTCGAGAATTGAGAGAAACATCATGTTTTATGTCTTGTTCTGTTTTAATTCAGTTCAGTTATCCCCATAGATCCTCCAAAAACCTATTAGCTGAGGTAGGTCCTTTTGTCACTTTTACTCTGGTGTAACTTTGGTGTTGAATGGGAAACTAAAGTCATTATTTGTAAAAGTCAATATTTATATGTGAGATTGGGGAAATTTATAAGAGTGAGTTAAATTCTGGTGATTATAACAAGCTCCATGTCCCAGCATGCTGCACAGATAGTCCTGCCTTCAGCAGTATGCACCAAATGTTCTTTCTTGCCTGTATGCTACCTAGGGCTGGTTCTTAGCCAATCAAGGATGCTATTAAACTCAAGTACATGCTCACAGTCTTTGTGAGGTCCATGATTGTGGGAGAGAGGGTCATTGGGCCATGGTGTTGGAGAGAGGTTGGTGACTGAACTGGACTGGAGCAGCAATAGAAGGAAATGATGACGATTCAGGAGGTGACCTTGAGTTGGGATTGTTGAAAAATGGTCAAGTTAAGATAAGATCAAGGTCAAGGTAAAAGAAAAAAGCTGGAGATCTTGTTCTGACAATGACAGACTCAGATTGCTATAGGACAAAAAGAAGAGCTTACAGTAATATTAAAATTTATTCCTGAATTCCCGAGGGGAATAAAGCCATTAAAACTAACAAAGAAGCTGAAGAAAGCAATTGGTGAGATTGTTAGTGCCAGATGGTAAATGGTTGCTGATGTAAGGATAAGAAACAAAAAGAGATAGCATCAAAACTTAAAACAATGTTATGGCAGGAGGTTTCATTCACTGTACTAGCAGATAGAAAATGGGTTTTGGGAGTTATTACTGGAATCCCATTAAACATGTCAGTTTAACCAATTGTGGATGGCATCATGGGGGCTAAAGTCAAGGAAGTAGAAAAGGTTCAAATGTGTAAGGGCAAAGGAGAAAAGAGGTAGCATTTCAGTGTTACTGATTTCCTGAAGAGAAGCTCCAAGATGGAGTAAGTTTTCTAAGTTACCCATTTACAGAATACATACCACCATTGACCAAGTACTCATTCATTCGTTCATTCATTCATTCATATTTAGTAATGTCTTTATTCTGGTCAGGTATCTGAAGCCTATCCCAAGAACACCGGGGGTGAGGCAGGAATACATCTTGGATGCGAAGCCAGTTGATCGCAGAGCACCATGCACACGCATTCACAAACTCATTCACACCTAGTGTTTTTGGGACGTGGGAGGAAACCAAACAAGTCAGAGGAAACCCCTCATGAAAACAGAGAGAACATGCAAAAATCCACACAGACACCAACCCAAACTCAGGTTCAATATTGTGTCACCTGGGATTTCAGCAATCAGCAGTTCTACCCACTATGCTACCCATTGCGCCACTGTATCACCAAGATGTGAACTTTTCAGCACAAACAAATAGTAGGACACAAAGAATTAAACTAATAACAAAAGCAGCAGAGAGATACTTGGGAATCGAGAATGTAAATGTTGGTAAAAATGAACAAAATTCTAAGAAATTGGTCACACAGCACACTAACCGCATGTGGGACATCATAATGGTATTATTAAACCTACAATGGAATGCAAGATATTTGACAGCAATGGACAGGAATTAAAGAAGTTTATAGATTAGCAAGAGCAAAAACCACAAGTTCACTTGCTTTCAGGAGACATGGCTTAAACCACAATTAGATTTTTTAAAAATACAAATTACGAAGCAGCGAGGAGAGACAGAAAGACGTGTAATGGGGTGGGTGGCTGTACTCATTAAACAAGAGTTGGGATACAAGGTCTCTGACACTAATAATCATTATAAATCTATAATTATGGGAATATGCGCAGAAGGGCAAACGATAAATGGTGGTAAATGGTGGTGGTAAATGATTATAATCCATGTGAAATATAATTTAGAGAATGGCTTAAAAAATCTGTGCATAAGACAGACACAGAATATTGTGGCACTCTGTGGGTGTCAGGGTTCGGTCACGGAGGCAGATGCAAGTGCTGGTGTAGTTCATTTGCAGTAAAACACACTAAACACAAAGACTATGAAACAATAACGAGGAAGAGCGAGGCAATGTAACAGCCATAACATAACATGAGTAGGAGACAGTGACAAACCGTAACGGAAAAATCTACACACAGGGTGCTACACAAGACAGGACTCGTATACTAGTACTCATTAAACATAAACATGAATCGGGTGCAAACAGTCATGTGACATGAGTGTCATGATCATGTGGTGTGCGGTGGCTTATGGGAGTCGTAGTCCTGCGCCATGTTTGGCGCAACCATGACAATGGAGAGGTTACGTTATAATGGTACTGATGTAGAAGACATGTTTGATTGGAATGGTTTAGTTTATTTAAATGATAGGGAAGTGTGTTTTATGCTTCTTGTTGGCAATAGATTGAACTTTGACTTCAGACAGTTTGGCTGGGATTCTTGTAAGGGAAGTTATGCAATATGGGTTTTGGTATCAGTGGGTAGTACTCATTTCCCTACACAAAATAAAATAGGTATAGATATTGTTCAGGAGAGAGGCAGACCTGCTAGAAGGGGAATAAAAGAAGCAAATTGGGAGCTCTGCAAAGTATTGTGTGAGAAGAGAATAGAGAAACTTATGACAGAAGAAGGTACAGAAAAAAAGTAAATACTCTGCACAACAGCTGAAGAAGTAATAAGTAGTCGAAATGTGATTAAAAGAAAGAAAGCAGTACACTGGTGAACAGAGGAATGCAGTAAAGCAATTAAAGATAGACAAACGGCACTTATCACTTTGGTGGTTTTATAAACTGCAAATGAGCTCAAGCAGACTCATTCATGCAGCAAAAACATATTGGAGACAATTGTGCTCTAATATTGGGAGTTAGTGGAGTATGGGGTGTCAATTAGAAAGATGGCAGGCATTAGAAGGTGTTATACTGGCCATATACAAAATAATGGGGAAATTATAGCTATTGATGATGAAGAAAAAAGGTAGAAAGTTAGTTGAGGTAGTTGCTAGAGCACATAGTAATAGCAATTTGACACTAGAAGATAGGATATTTACAGTATAGGACCAGTAAGAAGGAGAAAATCAAAACTGAAATAATTAGGAATCATTGTGAACATACATTCTTCAATTCTGAACATTTCATTACATGTAGCTTTTACATTAAACAAATTAAAATGAGCTCTAACAAGGGTATCTGTTATCATATGATTAAGCATTTGACAAATTCACTTCCAGCATGTACTATGCTTATTCAATAAAGTATGAAAAGAACAACCTTCCGCATGGAAACAAGAAGTAATAGTTCAGATTGAGAACCCTGGTAAAGATACCCGTACCTTAATGACTAGTATCTACAGACCTATTGCCCTAACCTCAAACATGTAAATTGTAAGTGGCATCTGCACCCAAGTAGATTCAGAGTTTGATCAATCTTTATATGCTGACTATGGGAAAGGAGGAATAACATGACATATCTAGTAAAACCTGTGCAGGCAAAAAGGAAAATGGTCAAATAATTGGGGAGTCTGTCTTTTGGTAACGAAAACAAAGAAGAAAGAGACTCAACATTCATTATAGTTGTATGAAGAAACATTAGAGCAAGCTTCAGTCAGAACGTTAGGTGTATCATTTAATAAAACGATAAATCAATGTTAAAAAAAAAAAGCAATAAACTTTTTGAGGTGCTTGGCAGGGTGGGATTAGGGTGCCCGTCATATATCATGCACTAGTCAGGTCAGCAATGGATTATGGGTGCTTTGTGGATCAGCTTCAGAAATAATATTTAAAAAGAGAGAATTCAAATACAAGCACTAGGACTACGTTTCATAGCCTTTAGATTCTCAACTATACCTGCAATACAGGTAGGAACAAGAGATGTGCCATTGGAGATAAGAGAGAACCTGACAATGTCTTATTGGGTTATACTGAAAAGTCAGATGGAAAAGCATTTTGCGATTATGGTAATATAAACTTGGTATGGTAATGTAAAGCTTTGGTCAGGATGCACATAATGTGGGATTAACAAATATTAATGTTTGTCCCTTAGTGGTGGTATTTGTGACATTTTCCCATTATTTTCCCAAAAAATTCCCAAAGTGTCTGACCTGGGGAAAACGACTGACCCAAACATAATGAGACCTAGAGCTCCAAAGCCGGCCAAAATGCCCAATTTCTGCGGTCTGTAGTGTCATTTGTAAGCTACTGAAGGGCCCTTTTTAGCCGTTATAATATGATAGTGTAAGCAAAATTCATTTTTAAAAAATAGATTCTTAATTTATAGAAACGTCATTTTCCGGAATTGCCTCTCTCCAGTAGTATATTTTGTCCAAGCAAGCACAAATTGCACATTGTAATTCAGCCAACTGTCTTTCAATCCAGCATAAATGATATTTTTGCTTTTATGAAATTCTATAAATGTCTTCCATTTAGCTATAACCTGAGATGATTTATATATACTTTTGTCCTCATTGTCTGGTGATGCTTGGCAGTTCTATACTTACCCCTTTGAGACTCACTTGTTATCATAGTAATAACCAAGCTAAAAGCAAGCAATGACAAAGAAGATTGCTGCTTGATAGGGGATTCTTAGGGTTGGTTGACTTTTAGCCTTTTTCTACATTTGATCATGTGATCAGAGCTCAAGCTGTGCGATGTCTTGAACACTCAAACCGGTGCTTTTGAATTATCAGCTACTTGTAGCAGTGGTGGAACCAGATGAACGAAGTGAGAGAAGACTGCATGTATATTCTTTTCTAACAGTGCTTTAATTTAAACTTTGTATTTACTTTGTTTATTTCAACTGAATAACTCATTATTTAAAGATATCGTGTCATCATTCCAATATAATATCTGACGTATAATCGTATGTCATTATTGTAAATTAATGTCTCATTATTTTGGCTTAATAACTTGTTATTTCGAGTTTTATCAATATTCTGAGTTATTATATGACTTACTATTTCAAGATATGTATGTTATTTGAAGTTATCTCATTATTTCAGGATATTGTGTTGTTATTTACTTAATAGTCTTTTAGCACTCAACAATCTATCAGTAAGACTAATTTATTGAATATTATCTTATAGTAAAATTTTTATTATTCTATATGCTGTTTCCCAAATAGTAAGTAAACAAGACATTGCTTTAGGGGAAGTCAACATGTATAGTTTTAATTATTGGTAATTCCCACGAATGTAATCAGATATAGTCAAGTTTTAGACTCTTAACACTTAAATCAACAGGATTTCGGTCATAGAGCTTATTTCAATATACATATTTACACCAATCAGCCATAACATTAAAACTAGGTGAAGTGAATAACATTATCTTGTTACATTGGCACCTGTCAAGGGCTGGGATATATTAGGCAGCAAGTAAACAGTCAGTTCTCGAAGTTGGTGTGTTGGAAGCAGGAAAAATGGGCAGGCATAAGGATCTGAGTGACCTTGACAAGGACCGAATTGTGATGGCTAGACAACTGGGTCAGAACATCTCCAAAACGACAGGTCTTGTGGGGTGTTCATGGTGTGCAGTGGTTAGTACCTACCAAAAGTGGTCCAAGAAAGGACAACCAGCAAACCGGTGACAGGGTCATGGGTGCCAAAGGCTCATTGTTTCACCTGGGGAGCGAGGGCTAGCTGGTCTGCTACGATTCCACAGAAGAGCTACTGTAGCACAAATTGCTAAAAAAGTTAATGCTGGCTATGATAGAAAGGTGTCAGAACTCACAGTGCATCGCAGCTTGCTGCGTATGGGGCTGCGTAGTCGCAGACCTGTCAGAGTGCCCATGCTGACCCCTGTCCACCACTGAAAGCACCTACAATGGGCACATGAGAATCAGAACTGGACCATGGAGCAATGGAAGAAGGTGGCCTGGTCTTTTCTTTTACATCATGTGGATGGCCGGGTGCGTGTGTGTTGCTTACCTGGGGAAGAGATGGCACCAGGATGCACTATGGGAAGAAGGCAAGCCGGTGGAGGCAGGTGGGGGGTTTTTTTCTGCTTTTTTTCCCTTTTGAGTCTGGTTCCTCTCAAGGTTTCTTCCTCATATCATCTAAGGGAGTTTTTCCTTGCCACAGTCGCCACAGTCGCCTCAGGCTTGCTCACTAGGGATAATTTTGTCTAACATCTAGGACTGTTGCATGTTTTGTTTGTTTGCATGTTTTTCTGTTTCTTATGTTCTGTAAAGCTGCTTTGAGACAATGTCCATTGTTAAAAGCGCTATACAAATAAAAATTGAATTGAATTGAATTGAATTGACACTCACGGTGAGCTTTTGGCCCCCGATAAAGCAGTGGGATCTGATCAAGTGATCCCTCTCTCTTCCTCTCATCCGAGCAAAAGGTTGCATCTTCCCTCTGATTCCTCCCAGTGTAATGACACTCTAACAGTATTACACTGATGGCTATCAGTCAAATTATAATGGAAAGAACTAGCATAAGGATCAGCTTTAAAAAGCAGGGGTTAACCATACAGCCTGTCACAAATGATGGTGGAATTGGGTAATAAGAACATGTGTCCCGTAATAGTCAGCTTAGCAGCTCAGACTGGCATGAAGAAGTTTATCTCATATCTGAAGGTTTACTGTTTGCCTCCTTCTCCATCATCAGTGGGAATCTCTCTTACTTATCTTTCCATATAGTGTGTGTGTGTGTGTGTGTGTGTTTGAGAGAGAAGTCATCCATCCACACAGACTATGTTGTCCCTGGAGTAGAAATGTGCTAAAGGCTGAAGGGAAGCCAAGTCCTCTGAGAGTTATAGACTAGTAAGAAGCATCTTCATCAGAGTATAGATTATAAAGTAGAGATTAAAGTCCACCGGGACAGGAAAAGAGGGATCACCTACTGGTAGACTTCAGCCACAGTCGTCTTTGTCCCATTTGATGTGCATTCTCCTTTTCCTTTGCAATGGCTGTACATCCATCTTTAAGAAGTGACATTAGAACAATGGGCTGCACTGCAATGTCACCTATTATGCTGTTGTGACAGACAGATGGAGTGAGCTCTTGTCCTCAAAATAAAAGAAGTGATGCCTCCTCCTTGTGTTGGTCACAAAACCCTGATAGCCTGTTCCTGATAATGTCTCATATCAGAAAAAAAGAGATGAGCGAGATTGTTTCATTATGTCAGGGACCTATAATAGAAGACGAATCCTCAACCCTAGATTGAAAGCCTGATTCTGGCTGTGCGAATTTAGGCTCGTCTGGGGGGCATTGTCTGCTATGCATAATTTTTTTGCCAGGTGAAATTTGGCTCAAACATGCACACAGCACCATCATGAGGTAGAAACAGTTTTTGCTACAGAATAAAAGCTTTAATTAATTTATTTATTTATTAATTAAATTTTCATTTACATACACGCTCTCTTTCTTCGGAAAACTAGCCATGCTGGGCATGGTGGCTTTTATAATTTCTGAAGTGGTAGTTTTCTGGGAAGCTATGACTCTGACACATGCTGCTTCTGTCCATTGTCTCTCACTAATTACTTTTCAATAGGCTCATTAGCACTGGCTTTGTTATGCTCAACGCTGAGTAATTGGCCCTTTTATATATTGCGGTTGTGGAGAGTAACTCAGAAGTACATTTCTCATTTGTCTTTTATTTTCTTGCTTTTTAACACCTTCTACCTGAACTCGCATAAAATTAATAGAACTATTATTTCTTAACTTTCAACAGAAAAAAAAGGAAAAGAACTCCACCAAAGCTTTACAACGTACCTCTTAGTAACTTGTGCATTCTTAAAAATTTGCAACTCTAAGACTGTATTGACCACTAAACAGAATTCTGAACTCTGCTTGAATGTTGCAGAGGCCACGGTGATCACTACGCCTCCCGCAACATTGGATGTTACAGTGGGTGAGAGCATTGTTTTGCCCTGCCAGGTGACCCACGACCCCTCACTGGAGCTCAAGTTTACGTGGTTCTTCAACGAGCAGCTCATCCATTTTGGCAGTCATGGAGGATACTTTGAGAAAGTTGGTAGTGTAAGTATCGATACACTATATATCATTTGCTGATTCGTATTTGTCTTTCATTCATGTTACAAGAGGCAGTATGCCGTTTTACACAGAACTCACCTCTAAAACTTACGAACACTGAATTTCTCGTTCATTTCCTTATTCAAGTTGGAAGAATAGCAATAATGTAGCTATTTTTAACAATACATCTTACTTCTAGACTGAGATTACATGCTATAATGCATACTGTTGTGGATAGGCTTCTAAAAGTCTTCTAAAAGACCACTGCTTAAAGCGTGAGTAGTCATCTGTAACCTGATATACTTGACAAGTCGGCGCAGATCCATTTGCATAATATACTATATACTTTATTCTTTGCGTATAGAGCTACAAAAGATTCTACACATAAAGTATACCCAAGCTATTGTACTTGTAACATACCTTTTGTGAGAATCATATGTACACTATGTGGCCAAAACTATGTGGACAGCTGACCATCAGACCCATATGTGGGTCTTCCCCAAACTGTTGCTACAAAGTGGGAAGCACACAATTGTATAGGATGTCTCTGTATGCTGTAGCTTTGTAATTTCCAGCATGACATGAAGAAATGGTGTGCCAAGGTGGGGGTGGATGAACTTGAGTGACCTGCACAGAGTCCTGACCTCAACCCCACTGAACACTCTGTGCCTGACCTCACTAATGCACTTGCTGCTGAATGGGCAAATCCCTACAGCCACATTCCAAAAACTAGTGGAGTTTATTATAACAGGAAAGGGACAAAAAGCACATATGGGTGTGATGGTCAGGTATCCACAAACTTTTGGCTGTATAGTGTATCTGATGCTTTATACACAACTGTGATATTAAATAGTGGCCTCGCCCATTACAGAGAGGTTAGTAAATGAATTATCACATGCTTATTCTCCAAGGTTGGAGTTACAAGGTAAGCGACACAAGCTTCACCCAAACCATGATTGGAAAATAAAGAAGTTGTAAATGTACTACGCAGCTGAGGACTTAAGTGTTTTTATTCATACATGACAGGCATATCAGCACACCCCTGTACCTCACTTCAACCAGCAGACTCAGTCCCCAGAGTACTAGGGTTTATCAGAGTATCAATGTTACTAATTAGATTCACATGAAGGTCATTACATCTGAGCCTATTTATACACCTCTGGCTAAGATAAATCTTTCTGATTGTTCTGTGAGTCTGAGTGTTTGTTTCCTTGTGCTTATCTGATTCCCTGCTGTGACCATTGGACTGCTACATGGTATTTTTCAAGGAACACAGAAAGGCTACATTTGGGTTGTGTATTGCTTTGGATCTCTGTTTATCTCCATGTAAAATGAATGCAGATGGATTGCACCAACATGTCAAGTATACCATGTTATAGATGACTACTCAAGCTTCAAGCAGTGGACTTTATCCAGCGTAGAGGCCTAGAAGACCATGCACAACAGCTATATGTAATTTGTGCTGCTACTGAGAAGCTGAGTAAATTTTGCCAGGTGGAAGTATTATCAAAAAAGCTCTTTATAGCACTGCTCAAATAATATGGGTTTCCATGCATTTCACATCTTAGCTATCTGATTAGGAGGTTTCTCTCCTAAGGTCTCATAATATTCCTCCTATATTCCTCCTATATTCCTGAGTTCTTGCATGGACAAGTGATGTTCCATACTTCCTTACCTGCAGTTTGGACACAGTTATTGTTGCTAAAACTTTAAGCCCACATAAGTTGTGGAGGGCAATGGAATGACCTCACATCAAAGATCACTTACCACAATAAGCGGAACATATGCAATGATGTTTTTTTTTTTTAACATCGTTGCACATGTAAAAGGTAGACAACCACATTCTGTAAAGGTGAGGATCATGAGTGCCATTTGTCAGAAATTTGTCTTTCTTTTTCATGTCATTTGTTTTCTGGACCACATCTATTTTTGTAATACTTAACAATAATAATAACGTCACACTTCTTCAGCCAACAAAACCTCCAACTGATCCACGTTGCTTGGGTATTGTCTTGGTCTTAACTTCTCAGCAAATCAGCTTGACACAGCACTGTAGATTCATACCGTACATCTTTTTTGCACACCAATTTTGGAGGTGTGCAAATTGGTTCCTCTGTGAGAAATGCTTACCTCGCTGTGGAAGTATATTTACACAACATCTCTTTGAAGGTGAAACTGATTTTTTTAAAATTGTCACACCAAGATTAATTAAACAAAAAAAAAACAGTTAATGGTTAAATTAGTATTTACCCCCCTGGGTCAATACTTGGTAGAACCAACTTCGGCTGCAATTACAGTTGGACGTCTCCTGGAAAATTGCTCAAGCCAGGATGTGCAAGGGGGTGAATACTTATGCAAGGCACTGTACAAATTTACCCTTGCTTGTACTGTATAGTCCTGCTTGCTATGTCCTTATCAGTACTTTGGCAAAGTATTAAGTAAATCCAAAGTGTCCAAAGTACCTCTGTCCCATTGCTTCTACAGTACCTCACACTGCACAGTAAAGTTTTAAAGAAGCTCTTGAATACAAGTACCTACAGTCAGTCCACTTTTTTGCACTGCAGATAGCTGCTTCTTTGTGGAAATTGCAAAATCGAGGTTTCTGCCGCTGCAGTGGATATAGATGTTTAAACCCTGTGCTGGTAAAATATCATTAGCATTGAGAGGAATAGGAGGTCATAAAATGAAAGGGGGAAAAAAATGAAAGTTCTAAAATGGGATGATGTCGCATTAAGGGCTTTTCATGCACTAAGGAAGTGCTTTACTACTGCTGGCAGCCAAGCTTCATCTACTGGCAAAAGTACCACAGAGAAGAATTATGATGTTGGAAATTGAGAGCTTCTAGCAGCTATAGAGTGGTGATAGTGGAATGAGCAGAATATTCTCATATGTTCCTTAAGAGAAATCGTAGTACTTAAACTAGCATTAAGGTAGCATTGCTGCCTTAAACCATAAGGGCTCACAGTTCAATCTATGGGATATTGTATCTGACAGGCATATCAGCACACTCCTGTACCTCACTTCAACCAGCAGACTCAGTCCTCAGAGTACCAGGGTTTATCAGAGTATCAATGCTACTAATTAGATTCACATGAAGGTCATTACATCTGCGCCTATTTATACACCCCTGGCTAAGATAAATCTTTCCGATTGTTCTGTGTGAAGTTCAACCAGGTTGATCTCCCACCTCTCATAACATGTAGATGAACTGAATACTGTGAATTACCCCAAGATGTGAGTGAGTATGTGAACATCGGTAGGCATGGTGTCCTGTGATAGGCTGGCATATGTTCCTGCCTTGTATCCAGTATTCCTGGGATATGATACCCTGACCAGGACAAAGCAGTTATTGAGGATACGTGAATGAACTATGCTACAGACCTGGCTTGTACAACACTAACGTGGATGACCTGTCATGACAGAACCATTACAGCACACAGCCATTCAGAACTCACAGTTGCACCCTGGCAGAGATTTCCAGCTAAACTTCTATCAATAAAGTCTAAGAGCTGAGGCATTCTCTCCAGATCATTGGATACTGAGGGCAGCTTGGTTAAGACCATGCTAAACTAAGTCTAGTTTTATGTATGGGGAAGGTTTATGTACTACCTGGTTAACTGGGAGGGGTATGGGCTAGAGGAACACTCACGTTAACATGTATATTTGTTAACATGGGTTTTCACCAAGAGCATCCAGACCATCCTGACCTCTTTTTCTGGAGCTTTGGATATCCCTGGAAATGTTTTCTACATGGTGAATGGAACATGATAGCGGACAGTGCTTTTTGGGTGGAATTTTGTACCCTGTTGCCTTGTCCGGTCGATCTCCCTTATCAAATCTGCCATGATACAGTGACCTTTAAAAGGGTGATACATTTCAGTGCTGTAATGTAGTGTACTTACGTTTATTGAACATTTTAAGCAAAATGAATTGAAGAAGCACATTATTCACTTTGTGTAACATAAGGTGCGGTTTTGAGAATTATTTTAACAAAACAATAGTGAAACCAGATTAAAGGAAGCCATTATGAGGATCATTATGCCCAGGCACTGACAAGCTGAAATGTGTTAATAAAGAGTGTGATTAAGCCACATGCCTTTATTCATATTTCATTAAATTTTTATGAATCCATTTTTCTTTGTGTGACCAGCTTTGCCTTGTATGATTCATCATTCTGGTTCTCATCATTGTGAAGGCCCATGAATGGAGAAAAATGTTATCTCTGTGATTTTAACTGTGGCATTATTGTTGGTGTTTTGAGTGTTTGAGAAACTGCTGATCTGGGAATTTCACACACAGCAGTCTCTGGTTTGAGCTGCCAGGAAGAATATAGTAACTCAAATAATCACTCTTTACAACCGTGGTGAGCAGAAAAGCATCTTGAGGTGGATGGGCTACAACAGCAGAAGACCACATCAGGTTCCGCTTCTGTCAGCCAAAAACAAGAATCTAAAAAACAAGAGGCTACACTGGGCACAGACTTATCCAAACTGGACAGTTGAAGATTTTTTTTTTAAATCATCTGTTTTTCATCTTCATCTGTCCTGTCTTGGTGAGTCCTGTCCTGTTTTTGTGCACATGATAGTCTCAAACTCTTGTTCTTGACTGACACCGCACCCCAGAGATCAGGTTCAAAATTAGATTCAAGAAAAACAATTTTCATGCAGGTTTCAGTAAACCCGGTTGTTTCAAACATACACTATATTACCAAAAGTATTCGGTCACCCATCCAAATGATCAGAATCAGGTGTCCTAATCACTTGGCCTGGCCACAGGTGTATAAAATCAAGCACTTAGGCACGCAGACTGTTTTTACAAACATTTGTGAAAGAATGGGCCGCTCTCAGGAGCTCAGTGAATTCCAGCGTGGAACTGTCATAGGATGCCACCG
>CM040976.1:6303511-6319314 GCA_022985145.1 Pangasius djambal | reverse complement strand
AAAAAAAAAAAAAAAAGAAAAATCCAATGGTAAAAGATGGTGTACCTACAATCCTTGCATAAGTATTCACACCTTTGAACTTTTCCTCATTTTTCAATATGACAACCTGGTATGGAAATGGACTTAATTTAGACATTTTACCATTTGATTTACAGAATATGTTTAACATCTGAAGGTTCAGAATATTTTTATTGTGACACAAAGTTTAAATAAACAACGGATCAGACATCAAGTCAGTCAGCTGCACATCTTCTGCGATATGTCTCTGTCAGCTTTGCAAATCTGGATCCCGATATTTTTGCCAATGCTTCTTGGCAAAATTGCTGATTGCATGGAGATTGTTGGGGAAATGCAATTTTCAAGTCGTGCCATGGATTGTCAATTGGATTGAGGTCTGGGCTTTGACTGAGTCATTCTAACACATTCAATTTTTTTATTTTGAACCACTCCAGTGTAGCTTAGGGGCTTCATTTATCAATCTTTTAGTAAAGTTGTGCGTAAATTGTGTATGAAGCCAAATTGAACTAAAATGTAGGTGAATAGCTGCTTTATTGAAAAAGCTTGCAGAAGTATCCAAATCATGAGACGAGGTCAAATAACAGATAAAGGTCAGGCAATATACAAACAGCATAAACTGGGACAGACAAGAGCAAAATCAAGAAAACCAGAACAGGATTAAAAAAAAAACATGTAGGCTATGACATAGTGAATTGTTCGGTAACGACTGGTACAAAAACACAGAGCATATACTTCACTTTGGGTGAGTGTATTGAGAGTCCTGGTTCATAGTGGGGAGTTTCCCCTCTGCATCGGTCTGTGAACTCGTTGATTACCTGGGCCGTGTGTTCGAGCTGTTGGCGGGCTTGTTCCCACACTTGCTCACTCTGCCTGAACCATTCATCCACTGTAGGTGAGTTGGTTGGGTTAGCATTCCGCGGGATCCATCATGGTGATTATAGACCGCTTCTTAAAGTCCCTTTGTCTGCTTCCCCTAACCAGCCTGCCATCGGCATTCGAAACGGCAGAGCTAACTTTCAATCACATGTTCAGGTACTTTGGCATCCCAGAGGGCATCTTGAGTGACCAGAGAGCTCAGGTTACTTCATGTGTATGGGGAGAATTCCTGGAGAAACTTGGAATCTCTGGATATAGTTGAGAGAGAGAGAGTCCACTTTGGTGTTCTTCGTTCCAGGTCAGTATGAGATGGTGAACATGAACCTGGCGAAGAACAAAGCCCATTGTGCCTGGTGTGAGTTTAATCTCTTGACTGTCTTGATATACTCAAGGATTTATGGTCAGTGAAAATTGTGAATGGGTGAAGTGCCCCCTCCAGCCAGTGCCGCCATCCTTCTAGAGCCAGTTTGACTGAGAAGAGCCCCCGGTTGCAGATGTCGGAATTATGTTCTACCAGGGACAGCTAGTAGTTGGACCCTGATTCCGTGATATGACAAAACAACCCTCCCTCCCTTACTGGCTTTTTTTATAGCGCAGTGGAGGCCACTGGGTGGTGCTTGGGTTTATCTCCAAACTGCTGTGAGAGGATGGCCCCTACCCCTATCTCAGAGGCATCCAACTCAATCATAGGGCCTTTCACACCGCTTTAGTTCCAGAACTAAATTTACAGTACTAAAAGTACTGGGCAATTTTGCGTGAACTATTTCCCAGTACCATTTAAAGGGTTGCATTCGCACCGACAGTGGGCACTCGGAAGTGACGTTAGCCGGTCAACAGCGACGTCATTTGTGCATGGCGTTCAACAACGGAAACAAAGAAGAACAACGTAAACAGCCGGAGGATGGAGGACGCTGTGATCGGAGCTGTGTTGCACTTCAGCGTCCGTCCATCTATCGCTGTTCTCCATACTTGCGAAATAAGTTGACACTACAGTATGTTTACACAGCATTTTAAATCATGGCGGGTGAGGGCGTTTTCGTACGCGCTTGGCCAATCAACATCTACTTACATCACGGATAGTACCAGTTGTGCTGGTTAGACCCTGCTCCGGAGTAGGAGCTAATTTGGTTCTCGAAAAAGGCAGTCCGGTACTAAAATCGCACCCAGTTCCGGAGGTGCGAAAATGCCAAAAAGTGGGTAGTTCCACAATTAGTTCAGGTACTATGAAAAGGTTCCCGCGGTGCGAAAGGCCCTTATGAAGGCTTGGAGGGGTCAGGATGCTTCAGGATGGGGGCCAAGGTGAATGTTGCCTTGAGGAGTTCAAAAGCTTGGTCCACTTCAGGATTCCATTTCTGCCTCTTGGGTCCCTTCTTCAGCAGGGCTGTTAGGGGTGACGCTTTTATGCTGAAGCCTCGGATGAAACTCTGATAGAAATATGCTAATCATAGAAAACGCTGCAGTTCCTTGACAGTTGGGCCTGTCAGTGTGGGCCCGTTAGTGACGGCAGTGACGTTTTCTTGGGCCATGAGCACTCCCTCTGGGCCAATGATGTATCCAAGAAATGCTATCTTAGAGGTGTTGAACTTGCATTTCTCTCCCTTGACGTAAAGCTGGTTAGTGTGTCGTCTGGCCAGCATGGGTGGCGTGTGTCTCCTTGTCTGGGAAATAAATCAGGATGTCATCAATGTATGTGATGACGAGTTTCCCCAGCATATCCTGTAAGACCTTGTGGATCAAAAACTGGAACACTGTGGGCACTGAAGATAGCCCATATGGCATGACACAGTATTCAATGTGGCCAGAGGTGGTGCTTAAGGCCGTTTTAGCCCACTCATCCCCTTCATGGATGTGCACCAAGTTGTATGCACTCCACCGGTCTATTTTAGTAAAGATTTTGGCCTCCCACAACTGTTCACAACCAGTGGTAGGGGATAGCAGTATTTGATGGTGATAGTCAATACATGGCCATAGACCGCCCCTTTCTTATCGCTGGTGACGTTGAGGGGTGAATGTACCCCTGTTTCAGAGCCTCCTTGATATAGTCAGTATGTCAGTATGGTCATAACGTCACTGCTTGGACGTTGAGTGGGTGTTCTCGGCGAGGGTGCCATCTATGAAGTTTCCAGCAGCACTGGGAATCAATGAATGCTGCAACATAAGACATTTTCTGAGTGACATTTTCTTATTTCAACTTACTTCTATGCCAATAAAAATATTATTATAATATTAATGAGCAAGTGCTACTTCATCTTCTTCATCAGCTGAGGCATTTGTTTATGGCTTATGGCTATGTGCAGACAGACGGGTTCATCCTCCGATTATATGGCACCATTTCTTTTGTCTTAATTAAATGACTGATTTTATTTGCCTTAATTTATAGATTTGTGTTGACTTACTTTCTTTATAGTTCATATTGTTTAATTAATGGAAATAATATAAAACAATTGGTCTTCACAAAATGTTTTCGATGATACTCTTAGTCCCTGTCCTAGTGAACAAGCATGAGGATGTGTTTTTGATAGAGACTCCAAAGCACTTCTGTAAGTCACTCTGAGTAAGGGAGTCTGCTAAATGCATTAAACATAATAAAAATAAGCAGTTTAACTGTGACGGTATATTCCATATATAAAAGTGTCGTAATCCATACAAAATAATTGTATTATTTGAAGTCCATCAAGTCGAGGTTTACATTAGTTAGTCTTCTTATTTGTACATTTACACACAGTCAGGAGCAGGAGTAGGATTGCTGTTTGTTTAGGTATGTTCTCTAACAAACTCTGGGGCCTTCCAGAAACAGATGTATTTATACTGAGATCATATGCACTTCATGATTCACAGCATCGTATGGTGTTATCTTATGCAGGATGGGGGCCAAGGTGAATGCTGCCTTGAGTTCAAAAGCTTGGTCCACTTCAGGATCTTATGTGATCTTATGCAATCACACTTTTACATTTTCTTATCTGTAAATAATTTTGCAACCTATATTGATTTTCCTCCCACATCAATATTGTGAGCTATTATTTATAGATTCATGATTTATAATCCCAATTAACTCCATTTTATTTCCAGGATGTAAAATGTGAAAAAGGGTGTGAATAGTTGTGTAAGGCACTGTGAGCGAGTGGTGTGTGAATGTTAAAACTTCTCACCTTTGATAATTCTGTATTCACTCTCTCCTCTCACATCTTTTTACATGTATAACCACGTATGTGTTGCAGCCTGTTCCTGAGGAACTTCAGAACGGCCCAGGTTTTGGCTATGTGGTGGCTTTTCGACCGTATGGTGCCACAGGGTGGATGCAGGCTGCTGTACCTTCTGCAGAGGCCTCCAAATATGTCTTCAAGAATGAAAGCATCCAGCCATTCTCCAAGTTCCAGGTCAAAGTGGGTGTCTACAACAACAAGGGTGAAGGGCCTTTTGGACCAGTTGTCACAATCTACTCGGCTGAAGAAGGTACACAAATTCTTTGCACAAATTCCCAGTTGACCAGACACTGTTTATTCTAACCCTCATGTTCTATTCATTACTCAAGCCATTTGTTTCCTGAAGGCAGTTATGTGTGCAAAGAAATATAAAAGTTTAGCACTTCTATTTCATGACGTTACTCTCGGATCAAAATTACCTGAATATAATCTCTGTAATATAAATATTTTAAATAGATTTTCAAGGAATTTATTAGAGAGATTGAGTCAATTTCATTGGCAAAACAACTTGGTTCACTTTTAATAAGAAATTTAAATGATCCATTTTGAACTGTATAGAACAGATCAGTGCCCTTAATTTGAAACCTACCACTTGATCACTTTTTCTGAGGCATAAATTAAGGAGTCAAAGTAAAAGTTGAAAAATTGGCTCCCAAGAAAAGGTGTGTCATATTGTCAGGAGATCGAGAATTTGAATCCCAATGATGCCACAGCCATCCATGGCTGGGAGCCAAGAGAGCAAAATTGGCTATGCTCTTGGGGTGGGAGGGATGACACGCTTTCTGTCCTCTGCGAATACACTAGCCGTCTACATGAGCAGCAGTTCAAAGAGATGCAGAGGTTGGTTTCATGTGTCTCAAAGGAAGCCTGTGCTTGCCCCCCTCCCCGGTTGGTAGATGTCATGTGACGGGGAACCGTTAGCTACTGGGTGGGAATTACAAGACACCCTCCTGCCCACCACCAGCACCCATAAAAAAGATTTTTTTGTGGTGTTTCTTGGATGTATGTTTGTAATCAGTTTGTAATAATGATTTGTCCTGTGACCTCAGAACCTGCCAGAGCACCTACACGGGTAAGAGCTCAGAGTCTTTCTGCATCAGAGGTGGAGGTGACGTGGAAAACCCTTCCATGGAGCACAAGCAGAAGGCGTGTTCTTGGCTATGAGGTAAAAGGAAAAAGCAATAATTCATGTGAAAAAAAAAACTAATATTGCATTACTAATAAGGCATTATGGCATATCAGCAGCAGTGCAGAATCACAACTGTTTGAATATGGGCTGGAAAAAGTGTAAGAGCTAAATTCAACTGACTAAGCTTTTGGCTTGGAACATTATAATTTTTAAATTCCTTTCTATTGTTTGCTTTTCACAATGCCACAGGTCTTCCACGTACAGTATACTGTACATGTACAGCTGGATCTGACAAGTTATTTCTGCTTGAGTAATGGCATAATTAATGCTTTTCTCATACAAAAGAAAACCAAACTCCTGACCCGCAAAAGGCTTCTCTAAGTGGTTGAGATTTCAGAAAGCACTAGAATAAATTCTTTGTTACTAAATATAATATTTTATGTCAAAAACATAAGCCTGAGAAATCAGCAGGAAATCTACAGCGATTGTCTATTTTATATTAGTGGTATTGAGATATATAGAGATATATGTATATAGAGATGTGTGTGGGACTGATTTTTAAATTTCACAAGCACAGTTTTTTTTTTTTTACCTTCCCACCGTATTATTCTAACAAATTCAGTTGTTTCTTTTCCCAATATATAAACAAACTTGATCTAATTTATACCACCGAGACCCTGACCAGGCAGTTACTAAGGATGCTGTAAATAAATCATGTTGAACTTGCGGCACTGTTTGTCCTTTGGGCTTCAAATCTGACTACTTGCTCAGAGCTGCATTAAAAACTTGCCATTCATATGACTTTTTTGTTGCATCCTATGGGATCCCAATCCCTATACACACCTCTAGTCTCAACCAGATACCCTTTAAACCTTTCTGGTGCTCAATCTGAATAATGTATTTGTGTACGGTTATATCCCAGGTAGGTATACAATATATTCACTGACAGTAGCTCATCTGTTGCTATGCACAAAATGTCAGCCCTCCTCCTTCCATAGTGCCACTGCTGACCAAATATTGTTTTGGTGGAGGGCCATTCTCAGCACTGCACTGAAACTAAGTAATGTGTGTTGCACTGTGCATCAAGCACAGAAGATTTGCTGGGGGTTTTAAGCACCTCAGTGTCACTGCTGGGTTGAAAAACAGTCAATCAAATGTATTCATCTAACAGTGGTGCTGTGGCTAGAAACTGAGTCTTTATGAACATTTATAGGAACCTCAAATTGTGGGTCCTGTAAAAGATTGTGTCTAGTCTATAAGTGTACACCTACAAGGTAGAGGTGTCTAATAAGCTAGGCAGTAAGAAAGCTCAGCAAAGATACTTCTATATAAAAACAATCGATTGGCTGAAGTAACACTAGTTGAAAAATCTTACAGTAAGTCCTCAGTGAATGATTTATGAATTAACTTTTAAAGGTTCTGCATTCATTTTGTAAGCTATGGTAATTGCTTAGGTCCCAAACTACATACTATTCTGCTTACGGTCCTGTACGTTGGGCAGAAAAATAGGTGTAGCTGTGTTCTTTTTTCCAAGCAAGAAGAGCAAAGAATTACTCGTTTTCACTTTCTCCTTTCCCTCCCACACATCAGAAAAATCCATGTATATGTTTGTGACTAGTCTGCAGTATTTTGTGCTACACTGAGTGACTAATAAGGCTTTAAATCTTCACTGTGTTCAGGTATTGATGGTTGTCAAGTTCTGTATGCATGTTAGTTCAGCAGATACTCTGCCTAATAACATGCTGCATGTGGACTCATCTGGTCTCTTTCTTGCTGGTAGCAGGGCTGTCTTTTTCAGATTCTTTCTCCTCCATTAGCTCCGAATATGGCTGTTGCTGAATCTAAGACTTTTAGCGATGCTACTCAGTGTAATAAAAAGTGTAATGAAATATTGATTTTTTTAATCTGACCAGAGAGTACTAGCCTCTGACTCGGTTTGCTGACTGCATTTTAAATTTGACAGAAGGCTGCAAAGGTAATGCATATTAAAGAGAGAACAGTAAATCTTCCAAATTGAACTGAAGAATGGAGAATATTTGTCAAATCACCTGAAAAAAAAAAAACAGCCTGTGTCCCGAACACTAGAATTCATTGGTTTCCTTATGACAATATCAGACATTCAGCACCAGACCACATACAGTAGAATCTATTCCAGGAAGACTTCTTCATTGTTATTTACAGTGTAGCGTCATTGACCAAGGGGCCATGTGTATTACCCACAATGCACTGCACATGTTTTAACACGGTATATTCATAGCAATTATCACAATGGTTTTGTGTTTTTTTAAAAAGTAAATACAAATCAATTATGAGTGGGATTAACTTATTCATTCTCTCTCTCTCTCTCTCTCTCTCTCTCTCTCTCTCTCTCTTTCTGTCTCTCTAGTTGAGATACTGGGAGAAGAAGGAGAAAGAGGATATGGCTAGTGTTTTAAGGACAGTGGGAAATCGGACATCGGCTATTATTCAGGGGTTAAAAGGGAGCAGCACATACTATATTACAGTGAGGGCCTACAATACAGCTGGAGCTGGACCACCAAGTGCAGCAGTCAATGTGACCACCAAAAAACCGCGTAAGCACAAAAGTTTCAGGAGTTAATCTGCATTAAATGAATGAATTCATCTGAATTCAAGTGCATCCTTGGATACTTTAGTGCACAGTTACTAGTCAAGAAAAATGCTGTGCAGCTTGTTGTTTTGGTCTGGAAAAGCATTTTTGTGTGTTTCTAGCTCCCAGTCAGCCTCCTGTAAAGGTAATGTGGAACACCTCCAACTCCAAGATCATACTGAACTGGGAGCAAGTGAAAGCTTTGGAGAACGAATCTGAGGTCATGGGATATAAGGTATCTCATTTATTAGCAATAAAAACAAAAATTAAATATATTGCATGTTTACAAAGACCGGTCATTTTGATTTTAAACGTTGTTATTCTCAGATCAGTCTGATTGAAACATACTATCGATTATATAAATGGGAATTATTAATTAATTTCATGCTCTTGGCTCAGAGTGACTGAGCCAAGCTCAAATTTTTAATTTAGAAAACGTCCTTGTTAATGTTTATTAAACATCTGCTCTTACCTGAACAGAATGTAAGGACCAGCTTTCCTTTTTTTTTTTTTTTTTTTTCGTGTTTGCTGAATATTAAGGTTTCAACTGACTGTTGCAATTTGGTTTAGGTTTTATACAAGCAGAACAGACACAGTCGTCCTAGAGTGATGGAGACCAACACCACATCAGTGGAGCTGTCTCTGCCTCCAGATGAAGAATACATCATTCAGATCAAGCCCTTCGGAGAAGGAGGAGAGGGCAGCAGCAGCAAACAAATCACAATCCCCAGAATATCTGGTATGTGTTTGCCTTTGGTTTTAGAAAAAAATCTTTTTTTTTTTTTTTTTTAGGAGAAAATTATTTCAAAACTTGGATTCAGAGCCAGCTTATTGGAAAACATGTTTGTATCACAATATTTCTTATGAAGATTAGAACCACTGAATTATTAAGTAAGGAATAAAACATAACAGTGGATGCTGTTTTCGGAAAATAATGGGGCGGTGTGATGCAGCCCAACACAAAGCAGACAGACAACCACTGCAGAGTTGATTATTTTCCAATAGCAGCATGTACAGTAGTGTGTTCTTCATCTTATACCACAACAATTGCAGTTTGTTTAATTCTATAGCTGTTACTATCGGTGCAATAACATATTAGAATAAGCAGAATATTAAATACCTTGCAGCCAACACTGCATCATTTACAGGAAATTAATCAACACCTACTTATCAAACAGATCAAAGAATTCAACAGTACTGGAAATGAAATGTTTAAAAAAAAAAACGTTTTCCTTAAAAAAGCAATATTGCTGGCTGATTTGGGAGGTAAATTACAAATAAATTAAAATTTATTAATCTGCATATTCTAATATGTCATTGTTTTTATAGCAACTGCCCAATTCAAAATAGCATGTCCTATTGTGGTATATTCCTTATATTGAGGATTCCTTCAATATTTCATTAATTATGCCTAGTATTTTGTCTGAAAGAAATTTCTAGATTAGCCTCTCTGGTGTATGTGAAAATGAAACTCCTATATTTGTATTTTTCAGTTTATAACATTGGGAGACTGTCATTCAAACACAACACACACACTCATGCTACAACACGAAAACATATGCGTATAAATACACTTTAAATGTTCAAAACCAGTTGCAGTTTTGCTCACACTTCGGCACAAAGAGGAGGAGTGAGCAGGAAAGAAGTAATTTTAGTTTCTGCATTTGGGGTAAAGGAGATGACTAATTCCAATCGGTAGCATTCATGTCATCTCTACCCAATATAGTGCCGCTCAATTCAAATCATCCAGAAAAAAAGCAGAAAAAAGAAATTCAGAAATATGTGGGATAATAAAAAAAACAACTATTTTTTTCTATGGTTGTAAGGTCTTCACAGACGACAGTAAGAAGCTAATTATGAAAATGAGTTGACAAGACAGTAAATTCCAAAGGTTTGCTCAAATTCCTTTGCTGCTTTCCGTGTTTTATGTGCTTGTTATCTTTATCCATCTCCAGGTCCCAACGCAATTGGATCTGCATCCAGCGTATCCACTCTCTCAGCCCTCAGCACAATAGCTCTGTCACTCACAGCCCGGACATCCTTATGACGCAGCGCAGTCTACATGCTTGAAACGATATGTTCTCGTTTAAAAAAAGGAGACTCTGAGAGGGGGAAAAAAAACCCTAAAATGGGTTTACAGTTTGCAATGCTGTTAAGAACAGGATGGCTGGTCTTGAATTTGTTATTACCAAAGCTGATAGTACTCAAAAACTGAATATATATATATATATATATATATATATATATATATATATATATATATATATATATATATATATATATATATATATAGTATGCATATTTTGTATGCCATAACTAGCTTTTCTTTTTGTTCTACTCTTATTTTGGAACAAACAAATCAAATAGACTTTACTGATTGATTTAAGCAAGAGGTGTTAGCCTTTGGTGAGGGCTATAAAGAACCTATGATATGACACAGTCCACTGAGGTCTTGTTCAAGTGGCCCAGATGCCCAGGATGTCTAAACATACACTCCATGTGAGTCCTTGCACTGAATTTCCTTCTGAAGGAAAGAGAAGAGGGGATTAAAGTCAATAACTAGGAGTATGAAAGAATGCTGAATGTGCTGCTCCTAAAGGCAGCCATCGTTGAAGGCCATTGTCTTTCCATTGGCTTCTGTTACTTCCCATTTGATGAGCAGACATTGGCCTATTGCTAACATTGAACAAGCAGACACTTGTGTGTCCTATTATCTCATTCTATGTTTCTATGTTCTGTCTGTTGTTTGCCTTTTGTGTGCCTCGTCACATGTTTTTTAAACTCCTCAGGTCCTCAAAAAGCCTTAACTTATATTTGCTGTCTCCCAGCGGGCTATGCTAATGCAGTGAGAGATTGCACAGGATTGCATTGGATAGAAAGCTGGGGCTTAGTCAACTTGGATTTTGGATTTCCATTTTGGGTGTTGGGGCCATTATTCCTAGTCCATCACTTCTATTTTTCTATCTTGTACCAGTTATCCATGGCTTAAGGGCAATACAGTGTATCACGTAGAAGGGCCATGAACCACATTTAGATATATTATACTTAATCTGCTGCTGACATTTCAGTTCTCTTTTTTTCAATGCCATTGGGATTCCTTATAATATCTAGCTCGTAATCTTTGTGAGGTGGAGGTTAGTAAAATGTAGGCTACTTTAAAATGGTTCTGAGACAAAGATCAACAAAAAAAAAAAATGTATAACATGCTTTTGTATATTTCAGATTGTTTATATTTAAGGAAACAACAGCAAAAACTAACGTTTCCTAAGAGTTGTTCTTGTTTTTTACATAATGAAAAAGATAAGAACTGTTTATTATTGTGGATAAGTGTCGCTTTGCATGTCGGTGTATTCTTCTCCATCTCCGTTCCTTTGGTATTGATTGAATGGCTTACGATCATGCAATCATGAGTGCAGAAATAAGAATTATTGTTACCAGGGATTTGTGTATATATGTATGTGTGCCGTAGCCGTCTTTCTGCCTCTCTCTCTCCATCTGTCTGTCTCACTGTCTTTCTTTCTCTCTATGGTGCTTTCCAACAAAGTACTTACCATTAGAATTGTAAAAACTATAGATTATTTTATTTGCTGCTGTTTGTTTATACCGGGTCACAGAATAAAAGGGTTGTTTTTAACAGTTGATTTGTTTCCACAATAATTTGTCGCACACTTTATTCCATTTGTGTGTGGTTTTAAAAAGTGAAGCGGGTTCAAAAGCAAGAAGAAAGACTTTGTGGTTTTCTTACCTTATGAAACTTGTTACATATCTTTTACAGAGCTATTTTAAAACCATTAAACCAACAGAAACCAAATGTTCACTTCACACCATAAAAATAAGAACCTTCACTTTTTTTACAGTGCATCCAAATCAAACGCATAGAGCATTCCAACGGCTGTCACCATCAGGTGGAGTTGGAAGGCAATAATGAGCACGGCTTGTCTGAAAAGGAAATGGAGGATATGCAAACAAGCCTGTCTGTCATTTGGGCTGCTGAGGGAGCACAGCAGGTGTCAGAATCAAATCCTATTTTGCACTGTTTTGTTGAGCAGCCCAGAAGTCGGATGCAGAATGGCCTTTTCCCCCACTGCATGATGCATGGGCTCTTTCCTCCCTCCAACCCCAATGACAGTTAAGGTACTGTCTAACAGTGCGTCAGAACTTCTAACAACACACTGATTTAAATCAAGCGACTGGACAAATAATTCACCGTGAGACACCACTTCATTGAGGGATGTCAATCTCGCCTGCAGCCAGCAGCCCCCTTCTTGCTCCTGAAGAGAGCTTCCCCTATCTGTTCTTCTCCTAATCATTACTTATGTGTCGCCAAAGCAACAGTCACCCAGGAAAGCTGTGCAGCCATTGGCTTGGAGCAAACGTTTGGCCTAGGTGCAGTTGTCCGCTGGAGCAAAAATGACTGCCCAAATCTTGCACATAGCTGAACAGCCAAAGTTCTTAACACAGCCTCAACTCTACCTGCCAAAATAAGTGTCAGACAAATAAGAAAATTCCATATGGATCTGTACAGCCAGAGCAATAGCACTGAACAGCCATATCTCTACCAGAAATGAATCATTTAAAAAAAAAATATATATATGATATGGCTCACATCTGGGCCTTATGTAGAATGTTTATGGCTTACCAAAAGCCAATTAAATCAAAAACCTTATCCAACACTGTAACAATCCTAAGCTAGTTCATAATTTAATCTACCTAGAGAAATAATACAATATTAATACCAGTTTAAATATGTGATGCTTGCAATTTCAAAAGAATTTGTTTTTCAGTAGCAAAATGACTCCAAAATCAGGTAAATTATTACCTGCGCTTTAGGGATGTAACCAAATATGAATAATTCCTGTTATAATAACCTCCACTCTTCCAGGAAGGCTTTTTATTTTGGAGCATGGCTGTGAGGATTTGTGCTCATTCAGCCACAACAGCATTAGTGAGGTCCGGTACTGATGTCGGGCGAGAAGTCCTGGTGCGCAACCATCATTCCAGTTCATTACAAAGGTGTACAGTGCAGATGAGACCAGGGTTCTGCACATGTAGTCTTGCAACAGTTTGTTGTGTCATTTGTGCGTTATTATCCAGAAATTTCGGAATGTCTGAATGTGAAACTAACTTTACTTTACGGCAGTAAAAGAGACACAATGCCACCAGCTTAGGTGAATCGAAACTGTACATAGCCACACAACACACACTAACATGGATTGTTAACAGCAATGTGGCCATCAACCAAACAGTCCAAATGAAATCCCTAAAATAACATACACAGGTAGATCCTTACCTTCCACAAGTTCCTTAGCTAATATCTATTCTAATAACTTGTAACTAAAAGCTGTTTTCCCTCCCATTGCCAAAATCTAAACCAATAAATAAAAGCCAGATGTGACTGACGTAAAACTAAGAAAATCAAAGCACCTATTTCAATTGTATTGATCTTGCAGGAGCAAGCAGCGATATTTCTTTGAAAATATTCCAGTCCCTGGACTGAAAACCTAAATAATTATTCATAGTTTTTACTTGAAAGATTAGCCTGTGCATAATTCCAGCCCAGTCTGGAAGGAGGTATAAAAAAAGGAAGTGGAAAAAGAACAGATGAAAATGCATGAATGGTACGTTTGTGAGGAGTCTTAAATAATATTCATGTGTTTCAATGAATATTCTATAATATAATATACAATGTTAATATACACCAAACCCACAAATACTTTTAAATGAGCAATACGGAATAATTGAAATTTCCATTTCCATTGAAATTCCAAACAACGGAAAAAAGAATTTATATTTGTTCTGACAAAAATTCTCATTTGAACTATTTTAAAATAGTCTCTCAAAAATCATTTTAAAACAAATACCACAAGTATATCTGTGCTAAAATTATTGACATGTAATAATTGTATTCAATCAACTGTATACTATACAAGTGTAATGTAAAGAAGCTTAAAATGTTCTGGATGGAGTTTAAGATCCCTCTTAAAGTGTCTCCAACCTTGTTAGACATTACAGGACTCCACTCTCTGCTCTTATTCTCTCCAGGGCAGGTATCACTAAATATGAATTACAAAGGTGCCAATAATTTTTTAACTTTTTTTTCTTTTGTAGAAAAAATTACACCACTTAAAAAATGTCTGTTTTTTTAAAAACATTTTAAAAAATACATATGATTACATAAACCTATACAATGTCCTTGTGTTTGAACTCAAAATAGCACATACAACATGCATTATTCTTTTTACATATTAACTTTTGTTCATTTTCTTGAAGTGTGTCTGAAGGGCAATGTACAAACACACTAATATATAGGTTTCAGTTAAATGCATCATTTTGTATGTACAGTCACGTGAAAAAATTAGTACACCCCATGAAAGCCTGTGTTTTTTTTAACAAAGTTAAACATATGGACATTAGGTCTTCATTTTCATCCCAACAATACTGGGAGATTCAAGTAATATGACTAAACAAATAAAACCAAAGAAAAGTTTTTTTTAAATGATCTGTAAAATTTAAAAAAAACAATTTCTTGTGAGGAAAAAGTAAGGACACCCCCACATTTATTTGTACTTAAAATGGCTAAAAGTACCTACAGGTGTATCACATCAGGTGCAAATTATTAGAACATCATTACAGAGCATTTTGGAGGAGGCTTGCCTTATATAAGAGCTCTCTGAGGCCTTCAGAAAGAAGATTGTTGATGCTTATGAGTCTGGTAAGGGATATAAAAAGATCTCAAAAGAATTTGTAATCAGACATTCCACTGTCAGAAAATCATTTACAAGTGGAGAACATTTAAAACAACTGCCAACATGGCCAGGTCAGGCCGTCCAAGCAAATTCACCCCAAGAGCAGACCGCAAGATGCTTAAAGAAGTCTCCAAAAAGCCTAAAATATCATCACGGGACCTACAGCAAGCTCTTGCTACAGTTGATGTCAAAGTGCATGAATCTACAATCAGAAAGAGACTGCACAACTTTAATTATCATGGGAGGTGTGCAAGGAGGAGACCTTTGCTGTCTAAGAAAAACATGAGGGCAAGACTGAAGTTTGCCAAAGAACACATAGACAAAGGCCAAGACCTCTGGAATAATGTGCTTTGGACAGATGAGTCTAAAATTGAATTATTTGGACACCATAACAGAGGGCATGTTTGGCATAAACCAAATACGGCATTTCAGCAAAAGAACCTCATACCAACTGTGAAACATGGAGGTGGAAGTGTTATGGTTTGGGGATGCTTTGCTGCAGCAGGACCTGGCCAGCTCACCATCATAGAATCCACTATGAATTGTACATTGTATCAGAAGGTGCTTGAGGAACATGTGGAAGAGCCCACTCCCATGAGAAAGTTTTATCATAAGATAAAGGTGATCAGTCAGAATGACTGTATTAATTTGCAATGACTCTTCTCTCTAAGGAGCAAGTGGATCCAAGCCATGTCAGTAAAAAAAAAAAAAAAAAAAACAAGGCATCTGCATTCATTACGCTTTTCCATTAATTTGTCACCTGTCTGCATTAGGGGACTTTGGGGAGCACTTTATAGGGTCACCGGTGTCTAATGACAGGTTAGTCCACTGAGTTTAGGAAGTAATTGCATAGGCAAACTCAATCAAATCAAGAGGTGCCTTCTTCCATTAAATGTCATTCAACAGTGTCTGCTATTGAGCCTCTCCCTGGCTCCTCTAGCTCCTCAAATATTAATATGATGTGTCAAAGCTGCTTCTCCCCTGCTCAGGAGTCGTGGTATTCACATAGACAATTTGGTGTTAGTTTAGCTTTCTCAGGGGCAGGCAGATAGGCACAAGGCATCCATGTTGCCACACATTTAGACAGGGTTTCTGTAAATCTGTAAATCTCAAGAAGCTCCATGTCAGAAACTGTCATGTCTGGATCTGGAAGTATACTCTCTTACCAGTTTGATATTAATCTGGACATTTCAGCAGTGGATGTTTTCACCACTGGGAAAAAT
>CM040976.1:6246395-6299912 GCA_022985145.1 Pangasius djambal | reverse complement strand
TCGGTTAGCTAATAAACTAGCTAGTCAGTCGGTTAGCAATTAGTTATGAAAGCTTGGCTTGTGGATTAAATGACCAACGTGCATTATGACATACGAACACAGCTTGTTATTTTAACTTAATTTGCCCCAAAAATGCAATTAAAACTGACGGAATTAATATTTCATATATGCTTTTATTATTATTATTATTATTATTATTAACTGAACAGAAACAGGTCTGTCCCGTTCTCTCGCTCCATCAAATTCAAGGTCACGCTCAGCAGGGTGTGTGTATCTCGCAAGCCCCGCCAGCTAGCTAGCTAGCTAGCTCGCTCGCTCTCTCTCTCTCTCTCTCACTCTCTCTGTTACAGGAGTCAATAAACTCACAAAGAGACACACATAAGTAGACTGGTGGTAATAAGACACAGGTGAGAATCATCACACGTTACCTGCCAGTTTGACCCGCCTCCTCTACACCCACAGCTGACACTCGGCCACGCCCACACCACCACAGTCACCTATAAACTCATCAGTGTATCCTATATTTAAAAATACTACATCCTACATTTATAAGCACTACTAGCTGAATACCAGAAGTTTGATAATAGTACCCTTCATACTAATATTCATATTTTTCCTCCTAAGAACACTTTTATCACTATTCTTCTATTATAGTGGAAATTTAAAGAATGGTACCACAGTGAGCCACTAGGTTGTGAGAGGGAAATATGTACATTTCAGTTCAACATATTTAATACTTCTTTTTCTTAATATTTAGTAGGTATATTTAAATGTTTCATTTAAACAAACTATAAAGCACTAAATTAGACAAAATTTAAAATTCTATATTGTTGCAGATATCTTAAGGCATTGGTAGAAAAAAAAGGTTTTACATAGAAAAAATGGTCTCAGAGTTTGTTGGACAGTTTGCTCTTCACTTGTGCCGTCCCAGATGCACAGCTTCTCCATGTGATGACCTCATAACCAACTGCCAATCACTGAAATGGTAATGAACATGACTGATATTTCAAACTTAAAAACAGACAGAGTGCTCTGCTTCAGTCGATCAGTAACCAAATCCATAACAATTTCACACAACTAGTATAGCTTGTTAGTTTATCAATGTAGTCGGTACACACTGTAAATAAATTGTAAGTATAATGTTTGAATATTTCTGTTTGTTGTTTATTTATAGGTCTTGATATCTAGCTGTAACTACTAATTTTTTTTAAACCTGATTTTGGAAACATCGTTTAATGCTCTTACTTATGAGGAGAGATTGAGAATTAAACAGGATCAGACTAACAGATGAAACAGATTAAAAAAAATAAAAAATAAAAAGTATATACTTCATTAACACCCATCTGTGCTACCCCTATTCCCCACCCGCTGTTAAGCATTTGCTTATGCAAACTAGAAAGATAAATATAGCTAACTGTTACATCAGGATGTGTTAGGGACTAAATTAAGATCTGTAGCTTCCAAATCACTGAAGTTCGTAACGTTGCCATTTTGCCCCATAGAATTATAGGCTCATCAGCAACACGGCTAAAACATTTTTCCCTAGCAAATCAAACAGTAAGTATACTAAACAAATAATAAATAAACCATAATTAAATAGATACACATAAAGGTATCAGGTTAAAGTGTGAAATATTTTATTATAGGAACATGCTTTGGTGTCGTTAGCTATTTACGTTTAAAGCAATAGTTAGAGGACCAGAAGGTCCATTAACCACTGGGACTGACAGGCCACTTGGTGCTTCTTTGAGCTTGCACAGAAATTTGATAGCTAGCTAGCTAGCTAGATAGATAGATAGATAGATAGATAGATGTGCAAAAGTCACATGCAAAAGTGCAAAAAAATGCTCTAGAGCAAAGATGCCTTCAAAATTAAATGAAATTAAATGTTTCTACATTTTAAAAAAAAAAACATAAACAGCAGTAAACAGTAATAAATGACACAAAGTCAATATTTGGTGTGACGACCTTTTGCTGTAACAGAAAAATAAAAATTAGTAGTCTCAGGTAATTTGTGCAGTTTTATAAGGAATTTAGCTGGCTGTCACACTTGCTTCTTATTTTTGCAGCAAAACCCAGCAGCCTTCATTATGTTTTTTGTCTGAAAAGTGGTATAATACGCTGCTTTATTCACTAACATACAAACATGAAATACATAATAAAATACACATCTATAACAAAGTTTGTACTAAAAGAATGGGGTGCCTAAGACGTTTGCACAGTACTGTATATATACAAGGTAGTTGAGGCCAAAGGTTTACATACACCTAGGCTAAAGACATTCAAACTCAAGTTTTCACAACTCCACACATTTCATGCTCTAATTTCTGAATGTTCTATGTAATTTCTGAATTGATTTTCCAGCAAAGCACCCCCACAACATGATGCTACCACCCTCATGCTTCACAGTTGGAATGGTGTTCTTCGAATTACAATGGATATAAAAAGTCAACACACCCCTGTGTAAATTGCAGGTTTTGGTGAAAATGAAACCAAGATAAATCATGTCAGAACTTTCTTCACCCTCAATGTGAAATTACAACGTATAAAAATGAAGTGAAAAACAATCAGAAACATTTTAGGCGCAATAAGAAAATAATTAAAAAACAAAAAAAGTACAATAACCTAGTTGTATAAGTGTGCTCTTCTCTAAACTAATACTTTGTTGAAGCACTTTTTGATTTTATTACACATCGAATTTTTGAGTAGGACATTGGTTTTTGTCCTCAAAATAAAAAAAATAAAAAAAGCTATACCTTCTTCCTAGTGATCACCTCCAAACTCCAGTCTGGCTGTATAATGTTGGTCTTGGAGTAGGGGCTCCTTCCTTGCATGACAGCCTTTCAGGCCATGGCTATGTTCGACTCTCTTAACAGTGGATGTGCATACTTTGGTACCTGATTCCTCCAACTCCTTCACCAGTTCCTTTCTTGTTGTCTTGGTGTTCAGTGTTTGTGAGGTTTCAAGATTTTTATATTTTCATATTTTTTGTGTGTGCAGATGCTTTTGGTACAATATGTTGTTCGGAAATTGCTCCTAAGGAGAAACCAGACTTGCGGCTTTTCCTATGGTATCAAGGGCAAAAAAAAGCTCTAAATCTCTAAAGTTAGGCCCTTTTACGTTATGCAGCTGGTCTGCGAACGTTAGTGAAAATCTATACATGTACAAAAACCACAGGAAACATTCGCTTCAATGCCATACATAGGATGGCACATAGCCAAGGATGTGGGAAGAAGGGATGCTGAAATTGAATTTTAGGATTCCTTTAATGCAGCTGCACATCCATGAGACTCGAGTCTTCAGGGCAGTGGAGTTTGTGCTTTCTGGTTTCTGTGCAACATGACAATTTTTTATTTTTTTTTGTCTCATTAACTTCAATAGACAAAAAAGAGGATGTCAGTCATAAATATTACAGGTCTGTGCTGCTATAAAAAAATTAATCAACACCTTCTGAATCAAGCATTTAATCGTGCTGATGTAGTATAATTATTGTAATCATCGCACAATCTCTGTTTTTTTAAAAAAAAATATCTGACTAGCATTTGGGTGTGACATCATAGCTCATGCCACATATATACGCTGCTTAGGATACCCTAGAAACCACCTGGGACTGCCCCGATGTAAAATGCCTTCCTGTGTCCCTGTACATACCTGTCAAGTCTCACTTTTTTTTTTTTTTTTCACACTCAAAGCATACCAACAAACAAACTACACATTGGTGCAACACAGGGCACAACAACTGAGACTGATTCACACACACAGATTTCTGTTTGTTTGTTGAGATTATATATAGATTTATATATCAATGTATCAGTTTGGAAAAACTGCCATCCCTATTTTACAAAGACAACAATGAGGAGAAGAAAAAAAACTGTGGAGATCCTTTTCTTGGAGATTTGGCACGACGCGAGGTTTTGAGCAAATCGTACAGGTTTTCCATCTCCCATCCTCATATTTGCGTTTACGGTAGTTTTGCCAGCGCCTACAGAGAACCCACTGTTGTCGTCTTTGGGAACAGCGATGTAGATGCAGTGTGAGCTTCCTGCACTAGACACATCTTTTTCTGTGTGTTTGTCCAAACCTGCACTGCGCTCCCGGGTCAGTGTGGGCTAAACCACACAAGGCCCATGTAGATGTGAATCCCTACTACCCTACTATACAGTAGGCGAAAAGCAGTACGCCAAAGAAGTAGTATATCCGAATTCCCAGTATTGATAAAACAGGAGGTGAGAAATACCCGGATGACCTACTGTTTCCACCGAGATTCTGCAGTATGGAAGCAATGGACACTGCGCTATCCCATAAGGCAACGGGCCTGGCACAGAAGAGCTGCCAGAACAAAAAATGGCGGAAAGCAGCTCTATTTAAATAAGTCCTATAGGTATTAAACATTGTTCCTTGTGGTTAAACCGTACTTGTTTAACAACACCTGAGTAAATTGTTAACTTGTTGAGGGTCTAAAGAAGAAAAAACAGTTGCCACAGCATTTACGTTTTTGTGGTTACTATGACATCATAGGTCACATGACAAGGCCAACATGGAGATGTCGTATGTCTGTATTCATACTACACACATATACTGATCATCGCGTATTCCATCAACGGCCGAGCAGTAGGTACTGAATCGAATGCAGTACGTACTGTCACAGTACTCGATTTCAGAACGGAATGACGGCGCGTTCGAGTCATTTCGGAAAGATCGTATTTATGAGTTGAACGCAAATGAACGCCACTACAAAGTCATAATTACGAGCGACAGTGTCAGTAAGAAAACAGGGCGGAATCAATGGATGCAACGTCCGTAGTTGATGGTATATTAGTTGAAAATTGAACAGGTATTAGCAGTGACATGTCTTTGTCAGGATTTTTTTTTTTAACAATAAAACAAGCTAAGTGCCTGCACAAAATTCAAAAACATCGTACGATTACGATATAATATATAACAATAAAGTTTACAGTGGCTTCATACATCGATTAAAACCATAAAAAAAAGCAAAACACACCTAATGTGCATTCTTTTATTCTTCATTTTCTACAAAAAAAACTTTGTTTATTTGTTTATTTTGTAGTTAAATTAAAAGAAAGTACACCGCCATCTTGCTCCGACCAAAGTGACCTGAACGCACCTGACGTCGTAACTACGACTTCGCAACTCGTAAATACGACCTTCCCGGGAGCGCTTGAACGCACAGCGCGTTTTCCCTGCCACACAGACCCCCCACAGCGCGCCGCGGTGTCTTCTGGGATGTTAGCTCATGCTGCCGTTCGCGGTGCGGCCTGACTGGAACACAGCCCCACGAGCAACTGTCGCGCGCGACGCGCTCAGCTTTACGACAGTTGCTCGTTCTCGCAATCGCAAAGCTTGTTTTCCGACAGTGACTTGAAAGTACCACGGCGGTGAATAAGCTTTTTTTTCGGTTGTCGACATTCGTTTCGAAAACAAGTTTTAAATTGGTACAGCAGGACTCGGCTATATAAAAAATATCCTGAACGCGTGTATACGAGGTGTAGACCGCACCTAGAGTTTTTTTTTAATCCTTACCAGTGTGTGGTTAGTGAAGTTGAAACTCGAGGCCCAGTTGAACGGAGAAGCTCGGAAGAAAAAAAGTTTTGTTATTGTCATGTGACGTGATACGCATGTGGCGATAAAGTGTGGCTAATCTCTCGGACTATTTACACCCAGTTATTTGATTTCAGCGTACAAGTCCTATTTTCAAAGTATGCCTCAACCAAAATATAGAAAGATCGCTGTTTTGGGGTACCGGTCAGTTGGTAAGTGTTGACTGAGGATAGGCATTAGCCTGTAGTTGCTAACTAGGAAATTAGCAAGCTAGCCAGTCATGGTGACTTAGCCCTGTTGTCCTTAGACTTTTTATTTATTTTTTTTTAATGAATGCCTTGAAGTGAATGAAGTGATTAAATCCTCGCCTGCTGCCTGCCAAGTTAGTAGTTCTAGCTATGAAAAAAAAAATCCTAAGTGATCGCTGATGCACAAAAAAAAGTTCTGAAAGTTCCTATAACCTTTACTACTTTAGTGAAATGCCATGTTAGCTAGCTGGCTAGCTGGACCTGCTCATAAGCTCGCGCTGATTCCCAGTCCTGCGTGAGACTGTGGTCTTGACTGATGTTGAGCATCACTGAGGTTAGCGTTTTGTTTTTTTTCAAAATGCTGATAAATGACTTTTGATCTCTTCTGCAACAGGAAAGTCCTCTCTCACTATTCAGTTCGTGGAAGGGCAGTTTGTAGATGCATACGACCCTACAATCGAAAACAGTGAGTATAGCACCACTTTCTGCTTTCGATTAGCCTGTTTGTGTTTGTATCCCTCCATCTGTGAGGTGATGACACACACACACACACTGTGATGGGTGATATGATGTAAGCTGTGTGATCTCCATGCGTCCACCCTTTTACACATTTAGCTGACTTCATAATAAACATTGAGTTTTTTTTTTTTCTTCTTCTTCTTTCCACTCAACGATGAAACACAAGAACCGGTCCAAACCGGAGTCGACTGGACTCGGAGATTTAGGACAAGGTCATTTTTTTTTTTTCAACATAGACCTTTACCGGGACAGGTTCTCGAAGTGAAACAGGGAATATGGATCATAATGTGAAAAGACATTTATCAAATTCAGTAATTATAATTATTTCAAGATTTCCCAGTTGCAGACTCATCTCGGGGCTAGGTGGTGGGCGAAACGACAAGAATATCACATCACGATTCTCCTAAGGATTTTTTTAATATAGAGTATTGGTTTCCTCACAAACTACTTACAAATTTATAATAATTTATTTGTTTTTATTTGCTTTACAGTTTTATCGACTAAATACGAACGTTTAACATCTCATCAGCTGCTTCCAGTCAGTTTGGTTGATTACAGAAAACATTTAAAAAATGCAATTTAAAAACATCATGATCTCAGAAAAGTGTATTGTGACATAATTCAAGTCTCACAGTATCGATATTATATCGTCTTATCTCGTCATATCTCTTTTCAGAACCAGCAGTTTCTTTTTTTTTTCCTTCTCTCCTTTGAAGGCGTCTTTATACTAACTATAGAAGGAGAAGAAAATATCTAATATGAGACACACGTCTAATTTATAAACACCACCTACTTTTGAATAAAATGATAGCTACACTAGATAGATAACATACTGCAAAAGCTCTTTTGTTTGGTAAACACACCCAAACTAGCAACCAATGGAAAAGGATTTGTTTAGCCTGCTCTGCTCTGCTCTGCTGCAGGATTTCAGAGTAAAGCCTAACGCTATAAATACAATGCGATGCCATGCATTCGGCTGTCACGAATTTATTTTAAATACAATAAACTCATCATATCCACACTGATAATCACAGCACAAAAGCTGGATTGTGGGTTGTGGCTGTAGTGTTAGATTGATAGGTCAAGTCATGTAAACTGACAGAGCCTTTTATTTTTAATTAATTATCATTAATTGAAACATCGTCTCTTAATAAAGGTGCTTTACTGCTTTAATTCACGCCGAAAGCTTCATGTAGGTCGCCTGCTAGTCTTGGCTGTACCCGACATTGCTGCTTATAATGACCAGTGTGGATATGTGAACAAATGCTTAGACTTGGAATATGTAGAATTTGCAAAACTGACAATAGGATTTAAGGAATAAATCTGTGAGTGCAAGCAGGGTGTTCACCTGAAAAACATAGTAAAGTCCTGAATACTGTAAAGACCTAGCTGGTGCACTAGAGCTACCTTAAATGACATGTGGAGCCCCGGGCACGTTGCACTCAGTTGTTGCAGCTTGTTCTACATAGTGGAAGAGGAGGAGCTATTTTTTTTTCCTCCCACCAATTCCCACCCTCTAACCGGCTCTCCCTTATCACATAACTGCTACCAGCTAGGGAGGGTGAAGGCTAGCATGTGCTTCCTCTGAGGCGTGTGAAGCCAGCCGACCACATTTGCTCGAACTGCTGCTCAAGCTGTGTCACAGGGCAGTGCTTCTGCTGTCTGCCCTCTTCTGCATACATGAGCTCAGTGCCGTGATTGGCTAGCGTCACTGTGATTGACACGGGAGGGAGAGTATGTCCTTCCCACCCATATTGTTTTGTTAACCAGTTTCTCTTTTCTGTTACTTTGTTGTAGCTTTTAATAAAATGGTGTCCGTGAATGGACAAGACTTTAATCTTCAGCTGGTCGACACTGCTGGACAGGTAAAAAAAAAAAAAAAATCTGATCTTTGGTTGCATGCATATGTTTTTTTATTTATTTATTTTTTAAATTTGTTTTTAATGAATTTATTTACATTTTTTAATATTACTGGTTAGTTTGGTTTATTCCATTATGTTAAGTAATCATAGAGCTTTAAGTAAAAAAAGATCAAATGAATGTTACAGTAAAAATTTTGAACATTTTCTTATGGTCCAGGAAACATGTCTTGAAATGGTTTGTCTAAAAACTATTACTGCATGATCAACACTTTGCAAGTAATTCTTATATGGTCCGTAAGGGATCTTGGGAAATGTATTTTATCATCTGCCAGTGGGCATTGCACAAGCGAAACCAACGTAACAGAAATCAGTTGACACAATTGAATTTCCATCACCTTGAGAACACCATCCCCACAGTGAAGCACGGTGTTGGTAGCATGTCGAGTGTTACCCTTGGCCTCTTGGTTGCTTCTCTAACTAAAGCCCTTTTTACCTAGTTACTGACTTTGGTGGATGGATTCCTCTAGACAGTCTCAGTTATGTCATATTCTTTGCATCAATAATGGAATAAGATATATTATAATTTTCGATCTATAATCTAGATCACGTCCATTTTAGTTCCAAAACTACCCATGTGGAAGTGTTCAAGGGGCGTGAATACCTCTGCCAGCCACTGTATAATATTTATCTAATCTAAATCCATTTCTGGATTTCTCCATTTCTTGTTAAAAAGTGCTATATAAGCCAAATTGACTTGAATTAAATGCTATCTTGGTATCCAGGAACATTTACGCAACCTGCATGTTCAGCTAACTTGGTAAATGATTCCAATAACCATCATTTTAATTCTGGTATATATTAAAGCCTCTGTGATTAAAATTGCTGGGAATATGACGATGCAGATCAAGTTTCAGATTAAAACCCATTTCTGTATGTGTGACAAAGGCATGATAGTTTAGCAGTTAGCACAGTTTTTTTTTTTATTTTTTTTTTTTTTTATAAATCCGATGTGTTTATTGTGTGCTCACCTTCATCTTTTTCAGGACGAGTACTCAATTTTCCCACAGTCTCACTCAATGGACATTCACGGTTATGTTCTGGTCTACTCTGTCACCTCAATGAAAAGGTTGGTGCTTTGTGTGTAGTTACCCGTGTAGTAAATTATAAAGTGGTCCTGCTCGTCAGCATAACTTCAATTCCTGTCTCTTTTGTTCCTTTCCCTGTGTGTCCTGAAACGTTCACTTTCGACGCTAGCTTTGAAGTGGTTCAGGTCCTACATGACAAACTGCTTGACATGGTTGGAAAAATACAGTAAGTGTGTGTGTGTGTGTGTGTGTGATTAAATGTGTGTGAAACAGAATGTGATTGTAGGGGGGAAAAAAATCTGTTTGTTTTTCCAGGGTGCCTACTGTTCTGGTTGGAAATAAAAAAGACCTTCACATGGAAAGGTAAGTACAGCAGGGCAGACGTATCTGAAGTAAGGAACTTGAGGAATGGTTCAAGTCTCTCTCTCTCTCTCTCTCTCTCTCTCTCTCTCTCTCTCTTTCTCAGAGTTATTAAACCAGAAGAAGGCAAGAAGTTAGCTGACTCTTGGGGAGCTGCCTTTATGGAATCCTCTGCTAAGGAAAACCAGGTAATGGTTTAATCACTGAAACACGTCTAATTATTCAACCCAGTTGACGCACCGAACATCACATTTACACTTTCCTGCGCTTACAGACAGCTGTAGAAGTTTTTAAGCGGATTATTTTGGAAATGGAGAAAGCAGACGGAAACGCCCCGTCTGAGGAGAAGAAATGTCGCGTGATGTAGGTGCCGGCCTCTTCTCAAAGACACACAGCAAGCTGCCTGGCCAAAGTTAAGAGCGACATCATCACCAGTCAGTACGATACGGTGCAGTGTTGGTGGTGGGACTGCTGTTCTAAAACTCCACCCACTCCTCACAGCAGACAGGAAGATTTATATATGAATTTGTATGAAATTGAGAAAAGCACGAAGAATGGTAAGCTGTCCCCAAAAAAAAAGAAAAAAAGAGCCCCCCCCGAAAGGAAAACAAAACACGTCTAGCCTCAATTACACTACTGTTCATTTTCAATCGAAATACTTAAAGGTGCATTTAAAGTGAATTGTAAACGCCTCCATTGTTTTAACTGCACCTCTTAAATTTCCGACTTTGTTACAATGTTGGGCCCCATAGCACACGTCTAGTAACCTCTGTGCCATAGGGATTTGTTGAATGAACTATGACCTGGTCAACTCCTGCTGGATAACATGCCTTCAACATAGCATGAATGAATGAATCATGACTTATAACCCCTTTTCCTCCATCCATCCATCCATGGTCTAATGTGCTGGACCACGTGTCTGATGCGTGCTCGGTGACGTGCGGGGGCAGGTATCATATCCTTGCCACAACAAATACTGAGGCCTAAAGCGAGTGCACATTTTCTCTCTCTCTCTCTCTCTCTCTCTCTCTCTCTCTCTCTCTCTCTCTCTCTCTCTTCCAGGTTAAATTTAACTTTTTATTCACCATTGTATTATTTTCTTTTTTATTATTTGTCTCTAGACAATTGTGTTTGTCATTTTTGTCTCTTATAGCTCTGGTTCATGCTGCAGCAACTGTGTGTGTGTGTGTGTAGGATTTGTAAGAAACGTAGTTACATGTGGTGCAGAAAAGTTCCGAGGAAGGCAGAACTTTGCCTCGACAGTATACCAAAGCCAGTAATCACCATGAAAACGGCTTTTAAATAAATTCTTTGACTTTTACGCCCCAGGAATAATGTAGTCGGGTTTGTTTTTGCTTTTGTGGTGAAGCGATTAATCAGGTTTTATGGGATGGTATTAGGATAAATTAGGAGTTGATTAGTTGTTTAGTTTCAAATCAGGGATAAACTTCATCATTGTACAGCGAAGTCTGAAAAATTGCATATCCTAAGCTGGTGAAATTTGAAAATTCAACAAAATCGAAAAAATCGAACCTTCAGACATTGAAAGGAATATTTAGTGATTCATCTGTCAGAACATGTATTTATCCATTAAGAAGAATTGAAAAACAAAATTTGTTCTGGAGAAGATAAGCTAACAGTAAGTTGGCAGTAACATTACGTTGCAGTTTGGGGTAGGAAAGAGAAAGCCCTCACACCTGAGTTTAACTTCAGTTAAACTTAACTTCAGTCTGGTCTTCTGGTTTTTGATGCCCTCCATCCCAAACGCCTGGGAAACCTGACTGCTTATTTACGGCTCATTTATCTAGATCATCTCATTTTCTAGCAGCTATCTTTGTTCAAAAAGTGATCGTCACAGAACGTTCAAGAGATTTATCCCTTAACCCCCAGACGTCCGAACTCGCCCTGATGAATCAAATCAACTCCAGTGGAAATGCTGTCAAAACCGTTATATCAAAAACTCAAAAGTACAGTTGCTGGTAATTAGCAACTGTATTGCTAATGAACAATCTCACATTAAGATACCGCAGTGTTACAAATTGGAAAATGCTCCAATTTACATCATATTTTCCATAGACATTTCCTAGCATGTTTTTTTTTTTTATTTTATTTATTTAATGGTGCCATATAAAAGTGTTCAAGCCGTACAGATAAGTTCTCAGGCATGTGGTCTGAGAACGTCTTCAGCACATTTGTGGTTCTACAAAGCACATTGTTTACTGGGCTAACGGAATTGGATTGGTCTTCAGCATTGACAGTTTAAGCTTGATTGGTTTGGTTTAACTTGAAATGAGCAGTATTGTGGAAATCCTACATATCGAATACTAAAATATTTAATGCTTGATCAGCCCTTTGCTTTAATTCACAGCTGTGTTTTTTTTTTTTTTTTTAATTCCCCCATAGTAGAAAACCTGGTTGTGTCCGTCTTTGGGTGCTGAAGGGGAGCGTTGTTGTTGTCTTTATTTTGATTAATGGGGATAACTGATATTTTAAGAAAGAGAGGCGATGCTGTGTTAAGTGCCTTTACCCCCAAACCACCTTTGGTCTGCGCTCATGTCCAAGCATTAAACTTTTGGGCCTGTATTCGTTATGCAGTGTAACATCAAAACTCCACACTCATCCGGCATCAGACTGCAGTCTGTATACATCTTATTCAGGCTAGTAGCTTGGTGCTGGATTTATCGCATGGTCTTGGGTGCACATGTCAAGATGGGGATAAAAAATTGCATGACATAATAGGTTCATATAAAATCCATTCATTGTCTTTTAGCAAAAAAGATTGGCTATTTCTGGAATTCAGCACGATAACTGACAAAGCATGATGGCATACGAATAAGCAGGTAGTTACCCTCAGATTACTGTCAGAGGGAGGAAAGTCACCAGCATCCATTCGGTTACAAAATATTCAGACACATTAAAATTCCTTCAAGTTCATGGTGCTCTTTCAGGGTTCTTCTTCTCGATGTCACCGAAAGTTTGTATTTATGGGGAATCCTCTTGTGATATGCCCCTAAACCTCTGAGTCTCTGCTGTGGAGGTCATAGTTAATTCAGAAAATCTTGCTGTAAACAATTTTGTATATACAAATAAAATCTTTACTCCTTTAAATGTTGTCTATCTGGTGTTCTTTACTGTTGAGTGATAAATCTCACACAATCCAAAATGGTGTCATTTTACAAAAATCAACAACGTAGCTGTTCTAGCTGAAACAGGAATCACTTTCTTCCTCAACACAGAGGACTGTTTTATTCTACGCAAGCACCAGACACAGATAGGAGATGTGGCCCAAAGTCTGAAGGCAGAAGCTGTTTGTATGTTAGAAGTGACTGTGTAATGATATTGTTCTGTTGTTTTGTTTTAATGGCACATTTTTATGAAGCTGTATATGAACAAATACCATTAGCCTGATAACACAAGTACTAACTAAAGACTTAGTACTTGACTATCTTGTCCTAACTGAGCAAATTTATCCATTTTTCTTGCTTCCAACACATCAATTTCAAGAACTGACTGTTCACTTGCTGCCTAATATATCCCACCCCTTGACAAGTGCCATTGTAATGAGATAATCAGTATTATTCACTTCACCTGTACATGGTTTTAATGTTATGGCTGATTGTAGTGTATGTATTTCTGTATTTTATTTATTTTTTTCTGCAGTTTTCATCTGGCTTTTATTGTGAATAATGCTTTGATGGCTGTTAGGGGAAGTCTGCTGGTGTCCCAGTTCTGACAGGTTTTTTAGTTGTTTTTTTTTTAATGAAGGTTGCCATATTGGGTGTAAATACACAGCCCAGTTGAATGATCCAAATGTATCTCCAAACTTTAGATGTAAAGGAGATGGATAAAAATCTGTGATGGCTCATTACAGATGAATTCTCATTATCAGTTCAGTTTTTGAAAGCATTTTTCTTGAAAGCAAAATCGCCTACTGTGTAGTCTTTCTCTAATGGCAAGTGTTTGTAATTTCTGTTTTCATCTGGTTCTGGATTGACACAGAAACTGTGAAATAAATCTTTATTTCAAGCATATTCACCCATATTGGTCTGGAGAGTTCTGGTACAGTCTTATGGACAGATGAGAGGAAGATTAACCAGCGATAAAGTTATGAAAAGGAATTAAAAAAAAAAAAAAAAAAAAAGGAACTGCCCAGGGTCCACCATTTGTGTAAGTGATGGCATGATCATGTATGGACACCAGAGGAACTGTTACTGTTGACTTTTGGTCTCAATGCCTATATTTAACAACATGCCTCAAATATCAGTGAATGACACCCAAAGCCCTCAAGCAATTTTTGGTGTTAAAAAGTGGTATGTTTCAGCTGGCCAGCTGATTTATCCAGCTCAGGGTCAGGGTGGATCCAGAGACTATCCTAGGAACATTGGGTGCACAGGGACACACCCTGGATTGGACAGCAGTCCATCACAGGGCACCACGCACACTCACACGTTCACACCTAAGAGCAATTTATCATAGCCAATCTACCTAACAGCATGTGTTTGGGAGGTGGGAGGAAACCAGCATAGACACAAGGAGACTATGCAAAAGTCCACACAGACAATAACCCGCGCTCAGGATTGATCCCTCGAACGCTCCTTGTTGCTCCACTGTGCCACTAGACTGATGGTTCATTAGGACTTGGCTCATTAGGACCATAGCACCCTTGTCTTGGTTCAGCCCCCCCAAAAAAATGTCTCTCCAACATACTGTATTGTCAGCAAGTGCTATCACCAACAGCTTGATATATCTCCACCAGACTTCTCCACTAGATAGCAGTGTTGTGCCATCCAAGAGCAATGAGACCAGCACCACCTCTATGAGCGGTCCGTCCTATTCAGGCTGACAGCCTCACTGTGAGCATGTAGGGAAACTGGAGTAAATCCTGAGAATTTCCTGGGAATCCTGGGCAGTAAATAATGTAAATAATGAACGAGACTGTGAACAAAAAAGCATCAACACAAAAACACAAATAAGTTTAAAAACACAAATAAGCTTTTTACTTTAATAACTATAATTAAGAGAAGGTTTTAAATAAACAAGGTTTTATATTCGAAATAAACATAAACTGGTAAATAAAGAGAAATGTCTACTTAAAGTCATGCTGTGAATGCCTTGTGCAGCAAAGCAAATATTTCAAATTCTTTTTCTAGCCACTCAGGTGGAATTTTGCTACAGCAAGGAAACGATGCTAAACTCATCTTTGGACCAGCTGTTTTCATAAGTGCGCTGCATCTCAAATATCACTACAGTACATGTTCATCTGCTCCTGCCATACGGCTGAACTTGTCTTGAGAAGGTCATGTTTCCTTGACACTCTCCTCCTCTTCCTTGCTTATAGTCTTGGTGAATTACCTTAAGTCCATTCTTAAGACCTGGTTTGGGTTGAGCTGGCTATTGTTAGCAGTAGTTAACCAGTTGGCACGATGTCTATGTTACTATAAATACCATTGATAATCTATGCTATGCATAGAAGCTATACATATTTGATGTCTTACCTCATTTCTGAGAGCGTAATTCATCTCTGTCTCGCAGTGTTTAACAAATCCATTCAGCCAACTAAGCATTATCTAATATGCTGGCACTTTCTGTCCACCTGACCCAGTGCGCACACTCTTGGTCTATGAATTTGTCCCTCGTTGCCTTCCGCGTCTTCATGCAAACTTCTGGATCTTTGTCCAACGTTTTCCCTCCAAGAATTCAGTGTCATTTGAATTCTCATGTTGTGTAAGTAGAAGTAAGTATGTGTGTGTTGGGCCATTCTACAGAACTGGTTCAAACTCAGAATTGAAAACATTTGAAAATTTGTATGTTTCTTCCCCAAAATTTTGTTTTATATATTGTACCATATCTTAGGTACACACATCTAATAAAAGTACAGTCAGTTTTCAAATTATATTTTCAGACTTTTTACCTCTTCCAAGATTTGTAACTACCAAAACATAGAAATACACTATAATAAAAAAACATTGTATTTATCTATTAAAAATTTGTTTTCATCCCCCCTTTAAAGATTATTTTTTATGAATTTTTCTAGATCTTCACAGCCAAATCAACTAAAATGCCAATTTTAACAAATTTCAAAGTTCTATTTATAAGACTCATCAAACTCTAAATGCAGATTTTCTCTGTAAAAACATACATTTGATCATACTGATTTTAGAATTAACTGATAAGTGATTGATAAAAAAAAATTGAACATAGATTTAATCAATCATTATCAAAAAATTTTAATTAATATCTGAATTTTACTTTATTTTTGTCTAAACACCAGGTGTTTCAGTTGTGACTACACTGTTGTCAGTTGTGACCACAATATGACCGTCTGCCAGTCAGCATGGGCCTCTTAATACTCCCCTCGAGACAGACACAAACTTCATCAACACCTTTTTGTTTTTAAGGCAATTAAATGAGACCAATGGTCCAGACTAATGCTATGTGGTCAAAGTACCTTTAGTTTCATTAATGAATCTTAAATCAACATCATATTCATTTTTTCCTTATAATGGACAGTGAACATTTTAATCACTTCCATTTATTGTAGACTGTGTCACCAAAAAAGACACATTTGAGCATAAGAACAGTGTTTATTCACAAATTAAGCCTCTCACACACTGCTCTATACACTCTTGGGCTTTTCTGGTCATGCCTCTGTGTCACTTTTTCAGGTGGAGCGATTAAGGTGATGGCCTTGTCCTTTGTATACCAGATTATATCCTCAATTTGTGGTAAAAAAAAAAAAAAATGGTTTCCCCCAATGTTGCGCATGACTTTGACCTCCAGGGCACCTGTAGACCGATTAGGGGTAAAATAAAAGGACATAGACTGAGGCATGGCAAGTATTGAAAAGAAATGATGTATATATCACCTTCTTCCACGTCTTCAATGATTCCAGGATATGGCTCATTCTCATATGACAACATACCACTTGCCAATAAGGTTTACAGTGATATCATCAATTGGACAGAGAGTCCCTTCATACCCAGAGCTTGAGGTGGAATGGCTTGCATTTTCTCGGTCTGTCGATTCAGGTCTTCTTGCATGTCTTCCAGGCTGTGCTTCTGGTGCAATGTTGGTGGACAATGGGTGGAAACAAGGACAGATGGCCTCCTTGTTGCAGAAGCAGCTGAACGCTCTATAATGGATTGTGCCAGGAGTAGTGCAGATTACTTGATGAATGCTCAGTGTACCTTTGATGGCAGGGAGCTCTTTTTGAAGGAGTGCACTTATTTTGGATATCTCTTCTTCCTCCACATAGACAAGCTTTACTTTGGTCAGAGGAAGCAGTGTGTCATAGAGGGCTTTTGCAGTGGATATGTATGTACCTCTATAGTTAGGCTACAGTTCTCCTTATGGTGGCACCAATGCAATCGAGAGGCCCTTTGCCATGACCAGCTTCCAGTTTAACTGGAAACTTCCAGAAACTCCAGTTTACAGCAGTAAATCCCATCTGGAAAGGAATGGTGATCATGAAATAAAAGTTTCCCCAATATTGCATTTTTGGTTCATTGCTAATGAAAAAGAGTTTTGGGATCCTTGGATGGTTCTCCTTCCAGAACTGACGAACTGGCTGAAGTTGAGTCCAAACTGCAGGAGGATCATATTTCATGGAGCGTGACAAGGCACTGAATGTCAGTATACCATCTGTGGTGTACAACAGCCTTGCGAAGTGTAGTCTGCATGTGGGATGCTCCGAAGTGAACTTTTTTTGGTTTTCAGTTATTTTTGAACAGTTTTTTGAAGTCACAGTGATCTCTCTTTCACCATCCATTTCTTTTTCATAGTCTTCTTTTCTCATGAGCCACTGATACCACCATGTGACCCTAGTTTCTGGTGTATTTGTGTTGTGTGTGAGTGACTTGTCCTTTTCTGCAGGACAGAAGCAAATAGTACAGCATTAAATTTTTAATGAGAGAAACCTCTTTTGTTTCATTCTTCCCTGCTGATGCCCGACTACTGTCATCTCGTCTTAAAAAAGTTTTGACTAAGTCTATGGTCTTCTTGAAATCTTTGTGAGAGATACCAACTGCTTTTCTAACCATAGAAGCAAGCTTGTATTTTCTGAGCAACTTGTTTGACAGAGCTCTTCTGAGTGCATGTTTCTCTTTATAGCTGACAGATTTGTATATTTCCTGCATATTTTGCATGAGTGTGTTGTGAAAAAGAAGGGGCTTTTTGATATGACCAGGAACTCTGTGCTTCCCTACTTCCATAATAGTCTTTGTTCTTGGAGAACATTTTGCTAGGTCTGACAACTTTAACTTCAACCTTAACTTACATCTTTGCCTATATGTTGCTTCCTTCCTCTTCATTTCTTTGACCTTTTTCTCAAGCTTCTTTAATTTTCTGTAGTTACGCATTTTTTCCCTTTTCTTCCTTCTTTGTCTTGAAGGCCTACGCTCTGGTGTCTGATCAACCTCACCAGAACTTCTAGGTGGTGTGGACACCATCTCTCCATCTCTCTCTGTGTTTTCACTAACTCCCTGTGTTTTTGCTATGTTTTCCTCCATGCTTTTCTGACCTTCCTTTGCTCCCTATCAGATAGCTCTCGGATACATTTCAAGTCTCCTTTCCTTTCCTTTCTTATTTCTGGGTCATTCCTCAATCCTTTTCTGTACTCTCTCAGCCATCTGCCATTTTGAAAAGCCACATTTAAAGGCATTGTGCAGAGTGTGGAGTCCACAACTTCCAAAAGCAAGCTGTGAGCCTCCAAATTGCTCCATATGTTCTTGTTGAAGGAGTTCCTAGAACTTCCAATTTACGTTTGGCCCACCCATTGATATAGACACCATGCTTCATAAATTCAGTTTCTCCACACACTCTTGGAAGTAAAAATCAGAATGGCAACTTAATATAGCATGCGTCAAGAACTGTTTCTATGTTCTACAGACCCAAAGCTATCCACAGGTCGGCTATCAAAAAATAATGGATTGTTTACAGAAATCACTTGTCAAGAGTTTTCATAATAATCATTATGTTGGCTAGTAAATCTCAACTTAGTACAGAAGTATGCAAAGTACCAAAAGACATGTACAAGGTTCAAGCATTTTAAAATGTTCAGATCATGATTTGTAAAACGCACCGCTTTTTTTGGTGAACCTTTCTTCCCTAGTTACAATTATTGTTAAAAAGGGTACAGGCAAATCCTAAAAGCTGACATGCATAAAAGTCACCTTAAAATTAAGAAGTAAATCCTGAGCTGTAGCATGTCCAAGGAACTGAGAGCCAGAATATCACGACTGAACATGGTCACCAGTCCAGTGGCGAATATGAAGATCCATTTGTTTGTTGCCGGTACTTCTGTTAAGGCTCTTGTTGAACATAATCACCAGAGAGTCTCTGAAATCTGACCTCTGAAATCGACTGCTGTTTAATAAATGGTGCTATTCCAAATTTCACCATGTAACTTGTTTTATAATAATAATAATAACCTTTATTTAACCAGGTAAGTCAACTGAGAACCAGTTCTCATTTACAATTATTCGTTTATCTTTGCCACATGAAAATGTTGCTGCCAGTTCTGAATCAGGGAACATAAGATGGATTTGTAGGAGTGGTGGCAGCGTACTGTCCACACTGCCCATAGCATGTCAGACTTCGGTGCTGATGTGGAGTCAAATACAGCCCTTAAATCACTTCGGTCAGGTGTTTCTGCAGCCGGAGATTCATGTGTACGTGAAACAGCTGACGCACTCATTTTATCTGTTGCTTTCGTGTCTTGAGAACAATATTGTAATATGTTCGAAGTTTGTGCAACACTATCTTGCTGTTTGTGTTTGGTGCTGGCTAAGTGTGATCCGACCACTTTTATCCCCATCGTACTCAACTGGAAAATTTTTCAACATGTTGAACAACAAGCTGAAATAAACATTTCCACATTTCTCCAATGTATCTATCGGCCTCTCAATCAAACTACATTTCTAAATTGTGAGAGTCAGAACAGGTGCATCTGCGCATGTTTGTCAAGTTCTTCTACACTGACAGATGAAGCAGCACGTACCGCCATCTACCACGTATTGTTCAATGAATATTGAGCGATCTAATCTAAGCCATGTGGCGCAGAAATTATGCCTTCTCTTCACTTTAAAACATAACAAGAACACAATCCTTCATGCAACTTAATGCCATGACTTGAATTGATGAATTAGACTTGCTGTTCCAATTTAAGATCTTTTATAGGCCTTAATTTAGGACCCGCAGAAACCCTGTTTGAACTAATTTGTTTGAATGGCCCATAAATGCTCATAGCATTGCACCTCTGCTATTTACGCTCTGCTACCTGTGCTTGTCTGTTCTGTGCTGTTGAGTGTTGTTTGGGTCTTGTGTAGTCACAGTTTCTGGGTACGCAAACCTTTCTGGGTACGCAGCAGGACACAAATCCCCACCAACCAATCAGCATTTGCCTGTAGATAAGCACAACAGTTAGCCTTATAGAAGACAATGTGCCACAGCGTCAAAGCATCTCTGTGTGCCACACTGTGATGAGGAGGAGGGAGGGGCCAGGCTGTGAGGACACCAGCAGCCACTCCTCCCCTTTCAGGCGAATGGCAGCCACTCCTCCCCTTTTCAGGCAGCCGGCAGCGACTCCTCCACTTTCAGGTTTCAGGTTGTCCTCCGGCAACCACTCCAGCACCACACTTCCTCAGCGCCACGATCCTCCCGCAGCGGCGAGGGCTCTCCTACAGCGTGTCCCTCCTCCTTCCATGGTTTTGGCACCACTGTAACAAACGTCAAAGAGCAAGGAGGAGGTGGAAACTGAGTGAACATAAACATAACGTTTAATCATAAACAACATAAACATAGCGTAAAACACAAAACACATCTGCATCTCTCTCTCCCTCTCGGGCTCTCCAGCCACTCCTTTATCCCTCTCTCCCACTGATTAGCCAACTCATTGCCAGGCGTGCGTCCTCACAGCCTGGCCCCTCCCTCCTCCTCATCACACTCTTTCCCATAACCTGCTCTCTGCATTGTGATGCAAATTCCCATCAACACAGATGTATAAACCAGGCTTTAGCTAATATTTTTATGTTTTTTTGGTTTTCTTTAATGATGTGCGGTGTGAAACTAAACTAAAACCAAACAAACCAAAAGAATCAATTTCATTCTGCTTCGGACACGGTAAAATGACTAACTGGTGTGCAAGTGCCCTTGGTGCTTTCCCTTCTCTAACACCCCCACCTCAAATAAGAAAGTGCTGTAAAGTTTTTCAAGAAACATACAATGTGCAGGACAGGGAGTACTCCAGGACCAGGGTTGGGAACCTGTGCTCTGAGGCATAATGGGCTTCTGCAATATTCTTAATACCACTCCTGCGTTTCTGGTTCATTTACTACACTCACAATGGTGGTATTTTACAATTGTTGTCTGCAAGAGCTCCTGAAGATGATCAGACATGTAAGAATACTTACAAAACCCCTTCTAGCAAGCTGGAGAAAGGCTTCAAACTGTATGCTTTGTGATACCTACACAACTATGAATGTAAGAAAATACTTGTTTTATATACAGCATATAACTCATATAAGTACCTGAAACCTGAAGGACATGTTGGCAGAGGGTGGCGCAATAGGTGGCAGTGGTGGCTCAATGGTTAAGGCTCTGGCTTAAGGCTCTGGGTTACTGATCAGAAGGATACTTAAAAGCAGTGAATGCAAGTAGTCCATAGTGGTAGTGATGTTGTAGAACTGCTAAGGTCAGTTGTGATTGGCTGTGGCCTTCAGCGGGAGTTGCCTCTGACTAACTGTTCTTGTTTAGACTGCAGGTTCCCAACCCTGGTACTGACATACTCCCTGTCTTGCACATTTTAGTGTTTTCCTTGTTGTAACGTACCCACTTCAGCTCAGGAAGGGCTGTTACTTTCCTGATTAGCTGGATCAGGAGTGTTGAGAGTAGGAAAAAACACTCACATGTGCAGGAAATGGGGTAGGTTCATAGGACCAATGTTGGGAACCTGTGGTTTAGGCCAACCAGTGTTGCCAACTTAGAGACTTTGTCGGTAGATTTGGTGACTTTTTAGACCCCTTTAGCAAGTGTAATTTAAAAAAAGAACATAATGACAAATCTAGTGACTTTTTGAGCAGACATTAGTGAATGTCCTGCACTCGATATAGCTCTCCTGCTCAGATGACGACTGCTGATATACGAGTTGAGAGGGCAGGTTCACTTGACTCGTCATCAGTGTGTAAGGCCTGACTGTGTTGTGCTGGTGACCAATCACTGATCACCACTGTTCCCAACAACCAATCACTGATCGCCACTGTTCCCAACAACCAATCACTGATCACCACTGTTCCCAACAACCAATCACTGATTGCCACTGTTCCCAACAACCAATCACTGATCGCCACTGTATGTCCCATGCTCACACTTCTTCACTGTTTGCTTTAAACTCTCTTCTTGGAGATAGTAATAAATGCGAGTAACCATTTCATTACTACTCAGCATTCATGACTATTTTGTAAATGCATAAAAGTTTAGATTGTGGAGCCAAGACCAAACGATGACTTATGTCTATAAGCCATAAACTACTTAACAAATAAATTCTAATCTATTATTTTCTATGCTGATGAAACTATTTTCTGTTATCTATGTTATCATGAAAGTGAGAACCTTCCTTCCTCAATTTGATATACCAGTGATCATGATGAACAAATTAATATGCAAATTAGTCTAAGACGCCATTTCTAGCGACTTTTTGAACATACTTTAGTTACTTTCCTCTGAAAAGTGTTGGCAACACTGAGGCCAACTACACAAAAAACTACTGTTCCTCATTGAATCAAACAATTTCACATAGTTTGATTTCCTTAAACGGGTATTGCAAAAGAATCAAATGTGTTAAGTGATTCATACTACCCTTAAGTAAGGAAAAACACACTCCAGAACGTGCTGTTATATGAAAATAATGCATGCTTTATTATATACGCGATTTGCTAACAATTATATGTTTAATTTATTAATGTAGAAAATGTCATCCATTTTAAAGGTCTATAGTTAGATTTAATGCTGTGGAACATCTGAGAGACAAGTTAGTTCCTGTTATCACCTACGTTATAGCTCCGATAAACAGTCATTCCCTCACCAGCCTCTCTCTCTCTCTCTCTCTCAAAAACAAACAAACAAACAAAAAACAACAACAACAAAACCACAGCTTGTCATGGTACCGAGAAACTAGAAAGTGTAAAGTCCTCTGTTCTGAACACTTTCCTGTGCTGACCTGGAAGTAGAGACTTCAGTGGTGTCAATTTTGGAGTGTTCTGGATGCGGTTCTCTATATATTCATAGTGTTTTTACTTTGTAGTAGAAATTACTTCCTTACTGACTTTAGTTAGTATATTAGTTCGTAATTAATATTTGAGGTTTGGGTAGTCACACATATATATATATTATTTTTCAGAGATGACCTCTCAGGAGCGTCTCTAATTCCAGGTCAGGGAGCTGTCGATCCAAATCTCACTAGCCAATGAGAGTAAATCGCTGTTAAGCCCGCCCACACGAGAGGTTTGCGCCAGAAGGGCGAACGTAAATTTGTGGAGCAAAAAAAAAAAAAAAAAAAAAAACCTTGAAAGCGCAAACGAAAACTCTGGAAGCGCGTTAATAAACCGTCATCAGCGAAAAGGAAGCTTAGGAAGTTGTTAACAAAGAATGCTGTTTATTCGAAGACTATGTTCAATTTTTTTTGTCACTGAGTTCATTGTTTTCAGTTTCAGAGTGTTATTCTTCTTTCTCAATGTATATTTTTGTTGGTTTCATGAAAAGTCACGTTCAATACGTTTGGCACAAATTTAATTCCACAGGCATCCGGGGTAAAAACTGCGCCAAACGAAACGCGTAGACTAATGATGCGCTTTGGCGACCTCTAACGGCAGCAGCCGAAAGAACAACTACAACTAACAAAACTAAACTAAAAACTCGTTAGTGAGGATCTGAATAAGAAATATCTGGCAACCCAGTTTCTCTCTCTCACTGCGGAACTCAGCACGGGTGGATTAGAAACTAGTAGAAACAAGACGTTTCACAAATCCTTGTTAATTATTAGGTTTACACACGTTACGGCGTACGAAACAATTTTACACAGCCATTAAGCTGAAGAAGAGCGTAAAGATCGGAGTATTTAGTCGTTCAGGTGCAGGTTTAATCAGCTTCGACCACCTGCAGTTAGCCAGCTAGCATAAAGTTCAATTCAAATGTCGGTCTTTAGATAGGTAACGTTAGCCATCATAACAAGTCATGACGGAAAGAAGCGAGCAGGTGCAGCTAAGGAACAACCCCCGCAGGTAATAATCATTAATGTTTAATAACCTAATAAAGCTACACTATAACTTGAGGACAAAGTCAGGCTAGTCTAAAAGTGTTGGCTTGGTAGCAAGCTAAGTACTATTAGCTAACCATAAACTTAGTGTATGTCATCTATAGCTACAGAAATGTTTGCTAACCTGCTGCATTAGCCGTGATAATATACTCCAGTGAACGTTAATATGAACATTTATGTGGCGACTTATTACTGCGAGTTGGTTTAATTCACAGACGATGTCTCTTTTGCATTTTGAGGAAAAAAATATTAAAGAAGAAGGAACTTTGGCTCGATACGATACGCCGCTGTAACATGCTAATTACGCGGCTAAATAGCTAGCAAAGAGGTGTAGCTAAGTTATAATAATAATAATAATAATAGTAGTAGCAATAAAATTTATATACAAGGATATGTTAATAACGGAGCTAAGTATCACTTGCTCCACAGCACTGCTGAATTCTTGATTCCGACTGGTGTTGAATTTACAGCAGCAGCTCTGAAAGTAGTTCCGGCTGCAGTTCAGATCACACAGTTATGCTGTATCCCTGCGCGCCTTCCAAGGCTTAGCGTTTCCATAGCAACAGCGACTTCACAGTGAACTCTTTCCACATGATCTAGGTTTAATAATACATGTATTGAAATTACGTGTTATTTCACTGATCACTGATACGGTGAAGCAGCTCTCTGTAAGGGGAAGTTTATGTAATGTTTATAGGAGGAGTCTCGGGTATGGGGTTAGAATTGTTTCATTTTCCAAATAAATATATTACGATCCGCAAATAGATGTAGAAAGATGCACAAAAATTAAACAAATTCACAACTAAATAGAATGAGATCCACAAATATGTCAGGAGTTGCACAAAGATGACTTGAATTCACAAATAAATAAAATGAGATTTGCAAATTTAAAAAAATATATATTTTCAAATGTGTTTTTATGTCACTGCCTGGCGTTCGTTTGTGGATCGCTTCCTGTGTGTTTGTGGATCGCTTCCTGTGTGTTTGTGGATCGCTTCCTGTGTGTTTGTGGATCGCTTCCTGTGTGTTTGTGGATCGCTTCCTGTGTGTTTGTGGATCGCTTCCTGTGTGTTTGTGGATCGCTTTCTGTACGTTTGTGGATCGCTTCCTGTGTGTTTGTGGATCGCTTCCTGTGTGTTTGTGGATCGCTTTCTGTACGTTTGTGGCTCGCTTCCTGTGTGTTTGTGTATCGCTTCCTGTGTGTTTGTGGCTCGCTTCCCGTGCGTTTGTGTATCGCTTCCTGTACGTTTGTGGATCACTTCCCGTGTGTTTGTAGATCGCTTCCCGTGCGTTTGTGGATCGCTTCCCGTGCGTTTGTGGATCGCTGCATGCATTTGTGGAATTTGAAACATTTCTAGCGTCAAGACGTGCACACAAATCCACAAATAGTTAGACTCCACCCACTGTCTACTCAAGCCAATCAGATACAGCCACACTGCGCTAACCAATCGTAGCACGTTCTCACTCCAACCAATCACGTTCTGTTTTACAATCAGGGCAGGAACAGAGTCATATTGCACCGCCCTCGCAGATTATAAAGGCCGTCCGACATGGCCGATCAACATCGAACAACATCGAAAAGAAAACACGCAACATCATGGGTCATAAATTCTTAATTTTAATGGAATATACGTGTTTTCACCAGCGTTTCCTGATAAGTAGCTGATTGATTCGCTGATTCAGTGAGGATTCATTAGACTGATTCAAACCCTGTATTATTCCCTTGAATCTCTCCACATTTATTGGTGGATCTTAATCTATTTATTTGGAAACATGAACCAGTTCTAAGCCCATCCTCCAGTGTCCGCGCTCTGTCAGCGCTAAAGCTGTTCCTTTAAAGGTTTCTGATTTCTGCTTGCTGTTAACTACATATACAGAAATCAGCCTTTAGAGGAACAGCAGAATCCCCCAGCATGCATTCAGCATACGTCTTGCATATGTATGCTGAGGTTTTTTGATTTAAGATGCAAATCATGACAACTCGTCAGTCAGTTTAACATTGCTGGTAAACATTACAGCTGGACTTGGAATCCAGATGGACAGAGATGTTTTAGCTCTGATGTGCCATCTACTGAACACCGCTTTTAACCCTCCTGGTTTAGATATAATATGCAAGCAAGCATGCGCACAGTGCTCGCATAGCAGCTGCATGTGCACACGGACACGCGGAGAAAGTACACTTGCACCATAAGTTTGGGTTGAAGTACACCCAAAGATTTGCTAGAAGTCCCTAGATGACATCATAGACTAATTTGCATAGTAATTATTCATCATCATCATCATGATCATCATCATCAGTGGCATATCATGTTACAAATTAGGGTACATGAAGAAGGAAAATTTTCACTTATATAATATAATGCAGTAGAGTTTTTATCGGAATAGAAAACAATAGAGTATCATTTATTTCTCAGATAAGTGATCTCTTATAGAAAGAAGTCAGCTTTGGTCATGGCACCACAAACTAAACTTTTATGCGTTTGCAAAATACTATACTTTCTATCAGGAACACAGATAAATAGAAGCAGGTGCAGTGAGTAGTTGTGAGTGGCGATTAGTCATGAAGCAAAGGATTACGCGCTTTTATTGCTGTGAAATATCTCCAGGAAGAGAGTTTAAAATGAAGAAGAAAGAAGTGCCAGGGTGGGACGCACAGTGGCCATCAGTGATTGGTAGCACGCGAACCTGCTCTCTCAGCTTGTGTATCTGCAGCTCTACAAACACTCTCCAGAGACTCCAAAGAGCTCAGCTACTTCCTTCCAAGCTGTGTGTGTTTTTTTTTTTTTTTTTTATTAGTAATGTCTCTGTACTCATTTAACGAGAGGTCGTATATAACAGGATAAGATGAAAACACAGTTTTTCTTCTTCTAAGTTATCGAAATTAGAACTTTGTTCAAGTCAAGTACACAGGAAGTAATGGGCTACTTGGCTACTTGCACTCAGGGCTATGATGTGTTTCCTGTTCTTGCATCTCCGGTAGTATAGTTTACATTCGACAGGACCACGAGAAAGCAACGTGCCCTTCTTATAAAAGATAAAATGACGCCTTTCTCCAGCTTACTAAAAGGAGCCTCGCTAGTCTTCTTACATTTTTCATATTCGGCTGACGTTCGTTTTTCAGGAGCTCCTGCAGACGCCATGTGTAAAATAGCACTAGCCATCACAGTAGACGAACCGGAACTAGAGGACTCGTTGTGGTTATAATGCGGAAGTGTTTGTGCAAGTAGCCCATCGGAGGTAGGAACTAAAGCTGCGAGAGAGGGAACGAAAAAACCTCGTACCATGCGATTGGTCCGAGTAATCATTCGAGCCCGTGACGCTTTGCTGTGTCATACTCGATATGTATAAACTTGAGAAAATCTCAACTCTCTCGTCACGCTGTCGCTTTATCACGCGCCACTGATGCGGCAATAGAAAATATGTAGAAAATGCATGGTCACCCATCACCCCACACACACACACACACACACACACACACTTGACTGGAGCGCCGCAGCTTGTAGCCAGAATGTTTGCCAACGACTTTTTGTTTATCGTCTCGCTATTGTTTCGTGTCCTACAGCAACGTGCCCCCGTCATGTTTTATTCCTTACTTACGCAGCACAACAAATCATGGTTCAAAACATGTTAAGTCATGTTATGTTTTTTTTTTTTCTTTCTTTTTTTTCTTTTCATTACAAATTGTTTCGAATCTTCAAAAAATTTGTCTGAGATGGTCTTATTCGTTTATTCATAGCACGGTACTGGAGCTGGAGATTTGATTGACATTGCACAGCCCGTGACTTTGAAATAGGCTCTGGATTTTCACATTTGCAGCTCAGTAGTGGTCACTGTAACCTTCAGATAACTGTGACACAGTGTGTTAAAAATGTGTACGTAGCGTTTGTCTGGTCGTGTGTAACTGACGTGCCATGCCTCACAGGATTCGTTTGAAAACAGTGGGAAATTTGGCAGGCTTTTGACAGGGTTAGGACTGTGCCACTGTGTTGCCATTAAAAACCATCAGATGAAAGACATAATCATTGACATGAAATGATGAAGCATTTCAAGTTTAAAGAGAGTAGGGTTGAGTATTATAATGTTATCAGCCGTGCAGTCTGGACCTCCAGGCTGGCAGCAGCAATCATGAAAACAATTTGAAAAAAAAACAAAACATAACAGTTCATTTTCGGTATAATTCTTTCACACATCAGTTGTCTAATGTCCATACGGCTGACATTTTCACTGAGGATCTGCTGCTGCAAGTGCTCGAAATAGAGCAGATTTAATCACCTTCTAATCCTAACGCCTATTTACATTATTTGTAAAGTGTTAGATTTGACACTTCAATACTTCGCCTCCTGTTTATTCTTTTTTTAGGTCCAAATGTTCTACACTCGTGTTCCCAAGATAATGTTACACTTGCACAAAAAAAAAAGCACCTCTTCTGTCTAATTTAGTTAAAGTATACATACTAGGAATGTTTGATTTGTGCCCAGTTTACTAACAGTTAGTATTGTTACAGTTAGTAACACGTGATTATAATTTGCCTGGTATGCTAAATACTGGGGACGTTGATGATTTTACAGAAGTGAGTTCTGGGCCGATGCGTGTCAGTGGGAGAAAAAGAAAGGAAGTGCTACTGTAGCCCTAAATCCTGCCAGCGATTTCCACAGGAGAAGCCTCTTTCCATACTTATCGCCATCAACTATGGACTATTTTTTACGTAGTCAAACAGGGTGAAAGCTTGCCTTTTTTTTTTTTTTTTTTGCAGTTACCCCTAACAAGAGTTGCCTAATGCATAGGGTTACTCAGACATTATATGGCCTTTTAATTTGTTGAATTTCTCAATTATGTCTTTAGGCAGCTGAAGAAGCTTAGTGAGGACAGTCTGACCAAGCAGCCTGAAGAAGTGTTTGATATATTGGAGAAACTCGGAGAGGGGTGAGTAAAGAAATGAGGAATTTTCCAGTATTTGGAATTTTCCGGTATTAAATGACGCATCACAGTAGGCTACATGCATGCCACACTGACACTACTGTCCATTCAGAAGAAGCCTGTCTGTATCTTTTTTTCAGCAATTTGGTACAAGTGAAGGGACTCGTCATGAAAATTGAAAAAATAAAGTTGATAAAGCGGATAAAGTTGTTGCTTTTACTCCTCTGATTGTGAATTGATTAATCACGGGATAATCTTCCTCCGAGTTCACACTCTAACAATGAAGTTGAACCCAACCTAACGTAATATACCTTTGCACGCTGTATGGCCAAAAGTATGTGGACACAAGCTTGTTTGCTTTCAGAAACTATGTTCTCTGGCTTCTCTAGTTACAACTAAATATTACTAATGCATAACAGAACAGTTAGTTCATAGACCAAAACGTTTGGTCAAGAAATGTATTAAAAACATGATAGAGCGACGGTTTGATTATATCAGTGAATCCTGCATTTGCAGGCATTTTCTGGTTGACCAACTACAAACATTTATATGAAAATATGTGAAAGAAGACTCATAGAAAAGCACTTAATCATGATCAGCTTAAGTAATCGCAGTTACATGATTATGTAAAATTGCAACAGGACTCATGGGGCTGTGGGTTGTGGTCAGGAGTGGACTGACCAATGACTGACGCACCCCTTAGCCATTCGGTGTGCATAAAAATATTTGCTCAGATACCATATGAAACTGTGTGACATAAGCTTGGCGTACATTATGGCGCTAATGAACACATGGCAGAACAACACGCTCATGAATCGGTGTGCAGTTCATGGCACCTTGCACTCACTGATAACGCTCTGCATGCTCAGGTCAGCCTTTCTCCTGTTCTGTACTACAGATACATTGTAAACACCATAACATCTAAACATAAAAGTCAGCATGAGGGGTTCATTACTATCAGAACATGGCAGCAACCAACATAAAACAGAGCTAAATAAAATGTTCCCTGATGCACATGATTGCTTAATACTAAGTTTGTTCAATAGTAGTGGTATCAGTGTCTGTGAGTACCACAAACATGTACTCATACCTGTACTCTGTGACAGAAGACAGGCATTGATGCGATATAAACCTTTTGCAGGTCTTATGGCAGCGTATTCAAGGCACATTATAAGGAGACTGGGGAGATTGTGGCGATTAAACAGGTTCCTGTGGAGTCGGACCTACAAGAAATCATTAAAGAGATCTCCATTATGCAGCAGTGCAACAGGTTTGCTCACACAGACACATCTGTCCTTTACTGATACATCTGTCCAGTAATGACACAGTGAAATTCCTTCATTCACCCATTCATGCTTTGTGGTGTCACGTTATGATTAAAAAACATAGTCTCAGCAAGTACCATACAGTCTCTGTTTAGTTTTTCCCGCAGTGTTTTATATATAATGTGTGAGCGTCCTTAACTGCATTGCCTTATGGCTACACTGATCAGCCATTACATTAAAACCACCTTCCGTAATATTGTGTAGGTCCCCCTTGTGCCACCAAAACAGCTCTGACCTGTCGAGGCATGGACTTCACAAGACCTCTGAAGGTGTACTGTGGTATCTGCCGCCAAGACGTTAGCAGTAGATCCTTTAAGTCCTGTAAGTTGAGAGTTGGGGCCTCCATGGATCGGACTTGTTTCTCCAGGGCATCACACAGGAGATCTGGGGAAATTGGAGGCCAAGGCAACACCTTTGTCCTCAAACCATTCCTGCACAATTTTTGCAGTGTGGCAGGGCGCATTATCCTGCTGAAAGAGGCCACTGCCATTAGGGAATACCGTTGCCATGAAGGGGTGTACTTGGTCTGCAACAATGTTTAGGTAGGTGGTACGTGTCAAAGTAACATCCACATGAATGCCAGGACCCAAGGTTTCCCAGCAGAACATTGCCCAGAGTATCTCACTGCCTCTGCCAGCTGGCGTTCTTTCCATAGTGCATCCTGGTGCCATCTCTTCCCCCGGGTAAGCGACGCACACGCACTCGGTCGTCCACATGATGTAGAAGAAAACGTGATCCATCAGACCAGGCCACCTTCTTCCATTGCTCCATGGTCCAGTTCTGATGCTCACATGCCCATTGTAGGTGCTTTCGGGTGTGGACAGGGTCAGCATGGGCACTCTGACAGGTCTGCAGCTGACCGACGCAGCCCCATACGCAGCAAGCTTCGATGCACTGTGTGTTCTGACACCTTTCTTTCATAGCCAGCACTAACTTTCTTTTAGCAATTTGCACTACAGTAGCTATTCTGTGGGATCGGACCAGACGGGCTAGTCTTAGCTTCTCATGTACATCAATGAGACTTGGGCGGCCATGACCCTGTCACCAGTTGTCCTTCCTTGTACCACTTTTGGTAGGTACTAACCACTGCACACTTGGAACAGCCCACAAGACCTGCCGTTCTGGAGATGCTCTGACCCAGACATTTCGGCCCTTGTCAAAGTCACTCACATCCTTACGCTTGCCCATTTTTCCTGCTTTCAACACATCAACTTCAAGAGCTGACTGTTCACTGCCTAATATATCCCACCCCTTGGCAGGTGCCGTTGTAACGAGACAATCAATATTATTCACTTCACTTTGTCAGTGGTTTTAAGTTGATGGCTGACCAGTGTATTTCTGTTACTATTATTTTCATCATCATTTCTTAGATTTTCTTTGCTTCATGACTTGTCATCGATTGTTTTATTGTTGTCCTTTGTCCCAGTCCACACGTGGTGAGGTATTATGGCAGTTACTTTAAGAACAGTGATCTGTGGATCGTCATGGAGTACTGCGGGGCTGGCTCTGTGTCTGACATTATCAGACTGCGCAACAAAACAGTGAGTGAAATCTCCTTTAATGTCTTGTGGTGTGGAAACTGCTGAGAAACACTCCATTGGACTCATTTGTCGCTCATTGTTTTTCATATGAGAAAAAAGAAATAATACAAGTAATAGGCAATATGTTTTGTTTGGGAAATTTATGGGAGGCACCCAAAAAAAAAAACTTTGAGTTACCCATTTTTCCATTACTTTGATTCCACTACATAGCTCAGTGCAGCAGAACCCCCGTATCCGCAGGGGATAGGTTCCAAGTGCTCCAGTGGATCCCTGAAACCGTGGATAGTAGCGAACACTGTATACTGTAATACCCGTGATAAGTTTCATTTATAAATTAGACTCAATAAGACATTAACTATAACTAATACTCAAATAGAACGGTTTTAATAATAAAAGTTATGTGAACGTGGTCTCTCTCTCACACTCTCTAAAATATTTATTGTACTATACCCACCCTTCTTCTTCATTCTTCTTCACTTAAAGGAAGCACTTTACGACTTATCTTTGGCACATCCGCTTTGCCAGCATCTCTACTCTTGCGACTTGGGGTCATTATTAAGCAAAATAAGGGTTACTTGAACACAAGCACTGCAATACCGTGAGAGTTAATCTGGGAGGGACCGGTAGAGATTTCGTCACGTTACTCAGAACTGCGCGCAACCTAAATTATGAATGTTTCCTGTATTTTTCTATTTCATTTTTTTTTTTTTTTAGGACTGCGGTCAAGTCAAAGTTAAGTCAAGTCAAGTCAAACCACGGTAACTGAACCAGTGGATATTGGGGTTTTTACTGTACTCCTTATAAGTTCTACACCTTACTCTATGTGCCCTTTTATGTAGTATGGAAAAATCAGCGTAGTAAGGCAGTGTCCTTGAAATATGTCACAGTTTTCCACGTTTTTGTGTGTGTGTGTGTAACAGTTAACAGAAGATGAAATAGCTGCCATTGTGCAGTCCACGCTTAAGGGACTGGAATACCTGCACTTCATGAGGAAGATCCACAGAGACATCAAAGCCGGAAACATCCTGCTGAACTCTGAGGGACAGGCCAAACTTGCCGATTTTGGTGTTGCGGGACAGCTAACCGTGAGGACAAACCCTGTTTAGTTTTGCATGTAGCTTGCATGTCAAGATTTTGAGAAATAGAGTTCCATTTTGAAATACTTGGACCAGCGTGTGCAGCACTAAAATACAAGATTTAGTAGGAAACAGATAATGTATGTTTATACAATTGCTAGAAATCGAATGAAATTTTGTTTACCTTCTGCAAGGACACGATGGCGAAACGCAACACAGTGATTGGAACGCCGTTTTGGATGGCTCCAGAGGTCATTCAGGAAATTGGCTATAACTGTGTAGCAGATATCTGGTCTCTGGGCATCACTGCTATAGAGATGGCCGAAGGGAAGCCACCATATGCAGACATACACCCTATGAGGGTAAAAACTTGATATTATGCAATTATAATATGATGTCATCAGTTTACAGTTTAAATGAAATGGTCAGAACATTTGGTTGTAGTATTGTGTGTACATTTAAAGTTTTCAGTCATTATGATGGATTTCCATCACATAGGTCTTACAGAGGTCATCTTTTTCATCAAGATTGGCATATATTTGCTCAAAAACAGTAGATCGGGTTCATATAAATCACAGAAAATTCAGTTTTTTCAAGATTATTTTCATTTAATCAGTGGTTTAGTAGTAAATATGCCTCATACAAGTATAGCTATTTTTATAACCAGCTACATTGTAAGACCTCCGGAGTTACACTGTCTAATAATCATTTAAAGCACTGAATGTAATCATTAATAACTGCTGGCGTATCCGTGGCTTGTTGTTGAAACAGGCAATATTCATGATTCCAACAAATCCCCCACCAACGTTTCGGAACCCTGACCAGTGGTCAGAAACGTTTAGGGATTTTGTGTCGCAGTGCCTGGTAAAGAATCCTGAGACCAGAGCGACAGCCACACAGCTATTACAGGTACGTTGGCTTTCTTCTATTGGCTTTTTTCTTCTACAGCTGATACTGATGTTATAATTATTGGAGTAACTATTTCTGCATATACCTATTTATTGAGCTAACATTTAGCATTTGTTTTATTTTACAACACGAAATCATAACTCTCGTTTTTCATTTCCATTTATATGTTTAAATATTATATTTAAATATTAAATAGGTTTATAAATATTTTCAAAAATATTTTTAAATATAAAAATTAATTAATTGAATTCAAAAAAATTTATAGACACTAAATAAATCACTGAACTTTTTTTTTTAAGCAAAATTGTTATATTATTGGTAATTTGTGAGCACCCTTTATATTGTGACACACAACATGTATCGTAGAAATGTCAAGAATTGTGATATGATTATTTTTTTTATTATTATTATTTTTTTTTTTTATTATTATTATTTTATTTATTTATTTTTTTTTTTTAAAAAAGGTCATATTGACTACCCCTACTAGACATAATAATTTACTGTTGTCTGTGTTAGTCATGGTCATATGCTTCACTATAGTCAGAATGTGCATGGAAAATGAGTGTGTGTGTGTGTGTGTGTGTGTGTGTGTGTGTGTGTGTGAATATTAGGAGCTCATCTAATGCACTATTCCATGAGCTCGGACGAGTTAGCTGTTAATGCTGCACAGTTTGTCAACTTCTTTACAGTTGGAGGTTACTGGCTAGCAACCATACTCGTGAGTTAATTAATCTTTAAGCGTTTATGGGAAAGAAGAATATTTTAGCAGCTCCATCTTCTTCTCTCTCATTAGTTTGTTACTGCCCCCCTCCCCGTCTCTCTCTCTCTGGCTCGCTCTCTCCATGTCTGTCCGTCTGTCTCTTGCGTCCCCTTGACTCCGAGCTGCCTTCATGTCACAGCCAAATCGGAAATAAGGCGCGTTGATTTCTCGGAACAGATTAATAATTAAAATGCAGTTATGATGAGATAAAATATACTTGCACTCATCAATACCACTCGGCCCAGTGCCAGCTACAGTGCCCTGCAAAAATATTCAACCCCCTCAAAAGTCATCAGATTCTTCTGGATTACAAATGACACTGATGCAGCTAGTATTTTGAATTCAGACCAATATGCTATTAAAATGGAAAATAAAAATAAAATTACTACTACAGACTACTACTTGGTAGAATACCTTTTGCTGCAGTAACAGCTTTAAGACTGTTGGGGTAAGTTCCTACCAGCTTTCCACACTGTTTGGGAGTGATTTTCACCCATTCTTCCTGGCAGATTTGCTCCAGGTTCTTCAGGCCGGATGGATGTTGTTTGTTGACAGCGTTTTTCAAACAGTACCACAGATTCCCAACGGGATTCAGAACTGGACTTTGACTTGGCCTCTGTAGAACATGCACCTTTTCATTTTAACCACTGTGTTGCTTTGGCCTTGTGTCTGGCACCTGTCCTGCTGAAAGGTGTAGTTCCTCTCACGTTTTATTCCTCCCCGTCTATTCTCCCTTTAATTTTGTTTAAGTTTGACAAGAAGCCCGGGTTCTGAGGATGAAAAGTGTCCCCAGAGCATGATGCTGCCACCACCGTATTTCACTGTAGGGATGGCGGTAATTGAGGTATGGCCTGCAGTAGGTTTGTGCTACACATGGCACTTTGAAACTCGTCACAAACAAATAGCTTGATCTTCGTCTCATCACATCTTGTGCTCTCATATGGCTTTTCTTGAGCTGTGTCTTTTTCTAGCCACGCTCTCATACAGTCCTCAATTATGCAGAGCTCTTGAAATGGTTGTCTGGTGCACTTTCACTTCACTCTCAGCCACTGTACTCTGTAACTCCTTCAGAGCGACTTGGCCTCACTGTGGCTTCCCTCGCCAGTCACTGCGTTTTTTTTTTTTTTTTTTTGCTGAGTTTTTCCAGCCGTACTTACCGGGATGTACAATGTTTTAGATATAATTTTAACTCCTATTCCTAAGTTCAATTAGGATACAATTCTTTTACCTTATTTTTAACTTCCTTAGAATGCTCCTTAAGTCTTCAACTGTGCTGCTTTCCTTCAGACTGACAGTCTTTTCAATGATAGTTCAACTGAGCTTTTTGTTCAGAAAATGGGAGCTGTTTAATATTTCACAAGTGAAGGCCAATTCTAAGTCAACTGTGTCCTTGTTAAGACAGTATCTTTCATCTGGAGCTTCCAGATCCTGGGGTTGTTGAATACTTACGCAAGCAGCAGTTTTCAGTTTTTTTCAGTTTTTAGATACTTGCTGACCAATAATGACTTTTTGACTTTGACTATTCACTGTAACAGAACATGATTTTGCAATAAAAAAAATACTGAAAGTAAGAATATGAGTTTATCATTTAGACAAATCTGAGTGACAAATTCCTGGGGGGGGGTTTGAATACTTTTGCATGCCACTCTCTGTAGTATCACCTATGTAAGATTAAGTCTAAGACTGAGCTAATTAAGCACAGACTTTTTTTCTCATCACATTTTTACCCATCCTTACCAAGGTGTATAAAATACATATGTAAATTAACATTTTTTGTTTTTATCTTTTTCTTTAGCACCCGTTCATAAAGAGTGCTAAGTCCAACAGTGTTCTGAGGGCACTAATCACAGAGGCTATGGAGCTCAAACTCAAGAAACAGGAGATTCAACAGAGAGAGCAGGACGCAGAGGATGAAGAAAACTCGGTACTTAAAACGTCTCTTAAAAGCTGTTTAAAGTTTGGCCTTTGTCCAAAATAAGTTGTTTATATCTGCAACCTAACACCTATTAATAGCTATTAGTAATAACTAAGAGCTGTTATTATAATAACTTAACACAACGTTAATTGAAAAAGTATTATTATATTGCAGTGTATGTGAAGAATATATACTTTATATTAAAAATCCTAGCATTTTTCCTATCCTAGCATCTTCCGTTAAGTTGGATTTATGCTTTGAAATGAGCAGCCTGCAGTTGTGTATTTAAATTGTACTTCCCTTGGGCCACTCAGGATGAAGATGAAGTCGATCAGGGTACTATGGTGAGGGCCAGCACGTCAGATGTGGGAACTGTCCGTGCAGCCGGGTCACTCGGAAGTTCACTGGGAACCATGATCGAGCACAACGACAGCACCTTGGAGTCTCAGCTTGGCACCATGGTCATAAACTCGGAGGACGAGGAGGAGGATGCAGGCACCATGAAACGTAAGTGAACACGTACAGCACTCCCTGCAATTCCACCGCTGTGATCTCGTTAAGGATAGTTGGAATAGTTATGCCATTCATATTGTGCTTTACCCATATAAATAATGGTGTCATGAAAATATTATTTCCAGGTTTACAGTAGCCTATTGGTTCATACTTGAGGTGTGACTACGAACGTGTGTGCAGACACACCGGCTACGTGAGCGACATTGTTCGCGTACTTAGCTGTGCAGCTTATGTGTATCAGGGGGGTTAAAAGCAACATCCGCTAGAGGTCAAGTCTGAGTCAGAACATCCATGTTTATCCATTCATGCTGACTATTTTGGGACACATTTGTGCAGCAGCACATGGAGATTAATCCACACGGTGGAGACGGACACAGCACAGCACACAGAAAATGTTCTATGTGCACTCTGTAATAGCATTTTACTATTTCCCAAATCAGATACTGTAATACTTATCCCTGTTATGTCATTTAGTGGCATCCTCTACGTTGCCTGCACTTTAATCCCTGTGGGCCGGCTCATGCTCTTACGGCTTGCTTTCTCCAGTTTCAATACAGACACCTCACCATCTGCAAAATGATCCCAATCAATCAGCCCAGGGAAGTAAACCTCCAATTCCCCTCTCCTTCTAATGGAAAAATATCGGATTAGTATAGATCTGCACCAAGAGCCTTACCTCACGCATGGAAGAATGCATAATCTAGATCAGCCCTTATATCGAAAATAACGCATCCAGATCTAATTCTGATCTAATCTACAACAGATTACTTTTCTTCCAGCACTTTATCTAAGTCTCCCAGATTTGCATTAGGAATTAAATCACTGTTATTGTACCTTGATCAGTAGGAAAATGCTGAAGATGCCAGTTAACAATATAGTGTACTAGAAGTTGTATTTAACATTTGCAAATTATGTTTAGGGCCGGACTATTGCAAAAAAAAAAAAAATTCTGATGTTTCTTACATAATGCAATTGAAAAATGATGCGATTTATTTCAAACTGTTTTTTTTTTTCTTTAGAATGGATTTTGGAAACTGTAGATGTGCAAAAATAGTAAGAGTACCATCTCTAGCAAACAGAAACAGTAAATAGTAAAAAGAGCAATGGTTCTTTTTAAATATCTCCTATTTAAAAGAAATATTCTTTGCACTGTTTCCTATAGATGGTACCGTTATCATATGTGCCCAGCGTAATGAAACTTACTTTCTCGACAGAGTAAATGGGCACCCTGTCTTTCGCGACATTGAAATGCCACAGCATCGATCATTTCTTTCCCCCAGGGGCTCTTCTTATCACATGGAGCAACAGCAGAAAACGTTTCAGCCAATGCCGAGTACGATGCGATGTCAAATCTACATGCTGTGCGCAGCCCGAAATAAACAACGTAGCATCTCTTATCTTTTTAATGTGTTATAGTGTAGATACACAATTATTTGCTTTAGATCAATCAACACACACACATTTGGTTGTTAAATCTATAACACTGACTATGCAGTTCGCTTTTGAGGAGGAATATGTACATCACTCATCATAGCTATCTGGCTAACTTGTTGCTAACAAAAGATAAACACTGAGGCATCGATTTTTTATTATTTTTTTTCCCCACCCACTTTATCTCTCGAATGTGCCGAGGTGGAAAATGACATAATTCCAACCGGCGAATTGCCATTTGCGTAAATAGCATTTATGGATTTTTTTTTTTTTTTTATCTAAAAAAATTTAAATATGTATGTAAACAACAATCTTGATTAGAACATTTTGAAAATCGCGTTAAATCATTACTTCAATTTAGCTGAATTTAGTGAAAATAGTCTAGCACTACTTAAAACACAAGCTAACGTTTCTAGCGCATACCGTCCGTCCACAGTGTGTTGGTTTGTAACGGACAGTTTGTGTTTGTTGAAATATTTTAAAATATTTATGTAATGTCACACATCATCTGATGTGGATCAGTGAACACTATGTTTCATGAGAAACGACAAATATGCAGTCAGCCCTCTCATTCTGAGAGATATAAACAATATATCTATATATTAACCATAAAACCATTAATCCATGGTTTATCCAAATTTTAATGGAGTATGAAGAAGTACTGGTTTATATAGATCATATTATATATGTAATATTAATCATCTATAATAATTTAATCTAATATAATGTACTAATATACAAAAATGGTGGTTTCAATGCATAGTTTTGAAATATTGTAAAAAAAAAAAAAAAAAAAATGTTATGCCAATTGATGTATAACAAACCTGACAGGTTGCATTGGAGGATAAACTATATGTCAAAATTTATGCAGAAAAGGGAAATTATTAATTTAACATGCATTACAGTTAATTCCCGCTTTAAATATTACCATATAAAAACTGTAAGTATATGTATAATAAAACCTGCTGTTAACTGAGGTCAACATATGCCAGTATATGCTTTCAAGCACACTTCGAGTGTTTCGAGTAGCTAATTTCATTCATTACTGGATTATTTTACAGTAACACCAATAAGTATGACAAAACTGGACAATTGAGAAGCATGTCCTTATAGTGTGCTCTGTTAAAGTGTTCGCAGTTATGTTGCAGCGGTTCCTCGTTTGCTACAGAGGCATCTGCTGACAAATGACTTGGCTATACTTTGAATCAATATAATGGGCTAAATGTTTGATATTGATTCAGACCACATGCGTTGTGAGCAATTTATTCTACAGTGGATATAAAAAGCCCGAGCGCCCCCGTTAAAATGGCAGGTGTTAAAACAAAGGTAAATCATGTCAGGCCGTTTTCCACTGTCAGTGTGCTATTTCAACTAAAAAAAAAAAACAGAGAAAAGTTTTAGGAAATAAAAGATAGCGAAAAAAATTGAAGGACCTTGTTGCGTAAGTGTGAACACCCCATTACGTAGTACTTTCGGGGTATGCGTCTACCACCTTAGCGTAGCTTGATCTGGCAATTTTATTCCACTCTTCCTTGCAAAAAAAATACTCCAGATCTATCAAATTGCGAGAGGATCTCCCGCGCACAGCCGTCCTCAAGTCATTCCACAGATTTTCAAGGTGATTCAGATCTGTGCTCTGACTGGGCTGTTTCAAAATGTTAATCTTCTGAAGTCATTCCTTGACTTGGATTTGTACTTTGGTGTCATTAATGTGCTAGAAGGTGATATTTTTTTCTGTCTAAATGAGGCCTGCAGGTTTTGTGCCAAAACAGATAGATAGCAATAGATAGAGCTATCCATGATTCCCTCTATCTTTTGACTAGAGCCCCTGTCCCAGCTAAAGAGAAGCAGGTCATATCACGATGCTGCCACCACCATGCTTCACTGTGGGTTTGGTGTTCTTTGGGTGATATGCCCGTCTTGTTTTTGCACCAAATATATGTTTTAGAATTACGCCCCAAAACTTCTACTTTGGTCTCGTCAGACCACAACACATTTTGCTGCCTGGTTTGGGGTGATTGTATGTATGTTTTGGCAAAATTATAAGTGGGCTTTAATTTTTTTTTTTTTTCTTTCTGTGAGCAAGGGTTTCCATCTAGTCACCCACCATGAAGGGTGTGCACACTTATGCAACCAGGTTATAGTAAGTTTTTTTTTTTCTTTTTTCCCCCCTAAAACATTTGTTTTTCCACTTGAATTTTATTCCACATTAAAGGTGGAAAAAGATCTGCCATGATTTATCTTTGTTTCAGTTTTACGTCACAAAACACTGCCATTTGAACAGGGGTGCGCAGACTTTTTATATTCACTGCATCTCTGTTTAATCTAGTCATCTGTGCTATCTGTGCAGTGTGAGGTATTTGATGTCGCACTAAAATTGTTATTCCTAAGAGAAGGGACTACTTTTTAGCAGAGCAGTGTTTGTGATTACACTGAAATGCCTCTGCTTCTTCCTGATGTCACACATTGTTTAGTGAGGCTGCAAACCTCAGGCTTCCTCACAATACAATACGATTAAGATTCTCGAGGCAACCATTAAATGTTTGACAATACCACTGAGTCTGATGCAGTACAGTTTGATATAGTAGCCTCAGATTAATATGTGACCAACTTTGTTAAGAGCCTGGGGTAGGCCTGCTGTTAATTTGATGACTTTTAAATATCAGAGTTTCGGGGCAGATCACCTTGCTAGCCTATATACACATCAGTTTAAAAAATATAAATGATTTTTTTTTTACACACCAATTGTCTACTAGATTTATAATCAATTATAAACGATTTCTGTGATTATGATCGTCGCCTCGATTCATTTCAGTCATTGCCTTTTGAATTGAATGCATCCATTCCAATCGTTTGATTGTTACCTCTATTGTTTAGGGGATGCATAAATAAGATTTTACCATGCTGTGTGTTAGGAATTCGAATCTCTGCATCAGGAACGAATCAATGAACCAACCTTTACATCTCCAGTGCACATGCAAGAAAATGTCCATGCTAGCATGGAGTCACTTTTCTGGCTACGTATGCATATTCTGTATGCCCGTGTAGAAGAGCCGAGGTAAGACAATAAGGTAATAACTGAATAATTGAACAGCATGAATAAATGATAAGGCGAGGATCTTCACTTGGTGGGCTGCTTGGAGTTCTGTTGCACCATCAAAAGAAAATAAAACTAGGGAATAGTTTGCGCTGCTTGCTGCATTTATGCAAATAATTGAACAAAATGCACATTGCATCAAAGCTATTTATCTCTTTGTTCAACAGTTCTGCACACATCTGATGAGTATGCTAACCATTCGTGGCATTATATGTTTAACCCTCGTGTTGTCTTAGTGGTCAAAAATGACCCCAGCCGAGAAAAAGAGTGGTGTCCGCTGCTTAAATGCAGTCTTTCTGCACTGTGAAGAGGGAAAACCCAGATATTCACAAAGTTTCCGATGAATGACAGTTTGTTTCTTCATGAAAAATAGATCTGGGGTTTAAAATTCAATGAAGCCTCTTTATTTTAAGGGGTTTAGTAAAGGCGGGTCATTTTTGACCCTTAGGGACAAAGGGAGTAGACATAATGTTAAGACCACACAAGGCTTAACACAGATTAACACACTATTCTTGTGTTCTGTCTTTTTTTTTTTTGTTATTCTAGATCATCAAGAAACAATGCAGCCAGCTAAGCCGTCATTCCTACAGTATTTTGAACAGAAAGAGAAAGAGGACAACAAAAACAGTGAAAACAACAGTCACAAACAGCCTGCAGAAGCGGACATGGAGGTGGTAAGTACTGTTCACGGAGTCGTTGACTTAGGCTGCACAGGGCTCGCAAAATTTCAAAATCCCTGGTAGCCATTCGGACAGGCACTCTTCAGATTTTGGTAGCCCGAAATGAATTTAAGTCGCCAAAAAAAAAAAAAAAAAGACATTACAACATTCTACATTAAAAATAAAGGAGACAAAACATCAATCGAAAACATTTTCAAAACACAAATAACAACAATCGTATAAACCAATCAGATTGCAATCATCAGTACAAATATTTGGTTCTAACTGAACCGAAGTTTCTATGAACTTGTAAAAACAATATAGAACATAATGCAGTCTGTGTCAGACTCTGAATCTGAAAGATCAACACACATAACTATCAGCGATTTTTCTCCCCTGCGCATGCAATCTCTATCACGTGTTTAAGCTTGCTGCGGGAGATTTCACTCGTCACGTGAGGATAGCAATGACTGACAGGACGAGCGTCACTGATACACAGTTCGCGTGATCACGAATTGAAAGCGAAAGTTGAAAGCGAGCGCGCATTCAAACGCGATTTCAGTACCCCACATATTGATAGTGGCTCCCTGATGCCTGAAAATTACATACAACCTACAACAGACCAAATTTGTGAGAAAATGCAAAAGCATTGCAATATATTTTTCCTCCCTATAAGATGTACATTGTGGTAGCCCGACTGGATGAAACAATAGGCCCGGGATGTCGGGGCTAGCCATTTTGCAAGCCCTGCTGCAAGACAGTGACATTAGTCAAAGAATCGAAATTAAATAATGTAAGAACTTGTGACCTTAATGGCCTTTTCATATGCTGTGTGTTACTTTTTCCACCTTTGGAAAAACTGGTTGCACTGCATTGGTATGATCAGTATCAGTGTTTTTATGTTTTTGTTTTTTTTTCCCTCCTAGACGATTTCCCTTTCGCTGTACGTCATTTCTTCATGGACATTTAAATATGCTCGTTGGCTATCCAAGTCATGGCAAAAATTGTGTTCTGTGTGTTGGAGTATAGATTGATTTCTATCAGCAGTCATTAAGCGTAGCGTGTAAGAGTCACATCTTGGAATCGATTGCCTCGTGTAGGTAGTGCCACAGCAAATCAGGCTGTCTGAATCTGGGGTGTGAAACCAGACGGAGCCATTTTACCTGCAGAGTTCTGAGTGCACGTACATTTCACAAGAGGAAATAAAGACCATTACAAAGGCAACCGTCCATATACTGTAGCGTAAGGAGAATCAGAGATAGCTTGCTGCTGTTGCTTGACCAAACTAGGCAAACTATGCCCGTATCAATAGCAAGTTTTTTTTCCTTTATTAATGTATTCCTTCTTTTTTTTTTTTTTTTGTTCACTTTCAAGCAACATGGATCAATATAGTGGTTTACTACATTTAAATATTGTTACTCATCTTAAACCTGATCTTAAATCTTAAACCTGATCCAGCTCCTCCTACCTTTTTTGGAGTTTTAAACCATTTTGAAGGATTTGTTATCTAATTATCACTGCCATAAATATGTGGCCATTTTATAGCACAAATTCAAGTGTATCAAGCCACAGGGTTTAGTGGTCATTCCATCGAATGACTTCATTTAGGTCACACTCAAGCGAACATCTGTGAGAACAAAGAAACTGATATTCAGATAAATGCTATACTTTATTTGTACGGCTCTCAGTGGATTCCCTTTGATACCACTCTCTTAATGCCTCTAGGAAGCAAATGTGAACTCTATCCTGCACACTGTTTCCATATGCGCTGGGACAGCTGTTTGAAAAAACAAACCACGCAGCGCAGAGGTTTGAGACGTATGTTGACTTTGACTCCTTTAACTGAAGTCTGTTCCCTATTAGAACAAAAAAAGCTCCACAGCACCATTTGTCCCTTTAGTCTATTCAGTCTCGGGCCCAGTCACTGAGATGACGCTTGTTTTAGAATGGAGATGGTCTTGTTATTTTTATCTTATTGATTGTGCAATATATAGTTACAGGATGCCCGTAAAGGGCACTAAAGAAGTCATCTGGGAGTCAGCAGGAATGTCTTTGTGCTGGAAATGCATTTAACCTTTCCTTTTTATTTGCTGCTAAAAAGCCATGGTTTTTACTCTGTGTAGAAAGTCAAAACTTAATTGGCTGAGGCACCAGACCTCAGCAATGATCTTAGTGGGGAAAATATGCTGTAAAAAGACTTTAAATAGAACGTGTAAACCATGTGTATCCATTAACATTATAATCTTTATTGGTAGAAAAATTGGTTAAATTTCTTTTTTTTTTTTTACTCCACCACTATTTCTTGTTTCTTGCCCCCTTTTTTTCCTCCATATTCTGTTATGTTATAATTAGGGCTGCACGATATTGAAGAAAAACGTGATATGCGGTAACTTGTTAAATAATGCAATATGCGGTACTATAATGCTATAAGTGTGTAAAATCAATTTAAATTATATATATATATATATATTTTGTTTTTTTAAACTGAAAATGACATAACCACCATAAATGTTTCATGTTCTTTTGAGGAAAAGTAAGCAATCTCTGCTGTCTGCATCGCCCTAAAACTTTGAATTTTTCGTAACTTTTTGAAGTATTAAAATCATTCCGTTGTCGCAAGCCCTTGCGATATGCACATCGCGATATTTACATTTGAGATATTTCGATAATTTCGATATATTGTGCAGCCCTAGTTCTAATGTTGTTTCTTTAAGGTTCACGTTAATGCTCCAGCAACTAGAGAGACCAAGAAAACACTCTTAACCAGTGTGACATCGTTTTGCAGTATGCAGTGATCACATATTTTAAGACACCTCTGTGCCATATGGGCTGCGTGTACCTTACATATACAACCATCAACACAAGGAACATGTTAGCACACAATTAGGAATATACAGGGACCTTAGTGGTTTTCTTCCAAAATACCTCTGGTGTAGCTGAGGTGATACAGATGTACAGTATGCTCAGTATTCCTGCTATTGCTGATTGGACTGGGGTGAGTGATATGGCCTTCCATTAATAATATTTGGGATGTTGTTGCAGTACCTATAGTCTGTAACAATATGGAATGAGTGCCTTGAAAATATTTAATTTCACCTCAAAACATGCAGTATTACATAGCGTAGCCAACTGTAACAGAGGACTGCTTGAGGAATTTCATTCCACTGCTCGCTTTTTCAGTGATGTGCATATTTGGTCTGCTTGTCTTAATTGGCTTGGTCCGCTGTTTTAACACTGACTGACACAATTATTGAAGTGCAGACAAACAACCTTTATGAAAGTATTTGGCTGCTGGTTATGTTGTTTGGCCAGCTTCTTTATTTTTGCTCCACACATTGTTTAATTACGTGGTGATTGCTTGCTTTACTAATAATGGACCTCATTTATCAAGACTTTAGAAAATCCGTGTTTCTGCTGGATATACAAAAGCATCAGAAATGCTGATTTTTCTTCGTAATCACTTGTGCCTGTTGAATGACAGTCACCCATAATTACCAGGCACGCGCACAACACGGCCCATTTGCATTTAGATGCCCACAAAGCTCCATAAAAGGCAAAGCTCATATAGCTGAAATAGACTTTCTCAGAGGGAGAAGTGAAAGTTATTTTGACTTGCATCTATACCACTTTGAGAACTGACTTCACTTGCTGCCTAATATATCCCACTTTAACCGCTAACATTGATTATCTCAGTACAGTGGCACTTGTCAAGGGGTGGGATATATTAGGCAGCAAGTGAACAGTCAGTTCTTGAAGTTGATGTGTTGGAAGCAGGAAAAGTGGGCAAGCACAAATGGGCAAGCAAATTTTATATATATATATATATATATATATATATATATGTCATGTCTGGAAATGTTTGGACAATGACAGTTTTTGTGATTTTGCCTTTATACACCACCACAATGGATTTGAAATAAAACAATCAAGATGTGGAGGTACTTTGCTGAAAGTGGCTGTAATTCCTAAACGGTAAATGCCACATTTTTGTGGAACCTCTTAAAATAAAGCTGAAAGTCTACACTTCGATCACTTCTTGATTGTTTTATTTCAAATCCACTGTAGTGGTGTATAAAGGCAAAATCACAAAAACTCTGTCATTGTCCAAGTACTTCCGGACCTGACTGTATATATAAAATATGCTCCGTTAGGACAAGTAAGTCAAGTACAGTCAAGTCTTTAGTTACTTTAGTTAGTACTTGTGTTATCAGGCTAATGGTATTTGTTCATAGACAGTTTCATAAAAATGTGCCATTAAAACAAAACAATAGAACAATATCATTACACAGTCACTTCTAACATACCAACAGCTTCTGCCTTCAGACTTCGGGCCACATCTCCTATCTGTGTCTGGTGCTTGCGTAGAATAAAACAGTCCTCTGTGTTGAGGAAGAAAGTGATTCCTGTTTCAGCTAGAACAGCTACGTTGTTGATTTTTGTAAATGACACCATTTTGGATTGTGTGAGATTTATCACTCAACAGTGAAAGAACACCAGATAGACAACATTTAAAGGAGTAAAGATTTTATTTGTATATACAAAATTGTTTACAGCAAGATTTTCTGAATTAACTATGACCTCCACAGCAGAGACTCAGAGGTTTAGGGGCATATCACAAGAGGATTCCCCATAAATACAAACTTTCGGTGACATCGAGAAGAAGAACCCTGAAAGAGCACCATGAACTTGAAGGAATTTTAATGTGTCTGAATATTTTATAACCGAATGGATGCTGGTGACTTTCCTCCCTCTGACAGTAATCTGAGGGTAACTACCTGCTTATTTGTATGCCACTATTTGTCATTTATCGTGCTGAAATCAGTGATCTGCAGCACATTGCAGCTTGACACTAGATTGGTCACTTGGCTCTAATAATGTGTTGCACAGCATTAAAAGAAGATGCCACAGTGGTTCCACAAGCTTTTTTTCCACAATTAAATGTGTGTGTCTAATTAAAAGTACACAAGCTATTTAAACTTGACAGCGTAATCCGTATATAACAGTGCAGTAACTCATCGTGATTTACATGATTCGAAACCGAGGTTTATATTAGTTAGTATTCTTAGGCATAAATGTGCACCCACTCAGGAACATGAGTAGGATACGAACGTTGTTCCAAAATGACTGGATTTGCATCAGTACTGAAACAAAATTGAACATTCAATTACATGTCAACCTCAGAATAGAAAATCATAATCAGCATGAAGGTGTGTCATCATTGCAAGCCTAATGCCCAAGGGAAAGTAAAGACTCAGTAGGGCTAAATGCCTTCTTTTTCCATATTGCTGTGAAAAATAGCAGTGTCTATATGTCATGAAGGAGGACTGGATTAAATCAACTGTTACAGAAATGTTCAAATTTCATCCCCCAATATTCAGCCCATATCTGTATTACGCTAGTTGTGGAGATGAACACTAGCACAGTGCCTGGGCTGTTATGAATGTTATGAGTGGAGCTTCATTTACTTCATCTGACACTGTTAATGATCTAAACTGGAATTTTAATTTGTATTGTAATCTCCCTATGCCAAATTCTTCCAGATCCGTTCCTTAAGTGTAGAGGAGCTAAAAAGACGCCTGTCCGCTCTGGACCCTCAGATGAAACAGGAGATCGAGGAGATCCACCAGCGCTACCAGGCCAAACGCCAGCCCATTCTCGATGCCATCGAGGCCAAAAAGCGACGTCAGCAGAACTTCTGAACCAGCTGAAGAAACTTGATGATCCCTCAACAATGTTTGACACTGTCAGTTACCTATAAAGGTACCTGTGCCAGTCCCAGCTACACTTCCTCATGTTTTTTTAGTTTAACTTACAATTCTCTCTTTGCATTTGTTGTATTATTTTAAAAATGCTGTATCTACACCATTGTTGGTACTGGATTGGTGTTACTGTGGGCTCAAAAAGCAGGGAACAACATTCTGTCATACACTGTTTGACTTACTGCACTTTTTTTTTTTAAGACTTGTGTTACTTTGGCATGTATGTTGTATGTTTCTTGTTTGTTTTTGTTTAAAATAGTCGTACGTAGCACAGTTCACAAAATCTAGTAGTCATAAAACAAGCTAATAATTAGGCTGGATATTCTTATGTACAGGGTCTTCTAAAGCAGGCAACTAAAAGAGGTCTATAGAACATAAAAAGAGTACAAACCATGCATCTTATATGCTGATATGCAAATGGTATAGGTTTAAGTGCAAGTCTTTTTAAACACAATCTGTCACATCCGCTGTACTGTCAAATGATGTTAGCTCAATATGTGCACACCCAAGAATGATTGTTCAGGATAAAACCTCAACTGGCATGGTAAAAATCAGCGTATTTGGAAATAGAACCCTCCTTCCGTAGTGATGGATGTTGTAAAATCAAACATGCCTGCATTTAAAAAAAAATCCTTTTATTGAAGTGACATAGAAGAAAACCTATATTTTAGAGTTGAGTATTGAACTGCTTTACTATCCACAGCTCAATGTTCACATTCCAGTCGGACATATTCTCCAAGCAGCAGCAGCAGCAGCAGCAGCAGCAGCACATGTTAACAGTGTCTGGTCACACAGGCATAGAGACAGGCTTGTGTTCAATAAGCAACGCTTCATGCTACTGTGCAGAGGTTTCATAGTTCCCCACGAACTATAACACAGCCTCAAGTAGCTTGCTAGTTTTGGTACTCAAAGCAGGTGGAAGGTTCTGCTGAGCTGCAAGTGACGAGAGCAGTCACAACCAGCCCGATACTAATTCCTTGGTAAAAAAACTTTTGATAACCAGATGTCCTTAAAAACACGAGAAAGCTCACTTTCACCTGATCATGGCTGTAGTTTAAGTATGAATACTGTTTGTAAACACATTTCCATGAACAAATGAACAACTTCTTCATCTTGCACTCTGTAAGTAACAACTCTCTGCAAGGGCATGAGTGGAAACCTAGAGCACACCCTCTGTTTTGTCTGTCAGAATATGATATCTGATATAATGGTGTACTAATTTACCAAAAAAGAAATAATAATAAGGGCTGCATACAGACATTTTTCTCTAATGGTTAATGTCAGATCAGGTGTAGATGAAGTTGGAAAGGTAACTAAAGTAACCAATTTTATAAAATAGTTTATTTTTTAACATTGAAAGTTTTTGGAAGCTAGGAAGGCCTGATTTTTTTTTTTTTTAGCTGGAGTGTAGGTTTGTCCCTGCGAATTAGACTCAGGTTTAATTGACTCAGGTTATATTTGTATGGCAATCCATAGCTACTGTGAAAGACTTGAATAGTGCTTATATACCCCACAAACTGGGTTTCCCCCCTCGTTTTTGTTTTTGGAAGATCAGGTAAAAAGCCTTTCTTCTTTTTGGAGTTTGTTACACTCTGTGACTGATAAATAGTTTTGTTGTCAAACCTTTGCAGTAGTAATGCATGCTTATTTTTTTTTTTTTAATATATATATTAATGCTCAATGTGAATACAGAACCAATGTCAGTACACCTCATCTGTCTTAACACTGGTCCTGAACAAGGATTTTGTCTGTGCCTTAAATTATGCAAGATCTATTTGCAAGTGTTTAAAAGTTGGATTTGTCAGTTTGTTTTTTTGTGTGAATAATAAACTGGATTCATTATAATTGTAATGTTTTACCTTATTTGATCTTCGATTATAGCTTCCTTTTGTATGAATGACTGTTGCATCATCTTTGGTTAAAACTCTAGAGGCAGCATCTGATGTTAAATGTTTAAAAAAAAAAAAAAAAAAAAAAGAACAAAAACGAAGTTAAATGCTATTCTTGAAAAAAAAAATTTCAAATGAGTCACTTACTTTTAAGATTTTACTTCCAAGATGTATAGTTAAGAAACACTTAATGAAATGTTAGTATGCAATTCTAACACTTTATGTAACTGATAGCTGCCAGGAGTTTAGGACTGCATCTAAAGGTGGTCAGACATGACCACTGAGTTAACTCCACTGGGAGGGGTGATGTTAACCTTGTAAAATCTGGAGAAAGCAACTAATAAAAGTAGTATGGGGAACCTGTCCCAGTGGGCTGTCTGTTTACTTAACACTGGCAAAGAACTCCCCTGCAACTTTCCAAACCTTTCCCAGATCTGGGCTTTCACTTCTGGGTGCAGATGCCTCTTCTCTGATCCACTGCAATAGTGTACAGCCCCAGTGGATAGGTTACTCTCAGTGAGGCCAGCTGTAGATGAGCCACCTTTGGAGACTGAGTGCAAGGCAGAGAGAACAACCTGACATTGTGCTTCCTTGATGGTGGCCATCCGGACCATCTGGAACACCCAAGCACTGGTCCACTCAGATGGACCAGCATGTGGCAATGTTTGAGAACCAACAAAAACTTCAGGGTCAAATAGACTGACCTCAGCCAGATAGTTGATGTGTTCTGACCTTATCAATGAGGGGAAACCACACATCCACAGTTAGGCATCCATGAACATTATCTCTCACCAGTGGGGCACCACTCCCAAACCAGATGCCTGTTGGGAACACACCTTGCATTGGCAGTGAGCCAGTGCTTGGGATTGGGTGGGTGTGTTCCGGATGGCTTGCCCCTTGGTAGGAGCATAGAGTCTACCAATTGTTCTAATATGGCAGTATCCAGATGCCAGTGGCCATCAAAGAGACAACGCCACCTCCACACATCTAGAAAAAAACCTGTGGTTCTAAAGAGAGGCTGAAGGGCAGCAGTCTTTTTTTTATACCTGTCCTGTCCTTGTATTGTGTGTGCATGTCTTAATATTTATTTATTTATTTAAAGGGCAGTTAAAATCAATTATATAGTTAAAAGGAATTAGCTAGCATCCAGGTACTGCCTTTATATCACTGAAGATTGCAGAAATCTTCTATTAAGTACATTTGTAGATTATGAAATTGATGTAGTTTTGAGTGTTAAATCAGTATAGACTTCTACCTTTGACTTGACATGATGTCACAGAAGGAATTTCTTATATGCAGACATAAACAGACGTGATAATTATAGCTAATTATTTGAAATATTCATATTTAAAAATGATTGTTTTTAAATTTTAGCAGCTATATCTGCAATAGTCTGTATATCTATTAAGGATGATATCTCTCATAGAATGGAAACATGACTGTGAAACCTGGAAAATATGGATACAATATGTTTTAATTTTATTTATGATATAAGTATTATATAAGTAATATTTTCATATATTTTAATTAATTTATAATGACACGCTGCCATTATTCAAGAAGCAGCTCTGAATCTTATCTGTATCTTAAACCTGGGAAATCTGCTAATAGAAAATTTATTTTTTATATAAACAATTTTTAACTATTTATATAATGACTGTAATCAACAGGTACTTGTAAGGAGAAAATAAAACACCCCCCCTCCCTCCCAAAATCCCAGCCTTTCAAGTAAAGATCATCTGCAGGCTAAGTAAGCAACCTAGGAGTGAGGAGACTAAAGAAATGCACTAGAGTGTGAGATTGTTCCAGGATCAAAGCTTGTATTACCATTAATGTGCTTTCCTTCAGAATAAACTTACCGTAACTTGAGCTGTGAGATGTGTTGGAGGGGTATATTAGGTGGGATATCTGCAATACAATACCCAAGCCATTAAGCATCTGCCTGTGCTGACATTGAAAGCAGTTGCAATGCGTAAGAATGGTTTTGATGTGCAAAAGAAATGAAAGTATGAACAAGATATTAAGATATATTTGTCATGCTAAGTAGATGGGTTTAAACAAATAACAATGATACATATAGAGCTGTGTAAAAAGCAATAAAGAATAAAAAAATTAAATAATCTAACCAAAATAGCCTTAAAGGAAACTGAACATAGTTCCTAAAAAGAAATGTAAAATGCATGTGTGCTTTTTATGTCTGTTCACATTTGCAAAGGAGGCTGTAATATCAAGCTGTAATACTGTACGCATCACTTTGAAATCTGAAAATTGAAAAAAAAAAAAAAAAAAAAAAAAGAACAATTAGCCCATATACTATATTTTGGCAGTGTGTATATAAACAGTGTAATAGTCAGGTATATGGACATGCACTTGCACCCATATTTAGTGTAAACCCTTAGCTGGTCACCAGAATGACCAAGATAAATAGGCAGCTAACTTTATCCCAATCAATCACAATATAGCATTATTTTAAACAAAAGCTTATTTTTTACTGTAAGCTCATAAAAAAATGGCTGGTAAAATGTCATAGAATTTTGCAAACGTGAACACTCTTTGTTTTGACAGCATGCTAAGACATTAAAGATTTACTCCTCCCTTGGTTACGCTGTCATAGCTAGTCTTGCTGGAGTCCCTGCTTGCACACTGCACACAGTGTACATTGTCCTTAACCACTGCATGACAATAAGCATACCTAATAATCTGTTTCTCTCTCTCTCTCTGTCTCTCTCTCTCTCTCTCTCTCTCTCTCCATTTTGAAACCATGAAGATGACTTTGGACTGCAATAGATACAAACAGTTTTGCTACGATGGCTTAGGACTACAATTGCTATGATAGCTTTAGGACTGCAATTTGCAATCAGTGAACAGTTGACAAAGTTGACACTTCAACAAAATAGACTTCATGTGAAAACTATAATGAACTTCCTGGTTACACAATTGCACTTTTTGATCATGTAGTACACAGTAATAGAAGGGAATTATTTATAGTTGCTCTATCCGTTGTCAGCCAGATGAGGATGGGTTCCCTTTTAAGTCTGGTTCCTCTCAAGGTTTCTTCCTCATATCATCTCAGGGAGTTTTTCCTTGCCACCGTCACCTCTGGCTTGCTCATTAGGGATAAATTTAGAAATTTAAAATTTCTGTAAAGCTGCTTTGTGACAATGTCTGTTGTTAAAGTGAAGTGACGTGTGAAAGTAAAAAAGTTAAAAGCACTATACAAATAAAATTGAATTGAATTGTCCTCTTCCACTACTGTCAGACTGCCACTCTAGATCAACTTTTACTGTTGATCATGTGAATAAGCAGCTGGGGATACTCCACTTAGACACAACAAAACTGCAGGGCCAGATGGCATTGAGCCCAAATACTGAAGCTGTGTGGTGAGCAACTGTGTGGAATCTTCTAGTGCATTTTCAGTCTGACCCGCAGTTTGGAAAGGGTCCCAATAATGTAAAAACTCCTTGTATTGTACTGGTTCCCGTAAAAGTGCAACCAAAAGTTTAAATGATTTTCAACCAATGGCTCTGACTTTGAACATAATGAAGACCCTGTAAATGCTGATATTAACTTACCTTCAACCACTGACTCTAGAACAGCTCTAGACCATAGTCTTATTTCGTTTAGTGTGTGTCACAGTAGCAATGTACACACAGAACCGCACTATCGCTATAGCCGTACATTCACACCGGCGACCGCTGAGATGTTTGTCAACCACCTACCGGAATTAGTAGCCAGTATAGGGTCACCGTCGGACCCCAAAGAACTAGAGCAGGCGACAGAACTTT
>CM040976.1:6225764-6246295 GCA_022985145.1 Pangasius djambal | reverse complement strand
TCTGTTGAGTCTGGTTCCTCTCAAGGTTTCTTCCTATCTCCATCTCAGGGAGTTTTTCCTTGCCACCGTCGCCTCGGCTTGCTCATCAGACACACTCTCACACTTCATCTTACTTTTTTGTTTGTGTAAAGCTGCTTTGAGACAATGACATTGTAAAAAGCGCTATACAAATAAACTGAATTGAATTGAATTGAATAGACCTCCTGTGGTGCCATGTGAGTGTGTGTGTATATATATAAATATATATATATATATATATATATATATATATATATATATATATATATTTTTTTTTTTTTTTTTTCATTCATTACCATAAAGCCTGTGTTTTTGGAGGGAAAGGTTCCAGGTGCTATCATATCATGGATAATGGACTATTTGACAATGGACTCAATCTGCATATCAGATATGGCCATGACAGTACTGAGGCCTTCAAACGGACTGTGTTTATCCCCTTCCTGTCTGTACAACATTAAGTACAACTCTGAGTCATGTCATCTGCAGAAAATCTTTAATGACATGGCCATTGTGGGATGTATCAGAAGCAGACAGGAGGAGAAATACAGCAGCCTCGTGAAGGCTCATGTACTCTGATGAGTAGTTCGAGCTGAATTAGCTGCAGCTCAGCATTAAAAATACTTTTAGAGGACCTGTTCAGTGTAGAGGTGGTGAAGACATAAATACCTGGATGTGCCCTTGAATGATAGACTGTAATAGACTGCTAGAGCTGGGGCTCTGGACAGGCAGGGCCAGATCTGCTTCTACTTCTTGAGGAAATTAAGCACCTTCAGTGTGTATAGCTCCCAATCTCCTCTACTAGTTCTTCCAATCTGCTAGTGCCTTATTTTATGCTGTTCTATGTTGCACTGGTTGCATTTGTGCTGGTTCTGCAAACAATACAAAACAAACTGATTAAGAAGGGTGCCTCTGTCCTATCAATCAAGATTTTCTGGAAACTGTGGCAGAACAAAGAACATCCATAAGACTTTTAGCTATAATGTGATAATGACTGACAACTATATGTTGTTATATATCAGTCATTTTAGAAAAATGGCAAAAAATCAATAAAAAGACATTTCTTTTTCAGCTTTTGTTAACTGATTTTTCTAAATAATTGATTTCAACACTTATTTATGTAAATAAAATAAATAATGTAAATGTAAATAAATAAAAATCCTTCCAAGTGTTCTTTAAATGTCAAATGTTGAACCTATAAAATTTACATTCATACAATGGTAAAATTACACGTCACATTCTAGTCTTAACTTAAATAATTTAAATGAAAAATAAAATAATGTTATTCCAATTTTCTACAGAAATGTATACACTTTGATAGTGACATTAACGTTTCAGTAGTCACCTAAATATCAGAAATCCTACTCACTTTAAGCCTATTCACTACTCACCTTTTAATCTTCCACTTTGATTTCTTCATTTCTTTTTCTTCTGTCTGTAGACCTTTTATACTGTATTGTCTTGTATTAGGTCATTTTGATCGTCTGCCTCTGCTCTCAGGCATATTTGCCTCTCTTCAGGCTCGCTCTCTCCCTCTGAATTCAGTGAGAAATGTAACATGATGCTTTAATCTTCTGTACAATGCATAAGGGTTTACAAAGAATCCAACTGAACTGCCAGCTGAATATCACTACTGAAACGAGTATATCAATACCAAAAAACGTTTTTGACTGTTTCGATTGTGACCATTCAAGCTATTTTGCATTCACCTCAAGATGTGTACATAATAGAAAACAAGCAGCCATTGATTTTGATAGTTGGGGATAGCATATCTTCACTTATTATTATTTTTTTAATGTAAAGATTTGTAAAGATTGAAATGTAAAGCACATTTAAATTTTAAAAAATGCAAAAAATATTGAGTTATTTTATTTTAATGTAAGTTCAGGGGTTGACTGGGGTACATGCAACCATCATACATAAGAGATAATCAAATTTATCAATGCACTGTTTAAATTATTACACTGGTGTCTTTAAGTACAAATCCTGATGTTTAAAAAATATGTTTCAGTAGCAAAATTATATCTTTAGGGGACCGTATTTTGCAACACAACTGTAGAACGACTCATACAGAGAAGCACCTTCAATGACAGACAGATACACCTGTGTTGCACCAAGAAACACCAAGGTCAGGTTTTTCAATGCCCAGTAATAAGACTACACCACGTCATCAGTACAAGTACTATGGTATTGCACTTCTTTCACTATCTATACTGTATACAAATGAACCAAAATGGACATTATGAATATTCTGCTACTCCAAGATATTTATTTTATTCCAAATTTATATATAATTTAAGACTACTGTAACATTTTAACACTTTATTATGTTAATATTAATTATGTAACATATATGTATAACAGTATGTGTGACTAAAAACGTCTCTAGGTTACGTATGTAACCATGGTTTCCCGAGGGAACGAGACGCTGCGTCAAAACGATATGGGAACGCCATCAGCGTGACCGCGCCCTGAATCAGGTGTGTAATCAGTCCAAAGGATGGGCGGGACGTCACAGGCGGGGTGACGTAACGACCTGGAAGCTTTAAAGGCACGAGTGGTGGGCGCCGCGCCAGCTTCTGAGAAATGAAGCAAGTGCTTCAGGGATGCCGGAAGTGGGGCACTGAGACGCAGCGTCTCGTTCCCTCGGGGAACCATGGTTACATACGTAACCTAGAGACGTTCCCCTTCAGGAACTCGAGCTGCGTCGAAACGCTATGGGAACAAGTATGCCCACACCCCCAGACTTACAAATCCCTGCCTAGTGTGGAAAGGCACAACTAGGGCAAGAGAACAGAAGAGCCGGGAGTGGCTCGCATATCCAGGCCATAAAACCTGGCGAACGTCAGGGGCGTGGACCAACCCGCAGCGTTGCAGATGTCCTGCATGGGCACACCTGCCAGAAAGGCCTTAGAGGCCGCCACGCTTCTAGTGGAATGACCCTTGACCCACAAGGGCGAGGGGAGACCAGAGGACTCATAGGCCAAACAGATGGCATCCACGATCCACCGACTGAGGGTCTGCTTAGTAGCAGGAAAACCCCTCCTAGGGGGACCAAAGCACACAAACAACTGGTCCGCCCTTCTCCACAGGGCAGCTCTGTGGACGTACGCATCCAGTGCTCGCACTGGGCACATATAATTAAGCCTCCGATGGTCGGACTCCCGAAAGGGAGGAGGACAAAAGGCCTGCAGTACGACCGGCCGTGGTGTCGAGGAGGGAACTTTTGGTACATAACACGCTCGAGGGTATAGAAACGCTTTGGCCAGTCCGGGCGCAAAGTCTAAATAAGAAGTTGGAGATCCCCAACTCTCTTAAGAGAGGAAATAGCCAAAAGAAAGGCGGTCTTTAAGGTTAAAAGACGGTCAGAAATCTCCTCTATAGGCTCGAAGGGGGGGGTTACAGAGAGCCTCTAACACCACGGCCAGGTCCCAAGGAGGGACACGGGATCGCACCGGAGGCCTGAGCCTCAGCGCACCGCGGAGGAAAGTGTAACCAGGGGGTGTCTGCCCACGGACTGACCACTGAGAGGGGCGTGGTAGGCCGCAATGGCCGCCACTTAAACCTTCAGGGTGGAGTGGGTCAACCCTGTGAAGAGATGGGCCTGCAGGAACTCCAGCACCGTACCAACTGGGCAGATAACTGGGTCGAGCCGGCGGTCTCCGCACCAGGAAGTGAAAAGTTTCCACTTCAAGGTGTACAGTTTCCTCGTTGAGGGAGCTCTGGATTGGAGAATGGTCTCAACAACCTTGGCTGAAAGACCGGAAGCTATGAGTTGTGCCCCCTCAGAGGCCACACCCACAGCTTCCACAACTCGGGGCGGGGGTGAAAGATGGCGCCCCCCGCCTGTGAGAGGAGATCCCTCCCGACGGGAATCTCCCATGGAGAGCTGTCGAGAAGGGAAATCAGGTCCGAGAACCATACTCGGCCCGGCCAGAACAGGGCTACTAGCAACAGATGGACCCCGTCCCGGCGCACTCTCTCCAGAACGCCAGAAAGGCGTACAGACGCTGCCTCGGCCACGTCTGTACCATAGCATCCAGGCCAAGAGGAGCTGGATGAATCAGAGAGAACCAGAGGGGACAGTGTGATGTCTCCTGAGTCGCAAACAGCTCCACCTGAGCCCGGCCGAACACTCTCCATATCTGCTCCACCACCTCGGGGTGGAGCCTCCATTCCCCGGGCATTGGCCCCTGGCTCGACAGGGCGTCTGCTCCCATATTGAGACGGCCAGGGATGTAAACTGCTCTCAGAGAGAGGAGTTTCCCCTGGGACCACACAAGGATTTGGAGCACCAGCCTGTAAAGGGGGCGCGAACGCAGACCTCCCTGGTGGTTGATATAAGAGACCACTGCTGTGTTGTCGGTGCGCACCAACACGTGGCGATCTCTTAGGTCCGGGAGAAAGTGTTTCAATGCTAGAAACACAGCCAGCATCTCCAGGCAGTTGATGTGCCAAGTGAGATGGCGGCCGCTCCACAGACCGCGGGCTGAGCGGCCACTCATGACCGCTCCCCATCTGGTGAGGGATGCATCCGTCGCTAGCATTACGCGGCGACAAAGAGCTCCCAACACCGGGCCCTGGGACAAGAACCAAGGTTCCCTCCACATGTCTAAGGCACGTAGGCATCGCCACCTGCTCCGATTGAGCTAATATCAAACAATTGTCGATATAGTTCAGTATGCGGATGCCCTGGAGTCGCATAGGAGCCAGAGCAGCATCCACACACTACGTGAAAGTGCAGGGTGAGAGTGCCAGGCCGAACGGAAGAACCCGATATTAGTAAGCTTCGCCCCCGAAAGCAAACCTCAGTAACTTCCTGTGTTGGGGAATGATGGAGATATGGAAGTATGCGTCTTTTAGGTCGATCGTGACAAACCAGTCCTCGGAGCTGATCTGAGACACGACCTGTTTGATCGTGAGCATCTTGAACTTCAGTCGTGCTACTGAGTGGTTCAAATGCCGCAGATCCAAAATGGGATGCAGCCCTCCACCCTTCTTGGGAACAATGAAGTACCGGCTGTAGAACCCGGACCCTCTGTCGTGAGGAGGCCTGGCCTCCTTCCTCAGGATAGTCTTCACTTCCTGTTTCATTACCAGAGCCTGCTCGGGACCCACCCGAGTGGGAAGAATCCCGCGAAAACGAGGCGGAGGAGAACCGAATTGGATTCGGTAGCCTCTCTCCACAGTGTGCAGGACCCATTGAGACACATTCGGCAGAAGTTTCCACTCTGCCAAATAGCCTACTAAGGGAGTCAGCCTCTTGAGACTGACCTCTCAAGGGCGGTCTCCTTGGTGGTGCAGAGAGATAGATCAGCGGCCCGTCTGAGCTCAGTGACCTGCCCAGGCATCATCTCCACGTCCTCATCCAGCTCTTTAAGTAGGTCAGCCTGGTACGACTGCAGAACCGCCATAGTGTGCAAGCACGCACCAGCCTGACCTGCTGCCGTGTACCCGTGATGGTCCGCACCAGGGGACAGATAGCTAGCCAGTGTCTGATCCACCTGGGGCATAGCCCTATAGCCGAAATCATCCAGCCCCGCCACATTGGCATAATAGGAGGAGGCGGGACTGAATAAACGGGCAGAAAAAGGCCTCTCCCACGACCTCGACACCTCGGTGTGGAGGTCGGGGAAAAAAGGCAGGCTCCGGCGTGGAGGTGGCGGTCTACTCCGCAGAAAATGCTCATCCAACTTACTTTTCTGCGGCTCAACCCGTGTCTCGGCGGGCCAGTCAATGTTTAGCTTAGCGATGGCCCGCGAAACCACCTCCAGCAGCTCCTCATACTGGGGAGACTGCGAGGGCGAATCATAGTCGGCGCCCTCCACGTCAACCTCCTCGGAGGAAGACAGGCGGAGCACCGAGTCCACTCCCCGGGGGGAAGAAACCGCAGAGCGGGCTTCCGATCCCAGAGAGTGGACAATGGATCTGGAGGGTGAGGAAGGAGAAAGGGACTCGTCCGTCTCCATTCCCTCCGCCAGATCCATCTGTGAATCCCACGAGCGTAAGTGCCGCTCTGCCTCGGCAGAAGCGGGGCCAGCACCGCGAGGAACGCGAGTGAAGAGAGCGCGGGCAGGGAGGAGCGCACAGCCTAAAACGCCGTCTGCTCTCACCCTTATGCTTATGCCCTTAGACTTAGGCATTTTCTCAGACAAACAATACAAAATAGACAGACAATATACACACAGAGCGCTTGCTGAATGACAGAAAGCTGGCGCGGCGCCCGCCGCTCGTGCCTTTAAAGCTTCCGGGTCGTTACGTCACCCCGCCTGTGACGTCCCGCCCATCCTTTGGACTGATTACACAGGGCACGGTCACGCTGATGGCGTTCCCATAGTGTTTTGACGCAGCTCGTGTTCCTGAAGGGGTACCAAAGGAATATTTCTCGCACTTTTGACTTACCACTCTAGTGGGAAGTGTTATGTTGTTATAGGAAAATAATCCATGTCAGGGTGGTGTGATATGGCCCGACGCGAAGCAGAAAGGTCTGGTTTATACTTGACACATAACTTTGTGTGTGCATGCAGAGGCAGCGGCAACGTGAGCAGCATTGTTCACACACCTGCCTGCTTAATTTATGTACATCTAGACGTCACATCAGAACTCATACATACCTGTCTGTCAGGTTTATGTTGAACTATAAAATGTTCTTCTGTCATGTGTTGTGTTTCAAATCAAAACGTCTGACTTTGCATTCAAAAGTATTTACTCTAGAAAATCCAGAAGACCTGTACACAAAACATACATTTCGGTAAGTTTGAAGGCTACACGAGAGCTTTTTTAAAATTCAAATAGTACATATACAATTTGAGACACAACACTAGTTTGTTTAGAGAGGTAGATAGATGGTGAAATTTGTAAATTTTTATTGCTAAATTACATTAGTGTAGTGTGCCAGGATAGTGAAAACCTCTAAAATAGCATGCATAAATATAAATGTGACTTGTTTGAATGTGACTCCCAGTAAAGTCAAAATATTAGCACACAGAATCTGTCTTCAATACTTCAAAATATATTAATTAAAAATAAATGAATGTAACCAAAGAGGAGACTGAGATTTCTCTTGCGGCCCCGTTTGTAAATCAAGTGATGCCACATAGGGTTCGTGACCCCTAGTTTGGGAACTCCTGATCTATACGATCTGCCAATAACTATCTTCACATTTATTTGCTGAATTCACCCTTGTACGCTCACATTCTCTGCACATTTATAATTATTATGCCTTGTATATTTTTACTATTCCTAGTAATCTATTCTGTAATCGGTACTAAAATTACTCTTAGTATTATTTTCCCACTAAGCATTATTCTTCTGATTTCAATGTCGTGTCTCTCTTCAAGGTAATGTAGCACTGCAGTTTCCTTTGGGAAATGTCCATCCTTTCTGTGCTCTTTATTAAATGCCTAGCATTGTCACATGCTGTGGACAAAATCCACCGTCTTCTGCAAAGAGAAAAAAACCCCAGCTTTTTTCCAACAAATAAAAACTTGTTGAGCATGAACAGAGTGAAACTGAAGGCTATTTAGCTAGTAATGTGATCAGTAATATCATAAACTGGTAATTGGCTATCAATTAATAACACTAATAATGGATCTACTTCATTTTCATAATGCATAGATGTATATTTTATTATCTGTTAGTCGCTATTTCTGTAGCTGCTTATTGACTTTTGACAACTGACAGATTTCTGGCTGCTAACATGAACAAATTGTTGGACAGGTTCTGATCAGAGATGACATTAGTGGTTTAGATGTATGTCAAAGAGATTGTACCATGCAAAAACTGATGATGTGAACTGGATAGGCCTCTGTGAATGGGTCTGTCTTTTTCATGCTGCACCTAGTACTGAGCTCCAAGCAGTGATAACTGGCATTTGCAAATATGCTTGAAACTTGAAAATAACCAGAATATGATAGAAGAGACAAAAATCTGTTGCAGTAACAGATAACTGTAAAACACCATACAATGATGATAAAAATTCTATTTATGTTCTTCTAGGCCAGTTGATCCATCTGACTAATGTCTCTGGCTGCCAGCAGATAAGTAGAATATATATATTTAATGGTAAGAGAAACACTAAATCACTTAATACCACTCAATCATTTAGTCAGCTAGCCACATAAAGCAATGACTTTCGATGAACCACCTTCATTTAGTTGATTTAATGACACTATTTACAGATGTAACTGTGATTAAGATAATCACTAGGAGTGGTGGCTAACACCTGAATATCCTCTAATGTGTGTGCACATGTCTGCTGAGACTTTCAAGAAATCTTGAAGTGATAGTGGCCTAGTATTTGCTGTAACTACCTTCACAGTGCATCCCTTTTTTTCCTGGAGAATACTCGCTGCCTACTGGGTCAGCGGCAGTTCTAATGACAGGGAACCCTAGTGGTTTGAATTTGAATTTGAATTTGAATTTGAATTTGATTTGGTTATGCAGTGTTCATAAAATCACAGTTACATCTGCAACTAGTGTTCCTTTTCACCCCTTCTAATTGCTAGGGGTAGTGTCTAATACCTGGTTACCCCTTGCCACAAGGTCATGAGGACCCAATTCAACCATGGCCAACTGGGAAGGTGTATGGTCACCATGCTCACACCACTAGGATGGTGATGTTGACCTTGAAGAATCTGGACATAGTACACGGTGACACCCAGGTAGCTGCTTCCTGGAACATAATGCCTCTCAGTAGTAGTGCCCAAGAGTGCCCAGTTTATAGGCCATGGTGATGATCTCTGTCACCCAGTGGGCCAATCTCTGCTTAGATAGCATAGCACCATGTGTTTTTGCACCGTGACAGATGAATAATTGGTCTGATGAACGAATAGCTGCTGTGCAGTTCAAATAGTACTCTAAGGTGCACAATGGATACAGTAGGAAACTTTCTCCAGATTGACCTATGTAGAATGCTGCAAGGTCAATCATCTACTTCACAAATTTGGGTGAAATAACCTTAAGCAGCTATAATGTCACTTTGGAGTTATCCAGTCACCAGCACATGCAGGGCAAGTTTTATCACCAAGGCTTGCAGTTCTGTCACCCTTTGTGCTAAGGTGATCACCAGCAAAAAAAGGTTGTCTGTAGCTTACTACAGAGAGGTCTTAAGGGACTCCAATAGAAGGGGGAGATCCCATATTGGGCTCTTGGGGGAGTGTGGTGGATGAAGTCACCTATCTCCTGTCATAAACTCTGTTATGAGCTCCTAGTAAGGTGCCATGTACTGTGCTGGGGTGAGCCAAAATGGCGACCAATACATAAATAAATAATATCAATATAATAATATAAATATAGCCTTTATATAAATATAAGCTTATATAAAGTACTGTACATAATATGAACATGTTTTTGTGATGGTATGAAGAATTGTATTAATTCATTTATTAAGTTATTTAATGCATTATTTTATTTATTTTATATTTTGGCCAGTCTGTCTTATAAGAAAACATAAAATTAAAACATACATGCTAAAAGTTTATTTTGCCAGTTAGTGGTATACATAGAGTACTACAAATTAGCAAGAAGGGATGCAGAGATAAAATGACTTTCTTTATGAATTTTAAAGCCTTTTTAATGTTATAGATTTTACAGTCCAATACAGTGTGCATTCTCTAAAATGTATCTTAATTTGGGTATGCATAGATTAAATTATGTGCAATAAAGCAGCATGCAGTAAACAGGTATGTTTTGTCTTGAAACATTAATATTGCATAGAACACTATGCAATGCAGCTTAGCACATTTTAGAGATTTGCAGTGCAGTTACATTTCAGTCTTACTTCAGTGTCTCTTGTAAAATGCATTGTGTAACAGTAACACCATAACTAGGAGTTTATATGTAAGTGACTGTTATGGGACAGATAAAAGCTAATGCATCTATAACAAAAAACATACATACATACATACATATATACATACATACATACATACATACATACATACATACATACATACATATTTGTTTGTTTGTTTGTTTGTTTATTCATGGGCATGCATATAAATGTCCAGTGGAAACCAGTTAAACCACACTATTTCACTAGGATATCTATTGGCTGCCAGTAGTTTGTCATAATAATGCATCACCCCTCCCAACAGCCTCCATCCTGTAGACTTGCCAGTGTCAGAAAACCTTAAATTTATTTGAATACACCTGCTCTAAACTGTTTTAGCTAGTGTGCTTTTGCCAGCTAGTGGCTAGTGTTTCTCTTTATGGTTTGCATTGAAATTTATAATATAAAATAATTTATATATTTACTAAGAGTAAGGAGATCAAGGTCTTTAATGTGTATTCTGTTTCTACCCATCTGTGTCTTTTAATTTGCTGCTCTGTAGCCAGGTAATGTTAGCACACTAACGGTGTATAATTCATGTTTCTCTATACTTTATGCATTGCAAACTCCCTTATATTGGGTGGGGCAGTGAATGGATAAACATATGAGGCTTTCATTCTTATAACACTAATTTAAAACCCAAGGGGACAATGATAGAGTCTTATAGAGTCATGTACATTTGGGGAACATTCGATACCACATTCTAAATAACATCTAAACAGACTGTCATGGTGGAAAATCTGTTGTAAAGTGGCAGCCATGCAAAGTATAATGCTAACTGTTTCGAGAATTTTTTTCATTCATAGTACATAAATTTAGTTTACTCGTGGGTATGTTAACTTGCCAACTCATGGATTTACACGCAACAAATTCCAGTGACAGTGCCAGTAAAATGTCACAATATACACTCTGGGGTAGAAAATAAGCCATGGTTATTTTCATCACATAAGGGTCACTCTTATAAATAATTCAGTTCTTATAGTCGATTGAGCACAAATCTCTACATCCATGCTCCAAAATTCAGGGTAAAGCCTTCCCAGAAGACTCCACTCTTCTGGGATGCTTTCCCCTGAATTATATGATACGGTGGTCCAACTCTGGAATGGGATGTTCAGCAAGCACATTTGAGTGTGATAGTCAGGCATCCACATACTTTTGACCATATAACTTAATTACTATTGTTGTATACAGGGTGGATTTAGAGCTTTTTTGGGCCCTAACCAAAGGAATGGGGCCCTTCTTCACAAGCATTAACCTTGTTTTTTCCCTCAGTTTCTCCTTTGCACTGTGCCTACCACCCTTACCTTATGCCATACATAAGGATATATTCTGTTTACAGTAAGGTTTGATTGCTAAGCAACATAAGCAAAGAATATAGTATTCTATGAACAGAACAATGGCTTAAGTGTACTGTTTTATTGGTTTAAAACATTGTGCATTATTACACAATTCAGTAATGGTACAGGTATATGAATTTCAAGGATAATATAATGGTTCAGACAATCAGATTTTAAAACTTAAACTACCCATTTTTACAAACAGGCTAGTATTATGTGTGGAGTGGCACTCTCTTCCGACTGAAAACTGTAGTCAGCAAAATAGCAACAATTCTTTTTGCTTCCCTCCCTTTTGCATTATTCTGCTCTACTTCTATAAATTTGTTTCATTTTTAGGCACCTAGAAAATCACAGTAAAGACCCTTAATTGACCCCTGATAGCACTTGATTGCCTTGCTCATACTGGTATGCGTTCATGCACTTGTGTCTCCAAGTAACAACATGGAATGGTCCATTACAACAGTGACTGCGAGGTAGGGCTGCAGTACAGTGAGGTCCATAAATATTTGCACACTGACAAAGTTATTGTTATTTTAGCTGTTTAAAATAATGTTGAGGGTGTTTACATCCAAATCGTGTAGGAATGACAGTACTTTATATATGTATGTGGTCCTCGTCTTTTTAAGGGGCCAAAGGTACCAATGATTTACATCTTGTGGTAAACTGTCTGCTTACTCTGGGGAGATTTCTCTTGATTGTTGACTTTGATACAGATAAATCTACCTCCTGGAGGGTGTTCTTGATCTTGTCAACTGTTGGGAAGGGATTTGTCTTCATCAGGGAAAGAATTCTTCTGTCATTCATCATGTTTGTGTCATACATGTTTTCCATGGTCTTCCAGGGCTTTTGGTGCTCACCTTCCTTAAAAGAAGGTAATACATAGTTTTTTGTGACCACATCTAATGTTTTTGCTATTTTTCTGATGGGTTTGTTTTGATTTTTCAGCCTAATGATGGCTTGCTTGAATGGCAGTGACAGCTCCTTGGACTTCATATATATATCCACTCTGTCATTGTCCAAATACTTAGTTTTTGTGATTTTACCACAATGGATTTGAAATAAAACAATCAAGATGCGATCGAAGTGTAGACTTTCAGCTTTATTTTAAGAGGTTCCACAAAAATATGGCATTTACCATTTAGGAATTACATCCATTTTAAGCAAAGTACCTCCATTTTCAGGGGCTCAAAGGTATTTGGACGAAGTGACATAATTGTAAATATAGCCATAATTTTAATACTTGGATGAAAATCCTTTGCAGTCAATGACTGCCTGAAGTCTGGAGCCCATGTTCTCAAAACTCAAACTCTGAGTTTCCTCCCTGGAGATGCTTTGCCAGGCCTTCACTGCAGCCCCCTTCAGTTGCTGCTTGTTTGTGGGTCTTTCTGCCTTCAGTCTTGTCTTCAGTAAGTGAAAAGCAGCTCTATTGGGTAGAGATCAGGTGACTGACTTGGCCATTGAAGAATATTCCATTTCTTTGCCTTCAAAAAGTCTTGAGTTGCATTCACAGTATGTTTAGGGTCATTATCCTCCTACACTTCGATTACATCTTGTTTTATTTCAAATCCATTGTGGTGGTGTATAAAGGCAAAATCACAAAACTCTGTCATTGTCCAAATACTTCCGGACCTGACTGTATATATATATATATTTACAGTACATTTATTACAGTACATTATTTCAACAATGCTATAGTGTTGCCCCTGGTTATACTTTGCACACAAAGGAGTAAATACAGGGAATACCAAGCATATATTGATTAATAATGCATTAGACTTTCACAAATTACCTCACTATTTCAATTCTGTTACTGGAAGTGTCAACAAGTTTATTTTTTCATTCTACAATTTAATGTAAAGAAAAAAAATTATACCTTAAAAAATGATTCATATCTCTTGAATATTGATGTGGTATTTTTCTTTTATAATTTTTCTATTTATATATAAGTGTGTATGGACATGCTTGTGTCAAAGTCAAAATGTTTGATCCTGGTCTGACTTGTTTTTATGTATGCATGTTTCCTAACTTTTCTGTAGCAGAACTGACAAATTATTTGGTTAAATATTTTTTTAAATTAAAAATGTAAGGAAAATGCTGTATGTTTTCCATGCACTGGATTTGTGAAACTCAATATGTTTTCTAAGAGAAATTATAGAAGTATAATTTTTTTTTTTTTTAATTGCTTTTGTGACATATTGATTTACCCCTCATATACATACATACACATTTACATAGGAGAATTATATATGTTCATATATGATTAAGGGCATGAATGCAGAGTTATATACTGATAATGGACAAGCAAGTCTCAGCGATGATAAATTTCTTTTCCTCTGGAAAATGGCGCATTCATCTCATACAGTGTAGAAGATGCTGAAAGCAGATTATGTACATAACTGTAATTTACTACCCCTCCTTCATTCTCTCCATCTTCTTCCTCTTCCTTTTCTTCATCCTCCAAACACTGGCTATCACTTTCGGATCCTTCTTCCTTCTCCCGTTCCTGTCCCTTCTTGTTGTTGTTATTTCTCACTGAAGCCTCTAGAGCCTTCTGTTTGCGGTAGAAATGCGAGAACTTGTTGAAGATGATGGTAATGGGTAAGGCCACTACTAATGTGCCACCCAGGATACATCCAGAAGCTGCTAACTTTCCAGCCACTGTGACAGGCACAACGTCCCCATAGCCAACAGTGGTCATGCTTACTGTACCCCACCACCAGCAAGCAGGAATGGTGTCCAAACCGACATCCTCCTCATACTCTGCAGTGTAAGCCACACCGGAGAAGACAGATACACCTACAGCCAGGTACAGTAGAAGAATGCCCACCTCTCTGTAACTGTGCTAAAAGGATAGCCATGAAGCAGGAAGGAATGTGAGCTGTATGGCATTTATTAAATAAGGAACATCACATTAAATAGAACTTCATTAGCTAAGAGCTTGAAAGACAAAAAATTCACAAATCCTCCCAGCATGTTGATGTTATTTAAATTCCTGTTATTTAAATTCCAGTATTTACTTGAAGTTTCTCTGTATGCATTAGCAATGCAAATACATGCTCATGCTTTACAGTAGCAAACAGTGCCCTATGTAATAAACAATATATCTTTTCTCTTATTAACTACAATAGCATGTGTTGGGTATCAATATGGTAGTTTATTTTGAGATTTTGAGTTAATTGCCCAGTTTTCTATAATTTACCTGCAAATGGTGAACAATTCTAGGCACAGAATTGATAGTAACATGGTAGTGTCATTGAGGCAATGCATCTATTGTACAAATATATTTATACTAAGTTTTGCATTCAAACTGACCATACGCAAAAGTTGTTCTGGTATGACATCAAGCGCAGCAACACTGTTCAGATTTTTTCATTGCTGGGTTGTGAGTAGTCTCCTAACCATAAATATCCATCCAAGATAAGTGCTTTGGTGAGATACACTATATGGCCAAATGTCTGCTCACATCTGACCATAACATTCATACAGCATGTGTTTGTTGAACATCCTATTCCAGATTTAGTCCCAATTTGCTGTTATCCTCCACTCCTCTGGGAAGGCTTTCCACTACATTTTGGAGCATGGCTGTGGGGATTTGCTTATTGAGCCTCAAGAGCATTAGTGAGGTCAGGTACTGATGTTTTACAACCTGGCCTGGGGGTGCAGTCACTGTTCCAGTTCATCCCAAAGGTGTTCAGTGGGGTTGGGGTCAGGGCTCTGTACAGGCCACTCGAGTTCTAGCACTCCAACCTTGGCAAAACATGCCTTCTTGTGATAGTGACAATGTGCACAGGGGCAATGTCATGCTGGAACAGGTTTGTGCCCCTTAATTCCAGTGAAGGGAAATTGTAATTTTACAGCCTACAAAGACATTCTATACAACTGTGTGCTTCCAAATTTGTGGCACCAGTTTGGGGAAGAACCACATATGGGTGTGATGGTCAGGTGTCCGCAAACTTTTGGCTATATAGTGTACTTATCCCTGTGAACGGTAGAGGACAATTAACAAATTTGGCATGGAAATGGAGGCGTTACTGTTTATAATTGTACACCTACAATGTAACTCTACTAGGTAGGTTTGTCTAATAAAGTGGCCAGCAAGTGTAAAGGATACAAGTCTATACAGGTAGGTTTACCTTATAAAATGGCCTGTGACTAGCTACAAAGCAGGTGTACCTAATAAAGTGACCATTGAGTTTATATGACTTTGGATATATAATAATAGTATTTGGATATTAATGTCAAGACTTTTTCAACATGGTGTCATTTTATTCTGTGTTTAGAAAGCTGACTATAATTCACTTGCAGAATTACCTTACCCGTAATGTAGCACCTAATGACCTCAGGCCTGTCGAGTGTCTGGCCAACTTCAGCACCCTGAAGATCCTCATGAGCCTAAGAACCTGAACTATTTTCCCAATGTTTTCCAGCTCCGATTCACTACCAGCAAACAGGTCAAAAATGAGGGTGATGTAGATAGGCACCACTGAAACAATGTCAATCACGTTTAGAGGAAGAAGGAAAAACTTCCGACGGTTTGGTGCAAGGAGCATGCGCGTTACCACTTCAAAAGTGAACCAGCATATGCAAAAAATCTCCAAAGCTTGCATGGTTGGATCCTCAATTAACTGACCAGTATCATCATAAATCTGGTACTCTGGGATACTGTTGATGCACATTATAGCAATTGACATTAGCACAACAATGATGGAAATCAAGCTGAAGAGCTTGCTTGGAATGGAATATCCTGGATTTTCCAAGGTCAACCACAGGCACTTACGTATATTACCAAAACGCATGTCCTGGAAATGTTGGATGTCCTTGTTAAGGTCAGATATCTCATCCACAGAAGTGTCCACACTGCTTACATCACTTTCCTCATCCCAGGACTTGTGATGACTCTCTAACCTGCGATCATGGTAGAGATAACTACAGCAACTATCCAAGAAGAACTCATTTATGCCCCAGTATTCAATCTCCTGGCAGAAGGAGAAGATGCACAGCTCCTCCATGATGTGCAGTTTTCCAGTTTGATAGAAATGGAACACATAAGGAAAGAGATTAGGGTTTCGATCAAAGTAAAATTCCTTCTCTTGAATATCATAGTCATCGCAAACCTGTAAAATGGCTTCCACAGTGTCACAGAACAGAAGACGACACAACCGTGTGTCTGGAAACCTCCGTAGAGTGCTAGAAGAGAAACTGTGCTTCAGACCACCCACGTTGATGTTAACCAGGCGGTCTTCTAGGTTCTGATCACACCCAGGAAGGTTCTTGTTCACCATATTGTATTTGTCTGTAAAGGCATAAACAACAACTTGTTTGGAGACCAGACTTATTACTGATACAATCTAATGCTTTCAGGTGTATTCCTTGATTTAAATTCAGCTATCTATCAGTACATGAAATGAGCTTGGTAAATGTATTGTCGAGTTTACTTGGTAAAAAGTGAGACAAAAGTAAAATATTTAGTAAAAGTGTACACTAAGGACCATTTATAGTTATAAAAGGTTATAGGGCTTAATCACATATTCACATGATTACTTGTCTTGTACTCTTTGTAAGTAATGTAAGTTTGTTAATGTCCATTGAACTTTTTCATTGATAGCATAGACTGTTCATCAGGAACTAAACACAAGTTTAATATCATAATCCCTCACATCAGCTATAGATAAATGACGCTCTCTAGGATTCTGGGACAGTGGGAAAGGGTTCTCTTGAGAGATGAATCATGACAACTGTTTGGCAATCTAATGTACAAGTCTGCATTTGGCTCATGCCTAGAAAAGCCCTGACTCAAAGATTAATGACAACTTGAAGGTGCAGTAGAAGAGGAATAATGGTGCATTAAGCTATATGGACCTATAATTTTCCTGATTGTGTGTGTGTGTGTGTGTGTGTGTGTGTGTGTCTGGAGCCCAATGGCCTGGCTCCAGATACAACGTGAGCTTGAACAGGATAAGCGCTTTCGAATATGATTGAATTAATGAAAATTAAGGAATGATTTTGCTCACTTGAGTGAGAGAGGTATACGTTTATGTTCTCTATTCAAATTATGATGTATGTTCACTAATGGTCCTTTCAAACTAAAATAAATTAACATCTGCCTACCATTCCCAAAACACACTGACCGCTGATTTGTTGGTGAGCAGGAAACATGTAACCACTGAAAGTAAAGACAGCACAGTAACATCAGAGTTCTCTTTATTTAAAGTAAATATAAATGATTGTTTAAATATAAATGATTGTTGATCCTTTTTCCACTGTATTATTTTCAAAATGCATTCTGCTGCCTATTTACTAAGTACAATCCCATCTGAAAATATTGGAACAGCAAGGTCAATTCTTTTGTTTTTGCTATACACTGGAGACATTTGGGTTTGAGATAAAAAAAAATGAATATGAGACAGTAGAACAGAATTTCGGCTTTCATTTCCTGATATTTACATAGGAAGTATAGGAGCAGATAGTCTTAAATTAAAGTAAATAACACTTAATCTTTGATTTCATATCCCTTGCTTGCAATAACTGCATCAATCCTGCAACTCACATCACCAAACTGTTGCATTCTTTTTTGTGATGCTTTTCCATGGACCGTTTTCTTGTGTTGGCAGTGTTTTGAGTCGTTGTCTTACTGCATGGTGAAGTTCCTCCTAGTTAGATTGGATGCATTTGTCTGTTAAGTTGGCAGACAGAATGTTTCTGTTGACTTCTGAATCCATTCTGCTGCTACCATCATGAGTTACATCATCAATAAAGATTAGTGAGCCAGTTCCAGAGCTGAAATTGTAATCAACTGTCCCATATTCATCTTTTGATCTCAAACCCAAATGTCTTCAGTGTATAGCAAAACAAAAGAAATTGGCTGAACAGTTAAGGCTCTGGGTTATGCTGGGTTATGCTGCTGCTGTTGGGCACTTGAGCAAGGCCCTAAACCCCATCTACTCCAGGTGTGCTGTATCATGGCTGACCCTGTGCTCTGACCACAGCTTCCTACCAAGCTAGGATATGTGAAAAACACTGCATTTCATTGACGATGTACTCATACACTGCAGAGTGACAATAAAAGTTCTATCTATCTATATAATACATTCAGAACAGACTGTATAAGTTGCACCAACAATGATCAGATTACACTCAGTTTATAGGTAAAAATGTAACTCTTCAGTTCAATCATTATCACTGTTGTTTTCCCTGAAAATCAAGCATTTAAACTCGCCTTTGAAAAACTCTTTTTCTGCAATTCTCCATATATACAGTTAGGTCTGGAAGTACTTGGACAATGATGGAGTTTTTGTGATTTTGCCTTTATACACCACCACAATGGATTTGAAATAAAACAATCAAGAAGTGATCGAAGTGTAGACTTTCAGCTTTATTTTAAGAGTTTCCACAAAAATATGGCATTTACCATTTAGGAATTACAGCCATTTTCAGCAAAGTACCTCCATTTTCAGGGGCTCAAAGGTATTTGGACAAAGTGACATAATTGTAAATATAACCATAATTTTAATACTTGGATGAAAATCCTTTGCAGCCAATGACTGCCTGAAGTCTGGAGCCCATGTTCTCAAAACTCAAATCCTCAGGGAGTTTCCTCCCTGGAGATGCTTTGCCAGGCCTTCAACTGCAGCCACCTTCAGTTGCTGCTTGTTTGTGGGTCTTTCTGCCTTCAGTCAAGTATTATTTGTCCAAATACCTTTGAGCCCCTGAAAATGGAGGTACTTTGCTTAAAAAATGGCTGTAATTCTTAAATGGTAAATATTTTTGTGGAACCTCTTAAAATAAAGCTGAAAGTCGACACTTCGATCACTTCTTGATTGTTTTATTCCAAATCCATTGTGGTGGTGTATAAAGGCAAAATCACAAAAAAAAAAAAAAAACAGGATTAAAGTTACTCTCTCACTCTGAGTAAAAGTAAACTTTGTGATGTGATTTTTGTGATTTCTGAAAATGTGATTCTTTAAACAGTGTTTAAAGTTTTTTGCAACTGGATTAATATGTAAACTTTGCTTGAATCCAGGTTACTTAATCTTTGTTGCTGTAACCCAGGACAGGTGTAATGGGTTTAATCCATGGCTCTCCATGCAGTATGCAATTTTCTGAGTTTTCACAGCCCACCATCATAAATTATTAAGCCTATACATACTATGAACTGGAATCTACTGACAATTTTAATTAAAAAAAAAGGGGTTCTATGGATGGAAGGCTCAAAGATTAAACAAACTCCATGGCTCCGATTTATAGCCACAATATTATTGTGCACATTTAAATAAAGGAGTGAATTTAAAAAAAAAATCCTTGTAAAATAAGTCTTTTTTAAGTTTGAGAACATGATGGTTAAATGATGGTGCACTTCTGTGATCAGGAGACAGAGACAGAGAGAGAGAGAGAGAGAGAGAGAGAGAGAGAGAGAGAGAGAGAGAGTAGTAGTAGTGCCATGAGGATTTACCTGAGTTTGATTATAATCTGGCATTGTCACATCTCTGTATACGCTTTCGGTTTTGCTCAAGTATACCTGCTAACTACATCCCAGGTGCTTTGCAGTCTACTGCACGTATCGGTAATACACTAACGGATCATAGACTAATTGTTTTGTCATCACTGGACTATAGACTGCCAGCATGATATTAAATAAGCACGTGCTGTGTTATGGCAGATATGTAGGATAAACTTGTACACTCCAAAACTATACAGGCTGTGCGTTCTCCTCTAGACAGTTAGAGACTTTTATAATAATTTACAGAGCTTAAATATTACAGAGTGCACTCTAGGCACTCCTAGGCACTTTATGCACTTAATGCTGAAGGAAATCTATATTTAAAGAGAGTAGCTCTTGGCCACCATGCCATGTTCTCAGAGAAAACATTATGCCACCATAATATATAAATATATATATATTTCTTGTGCCACATTCTAATAGGCTACACTCTAACAGCCACGGTATGAAATTCCGAATCATATATATCTGTTCACTTATTTATTGATTTGTTTTATTATTATTATTATTATTATTATTATTATTATTATAAAGTAACTGGCACAACTCACCTCAGAAATTGAATTAGCTACCACACATGCACTCGCGTCGTGCTGTATCTTTCATTGCATTTGTTTCCCCACGACTGATGCTCTGAATCAAGTTCCGTATCCGATGAAGGAGTTTCTTTGGTACAGGTTTACTGCTTGGTCTTTAAAGCATGTGTTCCACCTCTAATTTAAAAAAAAAAAGAGAGAGACGGGATTTTTCGCCGCAAACGACGCCCTCATGAAAACTGAGTGTCTCGCGCAGGGCACGTGTATCAGAGCAGCACTGAGTCCGGCACTTTTTTTTTTTTTTTTTTTTTTTT
>CM040976.1:6204666-6224155 GCA_022985145.1 Pangasius djambal | reverse complement strand
CCCCCCCCCCCCCCCCGCCCCCCAATCATAGAATAGTATCAAATATGGCTTACTGTTATCTTATGCTAAGAGTTTGGTTCCTTGCCCACTGGTCTAACCTGTGTGCTAAACCGACCAAATCCCAGATATGTGCTGACATATTTTAACATTTTTTGATCTCGGACTCCATAAATAAGAGGACTGAGTAGTCTTGGAAATATATTAGACAATAGATAGGTGATAAACATAAATATAGTTCTATATTTAGGGAACAATGCCAAAAAATAATAGTTTATAAGTGGTGTGACATAAGCAAGCATGCAGAGAAGGAGCTGTATACCATGGAGAAGAATAGTGTTCCGAGCTTTTCTGGCCATAACCTGATCGGAAGTTGCAGCATTAGCTGCCTGAAAAACATTGAAGTAAGTAAAAATGAGTGTCATCCACACAATTGACAAATACAATGCCTGTATAAAGATTGTTTTGATGAGGTGCTCATTGGAGCCAAAAACATTCTTGCTGTAGCACATTGTTGCTGTCAAGAAAAAACTGATGGGTTGGTTCAGTAAGGTAATGATGATATCTGTTAGCACAGGCACAAAGGAAAGAAACCATATCAAACCAATGCAGATGTAGGTCCTTTTCACTGTGCAGAGCTGAGGGTGATGTAGCGGTTTGCAGATGGCAATGTATCGTTCCAAGGCCATTCCAGCCAGATTCAGTGCAGTGTTGTCTGAGGTTGTCGAGGCGAACAGAAGCAGAATACAGCAGACTGTGACATTGACAAGTGGTACAGTGTAAGACATAACGTACAGAGTAACTGTTGTTAAAAGCATAATTATGTCATTGATGACAAGGTGAATATATAGAATATATCTTGGGTCAGTGTAGAAGATTGGAGTTTTGAAAAAGGCATACACAAAAATGCCATTGATGTAGGTTATTATGACACCTAATCCAACCGATATTAAATTCTTTATAAAGGCATCTTCAAATGCATCTCGGCTTGTATTCATTCTCACAGAATTTTGTATAAAACTGTCTTGTTCAGATAATTAAATGAACAAATGACTTGAGTGAGCTGTATTTATGGAACAAGCAAATATTAGCTGAGTATTTAGTTATTTAAACATTCCAATTTAAAACGCAGAGGACTGCTAAGAATGAGTTCAAAAACTTATTACATTCACATTATACTTGCTAAGTTGTATGAGCTGTTGTTAAGAAAGAGACAAAGCTTATATATATATAGTCTTTTAGATGTAACCTCATGTAAAGACAATCAGATGCAGGACTGCCACTTTTATACTCTTGGGGGTTTTATACCCTTGTGTTCTGTGTGGTAGTGACAAACACTGCCAAAAGTGGATGGTGATAAATATCACCATAAGCCCTTTCCTCAAGAGCTTCAATTTATTTTACAAGTTGATTAACTGATTTATTCCTTCTTTCTTTCTTTCTTTCTTTCTTTCTTTCTTTCTTTCTAAATCTAAATCATTGTTGTATTTTTGTTTGATTGATTTTAACTTACACAAGATTGTCAGTATGTGTTACAGGTGGAATAGGTTGTTTTGACCTCTAGTGGTTTAAATCTAAAACTACACAATGTTAAACTTCAGAGAGGCAAGAATTTTTAGGTTTTATTCTCCTGTACCTTTTGGCTAAAAACATCTTAAAAATACCTAAATCAGTCCTTAACATTTTTTAACTTGATTTTGATAGAAATGTGAATGACCTGAAGCAATATTGCTCTGTTAAGAGTACATTTGAAAATTCACCTGTGTGAAAGTGTTCAGAGGAGTCTGGCCAGTGTGGCTACAAATTTTCATTCCTGCTGAACAGGAACTACACCTGTTTCCACCAGTTTAATCAATCGATCTTGGCAGTCCAACAACTTGGATTAGTCTCCTGATTGGCCGGAATGAAAAAAAACCCTGCAAAACATGTTCTTTAAGTTTAAAACAATGCTTAAATTCATATTTTTTTTAACAAAAGTCCTTATTTTGAATGCAGGTAGATATAACAAACACAAAATCCAAAAACATGTTTACACTAACACTAATTACACACACATTTGATTTGCTTTGGTTGTAACCTCCAGGACTGGGGATTTAATTATTAAGAATAACTTTGAGATCAAAGTATCAAAATTGAACATTGATTGAAGTCCAGGCCTTCTCATCCAAAATCAGTGCCTGACCACATGTGGTGGCAGGGGCATGGTTGAGTGCCGGTTTATGAATGGTGGGTGGAGCCGGGCGAAGTGAGTGGTAAGGATCTACACCTGTGCAGGATTTTGCTAATGAGTGTTCTGTGTTTCAGTGAGCAGTGGCAAGGATAAAGAGGGGAGAGACAAGAGCCGAAAGAGAGAGCTGAGCAGCATAGAGCCGAGTGTGTGTGTATGTGAAATAAAATCAATAAAAAGTAGTGAAGAAAAATAAAAAGCCTGTTTGAGTTGTCACAGTCCTGCCTCCCATCTCTTCATTTCCGGCCCAACCTGTGAAAGTGTCACAACTCACAAATGCGCTTTTGACTGAATTGGCACAAATTCCCACAGACACACTCCAAACTCTTGTAAGCCTTCCCAGAAGAGTCCCATATTATAGGCCATGGTTTTGGAATGGGATGTCCAATAAGCTAATACAGATGTGATGGTCAGGTGTCTATATATATATATATATATATATATAAAAACACCTCTTTTTGGGTAAGAGTCTATCAGCATGGCACATCTTGACTTGGCAATATTTTCCCACTCTTTCTTGCAAAACCATTCTAGATCCATTGTGAGGGCATCTCCTGTGCACAGCCCTCTTCAAGTCGCTCCATAGATTTTTAGTTGGATTCAGGTCTGAGCTCTGGCTAGGCCATTCCTTTGTTGATTTGGATGTATGCTTTGGGTCACTGTTGTGCTGAAAGGTGAAATTCTTTTTCATCTTCAGTTTACTAGCAGATTCCTGAAAGTTTTGCACTAGAATCAGCTAGAATTTGTAGCTATTCACGATTTTCTCCACCTTGATAAATGCCCCAGTTCTGGCTGTAGAAAAGCAGCCCTAAAGTAAGATGCTGCCACCACCATGCTTTACCGTGGTTATTGTGTTCTTTTGGTGATGTGCTTTTTTTGCGCCAAACATACCATAAAACATTAAAATGTTTGGAATTGGTCTCATCAGACACATTTTGCCATTTGATTTGAGTGGGGTTGGATGTTTTTTTTAGAGAGGGCTTCTATATAGCCTTCCTACCCCAGAGAATGTTGTCACATGCAGAGAGTAATCAGTAATGTTGCCGTAGGTCTCTTGGCAGCCTCCCTGGTAAGATTTTGTCTTGCCCTTTTGTATATTTTGGAGGGATGTCCTGTTCTTGGTAATATCACTGTAGTGACCCATTTTCTCCACTTGTTGATGATGGCCTTTGCAGTGTTCCATGATACTTCCAATGTTTTGGAACTTCTTTTAAGTGAAGTGACATGTGGCCAAGTATGGTGGCCCATACAAATGTGCTCTGCATTTAACCCATCCAAGTGTGCATGCGCATGCACACGCGCACGCGCACGCGCACGCGCACAGCAGTGGGCAGCCTTTGTTTTGCTGCGGCACCCAGGGAGCAGTTGGGGGTTCGGTGCCTTGCTCAAGGGTCTTGCCTCAGTCGTGGTATTGAGGGTGGAGGAGAGCGCTGGTCATTCACTTCCCCCACCTACAATCCCTGCCTGAGACTCAAACCTACAACCTCTGGGTTACAAGTCCGACTCTCTAATCATTAGGCCACGACTGCCCCCATACGGTAATGCTTCACGATTTTTCATGTCATCCGTGCGCTATAGCTGTTATAATTGTTTCACTGAGTCCCACCCAGGCCACCGATGCCCCATTGGCCGGCCCGACGAATCGTTTCTGACGCACCTCGCTCATTTTGGCTGAGGCCTCGCGGGCGCCGCCGTCGTCTCTAACGTCAAGTTCAGATCTTTTCACCTTTTCCCTGCGAACGTAAGTCAACCTATTTTACCCTTTCTCATGCTTTACCTGTCTTGATTTTAAAAGTGTTAGAGGCATAGTATTAAGGTAATTGCCGTTCGTCAATTTGAAGTTTGACCCTTCTAAAATATAGATTACTGAATAAAAAGCACTATTTCATTCATGATCTTCATAGACAAGAAAATTTAAAATTTTTTAATTTTAAACGTTTTTGGTATTTTTTTAATTTTCTGTTTTTTCTCTTTTTCTAAATAATAATGATAGGGGTAATACTGAGCTATTCGTTTGAACCTTTACTTTGTTCATGTCATTTTTCTGCTGCAAATCATCAATAATGACAAGAAAAGAAATTTGCTTAAAAACAATTTTTAATCCACTCAAATCTGCCAATTACACTTAATAATGTACATTTTTTATATAAATGTTTACTTTTGTTTATGTGGCAGTGCTTATAACATTTGGTGCATTGCTTTAATGTTGCAGAATGGACAGCAAGCCTAATTTGCGCATGGAGGCTGGAGAGCTGGTGCTCAGGGCATCTCAGAAGGCAGCCACTGTGGAGAAAATCCTTCTTTCTCAAGTGGCTAAAGGGGTGCCCTTTGTGCTGAAGGATACTGAAGCTGTGCTGGAGGAGGCCAAGGTCAGGGTAGTCCAAGGTGGAGGGGATCCCACTAATGACCTGCTGCTGGCAAGTCAAAGTGCCATCCAGTTTGGTCAGTACAAGGGGAGAACCTTCAAGTGGCTGCTAGAAAACGACCTTGGCTACTCCCTCATGGTCCTGTCTGGACATCAGCGGGAGCGGGAGGCTGGCAGACTGGACCGAGGTGCCCTCATGGCCAACAAAGATGCCTTCCTCCAGTACGCCTGTACATTCAAAAAGATCACAGAGGCCATTAGAGTGCGCAGGCAGAGAGATGACACATTACCTGGCTGTGAGGGGGACTGTCTGGTTGGCTTTGGGGTACACAAGAAGAGCTCCTACAAAGAGCTCTATGAGGCTACGGACAGGAAGAGGAGAAAGTAATATAAGTTTATGCCTGTTGTGATTTATTTGCTTTGTTTGCTTGTTAATGTGTTGTTTACACTGTTTTATATTTTATTTATTTATTCATTTTATTTCATCGTATACATTTCTTATGCAGCTATGTGGACTTCATCAGACTAAAGGACACAAGTGCAGGCAGCAAAATGGATGCCCTAAAAAAATATATCCTGCTGAGGGACCAGCAGAAGATAAGGGCTGAAAGAAAAAAAAATCTACTGCTTCCCAACCTACTGCCCGACACCATGCACGTCCGGCCTCTCCTCCACTCACCCAAAGCTCACTTTCTGAGCCAGCAACAGCACATGGTGAGTTTTTAGACCTGTTCCTGATGTATTTCTATGTATGTTCAGTTCAACCATAATTATGACTGACATTTACAATTTTGTGGCCTTAGAGCCAACAGCTGGCGTCAGCCATGAAGGTGGAGTCACAGAGTGAGTGCTGTGAGTGCATCATATTGTAGTATGGCATAACCGTAACTGTCTTGTCTTCGCTCTGCTTGTCTGTAACAGTTGTGTTGTGTTATTCACAGTATTTCCACCACCTTCACTGCCTTCAGCACCGATCCGCTCAACTCGCTTGGAGCAGAGGGCCGCCCAGAGCCTGGTGTTAGCAGCTCCTGAGGTACAGTTTTCACACCGGAAGTGTGCCTTTGTGTCTCATCAGTAAATATTTAAACAGGTATATTGATATGTTTATTTGTGTGTGTGTGTGTGCGTGTGTGTGTGCGTGTGTGTGTGTGTGTGTGTGTGTGTGCGCGTGCGCGTTTAGGTTGTTCTTCCCGAGGCCTGGAAGCACTCACTTCCAAAGGAACAACACGAGTGGATTGGTCGCTCCCTCTTCCGACACCAGGGTGGCAAGGCAGTGCTAACAGATAACTTGCAGATGTGGTGGTACCCTCCCCAGCCACGTCTGCTGTATCATCAGCCTCCAGCATCGCCAGATGTGTTCTTCACCTGGCCGTTGTGTTTGTGGATGCCCTACAAGATGTGGTCTTATAAGCTGATCTGCAGCTCACCAAACTGCAGACAGTCCGGTCAGTGACTGACATCTTGTGGTCTCTACAAGACAGTGAGATGGGTGATGAATTTGCACGGCTGGTACTTCCTGGCAACTGAATACCTGGAGTGCCAGCGCTGCAACAAGAAGCTGGCCGCATGGTCATACGACATCCTGGACCAGCTAGATCCGGCTCACTGCAGGATGTTTCCAGCAATCCTCACGGTGAGCCATGAAAAATTTGTTCTTATTATAAGCAAAAATTAATAGGCATGTGCAATTAAGTGCTGAAATTTTACACCGTTAACTAGGCTGTAATATAATTTAAACTGCTAATAATAATTTATTATTATACATTTTTGTAATACTGATAAAAATTAAACACACATAATTTGTAACCAAAAAATATATATTTATTTTGACTTTGCAGTTCTTCCAAGACACTTTGTCTGACAGTTGAGGTTCTATTTAGGATGTGTAAACAGCCTCCCCCCTACCCCTCCATTGATCTTTGCTTGACCTTTGATGGGTGTCAGACTCAGAACAATAACATTCTGACACCCTGACTCACTGTGGGTGACCTTGCCAGACTTGTGTGATGTCTCTTTCGTGTTGTGATATCCCACGCATCAAACATCTTTTTTGTGCAGTCAGTGTTTCTTGGTCCTGGAAACATCACACCTTTCCCTCTGCTCTGGAGAACAAAAAGTCACACTTCAAATGAGCTTTACTAATCTATGACTTGGTTTATCTGTGAGTTTAAACAGGTTCTCTTGTGATATACATGTGGCAAAGTTGATGAGAGAGTGCTCTCTCGGCAACAGCATCTCCATGCTGTATCACAAACTGTGTGAACAACACAGTGAGGACTGGATGGAGAGGTCACTGCAATGTGCATGTGACCGCTTCCAGGGCACCACCATGCGGCCTGTCACACCTCCACCACCAATGCCGCCTGGGCCGACCGCCAAGTGGCTCCTCTATGTCCACGCAGAGGATGTCCGGTCTCGGTATGGCGAGCTCAAAGCCAGGGTCACCTCTGTCTTTGGATCCATTCTGAAGATGGACTCCACAAAAAAGGTAACTTATTAATCACAGATTATTTTATATACAACTGTACTTGCACATTTGATCTTTTTTAAATGTAAGGCATGTTTGGAGCTTATTGAATCTTCTGTTTTTCAACAAGAAGTGGTCAAAAAACTGGCCGGAGTGGCCACTGGCACCGCAGCCTGGGTCACCAATGTGGGCAATGAGCACGGGCAGGTCCTCATGTCCGTGCTCACCTCACATGAGGGTCAGGGGCTGCTGCCCATGACCACAGGCCTGGTGAACAGGTACAAGGTGGCTGGAGTGGCACCCCCCACACACCTCTATGTGGACAGAGACTGCTGCCCTGCTGTGGGCTCGTCCAGGGCAGCTGCCATGTTCAGCGGCTGGGATGATCTGGTGGTTCGTCTGGATGTGTGGCACTTCATGCAGCGCTTCGCAGCAGGTCTGCACACTGACAGCCTCCCACTCTACGGCCTGTTCATGGCAAAGCTCTCTGCCTGCATTTTCGTGTGGGAAGAGGGAGATGTGGCTCTTCTGTGGGAGGCAAAAAGGAGGGAGCTGGAGCAACGGCAGGGCATCATGGGCCTTACAGATGAGCTGCTTACCAGCAGGCTCAGCTCCAAACAGCTGGCGCAGCACTGTCGCCGCTGCATGCGAAGCGTGGAGGAGACAGAATGGCTGATTGGAGAGATGCTGGAGGCCTTCAAGGACGCCAGGGAAACCATGGGCATCCTCTTGGTGGACCAGGAGAGGATGGCCGTCATCTGGGACACCCAAATGTGCCATTTTCCCTGCATCCAGGACCCTCCTGGAGTGCAGCTGTACACCCAGACAGGAAGTGTAACAAAGGGAGGGCTCACACTTCCTGTCTACCGCTGCGCTTGAGGGTCCACATCCCTGGAGTCCTTTCACAACCACCTCAACTGTTTCATACCCGGTAAGGTTCATTTATGTTGATTAATTTATTAATCATTAATTAATTTGTATTATGAGTGAGTTGGTTATTTAATGTTTCCTTTTTTAAAAAAAAAAATCAGGAACGAGCGCTAACCTGGAAAATTTCCAGGCTTATCTGCTTGAGGGTTTGGAGCGGTGGAATGAGGACCGTGCTGCTGCCACCGCCATAAATGAGCCCCCATCATCGCTGTGTTGCTACAGTGCCTCTCTCCAACACAGCCTCAATGAGCTCAGCCAGCGTCTTCTTGGCAGCAGTCTTGTACAAGACTACTCCAACCAAGAGAGTAAATGGGTATGTGTCTATTTTTGTAATGTACAGACTTCTGTTTTAAAACCTTGTTTTCTGTTTAATTTTGTTTTGTCAGGCGAGCTCATCGAGATGGAGTATCTGTGCTCGCAGCAGTCCTGGGAGTTCCACCCCAGACGGAATCACAGACAACTTGGTGGAGGCAGAAGATGAGGGATTTGGGGATGAGGAAGAGGAGCAGGACCACACCATCTCTCCTCTTTCTCTGATGTCCACCAAGGACGCGATACGCTTGTCTCGGGATGTTCCGTCATTCTCTTGGTCCTCCCAGGACCTGCCATCTGAGCCCCAAGAAGGGGTATGTTTTCATCCATACTAATTGATTTTCTTGCTGCTTGCAGGTGTGCAGAGGACCAGACGGGGCTCCAGGGTTCGATCGAGTGGTGGAGCTGGCCAGGTACCTCATCGAGCTCAGAGAAAAGCCTTGTGTCTCGGATAGTGAAGCCGCTGACATTGTCCGACTGTGGGATAGGCTGCCGGACAGTGACAAACAAGGGGTGTCCTATACGCCGAGGCACAAGGACAGGCTTCTGCAAGGCAAGTTCAAGGCCACCCACTCGAAAACCTCAACCTGCCATGGAAAGGAGAGCCTGAAGCGGTTAGTTAAACATTTCTGAAATAGTTAAACGTTATGTAAATTATTTAAATTATTATATTTTAATTATTATAAACATTAGTTAAACAGCTGTGATAATGTGAAAGACTGTAAGCCTTTTATGCTTTATCGTCTCTTTTTTTTTTTTATTACAGGTGTGTGCTGGGGCAGGGGTCAGGCCCTGCACAATGGCCCAACATAAGCAGGATTGTGGAGGCAGTATGTCTGGACCTCTGCTCCATTCATCCAGCGTGGAAGGTGAAGTGGGGCATTTCCATGAACCGCTGGGCTGCCATTCTAGGACCTTTTTGTCCTCTTCGGCCCTCCTCTTTCTTCTACATGCTTTGGCCCTTGGCACCTGTTTAAGGGCTGCATCAGCTACAGCTGATGGAGGAGGGAGCACAGCCAGCGAGGTGCATGTAGGAACTGTATAAGGCAAAAATACACACACATATTTGTTTCTTATATGAATTTATTCTTTTACATTCTTTCATAGTTTAAAGATCTGATACTTTGACATTCTTGAGCACTGGAGGCCACTGCTGACTGGTGGATGGGGTGGCTTGCAGAGAAGGCTCTCTCTGCAGGCCATTCCTAGACCGTCTAGTGGATGGGGAGGCTTGGAGAGAAGACTTTCTTTCCAGTCTTTCCCGGAACCGTCTCGCTTTCCTCTGAGGAAATCACTGGAGGCCAGTGAGGTTTACGAAATTTCTGTTTTTCTTGCTCTTTTTCCGGAAGACTCTGCCCTCTAGACTCGCAAAGTTGTGTTGTCCAGGTCCCTTGAAAGTTCCTCTGCCGGAACTTGTTGCGTCGTTCCTGCTCTCTTTTCGAAAATACAGGAGGCCATCTCTGTTTTCTGGGCATAATTAAATGCAAAATAACACTGCCCTCTGAAGAAAACTGACTCTGAAATCAAACTGGCTGAAAGGGGCCGACAGAGAAGATTGTTCTGCATCTTCAAGCAGGTGGGCAGTATAATGGGTTCTGTAAAAGAGTCTTTAGGTTCTGGGTCAAATACACATGATATTCAGTATAAGTATCAGTATTAGTATTCTTGGTGCCTGGGAAATAGTAAACTGTAGGCAATAGTCAAATGGAAATGAGAAGAAAAAGGAGTGCCCACCTGGCTTGCTGAGGAGTGAGATGTTGTGCCCTTTGAATGTACTCCAGATTCCAATGATCAGTATATACTATGAGTGGATGGATGATGAATGGATCCACTCCTCTAGGGCCAATTAGCAACATTATAGTTCTTCTCCAATTCTAGAATTAATCAGCGTTATATTATTATATATAGTATTATATATTTGTGTAAGCGGGGGTGTGATCGAGTACCAGTTTGTGAATGGAGAGCGGAGCCGAAAGTGAGTGGCAAGGATCCCACACCTGGAATGTTCTGTGTTTCAGTGACCAACAGCAAGGATAAAGAGGGGACAGACAAGAGCCATGGCAGAGAGAGCTGAGCAGCACAGAGCTGTGTGTATGTGTGAAAGGTAAGACCGTTGAAAAGCAAGCGTAAGGAAAATAGAAAAATAAAGAACCCGTTTGAGTTGTGCAAAGTCTGCCTCCCGTCTCCTCATACCAGACCTATCCCAGGAAAGTGTCACACTGTTGTATGGTCAGGCCCTCACGAGCAGACTGTGCAATAGTTTCTTCCCCCAAGCCATCAGACTCCTAAACACTCAGAAACTGGACTGAAGGAACACACACACATACATATATAAACACACAACTGAGCATCCTCCATCCTCTTTGCAATTATTTTTGCAAGTTTTTGCACATTACATTATGCTGCTACAATATTTATTATAATGTACATAGGCTGCTACTCTTATGTTTACACTATTTCAGCTACTTATATTGTACTCTTGTATTCTTTGCACTATTCTCACTAGATTCACTTTCAAATAGAACTGTGTACTGGTCGGCGCTTCACTGGGACTTACTGTGCCCATTGTCTATCCCAGTAGTCACTGTACTGTCTTGTGCTGTGTACACATGTTTGCACTTGTGCACTTTATGTATAAATTTATGTAGTCCCTTGTAGTTCTGTGTTGTTCTGTGTTTGTCTTATGTAGCACCTTGGTCCTGGAGAAACGTTGTTTCGTTTCACTATGTACTAACTGGCTGTATATAGTTGAAATGACGATAAACTCCACTTGATTTGACTTAACTTGTTGCTGGAAGATTTGCCATCATGGAGTCCTTGCCACTCGCTGAGATTGTGAAGAACCTCACCGGCATCCACCAGATGCAACACCAGGCCCTCCTCGAGCTGTGCATGGAGCAGGAGTAGTGCTTATAGGACTTACTCCAAGCCCGGGCAGAGGACTGGCCAGTGCTATGGAGTCTGATCCAACTGGCAGGTACTCTGACAGCATCCCCGGCAGCTGCTGTGGGCATGCCCCACGTCATGCTTGTGATGATGGGACTGCAGGATGACCCAGAGGCTTTTGTCGAGTTCTTTGAGCTTGCTACGGAAGCGTGGGGCTGGTCAGAGTCACTGTGGGCGGTCCGTCTGCTGCCGCTACTGTCAGGGGAATCCCAGCTTGCAGCCCAACAGCTTCCGGCCACGAAACTGCTGGAATACCCAGCCTTTCCAGGACAGTACAGGTCCCTGATGCACCGCAGGCTACCCCAATCGACCAGGGATGTACTGTATATTTGTGGGTATTCAAGGGGGTACATACCATGCACTGGTGGATTCAGGCTGTAGCCAAACCTCATTTCACCAATGCCTGGTTCAAGGTGAGGCATTGGGAAATGCACAATTGGTGAAGGTGAGGTGTGCATGTGGATGTACATGAGTATCCTCTGGTGCATGATCCAATTCCGGTGACAAAAACATACATACAATACAGTCGGCAGTTATCCCTGCCTCACCCATCCACTGATTTTGGGAACAGATTGGCTTGTTTTTTCAGACGTTGTTGAGGGGAATGTTTGTAGATGGGTCCTGCAGCAGTGCAGCATGGTGTGGCTGGGGAGACGAAACTCTCAGGCACGCCTCTGACCAGGCGAAAGTAATTGATGGTCAGCAGGTTCAGCCCAGTGTTACACTTTCCTGACCTTATTTTGCAGTTATTAAAGATAAAAAAGAGTGTCCTATGTCACACTGTTATACCATGTGACATAGGACACTCAGACCAAAGAGGAAACAACTCAATTACCGGTCCCGAAGACCCATCAGGAAATATTATTCCAGGTGGCTTACCATAATCCTATGGCGGGATAAAACACTGAACCAACTCATGGCCCATTTCCATTGGCCGGGCATTCACGGCGATGTTTGCAGGTGGTGTGTGGAATGTTGAGAATATCAGCTGGTGAAACTGCCGGCCACCCCAAACGTGCCAGACCCTCATGGAATGAGACCTTTGTTCTCCCCAAAAACACAAAGTTCAGCACCCTTCACACATTCCACAGAACCCAGCTTTAACAGACTACATAAGGCTATTTTACATCTCCTGTAAGGACAATGACTTTTAAGATGATGCACCATAGTTTGAAAGCTTGTTGCCTCTTTTAATGTTATTCTGTATATGTATCATGCTTATAGCACCATGTATGATGCTTTTTGATTGTTTAACAGGGATCATAGTGTTCGTGAGTGTATCAATAAAAGCAGGTATGTCGTGTTTGGTATGTGTCTGATTGCTATTGAATTCCCTAAGGGTTGGTATAACATGAAGTTGAGTACAGTGTATTGTATGCATGTTACCAAAATTCCTGACTAAGTTCTAACTTAACCTTGTGCAAAGTTTGAAAGCACATAACTCAGAGACCAGAATGTTAGTGGTGTCAGAGGAGGAGAATACAGTTTACACCCAATATCCTGCTGATCGGAGCAAACACTTTGGGGTCAGACCAACTGGAAAGGGTTAAAACCCCCTGACACAAAGGAGACTCTGAATCTCATCCAACACATCTCATCAAGAGTCCATCAACATCAACAACACATCTCATCAAGAGTCCATCAACATCGCCGGAAACTCCTTCCAAACCACAACGCAACGAGGGAATCCTGGCAACACAAACGCAAGTATAGTACCTCCAGATTCTCGCTGAACTGGTGCAGTTAATACAAGTTTAAAGCCCTTCTAAACGAAGCGAATGGTAAATTAAACTGATAAGTTGATGGTTCGTTCAGGTCATAGTCTGAGAAACTGCTAGAAACTTGGAATTTCATTCACTCTCTTTTCAAAGCCATTTTCACCCCATTTACATGTGTGTGTGTGTGTTTGTGTTAGATTAGTTTCTGTGTTTTAGAATAGTAATAAAGTCTCATCTGATTTTTAAAGGCCAGTGTCTTGTGTCACTGTGCTTCTAATTTACTGCCTTAAACTGCAGATCTTGTTACTGTGCTCTTAATATAGCGTTTCACTATATTTAGGATATTTTTGCCAGTGGCCACGGAGGTAATATCCCATACACAATTAATAAATACACTCATTTCAACTTATCGCTGGATGAATAGTTGATCAGCTATTAAAATATTAAGTTTACAAAATTTCCCCTTCTGTGCTGATCTGCTAATCTACATATTTTGGTGGAGAATACATTGGCTTAACCCAAACAGCTAATTTCCTTACAATGTCATTAGGGAAAATTTGGAAAATGTTTGCTTCTAACAGCAAAAATTAAAATTCAGTACCTTCTGGACCTGAGGGTAAAACTCCAGTCACTTAACACAGGATAATTTTGCATCAGGCCAATTTTACATCAAGCTCCAAATTGCATGCCAAGTGACAAGGGCCCTTCGAGGTCACGTGGCGAGTCAGGGATGTTGACTAATGTTAATATGTGAGGCATGCTTTTATTCAACACTGGATTTGACAAAGGGATATTGGCAGATCCCCTTGACTCCAACATCTTGTGAGAAAATGGCCTGTTCCACTCTGTTTAGGTTACACCGATTCGTGACCCTTCCTTTTGGGTTGTTCAGAGCCCCAGTGATTGGATGGGTGGAAGTACGGTGTGTGTGCTTCCACTTGGGCCATAGGCAGGTGCTTCTCCAAATTGATAAGACAGCAATGATTGCGGCCTGTCCAAGATCCAAGACCAAAATGGAGGGGAGACAGTATCCGGGCCTGGCTGGCTATTATCGTAGGTTTGTGCATAATTATTCAGATTTCACCAGCCCGCTGATTGATCTCCTTAAAAAGGGAGCACCGGATGTGGTCCATTGGATAGAGTCATGCCAGCAGGTTTCCCAGTCAACAATTTGATCTCACAGTGATCTCACCATGAGCTCCCAGGATACTCATGATGTGGTCACAATGTGAGGTCACAGCGAGCTAAATGTGTAACCGCACAGCGCACTCACTGTGTGCTCATACTATGGTCACAATGTTAGGTCACAACGCACTCACTGTGTGCTCAAAATATGGTCACAATGTGGTCACAGTGCACTCACTGTGTGCTCAAACTGTGAGCTCCCAGAATACTCATGATGTGGTCACAATGTGAGGTCACAGTGAGCTAAAAGTGTAACCGCACAGCGCGCTCACTGTGTGCTCATACTATGGTCAATGTGAGGTCACAGCACACTCACTGTGTGCTCATACTGTGAGCTCACCATGTGAGACCACTGTCATATCACTGTGTTAAACTCATTCTCTTAGTTTAGTGTGAGTTCACTGTGATGTAAAAATTCTCTAATATTTGTAAGTAATATCACAAACATCATGCAGAAGTTAATCTTTAATTTCATTCAAAGTATTTATACAATTCAGTTTCCTTGTTTATTTTGATTTCTTTTCAGTCTGATGTTTGCATTTGACACAAAAATTTCAATTTGACAGACACATTCTGCTTCTACTGTTGTTTTGGTGACTCCTTTTCGATTCTTAACTTGTATTTCTTTTTCCCCTTGGAAATTCTTGACAGATCCTGAAACACAGAGAACAATATGTCATTGCAATGAGTTGCTAGCAATTACTGGTCTTGACATTACATTTCCTAACAGGTGAAAATAACTATAAGTTAAACAAAATATGAAACTGAAACATGATTAGTAATGTAGTGTAGTAATGATCTGAATAGGAGGCATAACAAATCATAAATACTGACATGCAACCTAAAGCCAGGGACACACTTAACGACTAGCTGAAACATTATAAGACTTAACTGAACACACTTATGATTTTAAATGCTGACTGTAAACACCGACAGAATGCAACTGGCTCTAATGCGTTTGGGTGTGATCAGTTGTAAGTATCAAATTACATTCAAAATCAGCCTTACAGTCATGTAGTGTGTTCATGGCTTAACTAATTCTACTTCTGAGCTGGCAAGATGGCTGGTTCATATGTACCTGGCTAACACGTGTACCTGGATAATTTGCTAACACAGGGCCAGGCCACAGTGCATATTGGCATTATAATATCATATCAGCATATGTGAATAGCAATTAAAGAAAGTACTCACCATTTCTCCAGAACAAAACAGCAATTCCACGGTCGAAAGTCTCTGACACAAATGTAAATCACAATAGAGATGTTTGATTCCTGAACTAATTGTTCTCTAAGCCTGTTCATTGGAAGTAACCGAATCAAACTTTAATCAAACTTTAGTTCCGGGCTGATGATGCAAGACGCACGGCCGAAGTTTGCTGACGGTCGAACTGTCGAGGTTTGCTGAGGATTACCACTGATCCGTTGATAAGTAACATTTTATTAAAACCTTCAAAATCTTGTCGGCGCCAATAGCCTCGTGGGCAGCGCGCCAACATACAGCGCCATGCGTTACGGGCATCTTGAATTCGAATCCTGGCTCGAAGACCTTTCCCGATCCCGCCCACCTTTCTCTTTCAACTTCACTTCCTGTCAGATCTAAACTGTCCTATCATAATAAAGGCAAAAACACCAAAAATAAATCTTAAAAAAAAAACCTGCAAAATCCTTTCTGTAGAGAAATGTAAATAAATTGTATTATAGTTTATTGTGCATGCAGGTTATATTTTAAGTTGTTATACGAAATCAAGGAGCTTATAAGGAGTTTATAAGGTTTATCTCTCTATATACTTTAGACATGTAGAACATATCCGCGTTTCTGCATCAATGTATGTAATGTGTGCTGTAGGTGCGAAACTTTTAGGAATCTTATCCAATGATCTTATCCCCGGTGAACAATATTTGAACTACTTCCTCACAACCTGCTCAAAATTTTAAATTCATAATGAGCTCACGTATTACTCACACTGTGAGGATCACAGTGTGAGGATCGTGTGATGTCACTGCGATCATCGCATGATCTCACGTGTTGACTGGGTTTTATTCAAGTGAAAGCTGCACTCTGTGGCGGACCACTTTTACGTTCTCCTGACTTCTCTCTCCCCTTTGTTTTGCAGACTGATGCATCAGATAGAGGGCTGTGGGCTGTGTTGTCCCAGGTGGTGGAGGGGGAGGAGTGTCCCGTGTTGTACATTGCCCGCAAGTTCTCAGTGCGAGAGATTAAGTACAGCACTATCGATAAGGAGTGTCTAACCATCAAAAGGAGGTCCTCTATGATACTATCTGTTGGGACGAATATTCACTCTCTGTTTGGACCTCGCCCCACTCCACTGGCTCAACTGCATGAAGGATGCCAACACACAGATAATTGGTATCTGGCACATCAGCTGTTTAAGTTCGGGGTGGTCCATAGGCTGGGGGGGAGGTGGTGGCAGGCTGGATGGCTGAGTCAGGTGGTGGAGGTATGTGGAAGCAGGAGCATGATCGAGCGCCAATTTGGGAATGGGGAGGCGGAGCCAGAGAAAGTGAATGGTAAGGATCCCATATCTGTGCGGAATTTGGCTAACGAGTGTTCTGTGTTTCAGTGAGTGGCGTCAAGGATAAAGGGGGAGAGACGAGAGCCACGGCAGAGAGAGCTGAGCAGCACAGAGCCAAGTGTATGTGTGTGTGTGTGAGATAAGAACACTGAAAAACAAAAGTAAAGAAAATAGAAAAATAAAGAATCGCTTTGAGTTGTCCAAAGCCTGCCTCCAGTTTCCTCATTATCCCACTATCCCAGGAAACTGTCACAATATTATATTTAAGTACAAGCAAAATAGTAAATACATGTACTTGAAATTCAGATATATAAATAATGTATAATGTATTGCATTTGTATAAATGATCAGATATTTTATACTGATTATTTTATACTAAAAGCATTATTCTCACAAATATCTGTGGACATCCTTTCCTAAAAGAAGAAAATTTAAATTCAATAAATTCATTCTTACCAAAAGGAGTAGAGACTTCAGTGAGATTCTTGTCCATCCCATTTTTCAAATTTCTATCCGTGTATTTCATTTTTTCTTTTCTTTACATTTCTTTATGTTATTTATGTCTGTAAATGTAACCCCTTGTAAGAAAAGGATTAGCCTTAATTCTAGTCTGAGTTTTTTCCATGTTTTATTTTCTTTTCATGTTGAATATTTAAAGGAACAAACAAGATATTATTTTACGGCTATGTTTTTGTCTGATTCTACTTTTAAAATGAACACTCTGCATGAGAAATTTCTATTCAAGTGTTTGACAAATATCTGATCTCGAATACCATAAATTAGTGGACTGAGCAGACGTGGTATTAGGTTTGTTATCAAGTAAGCATAAAAACTGATCTTTGTCCATTGAGTAGGCATAATACGAGCAAAAACAAAGTCTAGCACAGGAGGGGTAAAGGACAACATACAGAGTAATTGCTGTGCTCCATGCAACAGGATTGTGCTCCTGGCTTTTTTAGTAGATTCCTTGTCACCTGACAACTTTCTGGCTGCAATCAGCACCCTACAATAAGTGTAGACAAGAACAATCCAGACAAAGGATGTGTAAATTGCCTGTGTAGCTTGCTTCCTCTGATCATGGTAAACAGTGTTGTACAAAAATGATGAAGAGCAGACAGTCACAGTGTTAAAAATGAACAAAGGAAATAGGATGGCAGAAATAACCAAGTCTGTCAGTGGAGGAATAAGTCCAACTCCCCATATCAAAACATTAAGAATGAAAGTTCTATGCAATGTACAGATCTGAGAATGATGCAGTGGTTTACAGATGGCAATATAACGCTCTATGGCCATAGCAGCCAAGATTAGTGGTGTGTTTTTCTGAGTGGCTGAAGCTATGATTACTAATACACAACAGAATGAAATGCTTACATTATTCCATGCATATGACATTACAAGGAGAGTCACAGAAACACCAACCATAATCATGTCATTGATAACCAAATGTATGTACAAAATGTATCTTGGATTGTTATAAAAAACTGAGCTTTTGAAGAAGGTGAAAACAAATGATCCATTGATACAAATGATGATGAATCCAAGAAGAATGCTTACTAATATTTTGCTGAAAAATTCCCCAAAGCTTTCTGGGTTTCTGACACCATTCACTGAGGAGTTCATTTTCTGAAAACACTTCAGAACCTTTTAATCACTGTGAAGTCCTTAAAAATAATGCAGTAACTAACCAAGGTGCTCTTTAATTCAAACAAAAATTAAACCAACACTGGTTCATCAATGAACAGTTATGGATAGATTTAAAAATTAAAAAGATAGATTACTTTGCCTGGGCAAGATGTAGTTATGGTAGCTGGTTGTAAAGGTTCACTGAGAAACTGAGAAGTTTATATAGTTTAAGTGAGTGTTAAGTAGTAAGGCGTTAAGTGGGGAGGCGTGGGGTGGAATTTCCCAAGTCATTGTACTGAATAGAAAGCTGCCCCTATGGACAATGTGAGCTTTCACACCTGATTCATCTTAAAGTATTTTTAAAACACACACACATAGTATATGCAGTCTCCCCTAGTTCAAAGGCTTTGCTATTGGAAACAAGCAAGGTTCCAAAGCAAACCACCCTGGCAGTCCTCCATTTATTCATAGTACCACAGTTGCATAAGTAATATAGTGCCTGAAAAAATATTTTGTTTTCTTTTTTGAAAACAATATTTGAAATGAGTTCAGACAAAGTTCTACCAGCCAATCTATGCCCTTATCCTCACTCAATTCAATTCAATTCAATTCAGTTTTATTTGTATAGAGCTTTTAACAATGGACATTGTCATAAAGCAGCTTTACAGAAATAAATTGATTCACAAAAAATATATTGTAAATATTTGAATTTATCACTGTGAATTTATCCCTAATGAGCAAGCCAGTGGCGATGGTGGTAAGGAAAAACTCCCTGAGATGATATGAGGAAGAAACCTTGAGAGGAACCAGGCTCAAAAGGGAACCCATCCTCATCTGGGTGCAATGGATAGTGCGATTATAAATAAATCCCTTCTATTATTGTGCGCTATAAGGACAAGTAGTGCAATTGTGCCACCAATAAATTCATCACAGTTTCCGCAAGAAGTCCGGTTGGTTAAAATCTATCCACTGTCCACTGATGGAGCTCTGAGTACGAAGCTGCTCGTGGCAACCGCAGCCCCAAAGCCACTACAGCAATCGCAGTCCCAAGCCATTACAGTACAGCTCCCCATATGTGATCCCCAAACCATCTCCACAGCCCCCAGGTGGCACCATCCCCAGCAAACCAAACGGTTCTTCAGGCCGTCCATATGGGCCCCAGCAGCAGCGAGCGAACTCAACCGAT
>CM040976.1:6183583-6204566 GCA_022985145.1 Pangasius djambal | reverse complement strand
GGGTGGAGAGATACACTGATCTAGCAGCACTAAGAGCTTTCCTATAGCTCAAAAGGCTCTCCTTCCATGCTATTTGAAATACTACTAATTTAGTTTGACGCCATTTACGTTCTAGTTTTCGAGTGGTCTGTTTTAAAGTTTGTGTGTGATCGCTATACCAGGGTGCTAGCTTTTTCTCCCTAATTATTTTTCTTTTAAGATCACCTATGCTCATGAGCTGTGGGTAGTGACCAAAAGAACAAGGTACATGCGCCAGAAATCACGTGCTGCTGTTACAGATTAATTTTTTTTTATTTGAACATATTCTGACCAATCAGAATCCAATAACAGTGTGGTATAAACAGCATTATTTAATGTTACCAACTGACTGTGTTAAAATGTTTAAAAAGAAAAAAAAAACTTTTAGAATGCACAGATTTGTTAGCTGGAACACCCACTGCTGCGTGCACTAGGAATAAATACTATGCCCACTTCACCACCAGATGCCGCTAGCATGCACTGTGTTGACAAGCTTCGAGCAGTGAACCTTTTTTTTTTTAAAGATTTAATAAATCAGGGGATATTCCAGAATTAGAGTACATTTTCTGTCCCACCCACAAATTTTCATAGAATAGATGCTCAGAATGCTCTGAATACAGAATAAAATACTGGTTGAATACAAAAAAGTTGTCTTAAAAAAAAAATAAAGAAAATTTAAAAGAACATGTAAAAAAGTTTTAAAATATTGATTAAAATTCAAGTATACAACCTAAAATAGCCATTTTTTATTGTCCCATCTTGTTGATGGCCAAATTACAAGTCAAATATAATAGTTAAAATAAGTCTTAAATCTTTCTTTTCTTGCATGGCATGGTGTAAAAATATATCATTTATTAATTAATTTTAAATAATAATAATTTAGCATTTAATGTGTGTCCCACATTTTGCACTCAACCCTGTTACTGAAAGCTATATAACCTAATGAAGGAAATGTAAAAACATTAGTTCACATGACAAACATGAAATTACATCATCAGGATGTTTGCTAACAGCATGGTCAGGTAAGTGCCCTTTTCTAGAAGACATTTCATTCCTAAATTAGCACCTCTGAAAATGTTATTATTGATATCAGTGAGCAATCTTGTTACCTGCAACCCTGTTATCATCCTTTGAGGTAATAGGGTTGCCCAACAGTAACAAGGCTGCACCCTTTTCAGTTTTCCTAAAAGAAGCCAATTTTTATCAAGACAATAAAATGAGATGTTTATAAAAATGTAACATTTTTTATCAATATTATACCTGTATAAATGCAAATGCAATTTTGAATGATAACAAAGCAGCTGGTGGGAATACAATGAAGGTTGGATGTTGCTTAGGCACAGTTGCATGATGTATAGTTTTACTCCTCTTTTTATAGACCAGTAAAATGTTATAAACTCAATATCTACAGAATTCTGGGCAACCGTTTAGAGCTGCTGAAAAGCAGAAGTGTTTTCTTGCCAGGCGTGATGCAGATGAACAGAGGAGACAGGAGTATCTCAAAAGAGAGAGAGAGAAAAGTGGAGACGAGATGTAGAAGCAGGAAAGAAGAGAACAATTAAGGATTTGAGTGAGAGAGAGAAGCGTGCCCAGAGAAAAAAGTAGAGAGAGGCTCACGATAGGTGTAAGGCCAGGAAAAAGGCACTTTAAGGATTGAACACCCCTCCAGTCAGTCCTGAACTGCCAGGCAACTTAGAATGTCCTGTTAGGCCAGGACCAGAGACTTCAAGGTGAGGAGAAAAATGGCAGTTTATGTAGTTTTGTTTATGTAGTTAACTACGTAGTTATATGTGTTGTAGGCAACGTGAATATGGAAGGAAAAGAAGGAGAGCTGGGAGTTACGGAAACTACAGGAGCAGTTGAAGAAAGAAGAGTAATGCAGAGATAAATAAAGTGGCTCCAGTGGTTGAAAATTGGGCATCTATCTCCAAACCAAAGTCAACAATCTGTTTAAAGCAACCTCACACGCATCCTAAAGCGAACCCTTTTGTTCCATACAGCAGTAGCCGAGGAAGTATGCTCCAAGTATGACGACTAAAAGTGAAAGTGATAGAGATAATAGCAAGAATAGTCACTGGTAAAATCCTGAAGAAATACACGCTGCAGAGATTAGCAGAAGAGGTTTTTGGATTTTCAAGTAGGAGGTGGAGAAAACACACAGATAAAGAAACATGAGGGGATTGCTGGCAGACTGAGGTCTGGGATCAGGTCTTTTTTTGTGCGTGATGATGTTAATGTAACGCTTGCTTAAGCGCTTGTGGGTGTTTTCGGGGCTTTCACTTAATGTTTAGAGAAATGAAACCCTCGAATACTAATGAGCTCTTTTTCCCAACTTTATTCTCCATTTCACATCTCCTTCTCTTTTCTTCTCTCCCCCTTTATCTCCCTTCTGCCCCGTCAGAATAAAAGTCCTCATAACAACAGGCACTTTAACATGGGGCATTTCTAACACAAAAATAAAATTGTTTTATCTTTAACTCTTATGAAAAGAAACGTCCTCGTTTCTGAAAAAAAAAAAAAACAAACACAACAAAATAATACATTTGTAACAACATAAGCTTTCCAGACATTCGTAGTTTCAACACAAAACACTTTCAGGTACAGAAAAAAAAACCACAATTCCCAAGTTTCAACAACAGTAAAATTTTTACAACATACGAATAACAACTTGAATGTGTTACATTTCTGACCTCATTTGACATCATTCCACTGTGTTTTCTACTATACCCTTCAAAATCCCCTACTCAGGAATGTATTAGCAAACGGGAAGGAAAAAAAACACTATAGAGATGAATAAAGACATCATAATTCCCTATAACGTATTGGAGGACGCATAGGACGTCCTGACCTTGTTTTCGTGCCCTCTGCTGGTTTTTCACAAGGGATTTCTACTGGCAATTTGTCTCTAGACCCCTCAGACAGTACATCCTGAACAGGAGGTAATGTACCATCCCTCTCTTGCATCACTTGAATGGATCTTACAGACTTGGGTACCGAAGAATCTTGTGGAACATAAGGTCTGGACCTTGATAGCCCCGTAAGTGGAGGGCGTCCACTTTGAGGGGATATAAGAACTGGACATGATTCAGGGGACCACACAGAGCGGTAAGGTTTTAACCGATTATAGTGAATCACTTTAGGCTTTGACCTAGGATCAAGCAGATCTAACACTTTATATGTCACTCCAATGTCACCTGTAGATGAATCCAATCTGCTCAAGACCCTGTATGGTCCAGTCCATTTTGGAGAGAGTTTGTGTCTTGACATAGCTGGAAGATCGACCCATACGAGATCATCAGGCTGATTAGCTGTATGGCGGATATGGCGGTCATAGTAATGCTTTTGCTGTGCTCCAGCTGTCTGGATATTTTCTGCAACAGTGGTGAAAGCAGAAGGTAACCGGCCAAGCATAGAATGTGCATATTCATTTGGGGTTCCTGGAGTAGCTCTAGAAGGTGCTATGGGAACACCCAAAAGAAAATCAGCAGGAAGGCGAGCTTCTCGGCCATGTGCCAAGAAAAAAGGTGTGTGTTTGGTTGATGAATGAACACTCGTATTGTAAGTAAATTCAACCTGTTTTAAATGGTCATCCCATTCTCTCCCTTTGGTATACAGGTACTTTGCAAGCTGATCTTTTATAGATCTATTGGCACGTTCCACCGTACCGTCCGACATAGCATGATATGGGGATGTCCTTGTTTTATGAATCCCAAGTAGGGAGCACAGTTCTTTCACCAAGTCAGAGTCAAACTGCCGCCCTTGGTCAGTGTGCAAACTCTGGGGCACTCCATGCTGGCCCACATAGCTTTCAAACAAACACTTAGTGATGGTCATTGCACGTTGATCAGCAACTGCATAGAGGTTGAGATATTTTGTAAAGTAGTCCATTACTGCAAGAACATAACGGTTCCCTTTCTGAGTAACAGGCAACTCCATTAGATCAGCAGCAATTTTCTCAAAAGGCATGCCTGCGATTATGTTTTGCATTGGTGCCTGCTGATGAGGCATTGGTGGTCTCCTTGATTCACAGGCTTGACATTGAGCACACCACTGTGTAATGTCCCTAGACATGTGGGGCCAAAAACATCTCACTAGAGCACGCTGCAATGTCTTTTGTGCACTGAAATGTCCAGAAAGCGAGTGACCATGTAAATTCTCAAACACTTTTGGCTGCAGCGCAGGTGGAACTACAACCTGCAAGATCTGATCACCTGGTGGGGGTCTAACTTTACGGCAAAGAACAGAATCCACAAAAGTAAGCCTTGGGAACTCTTTCCAGAAATGCCTCAGTTCGCTAGCAGTTCCTTTCAGCGTTGTATATGTAGGTCTCTTCTTACTTGATACCCATTCAGCGACAATGCTTAGGACAGGATCAGCTGTCTGAGCCTGCTGTATATCTTCACTACCCATACCCAGGCATGCAACACTGAAACAGGTAAAGGAAGCAGAATTTGAAGGTTCAAACCCAGAACATGTATCAGAAGAAACAGGCTGTACAGAAGTAGAATACGGTTCGATGACCTCAGTCTGTACTGAAGTGGACACTAAATGGACAGACTTGATCTCAGATTTATTAGAAATCTCCCTACTCTCCTCGTCATGTCGACGAGACATGGCATCTGCGTTGGCATGTTTATGACCATGCCGGTACTCAATAGTCCAGTCATATAGTTCAATCTCTAGAGCCCACCTTGCTCTGCGACCCGTTGAATCGCCATCCAAAACCATTCGCCTAAGACTAAGCAAGGGCTTATGGTCTGTGATGATCCGAAAAGAGTGCCCCATGAGGTACTGACGGAAATGGCCGGAATGGACCAAACGATAGCCCACAACTCCCTGTCATAGGTGGACCATCGTTTCTCTGTAGATGTCAAAACATGACTACCGTAAGCAGTACCGTGACCCTTTCTTTGTTGTCAGCATTCAACTGAGATAGAACACACCCAATGGCTGTGTTTGAAGCATCCGTGAAGAGTAAAAACTCTTTTGAAAAGTCTGGGTAAGAAAGAATTGGAGCATTTGTAAGTGCATGTCGCAGGGAATTGAAAGCTTCCTGTTCTGTTTCAGTCCAAACAAACAACTTCCCTTTCTGAGTTAGAGCATGCAGTGGCTCCGAAATCTGAGCAAAGCAGTGGATGAAACGCCTGTAATATGAACACAAACCCAAGAAGGCTCAAACTTCCGTAGGACTTCCTGGAGTAGGCCAATCCTTGACCTTCTGAATATTTTTCCCATCTGGCTGAAGACCTGCAGATGATACCACATGGCCCAGAAATGTCACTTGTGGCTGAGCAAAAGAGCATTTAGCCGGTTTTAGCTTCAGGTTTGCTGCTCTCAAACGCTGGAAAACCTCTCTCAAGTGCTGTATGTGCTCACTGAAACTCTTGCTATAGACAATGATATCATCTAAATATACAAGACATGTTTTCCAGGACAGGCCCCGCAGTACTAACTGCATCAAGTGTTGAAAAGTGGGAGGAGCATTGACAAGGCCCATCGGCATCACTGTAAACTGATACAAAGAACGACCAGTGGTGAAAGCTGTTTTTGGTTTATCTGCCTCATGAAGTTGCACTTGCCAATAACCAGATGAAAGATCCATAGTACTGAATATAGATGAACCTCTTAGTTCATCCAAGGTGTCATCTGTTCTAGGCAATGGATGGGCATCCTTAATGGTGACCGAATTAAGGCCCCTATAATCTACGCAAAAACGCCAGGTGCCATCTTTTTTTCGCACCATAACGATAGGCGCAGCCCAAGGGCTATGACTGGCTTCCACAATGCCTTTTGCCACCATGTCATCCACGTGACTGAATCACCTCCTGCATCTGAGGCGAAGTGCGATAAGCACGTTTCTGTATGCATTGTCAGTATTGATTTTGCGTGTGACTATGTTTGTTCTACCAAAGGCTGTAGGGCTCTTACTAAACACATCACAAAACTCATGTAACAATGAATGCAGTTCATTCACCTGAGAATCAGAGAGACCCCCCCTTTGAACTTCAAATTGAAGAGGTGACACCTGTGTAGAAGGGGTAGACACATTACATACAACATCGGAGTGCTCAACAACATCATCTGAGCTTATTGGAGTGAACTCCCCCAGTTGCATACCTGGTTGCAGTACAAGAGGGCTGTTAGTTGGATTCATGAGCCGCACTACGGTTTGACCGTTTTCAGCTATTGTAAGGGTGCGTGCAACTGCAATACCGTCTAACTTGAAAAGATATGGCTCAAACCCACAGTATCCATCTGCTAAACCTGCATTAACAGCAGATGGGATAAGTTGCGCTATACAGTGCTTCTCACACTGGGCCGGAATGGTAGTCGTCAGAGTAATTTGAGCTGTACAATGCACAGGGGTAAGTTGAGATTTGCTTAACAGCGGCAAAGTTTGGCCATATAGGCAACACATACATTTACCCACATTCAAGACCACCTGGTGCTTCTGGAGAAAATCCCAACCAAGTATGATACCCTGATTTACATTCCTGATGACATGCATGTCATGCTGTAATGTCAATGTACCTAATCTGAGGTTAACAGTCACAGTTCCCAAGGTATCTAAATTCTGACCAGTTACAGATTTTGACAGAATGAAAGTACTCTTTAGTGGTCTTTTACGCAACGAAGGAATTGCCATACGGGTAGTTTCATTAATGAATGAAATGCTAGACCCAGTGTCTATCATGATGTGCATGTCAGTACCTTCAACAATACCACTGATGTGTGCTGTACTACTGTCCGTCATGTCCGCAACAGGAGAACATTCGTTCTCTAGATGTCTGGTGTCTGTGGTCGTCACCTGTCCAGTGTCGCTTGGGGCTGGGGGTGAAATAGCTGTTGTGTGCCCCGCCGCATCAGCTAACGGAAGTTTCCCTGATGATAGCAGCGACGATCTGGGTAGACATCACACGAACCACTCTGATGATCCAGGCTGTGCTGCCGAGGTCTGTAATGACAGTCCTGGTAGTCGTCAAAGGTGACACGCCTATGATGAGGGCTTGGACTGCGTCTATGTAATGACGAGTTGTTGGAGGCCATGGTGTCATGCCGTTGTCCCTGTCTGTAATCCACGTAGTGGTCAGTGCCGGCTGCAGTGGAGTATTTTGGAGAATAGTAATCCTCAAATCTTTCCCTGCGGTGCGGTGAGAAGTCCACTCTGTCATTATGCTGGTATGTGTCGTCCTGTTGTCTGTAAAGGTCTCTGCGACGACTGGGAGATCTTCTGTGGATGCCAGGTGATGGAGAACGTGCATCAGGATGTTTGGTTGATAAACGACCATACGGTGCACTCCATCCCGTGGCATATCTTGTAGGACTAGTATGTCTCGTTGAACTATGACGATGTGGTGATGAGGTTTGATGAGATCGGCTGCGTTGATCATGAAGCTGAAGTTTCAATGCGGAGACATCCTTACTTAAATCTTTGACTATGTTTGTGAGATCAACAACGGCTTGCTTCAAAAAAAGAGTGTCAGTGTCAGAAATAACATTCACTGTCTGTGCCATCGAACTGTCTCTCACTGTAGATGAAACTGGCTGCACCAATTTGGCTGCTTTACGTGCCCGTTCAGCTTGGGTAGCGACTTGGACGGCGTCTTTGAACGTTTTCACACCCCGCTCGTGGCATTTAATCTGGAGTTCTTGATCTAAACCCGCCAGAAATCGTGACAGTTTCATATATTCGGATGCATTCTGTTCGAAATCAGGAAAAGCTTCTTTGACTAGTCTACATATGTCTGCTGCATACACTTCCATTGGTTCATTAGGCAATTTATGGCGTGAATTTGGAAATGTCTGAAACGATGCAATGACATCCTTCTGGCCAAACGCCTCTTGCAATTCTTGTTTTGCTGCAGTGAACGAGTGCTGAATTTCAGATGGAAAATTGTCCCAAACAATGAACAGTTCAGGTGTTAGTCTAGTAGGCAACTCTGCTGCTAAAACTGCATCCAAATCAACACCGCTATCTTTATAGCGAGACTCTTGAATCACCTCATACCGACGAGCCCACAGCTGAAAAGACTCAGTGCCGTCGTTGCGAAACGGTGGCGGTAAAGGAATGTCTTTCGGGGTAGTTTGTGCGCGGCGCAGCCGCGAGGAATGAGCACTGTTCTCCCGCGGCGCTTGGGCTTCCTCGTCAGACACCGAAATTCACGGAGTCCCGCTGGTATCACACAAATGTACACACCGCGCTAGTGCAAGGCGCCGGCGAAAAGAAAGCATAAATAAAAAAAAGAAACTCGAATATCCGACGAAAAAAACACCGCTGCCACCAGTGTAACGCTTGCTTAAGCGCTTGTGGGTGTTTTCGGGGCTTTCACTGAATGTTTAGAGAAATAAAACCCTCGAATACTAACGAGCTCTTTTTCCCAACTTTATTCTCCATTTCACATCTCCCTCTCTTTTCTTCTCTCCCCCTTTATCTCCCTTCTGCCCCGTCAGAATAAAAGTCCTCATAACAACAGGCACTTTAACATGGGGCATTTCTAACACAAAAATAAAATTGTTTTATCTTTAACTCTTACATTAGCAGAATCACCACAGGCAAAAAGCAAACAGTAACCAAACAAAAGAGGAAAATGCAGGAAAGATTACTGTTGGATTCAATCAAGAACCTGCACATGAAGTTTCTGGCTGATCGTACTGACCTGAATATGTCTTACTGTTCTGAACACTTCGACCCTACTGGATTGTGCACCCCACACTGGCAGACCATTAAACATGTATGTGCAAACAGCATGAAAATCTTTAAACAGAATTCAGAAAAAACATAGAATTGGTGTACATTCTTCGACTGTACATATACCAATGAATAGACTAGACCTGTACTGTAACTGTTGTGTATTCTTTATACACTTACATTTTATTAATTTAATGGATCATATGTATAAACATATGTAAAAACATCCAAAGCTAAAACATATTTTCTCACCATACTGAGGCTTTACGTCCGTTCTTTTCTGTCAGAGAGTAAATAGAACATGGATATTTATTGGTCAAAGCTGTTGCGTTCATCCTTTGTTCAGCCTTAATGATGATTGACTAGAAGACAGAACCTTAAACCAGGTTTATTTCTGAGTTTGGAGGACAAAAAAAAACCAGCATCACAGAAAAATAAAGTATTCACCAGTGACAGATTTTATGTGTTTAACTCGATTTTTGACTAAATGCCACATAGAACCTTATAATACTGAGGTCACAATATCTGTAAGTAACATGTTATGGATGAATAAAATCTAAAGTATTAGAGCACAGCAAACACCAAAAAAAATCACACTGGCCAAATTCCCAAATTTCATACTGGTCAAATTGAAGTCAAATCTGAATATATTGTTTAATAAACTGAAGAAAATCTTATTATCCAGATGCCTTGACAAATTTTCTACATATACATTCAAATTGATATGAAGATGGTACAAAGTTATATACATATGTAGCAATACCCATTAACTTTTTAAGTCTTTTAGCTGTGTACTGGGCAACAGTACAACAACTATAATTCACAATCAGCTTGTTAGAAGCACAAAAGAAAGACTTCGGTCACTAACATTTATTCATCCAGTCTCCTTTTTTCTCATTTATTTAAAAACTGTTCTGTTCCACCCCTCAGCTAAATAGTCATGTATTTGTCCTGTATATACCCACTAGATACCTTTGGTTTGTGTTTCTACTGTTTTTGTGCCAGAGTATATACACTGCAGTTCTAGATTATGTTAAAATTCAAATGTAAAAGGTGAATCTGTTATTAGAGATATTGATGCTTTATTTATTTATTTATTTATACTCCAGGTCAGATCTACCACATATGTAATAATCTAACCTTTACAAGGACCACATTACAGGAAAAGTAGTCTTTGATATGTCTCACAAACTTCTGATCTCGAATTCCATAAATAAGGGGACTCAGGAGTCTGGGTACAATGTTTGTAAGCAGATAGTTAAAGAAGGTGATCTTAGTTCGATGAGTTGGAAAAAACGGAATTAACAGCATATCCAAGACAGGTGTTAAATAAGACATCATACAGAGGAGTAACTGACAGCCATGCAACAGGATTGTATTTCGGGCCTTCTTAGCTGAATTTTGATGATGGCTAGATGAGGCAACTTTGGCTATAAAAAGAACTTTAAAGTAAGTATAGAATAAAGTTATCCACACAACAGACATGTAAATAGCCTGTGTAACAATGGTCTTTTGTGCATGATAAGCTGTGTTGTATACAATAATCGGTTGGCAGAATGTGAGAGAATTAAAAAAAGTCCTGGGCTGTATTGCAGCTATAATGATGATGTCTATTATTGCAGGGATAGCTCCAATTCCCCATAGCAAACAGATTAACATATAGGTCCTTTCCACAGTGCAGATCCGTGTATGATGCAGTGGTTTACAGACAGCAATGTAACGTTCTACTGCCATGCCAGCCAAATTCACAGGAGTGATCATATAAGTAGTTGATGCTATTACTAATAGTGTACAACAAATAGAAACATTTATGTAAGGCAATGCATAAGTCAACACATACAAAGTGACTGATATGCAAATCATGAGGATGTCATTTATTACAAGGTTAATGTATAAAATGTATCTGGACTCACTATGAAATACAGGATTGAAGAAGAAAATGACCACTAACATTCCATTTATGAAAATAATGATTATAGCAAGAGAAACAATAACAATATTTTTTGCAAAAGCTTCCTGATAACTGTCGGGGATTCTAAGTTGGTCTGTTAGGTTCATTGCCACGTACTTAAGAATATCCCTGAAAAAAACAGGAGTATAAAATATGTAACTATTAATTAATTACTATTTTAATTAATAAAATATTAGTTAATTTGCTAAATATTTCTAGGATAGAAGATGTAATAATAATTGTACCTTTTAGAAATGAGCTTTTATAATATTAGCAGTTCCACTCCATATCCTTTTCATTTCTTTAGCCTGTGGGAAGCTTTCTGGTTGTTACAAGGACTGTTGGATTTCTGCAGATCACCATTATTTTATAATGCATCAGCATCAGGGGAATATAGAGGTGTGCACATGTGAGAAAGTGTAGTCACCTTCCACGAGTGAAATATTCTTTGTGTACAGACTAACAGCCTATTCAGATTTTGCCTGAATGATTCAAAGCTTGACATGATTGCTGTTAGTGCTACTTGTTTGAAGAGGACAAATTGCTTATATTTAAACCAGCAGTTTATATTAAGAATGTAATATGAACCAGTCACAGAATGTGATCTTAAAGCCTATGGGATTGTACAACTTACTTAGAAAAAAAATGATTTAGCATAAGTGTGACTAACACAAAAGAAAAATAATACTCAAGAAGAAGCATACCAGAGAATGATTCCAAAAATTTTCAGTTATTGCTGCAAAATATTAGGTAATCAATTCTGTCAGTCAAGCGATGATCTTTTTAAATGAATTATTACATCTTTCACATCAAAAAAACAAAAACAAAACAAAACTAAAGGTGTAGCCATTATATCTAGATAAAAAAAAATCTAGTTAATCACAAAATTTGAGCAGTGAGCAGACTTTATAGGCAGAATAGTGGCTGAAAGAATAGATGTAAGACAGTCGACTATTAAGGCCACAATGCTGGAACACTGCATGAAATAGCACTTCCACACTTTCTATGACAGGGGACAGTTTGGAAATGGGGATTGATTGCTTTTTGGTTAAAAAATGGTAGCATTAAACATGGTCAAATATAAATTATGCAGATTTTAACAAAGTTTTCTCTATCATACTCTAGCATGAACCACCATAAAATGTTTTAGATGAGTGCTGTGGAGCATCAGATACCAGGGTGTCCTGAGGTACAAGAGGCATATAACTAATTTATGAGGTGGTTATGTTGGGTTTGTGGGACTCTGGTGCACACCACGCCATGTCTAAGAGCAATCCATTCCCAGGGATAGGATGTGATGAATTAAACTTGTTTAACAGTTGGGGGAAGGCCAATATGTATGTAATAAAAGCTGTTTTATATTTTTTTCCGTCTCAGATGAAATTATAGGTTTTAAGAGGTGCAGTGTTGGTGATGTGACATTGGAGGCTCCAGGCAGTTATTTCCCTCTATCTCCATAAGATGGCAGGGTTGTGTCGTATTAGCAGTGGAACCACAATATGATGGGGCAGCTGGCACATTTAGTTGTTAAGATTGAATATTTTTCTGTGTGCATTCGCAAATTTCCCCAGATCAAAGGAAATTCAGCTTGATGGCTTATGGGACTATGCAGGTTACCAGTGGTATATGTAGTATATGTTGCAAGTGTCTGGTTTATGAAGTTTGTGGCTGTCAGCTGTCTAGTTCCAGTGAACCTATCCTCACTGTAAACTGCTCTTGGCTGACACGAATGAAAACTGATGTGGACTTTTGCTGTTGTAGCCCATCTGCCTCAAGGTTTGATGTGTTATGCATTCTAAGATGCTTTTCTACACATCATGGTTGTACACAGTTCTACACATCATGGTTTCTACACATCATATTTGAGTCACTGTTGCATTCCTGTAAGTTTGAACCAGTCTTGCCATTCTACTCTGACCTCTCCCCTCAACAAGGCATTTCTGCTCACAGAGCTGCTACTTACTTTTTTCCCCCCACCATTTTATGTAAACTCTAGAGACTGTTGTGTGTGAAAATCCCAGGAGATCAGCAGTTTCTGAAACACTCAGAACAGCCCATCTGGCACCATCAACCATGCCACCGTCGAAGTCAGTGAAATCACATTTTTCCCCTTTCTGATGTTTGATGTAAACATTAACTGAAGCTCGTGACCTGTAGTTGCATATTTTTATGCATTGCACTACTGCCACATAACTGGCTGATTGAATAATGGTTGGTGAATGTATATGTACCTTTATACAATACAAATATAACATTTTATTTATTTCATAAATTTGTAATTGCAAATTAAAAAATTGTAAATAACATTTTAAAATAAATGCTTTAAAACTTTTTACGAGAGGGGAATTTATTATTTTTATGTATGTTATCTATTCATATGTGGATGTTGCTGTAATACTTCTATTTCTTCTGAATTGTGTGAGCTAGCTGGTCATATAATAGAATGTTTAGAGGAGAAACTGAGTGCATTTGTCATTTGTAAATGAACATGTAATGTTTAAAGCGCAGTAGTTCTGTGCTTTTTATATGTATATATGTAATAATACATATTAACTCGTTAGTAATGCGTTATCTTTTGACACGCAATATTCTGTGAAATTCATAGATTTTCATAACCAGTGATATCTAGATGTTATCTGAATTTGAAGACACTTTTAGACACTCTTGGGAGCCTGCCCATAATCAAGTTTAGTGTAATCTAGTGAATTTTTATTTTTTTGTACAGCAAGTAAACTTTTTTAATGCAGGTGTTGATTATTTGTTTGTTTGTTTGTTTGTTTGTTTATATAGCACGATTTAATACAACTAGCATTGCCCAAAGTGCTTTACAATCACATGCTAAGAAACACAATAAAAATACAATAATAAACACACAAACATCACCTGCACATACACACACAGTAACTTCATCCAATGAGCTCTCCATTTCTATTTAAAAGATGTTGTTTTAACATACATTTAAACGTAGGGAAAGATTTAATAGATTGAATAGAAAGAGGGAGATTGTTCCACAATTTAGGGCCTGCTCGAGAAAAGGCTCTATCTCATCTATCTTAATAACGGAGTTACCGATTCATATTTCTTTGCCAACTTGATCATTTTTGCTTCTGCATTTTGGATTTTCTGTAAACGCATAAATGATTGAGTGTCAGCTCCATAATAAAGGGAGTTATAATCCATTCGAGAAAAAACAATGACAGTAATTGCTTTCTCAAAATCTGAAGTGGATAGGAATGGTTTAGTTTTGGCTAGCAGACGTAGATTAAAAAAACAAGATCTCACCACAGCATTTATTTGCCTGTCCAACTTTAAATCACTATCCAGAACAAATCCCAGATTTTTTACACTGGATTTAATAAAACCCGACAAAGAAGTTGCATTCAGCACTGAAGCACTTCATGCTTTCATTAAGCTTCAAAAAATTTCAAGCCATCCAATCCTTAACATCGTGTAAACATGCAAATAAAGCATCAAATGAATTTGAATTTAACTCTCTCACGGGCAAATAAATCTGAGTATCATCAGCATAACAATGAAATGATACTTTATGTTTCCGAAAGATTGCCCCCAAAGGTAGCATATAAAGGGAAAAAAGAATTGGAGCAAGAATTGATCCTTGTGGAACTCCCCAGGGAAGTTGTAATCTTGATGAATTACAGCCCCCAAAGCTAACAGAGAAAAAATCTGTCCGTAAAATAAGATTTGAACCATTTCAGCACATTACCTTTTAGGCCAACCCTGTGTTCTAAGTGCTTAATTAAAATCTCATGGGCCACCATATCAAACGCTGCACTGAGATCAAGCAAAATTAAAATAACATTTTTGCCATTGTCTAGCAATACAAAAATATCATTTAACACTTTGACCAACACTGTCTCAGTAGTATGACAGGATTTAAAGCCTGACTGAAAGGGCTCACCAATTAAATACAACATAATGTGTGCTCGTAGTTGCTTAAAAACCACTTTTTCTAAAACCTTGGCTAAAAAGGGTCAATTTGAGATCTAAAATTATTAGGATCCTCTATTGCCAAATTAGGCCTCTTTAAAAAAGGAAAAACTGTAGCATGCTTAAAATCTGCTGGACAAATGCCCTGACTAAGGCATTTGTTAATTAGATTCAACACCATGGTCCCTACACTAGAAAAAATCTGTTTAAAAAGGTGAGGTGACATAACATCCCCTTTAGATGAAGAAGGTTTTAGATGTGCTGCAATATCTGCCAAAACTGGAAGTGTAATATAATGGAATTCTCTCCATTCCATGCTACAAGGCACAACCAGGTGCACAGAAGAAACCACCTGCAGTTTCGGAATTTTAGCATGTAAATCAACAATTTCTTATTAAAAAATTAAGAAAATCTTCACAATTCAGGATAGAAGGACCTGGGTACCTAGTTTGGAAAGGATTAATAACTGAATTTATGGTCTCAAATAAAATTTTAGGGTTATTTACATGTTGAGTGATAACATCAGAGTAGTACTTATGAGTATTTTAATGTTAATGTTATTTATGGGATATTGAAGTACATGGTCTGTGTTTTAAATACAGACTAATATAATTGTGTTTTAAACACTGTTTTAAACACAATTATATGCATTTATTATTATAATCATTTATTATTACTAAGGTATTCCATAGAGTAAATTTAACTGGCACAGGTATACTGAAGGGTAGAAAATGCCATATATAAGCACACAGTATTCAACAAGGAATGATATGTAAAAAGATTTATTTTTACAAAGACAAATAAATGCACATATACTAATTAAAGATAGCCTGGATAAGGGCAGTTGCAGTGAACTTAGATGGTAGTGAGGAAGGGAAATAATGGACAGTATAGTAGTGAAAAACTGTATAGTATAGTAGTGTATAGTAGTGAAAAAATTATAACTGTACTGTTAACCTTCTGGTGATGCCTCTAGAATCTCTGGCACCAGCGACATATACTGGAGTTTCTCCTCTGAGCATACACTTATCGATTGTATTTTATTTTATTACTATTAATAGATGAAGTTATGTTTACCATTAACATTGCCTTCATTAGAATTTACTGTAAGTACATGTACCATACCATTGTATCATTATCATTACATTGTAACAGGAAAACAATACCCTTATTATCTTTTTTTGTGAACATTGTTAAATGAGCTCTCTGCTTTTTCAACACATCCATGGCCTGAAGTGTTTTTTTTTTTTTTACTGATTGTATTTAATTGTAGTTAAATAATAAAATTGGGTGATTATCAAAATGGTGCACCACTCACATGGCTAAGAAAGGTTGCTTCGTATTGATGGAATGATGGAAACTAGGAAAGCAGCTTGTGTTTTCAAAACCAACAACAGTCTGTAGACATGAGATATTCTGTAATTAAAATATAATAATAATGATATACAGTCAAATCCATAACTATTTGGACAGTGACACAATTTTTGTAATTTTGGCTCTGTACACCACCACAATGGATTTGAAATGAAGCAATCAAGATGTGATTGAAGTGTAGACCTTTTTAATCCTTTTAAATATAAGGATTATTTTAATACTTGGATGCAACTCCTTTGCAGTCAATGACTGCCTGAAGTCTGGAGCCCATGTTCTCAAAACTCAAACTCTGAGTTTCCTCCCTGGAGATGCTTTGCCAGGCCTTCACTGCAGCCTCCTGAAGTTGCTGCTTGTTTGTGGGTCTTTCTGCCTTCTGTTTTGTCTTCAGTAAGTGAAAAGCATGCTCTATTGGGTTGAGGTCAGGTGACTGACTTGGCCATTTAAAAACATTCAATTTCTTTGCCTTAAGAAGCAAGAAGCTCTTGGGTTGCTTTTGCAGTATGTTTTGGGTCATTATCCATCTGTACTGTGAGCACCGCTCTATAGGTTTTGCAGTATTTGACTAAATTTGAGCAGAAAGTATAGCTCTGTACACTTCAGAATTAATCCTGCTACTTCTATCAGCATTCACATCATCAATAAACACCAGTGACCAATTTCCATTGGCAGCCATACATGCCCATGTCTCCACCATGTTTGACAGATGATGTAGTATGCTTTGGATCATGAGCCCTTCCTTTTCTTCCCATCATTCTGGTACAAGTTAATCTTGGTTTCATCAGTCCAAAGAATCTTGTTCCAGAACTGGGCAGGCTTTTTTAAATGTTTTCTAGCAAAGTCTAATCTGGCCTTTCTGTTCTTGAGTGTTACCAGTGTTTTGCATCTTGAGATAAACCCTCTGTATTTACATTCATGAATTTACATTCTCCTCAAGAGTGTTCTTGACCTGGCTAGATGTTGTGAAGGGTTTTTCTTCACCAAGGAAAAAATTCTGTGTTCATCCACTTTAGTTCCATGGTCTTCCAGGTCTTTTGGTGTTGCTGAGCTCATCAGTGCATTTCTTCTTTTTAAGAATGTACCAAATTGTTAATATAGGCCAATCCTAAAATTCTGCTGGTCTGTTGGTTTTTCAGTCTAATGATGGCCTCCTTGCACTTGCATTGACATCTCTTTGGACTGCATATTGAGAGTTCCGAACAGCTAACAAATGCTAATTCAACACTTGGAATCAATTCCAGACCTTTTACCTCCTTAATTTGTCATGAAATAATGATGAACTGGCCATGAAACTGCTTATCATTCAATTGTCCAATTACTTTTGAACCTGTGAAAAGGGAGGGATTATGTAAAAAATGGCTGTAATGCCTAAATGGTTAATGCAATATTGTTGTTAAAACCCCTTGAAGTAAAGCTGAAAGGCTACACTTCAATCGCATCTTGATTGCTTCATTTTAAAACCATTGTGGTGGTGCACAGAGGCAAAATTACGAAAATTGTGTCACATAATCCTTAAATTCCCAGTAATCCATACCCACTTCATATTTGCGAACTAACCTCATTTGTACATGATGATATTCAGTACATTCGATATACAGTAACAATGACCTATACACCTTGAAATTCACCTTGGTTTTTGAGGCAAGTGTTCAGTGTTCACCCTATTGATCCTATACAGAAGGTACCTAATCCAATATTTTCGGAATTTCTCATCTCTGACTCCATAGATCATAGGGCTCAAGAAGCGTGGGATGATATAGACCAGCAGAAAGTTGATGTAGCGTATTTCCAGACCATACTGCGGAAACAACTGGATTAGGGGAGCCTGCATGGATGGCACCACAAAAGCCAGCATGCAGAGCAGCAGCTGCACACAATGGAGCAGCACCGTGTTCCGTGCCTTTTTCACAGACACCAGGTCAGTGGAGGCTGCTCGTGCTGTCAACATGATCTTGCAGTATGTATAGAGTAAAGCCAAAAAGACAAAGGAAAAATAGACAGTGTCAAAAGCACAATTCTTGTAGTAGATGGAGCGGTCAGGGAAGAGAAGTGAGTGGTCACAGAAGATAAAGCTTTTGAAAAAGGATGCAGGCTCCTTGGCAAGAGTTATAAAGAGGTCTGTGAGGGGGGGTATGATACTTAGAACAAGGATAACCCCTATGATCCAGATGGTACGCTGCACTGTGAACATGTGGCCGTAATGGAGGGGAAAACAAATGGAGATGTAGCGCTCGATGGCCATCCCGGCAAGGATGAGGGGTGTAGAGCGTGTCGTCAGAACAGCTGTCATGATGAGTGGGCAACAGGCAGAAACCAGGATCTTGGAGAAAGCATAACTCACCTGGAGAAAGGATGGACATTTTGAAAATGAAGAATATTATAGACCAATTCTATACAAGTACATAGTGCATTCAATAACAAACAAATTTTCAGATGAGCACAGATTATCAGATTTTCAGAAAAGCAGGACTGAGCCTGAACAGAGCACTAATAAAAATAATTTTGGACTTCATTCTGAAATAATCACACTGATAGAGGCAGAATGAAAGATACTTTGAACACAAAGTCTACTATAGCATCACAAATGTTTTAACTACTTTGCCTGAAAACATTAAGAATCAGATAAAACTGCACGGCTTCTCCTTAACATTCTATGATTTAGTGTATTTTCATCCTACACTCCAGGTTTTCTGAATATATTGGACATATTGGTCATAATAAGTCTCATGATGTCAGTAATGCAATATTAAATTATCTTGATGTGGCAATACTTATAAGATCCTAGATCATAAATATCAGTAAAATTCAATATAATTATTTTAATTTTTTCATTTGTTCATACATTTGGTCACCTGCATACAGGTTTGCACCCTCTTGTTATTCATATATTTATGATGTATAATAGTTTACTATATACTATATATAATATAATAAAAAATTACTGTTTACAAAAGAAGGCACATTAAGTTTTCTGAAAGTCTACAGGTTTTTCTAATGGCTTACATGAACTGGAGGAGTTGACGGAAACTTGGCTTAAACTCTTACCACATACAGACCTGTTACAAGCGTCAGCTGGACTGCATCATTAATGACCATGTAAATAAACATTATGTAGCGCGGGTCCTCGTAGAAAAAGTTGTGTTTAAAGAAAGTGGATGTCATGGTACCATTGAGGATGCTAAGGGCCAGCCACACTAGCATGGCCACTATGTTTTTCGTAAGTGCACTGCTAAAGCTGTCCTTTGGAGTAACATTCTGAGGAAGGCTGAGGTTGAAGTTTTCATATGCAGAGCCAGCAGAAGAGTTCATGATCTGAAAGTGTTATGACAGATGATGTGGAAATGAGGAGACATGGCTATAAATGTCTTTGTTAAAGGGAGAGAGAGAGAGAGGTAGAGATAGAGAGGGAAAGAAAGAAAGATACTGTAGCATTATAAAAAAAATGCTGCGATACATTCACACAAACAGTTTCAATAGACACATATATATTTTTAAATAGCAATATAAAGATTACATCGATATTTTTAAATAGCTAAAGTGCACACATTTTTTTAAATTACTACAATAAAGATCAAAACCATAAACAAATAAAAATGAAAAAATAAACATTTATTCATGTATATATATATATATATATAATTTGTCCACTAGTTCATCTCATTGGATCTATTAAACCAGTGCTAAACTCTTACCTATTCGTGTCACTGGTCTGTCCTGTCTACAGATTCAAACTAGCTCTTATATACTGTGACTGTGTAACTGATCAACATGGTTGATGGGTGAAGGGAATTTAAGAATTCTATGGGGATCATCTCGACCTTGCTCAGTTTTACCTTATGTCCCAGAAGAAAAAGTAAGCTAGATAATTTCCATCAGTTAGGTGGGTGCAGGAGCAAGGTGTAAAATACAAATGTACGTTCAAGGTTTATTAAGATTAATCTAAGAATAGTCAGAGTCTTTGCCTTCAAATTAAATAGCTTCACACTAGCTAATGTTAAAAAGAAGTTCCAAAATTAAAACTGCTAAAACTTTGAAGAAACTACTATTCATAGATGTGATTAGTGTGCTATAATTATGTGCATTAATTTATTAATGAAAGTAACACTTTACTTAAGGACTAAATGACAACTGTATACAACACGTGAGTAAAGTGCAAATTTTTTGTTGACATTAGATTTTCATGGGTTACAATGTGTTATGGTATGATATGTTATGATATCATTGTCATGGAAACAGAGACAGATCCTGACCACATACAGCTGCAGTGACTACAGTTGCCCTTGAAAATAAGACAAGAGAATACGACAGAGAAATAAGACAGAGAAACAGCTGGCTGCCCAGAGAGGAAAGACTATAGACTATAGAAGGGAAGAACAGGGGAGGTCAAGACAGAGACCTATTTCCTCCTACAGCTGAAACCAGATATTTACATACACTTCAGAAAAAAAACACAAAAACTTTTTTTTCTTTACTGTCAACCATTAAATCAGAGTAAACTTTTTCTGTTTTAGATAAATAAATATTAACATATTTTTTGCATTTGTTAAATGTCAGAATCGAGCGAGGGAGAATTTTTATGTATTTTTTTTTCAAAGTCAGAAGTATACATACACTTCCTTAGTATTTGGTAGAATTGCCCTGAAACGGTTTCACTTGGGCCAAACGTTTCGGCTATCCTTCCACAAGCTTTCTACAATAGTTTGCTGGACTTTTGGCCCACTCCTCTTGACAGAACTGGTGTAACTGGGTCAGGTTTGTAGGCCTTCTTGCTCGCACTCGCCTTTTCAGTGCCGCCCACAAATTTTCTATGGGATTGAGATCAGGGCTTTGTGATGGCCACTCCAATACCTTGACTTTGTTGTCCTTAAGTCACTTTGTAACTAATTTGGAGGTATGCTTGGGGTCATTGTCCATTTGGAAGACCCCTTTGCGCCCAAGCTTTAACTTCCTGGCTGATGTCTTCAGATGTTGCTTCAATATATCCACATAATTTTCTTTTCTCATGA
>CM040976.1:6149179-6183483 GCA_022985145.1 Pangasius djambal | reverse complement strand
TCATGAGAAAAGAAAATTATGTGGATATATTGAAGCAACATCTGAAGACATCAGCCAGGAAGTTAAAGCTTGGGCGCAAAGGGGTCTTCCAAATGGACAATGACCCCAAGCATACCTCCAAATTAGTTACAAAGTGACTTAAGGACAACAAAGTCAAGGTATTGGAGTGGCCATCACAAAGCCCTGATCTCAATCCCATTTTTTTCTGAAATGTATGTAAATATCTGGTTTCAACTGTACGCTGTGAAAATTTTAAAAACTTGCAAATTTTTCACAGCAAAATTTCAAAGATTGATTCCAAACATCAGTGACATGACACTGCTAGAAAAATTACAGATCTTCCTCAGGGAAGGGCTCACAGCAAGATACACGACAGCATGTCAGCACCTAAGAGACAATTCCCTCTGTTATTACTGCTCTTACACTGAAAAAATGATTTAGTGGTTCAGTAAATATGACAAAAACAAATCTGTGATTTTTACACAAAAAGTAATCTAGTAGAATTAACTAAATGCTTTAGTTCTATACTAGTGTACTAGTTCTGTACTAAGTTCTGTACTAAAATAATCAGGTTAATATGCAGCAAAAACCCAAAGTGCATATTTTACTTCATTTACCAGGTTAAATTTACTATTATTTTGCAAGTGCTCACAAAACTAGAAAAAAGAAGTAATGTTTACTTCACCAGCTGGAGACGAGTATGGAGGTGTGGCTTTGAACTTGATTTGCATATGCATTTGTACTTTAATCTGATTTGATTTTGAGTGTTATGCATGGGTTGTTTTGAAGATTTCTTGTTTTGTATTGACTTTAAGGCCTAAGGCTATCATATTATGAAATGTTTTAAAAGAAAATTTTTTCATTAACGTTTTCTTGGTTCACCCTCTTTGTGTTTCCCAGTCAGGTGTATGGTTTGTGCGTGTGTGGGCAAAAGTTAATTATGTAGTGCTGATGGGAATTTTGATTTATCCCAGTGATTTGGATCTTTTGATTCTGTTCATTATTAAGATTCATACAGATTCGTTCAGTGACCCTTTCCATAAGTTAAATCATTACACCAGTAGTTGGTGCCCATGAGTGTCTTTTTTAGATATTATGAGTAAATCATTGCTTCGTTCACTCAATACATTCATTTAAAAACACAAAGTTTTCAAGAGACAGGTTTTAGTATTATGATTTATTAAGATCCAAAAAGAGAAGGTCTGGTGAATTTATTTTCAAGAACGACATTTCAGTCAGTGCTAGGTTTGAGCGAGTGGTCACGAATGAGGATACGAATGTAATTTGAAAAAAAAAAAATTACATACAAGTATGAAGTAGTTTTCAGTGCTACAGTAATTTAAAAAGAAAAATAGCCATCAGTCTTTTTCACACATTCATGTATAGCAGATTATGCTATGAACAACACATTCGTGTATAGCGGATTATGCTATGAACAACGTTACAACACATAAGGCTTGTCTTGGCGCTACACACTTTTCTAATACACTTTTCATGTTGAAAGGGTTGCAAACTGAACAAACAACATATATGCATATATCAGCCAAGCTGACATCAGTGAGTCACCAGATCCTCTTTCATTCACAAATGACAATTACCAGTTTGTTCATTTTGTTCACGAACGACAATTACCAGTTCATTTATTTCATTCATGAACTGCAAGTACCAGTTCACTCAGAATTTGTAGGTCTACCACTACATGATTATTATGTTGGGTTCTGCCGGTTCAGACTTGATGGAGGCTGATGTAAATATCTGTACCCCCTGGAGTTCTACTTAAAATGATAATGATTTGTGAAATCATCCAAGCAGGAGCAAGAAATAACATTTAGATGATGTGTACTTTCAGTAGTGTTGAAATTTACTAGTTAAAAAAGAAAACTGATAGTTAAATTTACTTTTTTTTTAAAATAACAATAATCCTTGGTTCCATGTAAACTATACTAAAAATGCTTCTTTTAATTGGCTAAGATTTTATGTGTGGAAATTGATACAACACTTTTCTTGAGTAAGTCTCACTCCAGTATTTTTTTCAGTGTACTCTTGTTTAGTAAGTAAGTAAGGGCATCAAAATACTTTTCAAAAATCTAGTCAAGAAAATTAGTAGTGTCTGCCATGTCACGCAAAAAAAGCAGCAAATTTTCTAACTAGCTTCAGTTTCACAACAAATAGCAGAGAAGCTCAATCCCAGTGGTATGAGGCAGAGAATGCCGGGTACACGCTTTGTAAGATTACAGGTCAGACTCAGTTGTGTGGTTCTTAAAAATGTCTTCCAAAGCAAATTTGCCAATTGAATGCAAGAGGCAACTGTTGAGGTACAAGTGTGAATGTCAGATAGGAAACAAGATCAGTCCTGTCCTTGGCAATGAATACAAATAAAACTGTACAGTTTACTGTAGAGATTTTCAGTTGCCCATGATGGACTGTCTGATCTGAAACAGCAAGAGACAGGTGAGGATCATGTCCGAAGGGCTAAAGAGCAGAAAACAGAGTGGAACTACTTAATACCCTTTACCGCAAACCTCTCCTGAGGTGGATAAAATATATTGTTGTTTAAAATTTTTTTATGTTATGTCCTTTTCTTTTTTGTTATCTGATTAAATGATTAGGGGTTTTCTTATTATCATTAACTGATAATTAGCCAGAACATAATTAGGCTCTTAGGCTATATGCTGATAGATTTTGGACTGAAGGTTAGGATTATTAGACAGATTTATTTTATTATTAATAAATATGACAGTTTACATTCTATAATTTAAAATAAAATTTAAATTATAGTTATATTTTGTTTATGTTTTTCATATTTAGTTTAATTACATATAGTATATTATATATATATATATATATATATATATATATATATATATATATATATATAGTTAACATATTTTTCTACTGAGTAATCTCAAATGTTTACAATGTCAAATAATTTTTTAAAATTATAGATGTTGAAATAACACAATTGTAAATCCATCGAAACAGGAAATTGTTTAAAAGGATAAACATGTCGAAAATCTTCTAGTGTGAGGTCCCTAGTGGAGGTGGCAACCCTAGATACTGACCACTACTGCAGCTCTGAACACTGGCACCGATATGTTTAAGTTTGAGATGTAAATAATAACAGATTGTCTTAAATGAACAAACAGTGTGATATTTCAGTTAGATATTTGATATTTTGATTTGCTAAAATATTCAGTTTTTACAAAAACCTTCAGCTTTTGTTTAAAGCCACAGCTTGTAGCATGTTTAGTTAAAAAAAAACCCACTGAGTTAGGGGAGGAAAATATATTCTAAATCAGTGGTTTTCAACTGGTTTTGCTTCAGGACCCAAATTTTATGTTGGACATCAAATCATGATGTGATGAGCAAGTTTGTACCATGCATGAAGTGCTTTGTCTTGCATATGTTGTCTTGCATAACAATAAGCACCAATTGGTTACAGATGAATTAGTGACAAAATTGGTACAATTTAATTGGATGCACGACATGACCGGAATTTCAATGGCTATAACAACAGCTATGGTGAGTGTTCCTTATTTATTTATTTATTTATTTATTTACTTACTTACTTACTTGCTTACTTACTAACTTACTTACTTACTTTGAAACTATAATTTTTATTGTCATATTCTTCCATGGTTTTCCATTTTGTTATGTTTCATCATTTGCATTTAGCAACGTGTTTTTCTTCCCTGCAGTCTGTGACCCAATCATAAAGGGCCCACGACCTGCTTTTGGGTTGTGACCCAAGAGTTGAGAAACACTGCACTAAATCATGATGCTGCTGTAAGTCACACAGGGAAGCCTGTAATTCATAGCCAGAGCTTCAAACTGGTGGGAAATTTTGAACTGATATGTCATATACAAGCTCAAATATATTCTATGGCCTTACACCCGAATGAAGTACAACCAAAGATCTGCCCTTAAATTTCCAGTACAACTTAATGCAGAGTTGCACCCATCACAACAGAGATGAGAATTTTCTCTAAACTGTCAGAAAGATAGCTTTATGCTGTGTTCTGATCTTGCAGAATGAACACAGTTAGACTGCGATACTAGGTTAGTAATTCACCGACGCAGCACTGTGGGATCACATTAAAGCACAAAACAACCAATGTTTGTGAGCTAACTGGCTAACATTAGCTAAAAGACATTCTCTTGTTAAAGGACAGAGGTCTTGCTTTTCACCTACTAATCTGTAACTGTGTCACATTATGGTATAAAATAGTTTTTACACCTCTGTAATACTTGAGAGACCTCAAGAATGGTGGCAGATATATCTTCTGGTTTAGTCCACATCCCAAACCACACACTACCATAAACCACTGGTGTCTACTATTTAGGCATCATCTAAAGTAAGTAAATTCTTTAGTAAGTAGCTCACAATAGTATTTGCCTACCAGAGAGGGAGAAATTTTAAAATTTTTAAATTTTACAACCTGTGTTGTTAAAAATGTGCATAATATCAACAAGACCTAAAAGAGACAACAGACAAAGCATTATTTGGCTAGTCACAAACAGGCCAATGGAAATAGAAAGAATTGGAAATGTGGAAGTTCAAAATAAGAATTAATTGATAGGATGACTAGTTGTAAGCCTAGCCTCCTGTGAAATATTATTGTAGGCTTAAATATTCAAGCAAAAGAATAAGTAATAAAAACAATAGATTACCAATTATAGGCTATTCTAGATGAAACAAGCCTAACCATTTGTCCCATTATGTATCTAATACCTTTGAACACTATATGGCCAAAAGGTTGTGGACGCCTGACCATAACACTAATATGTGATTGTTGAACATCCCATTCCAGTTTTAGTCTCCTTTGCTGTTATAATAACCTCTACTATTCTGGGAAGGCTTTCCACTAGATTTTGGAATGTCTGTTGGCATTAGTGAGGTCAGGCACTGATGTCGGGAAAGGACCCTTGGGGTTGCAGTCTGCATTTCAATTCAACCCAAAAGTGTTTAGTGAGGTTGAGGTCAGGGCTCTGTGCATGTCACTCAGGTTCTTCCACTCCAATGGTGACACACCATGTCTCACTTTGTGCACAGGTATATTGTCATTCTGGAACATGTTCGGGCTCCTTAGTTCCAGTGAAGGGAAATTGTAATGTCTGCTACAGCAGACAAAGACATCCTATACAATTGTGTGCTCCCAACTTTGTGGCAACAGTTTGGGGATGGCTCACATATTGGACTGATGGTCAGGTAACCACAAACCTTTGGACAAATAGTGTATAATAGACCTTACCTAACCTAGTGTAGGCCTACTTAAATAACCTTAATTGATTAATTATACTGTTTTTTTTCAGTAAATACTAATATTCTATTGCTAGTTAGTCTCCAAATCCATTCCATAATTTTAGATTACTTTTTCCACCATTTGTTGTTAGACTATTTAAAATTCATTAGTATGGCTGCTCCTGGCCATTACTATATTACTTTCTCACATTCATTCATTAGTAATGAAGGATAATGCATTATTATATTCATTTCAAAAGGTTAGTACATGAGTACATAATTTGCTCTTGCATAGTCACTGAATTTCTATAAGGAACCTTATTGTACAGTGTTACAGAAATATGCAGTCTGAATTAAAGCACACAAAATTAAGCAGTTGCATGGGTGGAGAGGCCAAGTGATTCCAACCTTGTCTTGTACATTATAGAAGGAGGCTGAGTATTGTTAACAAATATTACTTTTAGGGGAGCGCTGATAATTTTACACCAGTGTTTTGCAGAAAAATGTCACAAATGAATAATTTTATGTGTTTAAGGTCAACCACTCATTGCATGTGTTTTTTCTTTACAGAAAAATATATATACTGTATCATTCTCCATGAAGGGTGCCAGTAGTTCTGGAGTTGATTGCATTTAGCCATATACATACAGAAAATCATCCATTTATTTTCACCCCATATTTTAAGTACATCCTGACAGTATGACATAATATGTTATTTTAATTATCTTCCTCTTGGCTGTTTACTCTTGTGCTGGATTTGCACTGAACAATTATAAAATACCTCTTCAGATACTTGCAGAACTTTTGATCTCTGACTCCATATATGATTGGACCTAGAAAACGTGGCATGATGTAGACAATGAGATAGTTGGCATAGCGGATCTCAAGGATGTGTCCAGGGAGGATAATGTTTAGGACAACCTCAACACTGGGAGAAATATAGGAGAGCATACACATGAGAAGTTGAACTCCATGAAGCAAAATAGTGTTTCTTGCCTTTTGGGCTGATGTTTTCTCAGTAGAGATGGCCTGGGCTGCGAACAGAACCTTCAGGTATGTATAGATTAGTGTGAGGAAGACTAAAGAGAAGTATATTGCATCAAAGGCTTGCCTCTTGTACAGAAGCACTGGGTCTTTGAAGACATTTTGGCGCATACACATTATAGAACTATAGAAGAAACTGATGGGTTCCGTAGCCAGAGTTATAAAGAGGTCAGTGATATCAGGCACTATGCAGATGAACCAGATAAAGCCAATGAGAATATAGGTGCGCCGTACAGTGCAGATCTGGGTATGACGTAGAGGCTCACAAATGGCAATGTAGCGTTCAACAGCCATACCAGCCAGGTTTACAGGTGTGTTGCGTGTGGTGAAGACAGCCACAAGAACAATGACACAGCAGACAGATACATTGATAGTGTAGTAAATGTAGCTCACTATGAACAGGGTCACAGTGACAGTCAGTTGCACTGCATCGTTGATGACCATGTGAATGAAGAGAATATATCGTGGATCCTCATAAAAGATCTGGTTTCTAAAGAAGGTTGCCACCACGCTAATATTGATGTAGCTCAGGCTCAGCCACACTGCAGTCAAAATGAAATTCTTTGCAAATGCAGTGCTGAATGTGTCTCGTACCAGAGTTCCAGTTGAGTTCATATCTTAGGCTGTTTTCCTAGAATGGAACAGCATTAAACTGGTTAAAGCTGTTTGAATCTTGAAAAGTTGTCATGACAGAATAGCGTTTCTTTTTCAAATCTGTTTTGCAGTTCTATGTATGTTAGATAGAATATGTTTTTATGAAGATAATAAATTACATATAAGATAGGAAATATTAGTAAATGACATCTTTGAAATATATTTAAATAGTTGTTATCAGTTCATTATATGCATGTGTCACTATGATTATCTGCTAATATTTAAAATATTGGGTATTTTAAATATGCATGTAGTGGTTCACTGTATTAAAAATTACAATTGATTAAAAAAATATTTATTTATAAAAGCTTGTTATTAATATAATATAAATATAATATTTTGTATAAATACAATATTTTGCATAAATGGAACTGCAGGTAAAATATTGCTCCTATTAATCCTGCCAGGTATCTGTCAGTGTAGCAATACTCACCTCATCCCTTTCGGCTCGTATCTGTGATGACCACTGACTTTTATAGATGTCTTTCATACACACTGGGAGGTTTTATTCACAGACTACTGAAACAATATTTCTAACATTGGTGTGTTAAAAGATAGCAGGGGGAAGTCCCAAAGGGTCTAATGGTTAGTGAGTCAGACTTATAACCCAAAGGTTGTGGGTTCAAGTCTCAGGTCTGGTAGGGAGTGTGGGAGTGAATGATCAGTGCTCTCCTCAATCCCATGAGAGGTTACCATATTTGGCCACAAGTCACTTCACTAATATAAATAGAACATATTATAGACTAAACTATTTAAAATACAACAGGAAATCATTATATGGTAGACTTTTGTAAGATAATAATGCTCCTTTGGCTGTATCCAGGCACATCCAGGAACCTTTTAACACCCTGCTAGTGCATGCTTTCACTCTGTGTATTCATGAATGTACTTCACTGTAGTGTATCTCTTATGCTATTGGGAATTTGCCAGAAGGGTTAGTAGCCAGGCCTAACCCTCACTTGATCACATCAGTGAGCGCACCTGCTTCTCATCTCTTCACCAGACGGAAGCATATAAAAACCCTGGCTCTTCAGCCAATCATCGCCATTGTTCAAGAATGGTTTGAGGAACATGACAAAAAGTTCAAGGTGTTAACCTGGCCTCCAAATTCCCCAGATCTCAATCCGACCGAACATCTGTGGGATGTGCTGGACAAACAAGTCCGATCCATGGAGGCCCCACCTCGCAACTTACAGGATCTAAGGATCTGCTTCTAATGTCTTGTTGCCAGATACCACAGCACACATTCAGAGGTCTTGTGGAGTCCATGCCTTGATAACTCACAGCTGTTTTGGTGCCACAACGGGGATCTACACAATATTAATGTTATAGCTGATTGGTGTAAACAGAATATACCACAATAATATAGACTGTAAAAATCACCTTGACTGACACAATTACCACACTCCTTTCCCATACACCTGCACCTCCTCGAGTCCCGTTAACCTTCAGTTCTTGTGTCTGTGTTCTGCTTCTGGGTCCCCTTTTTTGTTGGCATGGTGCTCTCCTCGGCCAGCATGATCGAGCTCCTCAGTCAGCAGCCCAAACTAGTCCAGACACCCTTGGCCCCCAGCCCAGTCGGTCTGTCTCTGTGGCCTCCTCTGCTTCCTACTTCCTCCTGGTGGGAAGCACATGTCCCAGACCCCAAACCCTACACGGGTGACCTAGGGAAATGTAAGTCCTTTCTCCTCCAGTGCATCCTCGTGTTCGCTCTGGCGAACCACCGACGAGGTCAAGGTAGCCTACATCATGGGGCTGATGAGGGGAGATGCCTGGGCCACTGCCATTTGGGACAGGCAGCCAGCTCTCTGGTCCTCCTTCACTGCCAAACTGCAAAGGTTTTTCGATCATCCAGTCCAAGGGAGGACGCCAAACGCCTGCTCTTCCTCCATCAGGGACCCAGCAATGTGGCAGAGTATTGTGTTAAGTGCCTAGTCCGGACGGAACAAGGAGGCACTTCAGAGAGTGTTCTTGAGTGGACTCAATGAGCAGATGAAGGACAAACTAGCCCTTAAGGATGAGTCGGACTCCCTCAATGTGCTGATCTCTCTCGCCATCAGGTTGGAAAGCTGCATGCAGGAGCGGCACAGGGAAAAAGCCAGCTGGCTCCATTCTTCCCTATCCCCTCGTCCGGCCCTCCGCTCGCCCGCCAACAAAGCCCCCAAGCCTTCATCAAAGCTGAAAAGTGTGAGTGCCATGTCAACTCTGTTGGCTTTCTGGGGTTTTTCATTGAGAATAGATGAGTCAAGAGCCGTCATTGAGGGGTCCACACCTACCACCCAGAAGCAGCTGCAGCGGTTCCTGGGGCTCACAAATTTCTACTGCTGCTTTATTAGGGACTTCGACCCATTATTCCCAACAAAGGCTGTCCACGTCAGCCCTCTGAACCCAAGATTACACTGAAACATGAATATCTATAGCATTATAATAGCCCAACTAAATTATTAAAATCAAACCTATCCCTGCAAATAGAATTTACAGCAATTGTTCTTCAGATGCTGTAAATCTCTAACTGTCCATGAACCTGGTTTTCAATAGCCACTGTTATTCTGGGGTAATGTTTGGGAGCTGATGGCACCTTAAAAACAAACAACCAAACAAAAAAATAAAAAATAAAAAAATACAAAACCCTTGCTTCAACTTCAAAAAACTTGATTAACTGGTTTGATTCAGTCTCCATTTTATTTCATTGATTCATGTGAGATGAAAGGCATTCGAGGCATTAAATTGACATGCTTCAGTAGGGGGAAAAAAGCTTTGTGCATGTTTTCCCCCTAAAGCTAGAAGCCAGAACTTAATGCAAACTTGTAGGGTAATTAACTAAAGCTAGTGGGACCCTCCGACATTTCTCAGCCTCCACTGGGTCCTGGGTAAGAGATCTGCAGCACAGGAAGATATAGCACAGTCTTGAATCCCCACCTCTCATTAGGAAGAACAAGCTAAGGTCAACCCAACCAGGAACACTTGTTTTTGAAAAATACACAATCTATTCCTGGGACTAGTCCACAGAGATAGTTAGAAAAGTTCAAGATGTAGAACCACTTGTCTCCTATTAGGTTTGTTGTGGTCTCTTGGTAGCTCAGCTTTTGATTGTGTGTGGAGATTGAAAACACTGCAACTAAGGCACTGGTGTTGATCAAATGCAAGTTTAGCAGAGGAGAACGTTATAATGAGGGCTGTTGTATGTTTACAAAAATCACACCACTTAAATAGCTTATGCTATGGTTGAGTGAAACACTTTTATTGTTACTAAAACAGAGATTTAAGCTAGCACACCTAGCTTGATTTCTTTAATAAACATTAAAAATATTGTGATTATGTTAAGGTTCTTTTGAACTGAGAGTAACAAGGCAGAATAAAAGTGTTTAAAGTGACCTGTCTTTGTTAAAATGAAACAAAAAGCTGACATTAGTTCTTGTCATGTGATCTAAATCTTATATTTTCTTTATGCTTATACTCAGAATTGCCATTCAGAGGATAGCCTACCCAAGCATTTGAAAAGTTTCCATAAACCAAGTGGCTTCATTTATTAAACTTTTAGAAAAGATTAAAAGTAAATATTCATGTAAGCTAAACCGAACTAAAAATTTTCTGCCGGATTTACAAAAGTAAATCTGGTAAGGTGGAGGAAATGATGCTTGCTTCATACTAAAAACCTCCAGCAGATTGTTGAATGTTAGCACAAGGTTTGAAGATTCTGAATATATATCATGCTCTGGAATTGTTATTCCTAATGTCAACTCTTGATCTGCCAATGAGTCATGAAAGTATATATATATATATATATATATATATATATATATATATATATATATATACAGTAAGGTCCGGAAGTATTTGGACAATGATGGAGTTTTTGTGATTTTGCCTTTATACACAACCACAATGGATTTAAAAAAAACAAAAAACAATCAAGATGTGATCGAAGTGTAGACTTTCAGCTTTATTTTAAGAGGTTCCACAAAAATATGGCATTTACCATTTAGGAATTACAGCCATTTTAAGCAAAGTCCCTCCATTTTCAGGGACTCAAAGGTATTTGGACAAAGTGACATAATTGTTAATATAACCATAATTTTAATACTTGGATGAAAATCCTTTGCAGTCAGTGACTGCCTGAAGTATGGAGCACATGGATATTACCAAGTTTCCACTGAGTTTCCTCCCTGGAGATGCTTTGCCAGGCCTTCACTGCAGCCACCTTCAGGTGCTGCTTGTTTGTGGGTCTTTCGGCCTTCAGTCTTGTCTTCAGTAAGTGAAAAGCATGCTCTATTGGGTTGAGATCAGGCGAACCTCTTAAAATAAAGCTGAAAGTCTACACTTTGATCACATCTTGACTGTTCTATTTCAAATCCATTGTGGTGGTGTATAAAGGCAAAATCACAAAAACTCTGTCATTGTCCAAATACTTCCAGACCTAACTTTATTTACATTTAATTCTCTATCTTTTTCTCTTTTTTTTCCAAACAGTATAAACAGAACATAACACAATAATATAGACTGTAAATGGGGCACACAGCACATACAAATTCTGTGTTTTCTTGAGTTGTTAAGAGAATATTATTTACAATGACCTTATTAACTGCACATTGGGGCTTATAAGTTAGGATGATTGTGTTTTTATTTGACTTCTTTTCTTCTTATTGCACAACAACTCCCTTTTCAGATATGATGACAACATCTGGTCTCTCCACCCATATATAATGGGACTTAAAAATCTGGGCAAAACATGGACAAAGAGGAAATTTATGTATTTTAGTTCAGATGTAAACAAAGGAAAAAGAGAGGTGAAGAAGCTTTCAAGTGGTGGGCCAATGTACGTGAACATACACAGCACAAGTTGCATCCCATGTAAGATGATGGTGTTGCGAGCCTTCCTGGCATGTGAGCCAGCAGCCTTGGCAGCAAAAATTATCTTGAAGTATGTATACACCAAAGTAAGCCAGACAAACATTAGGTAGACCAGATGTGAGATGTTCTTTTTTTCTACTAGATATGGGTGGCGGAACAGGGAGTCCCGATTGCAGATAATTGCAGAATAAAAGAATTCTGAAGGTTCGGTGGCTACAAGAATAAACAGATCTGGCAGAATGGGAACTGAACCCAGGAACCAGATAAGGCTGATCAAAATATATGTCCTTCGCACAGTACAGATCTGTCTGTGGTATAATGGGTTACAGATAGCTATATAGCGTTCTATGGCCATACCAGCAAGATTCAGTGGAGTGTTGAGGGTGGTGAATACTGCAATCATTAAAAGGAAACAACAGAAAGAGACATTAATTATATAAAAAATGTACAAAATAAGGTGAAGTATCACAGCAAGTGTCAGCTGGATCATGTCATTCACAACCATATGTATGAAGAGGATGTAGCGAGGATTCTCACTGAAGATCTCATGCCTTACAAAGGTGTGGACAATTGTACCATTAATGTAGTTGATGGAGAAATATAAAGCCACGAGTATCACATTCTTGGACACAGCCGTGATGTACCCATCTTTTGCCTTAGTCTGGGTGAAGTTATTGTACATGTAGGAGTTCATCCCTTACTGCTGTGGCAACCAGTGGCTGTCTGTCTTTGAAGTACTCTGTGGAAAAAAAGATCTTTATCCAATACCACACCATAGTTATTCTAATATTATATAGACATTTCAACTATACCACTGGAGCATATAGCATTCTAATCAGTTTGTTTGCCAATAACATTTTCTGATCCCTCTTAATAGGATTTTAGTCAAAAATACCCCGTAGCATGTATCCTTATATGATTCTTTGTATTATGAAAATCATAAAAATTCTCATCACATTTTTAGATCTTGTCTTTAGCTTGGCTCTACTTACCTTCTACCTAGGGGAGCCTTATGTGAAACAATTCCTTCCTTACAGGTGTTTATATAGAGTCAGGACAAAAGGGTCAGTCTGCTTACGTATTCCTGGAAAATATACATGTAGCAAATTAGTAAAATTATGTAGGCTTCCACTTGGGTTATTTCAAATATCATTTTTTTCATTTTTTAAATTTCATTTTCTGAGACAATTCCTAGTTTTGTAGGTCTCATACAGTAGTGATGACAGACCTACTATGAATACAAATGGTGACTCTGAATAGTTCTAGATTGAAGTTGATAGTTAATAAGTTCATGTTCTGCCAACACCTCATTATGAGTTTATCCAACGGTTGAAATAAACCATAGCCTTAACTGCAGCACATAAACCCCAAAAATAATTATTTGCTGTATTACTGTAATTGCAATGCACAAATGCAGGGGGCTTTTGTCTTTGGTTTATAAAGTAAAAATTTCAAAAATATATTTGTGGTCTTGTTCATATGAGTAGTTGGTGTGTGATTTAATTGGTCTGCCATTTTTTTGGTCATTGAAGGGTTGAGTACGTTTTGAAAATTTAAACCTGGACTGCTTATGATATTAATAGGGCCAAAACCATCAATGTTTAAATATTTGAAACCAATATTACACTTAAACATGAATATCTATAGCATTATAATAGCCCAGCTAAATTATTAACCTCAAAACTATCCCTGCAATAGAATTTATAGAAATTGTGCTTCAGATGCTGTAAATCTCTAACTGTCCATGAACCTGGTTTTCAGCAGCCACTGTTGTACTGGCGTACTGTTTTGGAGCAGATGGCACATAAAAACAAACAAAAAAAACTAGCATGCCCTTTGATCTGAAAAAAGCCCTATTAACTGGGTTGACTGATCTCCATTTTATTTCATTGATTCATGTGAGATGAAAGGCATTAGAGGCTTTACATTGATAACTTGATAACTTTACATTGATAACTTGATAACCCTATGATAACTTGTATTTTTATGTTGATTAAAAAACACTTATGGCTCAAAGAGTTTTTGGAAGGCCATTTTGCTGTCAGGTATTCTGAGGAGGCAGATACAAGTGCACGTGGTTTCATTATTAAGTGAAATACAAACAAAATCACCAATGTGAAATGTGAAAACAAGGAGCATAAATATGAACTAACAAAACAAGAACAGGAGCAAGAGTAACCATGAAACTAAAAATCTTGTCTGCCTTTGGCATGGGCATGGTGTGAGAGGCTGCCTTGTCAGCCTTGGGCATGGTCTTGGCTGGGCACACCAACTGCCTCTTCCTTTAACTTGTCTGGTGAAACCACCCCATCAACCTCTGGCTTAAGTTTGGTTGGAGACGCCACCCTGTTGGCCTCTGGCTTGAGCTTAGCTGCAGAGCTTGGCTGCAGAGGCTGCCCCATTGGCCTCTATCTTGAGCTTGGCTGGAAAGGCCGCCCCGTCGGCCTCTAGCTTGAACTTGGCTGCAGAGGCCACCCCCTTGGCCTCTGGCTTTGACTTGGTGGCAGAGGCCGCTAACTAAAAATTTTTTTAGGGGATGCCTAGCACAGAGCTGGTTTAGCACAGCATTGAGCAAATTGAGCTGCTGCTGTTGCTCCATGATCAAGAGGTTCTGTGCTGTTAATTCTGTAATTTTCAGGAAATCTGTTTGGGTCAAGCTTTCTGTCAGTTATTCTCAGGGGGTGGGTGTAAGTGCAGGTGATTTCATTATTAAGTGACATACAAACAAAATATCCAAAGCTAATTAGGTGCAACAAGAAACATGTATGAATGATCAGTGAGGCATGTTATCTGGTCATATAATGTTCTCGGGCTGTTGGGTAATGCAGTTCTTTTTGGCCATTTTTGTGGCTGAAGCTAACAATGACGTTACATTTGCAAGACCATATCACAGATTATCCTTCAACTTCTATATGACAATGTTTAGAATTTGAAAACCCTGCAAGTCTCAAAACAATTATTCTACTGAATCCAGACCTTGATGCAAACCTGTAAGGTATTTAACTAAAGCTACTGGGACCCTCTGACATTTCTTAGCCTCCACTGGGTCTTGGATAAGAGAGTTACAGCACAGGAAGATATAGCAGACTCTTGAGTCACCACCTCTCATTAGGAAGAACAGGCAAAGGTCAACCCAACCAGGAGCACTGTTTTTTTTTTTTTTTTTTTTTTGAAAATACAAAATCAATTCCTAGGTCTAGCTCAAATTAGTCCACAGAGATAGTTAGAAAAGTTCTAGATGTAGAAAATAGTTTCTTTGAACCATTTGTCTCCTATTAGGTTTGTTGTAGTCTCTTGGTAGCTCAGATTTTGATTGTGTGTAGAGACAGAAAACACTGCAACTAAGGCACTGGTGTTGATTAAATGCAAGTTTAGCAGAGGAGAAAGTTATAATGAGGGCTGTTGTATGTTTACAAAATCACACCAGAGTTTTCCTTAAATATTTAAACTTATGCTATGTGTAGCCCGAATCATGTCCAATGATAACCAGACTATAGTTGGGTTCAGGCTGTAGTTACATTTTAAAGTCTTATACTATTCAGTGAGTGGTCTGAACTCGGATGTAATAAAAAAACAATTACACGTTTATTAAAAAAAAAAAACACATAAAACATATACCCCTGAAGATTAACTACAAACGTAGTAGTTACACATAACTAACACATACAGATTAAATAAACTAATTCTCCATATCCTAGTACATGCAGCAATTAAACACTAGAAATACTATTATCGCACTAAATGTCACCATACAATGTTCTCCAATAATCAAAAGACGAAACAAAATACACCTTAGCCGCGCTGGCTGAACACTCACTTAGAACTTAGTAGAGCAAAATGGTGTGACCACACTCAAAGATAACCTCGGTTACTATACACCTTTAAAATACATGCGCATGTATTAAACAAAGACGCCGGCATTTACACAAAATATTCCCCAAAATAAAACGTTGCAGGCCTGTTAATTGTCCTTTGACTGAAGAAAGAAAGAAAAAAAAAACCCACTGTCCTTTACTCACGGTACCGTAGTCCCCGTCAGAAACAAAGGAAAACCTTGTGCACTCTGCACAAGGCCGACTGCAGATAGCTGATGACTTTGCTCCTTTGTAGCCGGAGGAACCACTGGCTTTCCAGGTCACCAGGGCGCTATCCGGGCTGCGTGGCTCCCACGCTGGCTACCCCGTGGAACCACTGACTCTTTGGAAGCCAATGGTGCTAACTCTGCCGCTACTTACACTTCAAAATGTAAGCATGCCCACGAATCACGTTGCAATTGGTTAGCTTACTCAGCTACCGGAATCGGACTTCTCCCTTTTTTCTTTCCCGCTTTTCTCAAAACTCCGCTGCCCAGCCGCGCCAAAAATCAATCCCCGGAGCTCCTCCTCCAAGTCTCTCTCCTTCTTCCCCCTGGTCCTCCGAATGTTTCCGGTGCATAGGCCATATCCTTCCCATCCACCAACCAATGACATGCCCCGGTTGTATCATTTCACAAATAGAGACTTATGAATAATATGCAATTACACACACCATACAGTGTAACAAAGTTAATATTATTCCTGTTATTTTCTAATGAAATATATAACGAGAGGTAAGAAAAAAAAATATTTTAAATGTTTAACACTGGTTTCCAAATACATGAACTGTACATTACATGAATTGGGACTTACATAACCCCATTAGTGACACATTAAAGAAACAACCAAGGGAAAAAAAAACAAACAAACCTCAGCAACACCTGGGTTACATATGGTTGAGTGAAACAATTTTACTGTTGCTAAAACTGAGAGTTTTAAGCTACAATACCAAGCTTGATTTCTTTAATAAACATTAAAATATTGTGATTATGTCCAGGTTGTTTTGAACTGAGAGTTGCAAGGCAGAATAAAAGTATTTAAAATGAAACAAAATGCTGACAAAATAAAATATTAGGCAGGTGGTTTTAATGTTATGGTTGATCGGTGTATATATATCTACATGGTTAGTTGAAATGTGTTACATGTTCTTCTAAGGTGGGGCTTTACGCTTTATTGAGATAGTTGAAGGTTTCCCTACACTAGTTGCTGTAACAGTGTATTAGTGTAGTGTAGGGATGACTGACTGAGCCGTGTCAGCCTGTTCTGGCTCCCTCTTTTCTGGCTTATGGGGACTCCAGTGCCTCTTAATTTGGTTGCGATGGATCCATTTGAGGATTGGCTCCTGGTGCCCTTGGCTGACCTTGATCCTTTAGGCGACGAGTGAAAGCTTATCTACAATTTCATGGGGTCCAGTCCAGTGAGGCAGGAACTTCTTGGACAAATGATGTGGAGCCGTTTGGTAGGGCTGAGCAAAGCTAGAGTACCAGACTTTATCTTTGATGTTCAGTTCTTCCCGATATACCTTTTGGTCATAATAGGCTTTCCGACCTTCTGCACTTTTCTGGGGTTGCTGTTGTGCAAAGGAGAAGGTGGCTTTCAAGTGGTGGTGTAGCTGCTCCAGATATTGATGGGTGGTGTAGGATCTAATGAGGGTCAGGTCACCTAGTTTGTACAGCAGGTGTAGTGGCAGTGTCATCTGTTGTCCCTGCATCAGCTCAAAGGGAGGCACTCCCATGGATCTGTGAGGTGTTGCTCTGATAGCATGTCATGTTTGTGACGATGGCATCGCATAGTCGGAATAGGTCTTGGTGTTTGACTGGTTTCTTGTTAGATGTTTTGAACCTGTTTTGCTTCCATCCCAGTAAGTGGCATGTGAAGCTGAGTCGGGCATAGTTTGAGTCGGTACAAATGAGGAGTTCTTTGATGTTATTGGCTTCGGCAGTTTGGAGGGTGATGAGGATAGCCGCTATCTCTGCATATTGTGAAGAGTGGGGGCCCAATTTGAAGTGTCGTGGTGGGCAGGGGTTATCTTTGAGTCAAAAAATGCCTGCCCCTGGATTGTTGCATTTGGTGCATTTGGTGATTGTATGAGCAACCATCAATGTAAGCTGTAGGCATGTTCCGGCAAATGTTCTCCTCAAAAATACTTGTGGTTTGTTTGTTCTGGGTGTGGAAGTTCCACAGATTCTGATGTCTTGTTGTTGGAACTTCTCTGGTAGGCTGCCAATCCAATGCCCAATAATGACCTGTGGTTCTGGGCATATCTTGTCTCAACATCGTGTCCAAGGAGAGTCATCAGCCATGTAGCTATGCGCACTTTGGTGACCACACCCGGTTGCAGGTCTCGATGATGACTTACTGTACCCCAATGTAGTTGGAGAAGCGCTGGATGGCCCATACTGTGCAAAGCAAGGCTTTTCCGTATTTTCACTCGGGTGGAAGCAGAGTCTTGCTGGCATAGGTGACCACTCTTTTGTCTTGGTCGTGGGGTTGGTACAGGCCGGTGCTGAGGAAGTGACTTGAGAATTCGGCCTCCACTAAGAACTCTTTCATTGGATCTGGATAGGCCAGACAATGTGCAGAGCATACGCATCGCTTGAGTTTGCACATCGCCTTGTCTTGAGCTTCTGACCACACAAATGGGCTGTCTTTCTTCAGGAGGGAGGTCAGTGGTCGTGCAATATCAATGTAGTTCTCGATGAACTGGCGTGAATAGTTGCACACCCCTAGGAAGCTGTGCAGTTCAGAGACACTGGATTGAGTGGGTGGGTGGGTGGGTGGCTGGATTGAGGTTTGATGCCATGCGGTCCACTGAGCAGGCCCACGTAGTTTACTTTGGTTTAGCACCACTGTCCTTTGTATAGGGTGATGTTGGCACCCGCAGTGGTTAGTTGACTTAGGATATGGTCTATCTCCTTCAAGTGGTCAGCCACATTGGTACTCCTCATAAGGACATCAAGTTGCCTCTGGCTCTGACAGTGCAAAGGGTGTAGTGAATCCTATATAATAACTAAAGCTTTTTGTTTAACTTTAGCTGTATAAATATCATTTAATTGTTTGTGAGACTTTCCTACAATCGCACTAGCTATATTAACCACCCTGAACAATTTTTGCGTTGCTTTAGAACTCACATTTCCATACCACATAACCATATTGAAAGACATTATACCCTCCACAAGACTCTTATAGACCATCTCTAAAATATGCTTGCTCACACCAAAATGTTTCAGCCTTCATATAAGATGCAACCTCTGCATTGGCTTTTTAAAAATATAGTCAACATTTTCATCAAAAGTCAGGTGATTATCTATAAAAGTAAAATATTTAAAACTAGTAAACATTTCCACTCGGTGTCCATTGAGTATCAAAGGTTGTAATTCTTCAGGAACTTCACTTTTATTTCTACTAATCACTAACTCCTTAGTTTTATCCACATTTATCTCAAGTGCACTCAACTGATACCAGTTTTGGAGGGAATTTATATAACTATAATACATTTCATTTAGTCCAGTTCCACCTTTATTCAAAAGGCCAACGAGTGCCATATCATCTGCATATTTCAGTAAACTAAAATGTGGATCTTGAATTTTAAATTCATTTGTGTACAATGAGAATAATAAGGGTGATAATATTGTTCCCTGTGGTACTCCTGTATTTAAAATAATTGTCTTTGACACTCTACCATTAGCAAGCACTCTTTGTGGACGATTCACAAGAAAATGTATGAGCTAAAAGATGAAGAAGATGAGCTAAAATCTATAAATAGAATTCTAACATAATTTGTAGTCTGCTGAATATTTTCAGTCACTAGATTACATAGAGTTAAAGCAGCATCGTCCGTACCCCTAGCCTTTTTATATGCAAATTGGAGGGGTCCAAGTCTTTAATGACATGAGCCTGAATATGTCTTATTAACACCCTTTCCATACATTTACCCAGGATGGACGTGAGAGCTATTGGTCTAAAATCATTTAATTGAGTGGCATTAGATGTTTTGGGTACAGGGATAATATTCGATACTTTCCATGAACTAGGGCCTACCCTATTATTCAACAAGAGTTGAAACAACTGAGTGAAAACCCTAGTCAATTGAAAAGCACAGCCCTTTAACACTCAACCTTTCAGTCCATCTGGGCCTGGTGCTTTATTTGGCTTGATATGAGCAAGACTAGCTGCAATTTCATACTCCTGAAAAACAATAGGCTCATATGTAGGAATATTAAGACATACTCTATCACACTCAATATTACACTCTCCATGATCAAACCTGCCAAAGAAGACATTCAAATCCTCTACGAAAGGCACACTTTGTGAGGAATACCTTGGTTTTTTCATCTCTCTTCCCATTATAGTGTTAAGTCCTTCCCAAGCCTGCTTTACATTACCCATACATAACTTACTTTCAATCTTATTCTTATATTCCAACTTAGCTTTCTTAATTTGTCCCCTAAGTTCTTTTTTTTACTCTAACTAGCTCATAATCACCCTTTAAAAAGGCAACTTTTATTTGGATATATTCGAATTGTTTTTGTTTTAACACAATTGTTTTCACAAAAACATATATAAGACATTGTCAGTAATTTCATGTACATTATCGCATGCATCAAAGAACAGTTGCCAATCAGTTCCATCAAAACAGTCTCTAAGTTCCTCTTTACTCTGATCCGTCCACAGCTGTATCTCTTTAATCACCGGTTTTTCACGTTTAAAGCTTGGCTCGATATTTGGGTAACAAATGTATAGTATTGTGATCTGACTTCCCTAAAGGGGGCGGCATACAGCCTTATCTGTTATATTACCGAAACATTTGTCCAAGATGCGCCCAGATTAAGTCGGACAGTCCACATACTGATAAGGTGTAGGCACATGTCTTGATAAATCACAGGCGTTCACATCTCCTAGAATTAAAATTGGTTGGTCAGAAGAACGTGCCAGTGCATTATTATAGCTATCCGCTATTTTATTTCCGGCTTCAACATTGTCTGGTACTGTCACATAAATTAAAATAACAGTGATCTGTCCAAATTCCCGTGGTAGATAAAAGGGTCTAAAGGACATGGACAAGAGCTCATAATTTGGAGTACACACTTGCTCATGGATCCGAAAATGTGATGCCCATCTGTTATGCACAAAAATACACAGTCCTCCTCCCACAGAATTATTAGATGCAACTTTTTCTCTATCGGCTCTAATCATTGTATAGCCATTTAAGGAAATATTCTGAATATCTCATTTTAACCAAGTCTCTGTGAAATATAAGTGACTCTGTCTAAAGTCACTGTCATATTCAACTTTTGCCACCAGTTCATCCATTTTATTCCTCAAGGAGCATACATTAGACAAAGCAATTACCAGTAATGGTGGTTTACTGCCTCTTCTTTTGAGTCTTTGACGTACCCCACCTCGTGATCCTCATTTCTTCTTAGATGGAAGCTTACATTCCTTTGTCCGAGGATTCTTCAGCAACTCACTGCAATCTTCCGGTAAGTTCATCTGTAGGAAGCTGGATCGCAATCGGGGTAGAAGAAGCAACAATTCCTCTCTGGTGTAGGCAAGGACTCCATTCATAACACTCATCCCCGAGCTGGCCGCGATTAAAAATGTTGCCAAACATACCGCCAACCAGACCATACAGCAACGAATCTTCATATTGAGTCAATAGAATATCTTGCACAAGTAGAATGCTGAGTCAAAAAATCTATTAATCAAAAAAATAACTATATAAAAACAATAAGCAATAAAAAAACAATAAAACGATAAAAACAAACAACAACAAACAGCCAACACGTGAAGCACTGGGTCAGCAGCAGAGCCGCACCCTGGAAGTACTTGTACAGAATTCAGTGAAGTTCCTGGCGGTCGTCAACAGTGTGTAGGGCATCCACGTCTTTTAAGATTTGCTGGACTTGGGTGTCGAACCCAGGGTAAGGTTCTTCCACCACTGGTGCATCTATTGTGTTCATGCTTGAGTAAGAGTAAGTTCGCTTCGTGACGCTGCAGGCTGAGTGGAGATGGTGTACACTGCGTGGTGTGCATCATTTGTCAGTTCTGTCCTGCAAATACTTTCTTTGGTTACTGGCAGAATGGAAGTGATGGCAATGGTTTTGCAGGGTGCTATGAAGACTGTCATCTGAACTTCCTTCTGGCTGCAGCTGTTCTGGTATGGGTCCTATGACAGGTACTGTGAGTTCGAAGTCATGGAATGCGTGGCTGATTAGCCATCCCAGATGACTCATCTTGGGTGCTTTAATGTCAGTGGCCATACAATTATTGAATAGCACGTATACAGTGAGTGATGAGATTTCAATGAGGGGCATAGCCTCCAAGCTAACTCCCAGTTCCATACATCAGGCTGGAAGAATCCTAGCATGTCGTTGAGGTTCTGGTCTGGTCGCATATTAAAGCGTATGCTGACACTTTTCGTGTAGGTTGGTACTGTGAATTCTTGTTCGGTGGTCATTGCACACACTTCTGGTATGGTTTGGCCTGATCGGAGATTCTTTTGGGAATCAGTTGGGATGATCACGGCTTGATGTGATGGTGGGGCCGACACCACACAAGCATTCAGCCTCACCAGGATGTCTGCTCCAATGTAGACCGTGTGGGGTAGATCTGGGACGACGAGGAAGTAATGGTGTAAGCGTCTGCTATTCAATTGTATTTCCAGGGCACAGACATTCTTGGAGGTCGCCATAGTTAGCAAGTCAGGCCTTAACGGAATCAACTGTCTTTGGAGACATGAGGTAGCTTGTGTCCCATTATAGGTGGTCGAACAGCTTAAGGCTAATGGCCGAATCATGTGCCCAAAGGGCCAATACCGCAATGGTCACGGTTGTGCCTTGGATATTTATCTCTTTGGTTACTCATGGGCAGTATGAGTCCGGGTCTGTCGCAGTCGGTATGGCACACAGGAGTGATGTCCTGTCCTGTCTGAACTTGAGCTTGTATCATCTCTTGGCAGACTGTAGATGGCATCTGGCACTCGACATTGCACTTCCATGGAGCTTACGGGCTGGATGGGCAGATGTTCTCGTATTTGGGCCCATAGTTTTAGTTGTTTGAAGTCTATCAATGGCTCAAAGTGGTCCAGCAAGTCTTTCCCGATGAGAAGGGAGAATGAGTCCAGAGGTTCGATGTACACTGGGTGCACCAGGCTCATTGGGCCGACAGTTAGTTGTATTGGAGCTACTCATTCCAGTCGCATTCCTTTCTGGGAGTATGCCTGGATGTTCAGTGCACATCTTTGGAGTTGGAGGGTCCTACTAGTTTGATTGGTGCTCTCTAGCCTTACTTGATGTTCTAGAGTAATGGACAGGTAAAATTTTCTAGCTCTTCCTAGCTAAGTTACTTAGGAATTGGGTTAACCAGGGCCTGGGTCATAACTGGCAGGGAATCATGGTTCATTTGCTGCTGTTCGGAATAATGACAGATGATCAAGATCGTGCTCTCTGGTACCTCTGGTATTTGTGCTGTCTTGCTGATAAGTGGGGGCCGGAGATCCCTCGGGATCAGGGTTGTCAGGTGCTGGTTCCCATTCTTGTGGTTGATGCTACAGTTGGATTGTTTGCTCATGCGCTGAGGCAGCTGTTGTCTCACTTGTGATATTCAGGGCTTGGTGAGTAGAAGGACATAGGAGGATGGGATACCAGGTGCTCTTCAGCCTCCAGTTCCACTTCCAGTCATAAAGAGCCAGGTTTGTCCTTCCACTTCTAGGAGTATTTGTTGTTCTTGAAGAACTCCTTCAGCAGCTGCAGAAGATCTTGCCAGTTAACTGATGCAGGAATGTCTCACTCATGTGTGAGCCCAGTTTGAGGCTGGTCTGGGTTATGCCAGGGAGGGTTTCGTCGTCGACTGCCCGGGCTCATTGCTCCTGGATGCATGTGTCGATTGCCCTTCAACATCCCGTTGGACTCCCAGGAGTTTTTCCAATAATTTCCAGCAGGTTGCTGCTGATCCCACAATTTCCCCCAGTGGTTTGTTTGGTGCTTGGGCTTGGTGCTGGCCTGGGGGTCTTTTTCCTTGCCGGTAATGGATTCTCTTCGCTCTTTGTAATGGAACCTGGCACAGTCAGTCTGCTGGATGCCTTCCAGTGCCAGTCCTTGCTCTTGGGTTTCAAGGCTGAGGACTGTTGGTGATTTGGCCCCTTTCTCTGAGGCCATCTTCTGTTTGCCGTAGGCCTTGTGTGCTAGGGCATGCAGTTGTTGGACTGTCACAGTGCGAGGGCAGTCCATGACCCCCAGGTGGTGGCTTACTACAGGGTGCAGGTTCTGTAGGAAGAGAATCATGAAGTTGACATCTTCTTCCATCCCTGGTTCATTCCAGGCCCCGAAGTAGGCTCTTCTGAGTCAGTTATAGTAGGCCTGTGAAGCTTTGTGTCGAATCTGTTTGATGTTTGAAGGGCAGCTACTAATACTCTGACTCTGGGTCAGCAAATTCTCTGATTAGGGCCTCTCTAAGTAGCCGATAGTCCGTCCTGATTTAGGTAGGCTGCTGGTCTACAAAGCTTTGCACTTCTGGGCTGGACATGGTTCGGAGCAGATAGAGTTTGTCTCTGTCTGTAGTATGCGGCCTCATTTCTAAGGGGAAGTCGATATCTTGTAGGTAGGCCTGTACATCATAGCTTCCTGGGGCACTGGGTGCGATTAATATTCCTGGCCAGTTTATCCAGGTCTCTCAAGGTCAGGCCATGTGCAGCTTCGGGGTCTAGGTGGGTGGATCCTGGTTTCCTGTTGACAGTCACAGGTTCTTCAGAGGGAGCTGGTGACGTTCTGGGTTGTTCTCCCTCACCCCTTGTGTCTTGTATCAGTCCATGAACAGAAGACACTGCTCTGCTAGGTTGTGGTGACGCCAGCAGGGATCTCACCCTTCCTGTGCCTTACTCTGACTCTGCAGACGATGTCATCCCACTGCCTCCCTGCTCAGCTGAGGTATTCACACCAACTCTCTGCACCTCTGAGGACTCCTTCAGGGCAAAACTTGCCCAGGACCTGTGTTATGACACACTACAGATTATGACTGATTTATGGATTACCCCGAATAAAATGCATGATGTTGTTGTGCACTTGTGTCCAGCATTTCTATGCATGTTATAAGTTCCAGTGCTTTTTTTTATAGTTAAAGGGGTCCCTTAATAGTGCACTGCTGTAATCAGATGAGAGAGGGAGAGAGAGAGAGAGTGAGAGAGAGAGAGGGGGGCAGGCTAGTAGTGCTATAGGAGTTTGAATATGGCATTGTGACAGTGCTGTATATGGTGTCTGATTTGCTTAAGTATTTATTTCTCCTGAATATGATAGTTAGATGTCTAGAGATAGATTGGAGCTTTATCAATCCCAAGAGAAATTGCAGGTCCCAAGGGAACTTGCATACATGTTCTCCTACTGTATGTATTGAATGAGATAATAGCCTAATTATTTTGTAGAACTGTTTGTATGCACATTATGTACTTAAGGCTGAAAATAAGTTATATCTAAAGAAAATGGCTCTACACAATCATTAATAAAGCAGTTATACATTAAGAGGCATTAACACTGGTAGGCCTATTATATGCAATACCTATATAAAAATTTGAATTATAAAATAATATATTGTTCAGCTATATATATAAACAATGAAGCAGAAATGTTTGATAAAGGCCTAGGAGCATGGTGGGTTAGTAGTTAGCACTGTTGCCTTGCACCTCCAGGGTTGGGGGGTTCGATTCCTGCTACCAGCCTGTGTGCGTGGAGTGTGCATATTCTCCCCATGCTTCGGGGGTTTCCTGCAGGTACTCCAGTTTCCTCTCCTAGTTCATAGACATGTGTTGTAGGCTGATTGGCATTTCCAAATTGTCCACGGTGTCTGTGTGGCTGTGCCCCAATTTCCCTGGGATAGGCTCCAGATTACCCTGTGACCCTGTGTAGGGTAAGCGGTATAGAGAATGGATGATAAATGCCTATCCTCTGTACTTGCCAATTCAGTTAAAATAAGTGTGGAGAGGATGAATGAAATAGTGCTTTATACTATACTGGGTATTGCATAACTGCAATGATTTTGTATTATCCTATTCCTTGTACAACTGACCTATCTAAAATATTTAAGGTTTCTGGCAGTGTAATTTTGTGTAAAGCAAGCATTTTTGGAATTTCATTATGTGTAGTCTCAATACTCACACATTATTCACATAACTTGTGAACCTTGTGAGTTAATATGTGGCCAGGTAAAACAATATTATGGCACACTACGAGCAACTCTCATGCTTATTCAAATATAAGTAGTTGATATATGCTAGAATTTTATCTTAATGTTTACACATAACTTTCTCTAGGCTACAACATACTTAATAAATGTTTACTGACTAATGTTGCTGACTAAAGTTCTACCATTAAACAAACAGTCTAAGCAGTTCCAACCTTTTAGGGTTTAAAAATGTAAAATATACCTTTAGATAATTTTTGGCTGTTCAGGCCACCCTAGAAGAACCTTTGCTAGACGTTAGAAGAAGCTTGTACCCAAAAGGCTATATGAGATTATCATAATATAACAACTGTTATCATGTAACAGATTTTCTTAACCATAGTTTCCTGTTCATGCTAATCCTTTTACATCACAGAGGTCAAAGGTGTAAGGAGAAGCACATTTGCATAAATCCTCTCATAATTTGTTTAAATCTTGAAAAATTACCCTATACACTCTGAGGTACTGCCAAGAGCACATCTTTGCCCATTGTCTTTTCCACGTATACTGATCTTTTCAATAATGTGCTTATGTGACTAATCACAAACTCAAATCAATAATAAATGATCATGTTTAATATGGATATAAGAATGGATGACTGAACATTGCAGTTTGTCTAATATGCGAATAAGAATATACAGTATATTTGGTAACAGATCATATGTGCCAAAGCAAACCTACCAAATATGTTGTAGTTGAAACTACATTGAATAATATTGCTTAAACCACAGCATGGTTGAATTCTTAAATCTGACTGGTTAGAATGTGTACAAAAATTTTTTGTATAATCACATAGTTTAGACAGTAGTTCCGGCTGTAACATGAATGATAATTTTATATCAGTGTGCATGTCCTGATATGGAATTATAGTAACAGCTCATTCAGAAGGATTTGTATGGCTCCGCATAACCTAATTGTTACAAAATGGATTTTGTTTTTTTGTTTTTTGTTTTTTTAAAAATGCGTTGTTTAACAAACACATAAAACATATTAATTGATGTGGTGAAGATTTTTGTCAGGAGACGTTTATTTATTTATTTATTTATTTATTTATTTATGGGCATTTGGGGAAGCAGTCTTTTGTTTCAGCACTCTGTGTACCAGTGCTTTTCAAAGTTTCCTAGCATGGGAGAGTCTTCAGGACAGAGGAGTTTATGCTGTTGAGTTCCTCTGTAAAATGACAAGCTGTTATTTCTGAGAGAGAGGAGATGCTGATGAGGGGAAAACTGTTTATCATATGATGTAAATGATAACAGGAACTAACTTGTCTCACAGACATCCTGCTACATTAAGTCTTACTTTAAACTATTAAAATGTGTGAGATTCATCAATGAATGTGTCATTCATCAATAAATTAAACATTGTAATCATTGGCAAATTGCTGTGGTATAAACGGAATAACACACTTCAGGCTGCATGGTTATCCGAAAATAATCTACTTCAGGTGTCTAGTATGTTATGCCTTTTTTGAGTGATGTGCATACACTATATGTGCATGTACATATACATTGCTTAGATCTTTCCTCATGCTTGTATTGCTCAGTGTACGATTACCCTTCTTTAACCATTTTTTTTTACAATTAAGCTGGCTGTATGCCTGCTCAGAAACCTGTTGTACAAATGTTTTTTTCTTCCCCAAACTAGACTTGTTCTAGTGCCATATATGAAAAGAAATTGAATATGTAATTGGTAGTAGCTAGACTTCCAAGGTTCTATCATTTAACACCAACCCTTAAGGGGTAAACTGGGTTTTTGGGTTAATGTAAACTTATGCTAAGACTTTGGTTCCTTGCTTGCTGGTCCAACCTGTGTGTTAAACTGACTAAATGTCAAATATGTGCTGACATATTTAAACATTTTTTGATCTCGGACTCCATAAATAAGAGGACTGAGTAGTCTTGGAAATACATTAGACAATAGATAGGAGGTGAACATAATCGTACTTCTATATTTAGGGAACAATTCTAAGAAAAAAAATGTTATAAATGGTGTGATATAAGCAAGCATGCAGAGAAGGAGCTGTATGCCATGAAGAAGAATAGTGTTTCGGGCTTTTCTGGCCATAACCTGATCAGTAGCTGCAGTATTAGCTGCCTGAAGAACCTTGAAGTAAGTAAAAACCAGCGTCATGCACACAATTGACAAATACAATGCCTGTATAAAGATTGTTTTGATGAGGTGCTCATTGGAGCCAAAAAGGTTCTTGCTGTAGCACATAGTTGATGTCAAGAAAAAACTGATAGGTTGTTTCAGTAAAGCAATGATGATGTCTGTTAGCTCAGGCACAAAGGAAAGAAGCCATATCAAACCAATGCAGATGTAGGTCCTTTTCACTGTGCAGAGCTGAGGGTGATGTAGCGGTTTGCAGATAGCAATGTATCGTTCCAAGGCCATCCCAGCCAGATTCAGTGTAGTATTGATTGAGGTTGTCGAGGCCAACAGAAGCAGAATACAGCAGACTGTGACATTGACAAGTGGTACAGTGTAAGTCATAACATGAAGAGAAACTGATATGACTAGCATAATCATGTCATTGATTACAAGGTTAATGTATAGAATATATCTTGTGTCAGTGTAGAAAATTGGAGTTCTAAAAAAAACAAACACAAAAATGCCATTGATGTAGGTTATTATGACACCTAATCCAACTGATATTAAATTCTTTATAAATGCATCTTCAAATGCATCCCGGCTCGTGTTCATTCTCACTGAACTTCTGTATAAAACTCTCTCATTGAGCTGTATTTATGCTACAAGCAATTGCTGAGTATTTAGCATTTAAACATTTCAATTTAAAACCCAGGGTTGAACCCCAGAATGATTTCAAACTTATTACATCCACATTATATTTGCTAAATAATATAATATAATAACTTTTAAGTTGTGAAGTAAGATATACAGAAATATATACATATATATACATATATAAAACCTTTCAGACACCCTATGTAAAGACAAGGAACAGATGAGATGAACAACTACCCCTTTTATACTCTTGTGTGTTTTATATTTTTGTGTTCTTTCTGTACCAGTGTGGTAATGACGAAAACAGCCAAAATTAGATGTTGATTAATATCACCTTCAGCCTTTTCCTCAAGAGATCAGGAGGCAGGTTATATACAAGGTTCTTCATGTTTCCACCAGTTTAATCAATTGATCTTGGTTTTCAGTTCACTAATAGGTTTGGTTACTGATTGGCCAGAATGAAAACTTGCAGCCACACTCACCAGATAAGATTGGACACCTCTGCTTTAACATATAGTTAAGTAGTTAATCATAGTTAAAACAATGATTAAATAAAAGAAATTCACTTTTTGTCCTTTGGAATACAAGTAGATATAACAAAAACAAAATCCAGAAAAGTGTGTATACTAACACAAAATTTTTACATGTGTAAGATTTATAATAATAATAATAATAATAATAATAATAATAATAATGCTGTCTGTAAGTAATTAGACACACACATTTGTTTTGCTTTGGCTCTAACCTTCAGAACTGGGGGTTTAAATAATAAGTCAAATTTGTTGACAAAATTTAGTTTTTTAAAAGTTATCTCTGTATCTGTGTTGTCTCATGGGTCAACTATTGAACTGTCTGAGGAGAAAAGACTAACATGGTCAAAGGTCATTCCCATCAGCCATATACTAAGCATAAACATGTACATGGCATAAACATCTAACATGCACAAATGATGATGAAAAGGCAATGTAGCTCTGCAGCAAACTCTCACATGCATTTACTGAGTAGGCCTGTGAGAAGGTGAGCATCATGACTCTGCTTGACCCAGCATATACAACTGTGGGCTTCTGTGCTGCAATTATAAGGTCAGTAGAAGCACAAAAAATCCACTCACTTCCACCTCCATTCCTCCACCACAGACTGAGATGTAAGGAACCTCAGCTGGTCCTGCAACTCACTCAGGTACCATACTATTTAATTATGTGGGGGGTTTTTAGTAATAAAAAATGTATGTTTTTACTAATACTTTACTATAGGTTACTTTGACATGTAAAATGCTTATATTGTAGAACACATTAATGTTATAAACATAAATAGTTTTGCCCTTTCTCCAGGTAAAGGGCTGTGTGATTTTTTTTTTTTTTTTTTTGGATAGCCATATGGTAGAAACCAGGAAAGACAGAAATAATACCGTAGATGCCATTGTTGAGGTTCACTGGTAACTCAGTAACCCAAATGTACTATATTCTAAGGATCTGCACTTATAAAAACTATTTTTGGGAGGTAGATACATAGACAAATAGTTTTAACTTTACATAAATTATACAGTCACAGTTTTCATAATTTTCCCTCTGTATACCACAATAGATTCGAAATGAAGCAATCAAGAGGTGAGTGAAGTGTAGACTTTCAGCTTTAATTCAATTGGTTTAGCAAAAGTATTACATTAACCGTTTAGGAATTACAGCCATTTTTTTACAGAGTCCCTCCATTTTCACAGGCTCAAAAGTAAGTGGACAAACTAACAATCATCAACATTAGGATTATTTTTAATACTTGAATGCAAATCCTTTGCAGTCAATGACTGCCTGAAATCTGGAAACCATGGACATCACCAAATGCTGAGTTTCCTCCCTTGAGGTACTTTGCCAGGCCTTTACTGCAGCCAATTTCAGTTGCTGCTTGTTTGTGGGTCTGCTTTCAGTTTTGTCTTCAGTAAGTGAAAAGCATGCTCAGTTGGGTTGAGGTCAGGTGACTGACTGGACCATTTAAGAATACTGCATTTCTTGGCCTTAAGAAGCTGTTGGGCTGCTTTTGTGGTACGTTTTGGGTTATCCATTATCCATCTGTTCTCTGAAGTGCTGTCCTATCAGTTTTGCAGCATTTGACTGACTCTGACTGAACTTCAGAGCAAAAATACAAAAATTGTATCACTGTCCAAATACTTATGGACCTGGCTGTAAAGGGCTGCCAGAATTTGCAGAGAGTCTTCTAAGAACAGAGCAGTGTCTTCAGCTAACTGACTGATTATTACTATATTGCCAATACCTTTTAGATGGCTTGCTTTAATGTATGAACTAAGAAATTGTGTCGCAATTAAAAAGATATGGGGAGAGACTGGACATCCCTGTCTAACTTCACACTTTAAGAAATATCTATGTGACGTACTTAATTTAATGGAGCTGCTACTATTCATGTACAGCATTTTAACCATACTGCAAAAGGAGTCACCTTTTGTAGGGCTTCGAACAAAAATTCATGTTCTAGTATGTCAAATCCTTTATAGTCATCTAAAAATAAAATAAAACTTTCATTATGGAGTAAATGTGAATAACCTAATAGATCTAATATTAAATGTATGTTGTTTGATATATGTCTGTTTTGCAGAAATCCTTATTGTGTTTCATCAATAATGTAATTTAGAACATATTTTTGTCTTTTGGCCAGAACAAAAGCTACTGTTTTGCAGTCATTGTTTAAGTCAAAGTCAAAGTCAAAGTCAACTTTATTGTCAATTCTGCTATATGTACAGGACACACAGAGGATTGAAATTTCGTTTCCCTCAGACCCATGGTGTGACAAACCAACATAACAAGACAAGTAATTAAAAAAAGTAAAATAAAATAAAATACAATGAAAAAATATAATAGTAACTGGGATCATAGTTAATGGGAAAAAGCATGTCATCTCTTTGTTTGCAGACGATGTTCTTTTGTACTTGGAGAACCTACAGACCTCTATTCCAGCAGTTTGAATTCCTTAGCTTCATTCAGTTCTGTGTCGGGTTATAAAGTTAATTTAGGAAAATCTGTTTCTATGTCTTTTAATTACTCCTGCATCCCACCTATACAATCTCCTTTTCAGGTCTCAGATAGGGGTTTTAAATATTTGGGCATCTTTCTCACTCCCGACTTGAATAATTTATTTGAGACAAATTATTCTCCTTTAATTCGAAGAATTAAAAAAGACTTGGAAAAATGGTCCTCCTTGCTGACTTCCATTTTTGGGAGAGTCAACGATATAAAAATGAATATTCTTCCCCGTTTAAACTATCTGTTTCAAAATCTTCCGTGTTATTTAAATACATCCTTCTTTAAATCTCTGAATTCTCTCATATCTCGTTATATCTGGAATAATACGCATCAGAGAGTTGGTCTTTCTAAACTTTGTAAACCAAAAGATCTAGGGGGTCTTTCACTGCCCAATTTTCAGTTTTACTGTTGGGCTGCCCAACTCAAAACTATAACAAGCTGGGTTATGAACAGGCAGGACGCTTTAGAGATTGACTTTGAATCCTTATTTTGTTATCCTAGAAGATTAGAATCCCTTTGGTTTATTAATAAAACTGACCAGATAAACTACCTCACTGATAATATAATTGTTTATAATACATTACTGGTTTGGAAAGATGTGAAAAAACATTTGAGCATTCCTCAGATTATTTCTGTTCCATCTCCCTTGGCTTTAAATCCTGATTTTCCAATTCAGATTAGGAGTATTGGACTGCTGGAGTGGGGTTCTAAGGGCTTGTCTGATTTTTCAGGCCTGCTGACTTGTGAATCTTTGAAGTCATTTGAACAAATCAGAACAGAGTTTAATATTCCCTCTGAAGATTTTTTCAAATACCTGCAAATCTGGGATTTTATAGTCTCTTTTAAGGCAGAACAAATTTCATACAAATTTATCAGAACTGGAAGAAACCATAATTTCAGCTAAAGCTCTTAAAGGGACTATCTCCAAGTTTTATGCTCTGTTGTTGTATTTTGACTCCTCAGCTTATGATTCTTTAAAACCACTGTGGGAACGGGATTTGGGGGTATCATTTAATTCTGCAAATTGGACCAAATTTTGTAACAGCATTTTTTCAATATATACTTCAATTTCTTTACATGAACAAAATTTCAAATTTTTTCATAGAATTTACTTTACACCTGTTCGTCTCCATAAAATGTTCCCAGGCTGTTCAAATCTTTGTTTTAAATGACATACTGTATAAGGGTACATATTTTCATGTATTCTGGTCCTGTGATCACATCCAATCATTCTGGAAAGGGGTTCATTCTGTAACTCAGGAGATAACAGGAAAAAGTTTTATTTCATCTCCTTCACTGTATTTGTTGAATGACACTCCTAAAGATCTTTTTGACTCAGACTCTAAGCCTTTGTTTACAACCCTTTCATTTTTGGCTAAAAAATGTATTCTGTTGAAGTGGTCTACACCCCAGGTTCCAACTGTCACTATGTGGATATCCCAGCTGTCATCCTTTCTTCCTCTGGAGAAATTAACCTATGATCTCAATCACAAGTCGAATAAATTTTGGAGACTCTGGGAACCTCTCCATTCTTTTTTACAAAAACTCTGAACATTTATTTTAATTGAGGTTTTTATTTTTATTACTTCTTTTTTATTCTTTTTTATTTATTTATTTATTTTAACTTAAGCAGGTAGAGATATATGTTTCAAGTACAATGTATATACTCATTTAATTTTCAGCGCTGTGGGTTTGTTTGTTTGTTTGTCCGATTGTTTTTGTCATTGTTTGTGTTTGTATTATTTGAAAATCCTTATTATAATATATATATATATATATATATATATATATATATATATATATATATATATATATATATATATATATATATAATAAAATAAAATACAATATGTACACTATAAACCTACATGGCACATGTGAGTGTTTAGATATTTACATTTTAGTGCAAAACAAGAGAAAGCAGCAGTTGTGGAAGTGGACCTGGTTACATTGTAGTGCAACAGAGAGAGCAGCATTAGTAAAAGTGGCTTGTGCATTTGTGTGATTTGGGGTGTGTGTGTGTGTGTGTGTGTGTGTGTGTGTGTGTGCAGTTACAGTTCGGTGACTCTTAAGGCAGAGGGCAGAGAGGGGAGAGAGTTCAGCTTTCTGACAGCCTGGTGGCTGAAGCTGTTCTTCAGTCTTGTGGTTCGGGCCTGGAGGCTGCGAAATCTCCTCCCCGATGGCAGAAGACAGAAGAAGCCTTGCAAGGGGTAGGTGGGGTCCCCCGCTATGCTGAGAGCTTTCCGTGTTAATTGAGTGTTGTAAATGTCTGTGAGGGAAGGTAATGTGGCACTGATGATTTTTCCTGCTGCATTCATTATGCGTTGCAGTGTCTTCTGGTTTTGAGCAGTGCTGTTCCCAAACTACACAGTGATGCAGCTGGTCAGGATACTTTCAATGGTGCCACGGTAGAATGAGTACATTATGGGTGTCGGGACTCTGGCTTTTCTCAGTTTGCAGAGGAAATAGGGGCGTTGTTGTGCTTTCTTTGCCAGAGATGCAGTGTTGGTGGTCCAGGAGAGGTCCTCTGTTATGTGCACACCCAGAAACTTGGTGCTGCTCACCCTCTCCACAGCAGCACTGTTGATGATCAGAGGAGGGTGCTGGGTGTGTGCTCTCCGAAAGTCAACAACAATCTCCTTTGTCTTCTCTATGTTTAGAGAGAGATTATTG
>CM040976.1:6092622-6145526 GCA_022985145.1 Pangasius djambal | reverse complement strand
TTAAGTCGAGGTTGAAGACTTATTTATTTAACCTAGCATTTAGCGACTAGTGTCTTAGACAAAGGAGTAGATCTGGGGCACTCGTGGATGTTGAGTGTTATGGTGATCTGGTGTGTTGGATGCTGTCTTCCTCACTCTCGTTAGTCACTCAGGTGTGTGACGGCAGAGTGACTGTATGCCTTACATATCAGGGATCTCTGACGTCTGTGTTTCCCCCTGGTTCTCCTTTTAGTTATGCTGTTATAGCTAGTCCTGCCGGAGTCCCCTGCACTCCTCATTAAGTTTCCTTAAGTTTTATCTCCACACGGTGACTGTGAGCATACCTAATCACTTTCCTTCTCTTTCTGCCGAGCTACACTCCTGAGCTGCCGGTGATCCAGACCCCCCTACGCTCTGGACCAGATGAGCATCACTCCTGAGCTGCTGGTGTCAGACCTCCCCACAGACCCCCCCCTTCACTCTGGACCTGTCCACCGGCAATGCTTCACACTGCCATGAAGACGCTTCAGCTGTTTTCTATGGACTACACAAGCGCACATTGTACACACACACACACGCGCACTACAGTGTAAACCCATATGAGGATGGGTTCTCTGTTGAGTCTGGTTCCTCACAAGGTTTCTTCCTTTCACCATCTCAGGGAATTTTTCCTTGCCACCGTCGCCCTGCTTGCTCATCAGAGACGTCACACACACTCATTTCACTTTACTTTTGTTTGTGTAAAGCTGCTTTGAGACAATGACCTTTGTAAAAAAGCGCTATACAAATAAAAATGAATTGAATTGAATTGAATTATTGTTTCTATAGTAACAGCTTATATGCAGGAAATTGTTTCGTGGACACTCCACATAATATAAGACTAATAATAAACCTGAATTTAAAAATGTGTTGTTTAACAGTGAATAATGTATAATTGTTGATGGTGACCCAAAGCACACCTCCAAATCAACAAAGGAATATGTCAGAATATGACAATCAAAAATCTGTGGGTTGATCTGACGAGGGCTGTGCACAGGAGATGCCCAGCCAATTTGACAGAGTTAGATTGCTTTTGCAAGGAAGAATGGAAAAATATTGCTAGGTCAAAAGGTGCCCAACTGATTGACTCTTAGCCAAAAAGAATGCTGATAAGATCTAAAGATGCTTCAACTAAGTATTAGTTTAGGGCTTATGCAACCAGGTTATTGTAAAAAAAAAATTATTTTTTAATTTTTCCCTTAAATGATTCTTATTGTTTTTCACTTTATTTTATAGATTGCAATTTCATAATAAAGGTAGAAAAGGTTGTGACATGATTTTTAAGTTTTTTTTTTTCATCTCAAAGACCATCCATTCTAATATGGGGTTGTAGACTTTTTATATCCACTGGAAGTGGAATAAGACACTACAGACCATACTGTTATATGAAAATAATCCACCTTGGGCAGTGGTTATAGCCAGGAATTGATTTTCCCTACATAATAAGGCTGTGGTAGAGGGGGGAGGTCGAGTGTCAGCTGTGGATGGAGGTTGAACCTGCAGGTAATGTGTGATGATTCTCACCAATGTGTAATCTTCACCCAGTTACTTACAGTGTATATTGTTTGTTTGGCTTTTAGAAAGAATGCTGTGAAACGAAGAGAGAAAATCCGAAAAATTAAAAGATAAAAGAAGCCCAAAGCTTTGTAAAAATTCACCTGTCTCCCAAGTGCTCCTTCCCGCCCACACACACACACCAGGGATACACAGTGGTGTCAGTCCAGCCATGATGCTCATGATAATGTCCTCCAAGGACAATTTGGAGGCCCTTGTGGAGCTCTGTGGGTGTGCAGAAACTACATGGGGATGGCCAGAGGAGGAGTTGGCCCTACACCTCCTTCCCTTGCTGTCAGGGGAAGCCCAGCCCACTACTGGCAACAGGTCGGCCGGTCCGCGGACGAACATCGATGATGCTTTTGAGTCCTGAAACTCATAGAGGTTGGCTGCCTGTCTTCGTGCAAAAGACACAAGACACCAAAGGAATCCTCAAATTTTTGGTGCTGGAGCAGTTCATCACGTGGCCTCTGAGAGGAACAGCAGAGTGGGCCAGTGCCCCAGACTGGCGTCCCTGGACAAAGCCATCCAGCTAATGGAGAATCAACTGGTAGCATCTGCTGTGGAAGGTGGCTCTCCTTTTGTTCTTGTCCTGAGAGCACAACTCTACCCATTGGGCCAACTAACACAGGAGAATTTGCTCAAGGTTCAGGAACATCAGTCCTGGCTGTATAACAGGTGTGATAACAGTATACGTTATTGGGGGATAAAGTGCTCATATTGTCACCCATGTTAAGCTCTAAAGTACTCACAAATAGGCAAGGGCATTTTAAGGTCAAAAAGTGAGTCAGCAACATTGACTTTGAGGCAAGGTGAACAGATAGAGGTGGGGTACTGCAAATATATCACCTCAGTCTCCTAAAACCATGGAGATAGGCAGTCCCCCTGGTAGACTCCCCCAAGGGTGGTTGTGTGCAGCTGCCTCTACAGTTTATGCAAATACAAAAAAAAAAAAAAAAAAAAACAGGTGGGTTGGTAGGAGCCTCTGCCTCACTGGATGAAATTATTATTTATAGTAATACCTCACAGCATCATGTGAAAGAAGCTAGCGATATAACCCCTGAAGTATGACCTTTCTTATCCAGCCATAAACCATGCCAAAAAACATGTGCAAAGGGTTAGGATGGTCACTTCTTTTTTTTTTTTTTTTTTACATAAACTCCACTTTCTGCCTGCCTGCAGTGGTCAGGAACTGCCCTTTGAAGGTCACTTGTAGTTATTTGGAAGACCAACAATCAGGATCATTGCAACAACACACAAGTCTTGGGACAGAATTTTATATGACCATTCTTGTCTTTTGTCACAAATGAATTCTACAAACTATCAACAGATTTAGCTAATTTGATTTAAATCAAATATCCATCAGATAATAGGCAAATTATTATTTTTTATCTTGGCATTGTGGTCATCATCAACTGGTATCTCTTGCTGAGATTATTTTGTCAATTGGATGGTGCCCCATGTAATAGAATTATTATTAATTCAATAGGAATAATTTTCATACCTCACATACCCTACAAGCATATTCAACATCTGTGGATTGTCTTTAGATCCTTGAGATAGATGGGACTCACAGCAAATCCAAAGATTTGTATTAGACCCAACCAAGACCAAAAAGGAGGTGAGACAGTTTCTGGGGCTGGCTAACTTTTATCATAGGTTTGTACCTAATTATTCAGACATCACAAGCCTTCTGACTGACCTCACTAAAAAGTGAGTGCCAGATCCGGTCCATTGGATAGGCCCAATTACAATTGTAATCATAATGTTTTACATTAAATACTCATATTTTATTGCTAGTTGGTCTACTCTGCAATTTTTGCCTACTTTTTTCTTCATTAGAGTTTATTATGATTTAGGCTACTTATGTTGCATTACTCTGACTGTTCCTGTTTGTTACTATATTATTTTATCTATAATGTCCATTCCATAAATGTATGTTATCTAATGGTAACTACCTGGGGAACAAATAATTCCTCCCATTCATTAGTAGTGAAGCAAACTGCATTACTCACTTAAAAGAGTTCAAAAAGTTACTACATTAGTTCATAATCTGATTTTGCATTGTTACCAAGGAAACTTACTGTATAGTCAAGTGTTACTAAAAATATGTTAGTTAGACAGAAAGAGGGCAGTTTTGTTCTTCTCTTCAGAGAAGTCTTTACCAAATATTAATTATAGGGTAGTGCTGGTACATTTACACCAGTGCTCTGCCGAAAATAAAATTTATACATATACACTATATTGCCAAAAGTATTGGGACACTCCTCCAAATCATTGAATTCAGGTGTTCCAATCACTTCCATGGCCACAGGTGTATAAAATCAAGCACCTAGGCATGCAGACTGCTTCTACAAACATTTGTGAAAGAAGGGGTCGCTCTCAGGAGCTCAGTGAATTCAAACGTGGTACCGTGATAGGTTGCCACCTGTGCAATAAGTCCATTCGTGAAATTTCCTCACTACTAAATATTCCACCGTCAACTGTTAGTGGTATTATAACAAAGTGGAAGCAATTGGGAACAACAGCAACTCAGCCATGAAGTGGTAGGTGACGTATAATCGCAGAGCAGGGTCAACGCATGCTGAGGCTTACAGTGCTCAGAAGTCGCCAACTTTCTGCAGAGTCAATAGCTACAGACCTCCAAGCTTCATGGAATGGGTTTCCATGGCCGAACAGCTGCATGTAAAGCACGTGGTGTAAAGCACGCTGCCACTGGACTCTAGAGCAGTGGAGACATGTTCTCTGGAATGATGAATCACGCTTCTCTGTCTGGCAATCCGATGGACGAGTCTGGGTTTGGCGGTTGCCAGGAAAATGGTACTTGCATGACTGCATTGTGCCAAGTGTAAAGTTTGGTGGAGGGGGGATTATGGTGTGGGGTTGTTTTTCAGGGGTTGGGCTTGGCCCCTTAGTTCCAGTGAAAGGACCTCTTAATGCTTCAGCATACCAAGACATTTTGGACAATTTCATGCTCCCAACTTTGTGGGAACAGTTTGGGGATGGCCCCTTCCTGTTCCAACATGACTGCACACCAGTGCACAAAGCAAGGTCCATAAAGACATAGATGAGCGAGTTCGGTGTGGAGGAACTTGACTGGCCTGCACAGAGTCCTGACCTCAACCTGATAGAACACCTTTGGGATGAATTAGAGTGGAGACTGCGAGCCAGGCCTCCTCATTCAAAATCAGTGCCTGACCTCACAAATGTGCTTCTAGAAGAATGGTCAAAAATTCCCATAAACACACTCCTAAACCTTGTGGAAAGCCTTCCTAGAAGAGTTGAAGCTGTTATAGCTGCAAAGGGTGGGCCAACTCCATATTAAACCCTACGGATTAAGAATGGGATGTCATTAAAGTTCATGTGCATGTAAAGGCAGACGTCCCAAAACTTTTGGCAATATAGTGTATATATATATGTACATATATTGTTTTAAGCTCAACCACTCACTGCATGTATTATTCAATTTTTTTTTTTATTTTTTAAATTTTTCATTAGTGATGCCAATAATTATGGAGTTATATATAAAAATGGATCACTACTGATAGTTAACAACTTCCTAAATAAGAAGAAATGATAAAATGATAAAATCATCAATTTATTATCATCCCATAATAATAATAATAATAATAATAATAATAATAATAATAATACATCCTCACAGCATGACATAATATGTTAGTTTAATTATCTTCCTCTTGGCTGTTTACTCTTGTGCTGGATTTGCACTGAACAATTATAAAATACCTCTTCAGATACTTGCAGAACTTTTGATCTCGCACTCCATATATGATTGGACCTAGAAAACGTGGCATGATGTAGACAATGAGATAGTTGGCATAGCGGATCTCAAGGATGTGTCCAGGGACGATAATGTTTAGGACAACCTCAACACTGGGAGCATACACATGAGAAGTTGAGCTCCATGAAGCAAAATAGTGTTTCTTGCCTTCTGAGCTGATGTTTTCTCAGTAGAGATGGCCCGAGCTGCAAACAGAACCTTCAGGTATGTATAGACTAGTGTGAGGAAGACTAAAGAGAAGTATATTGCATCAAAGGCTTGCCTCTTGTACAGAAGCACTGGGTCTTTGAAGACATTTTGGCGCAGACACATCACAGAACTATGGAAGAAGCTATTGGGTTCCCTAGCCAGAGTTATAAAGAGGTCAGTAATGTCAGGTACTACACAGATGAACCAGATAAATCCGATGAGGAGATAAGTGCGCTGTACTGTGCAGATCTGACTATGACGTAGAGGTTCACAAATGGCAATGTAGCGTTCAACAGCCATACCAGCCAGGTTTACAGGTGTGTTGCGTGTGGTAAAGACAGCCACAAGTATAAAAACACAGCAGACAGAAACATTGATGGAATAGTAAATGTAACTCACTATGAACAGAGCCACTGTGACAGTCAGCTGCACTGCATCATTTATGACCATGTGAATGAAGAGAATATAACGTGGGTCCTCATAAAATATCTGGTTACTGAAGAAGTTAGCCAACACACTACCATTGATGTAGCTCAGGGTAAGCCACACTCCCACCAAAATGAAATTCTTTGCAAATGCAGTGCTGAATGTGTCTCGTACCAGAGTTCCAGTTGAGTTCATAGCTTAGTGCTTATGTCCTAGAATGGAACAGCATGAACTTGGTTAAGGCAGTTTTAATCTATAAAAGTTATGTCAACACAACATAGTGATTCTATATGATGTACACTTTTTTCATAATGCTCTAGTCCAATTCTGTGTGTCTTAAACAGAATCAGTTTTTTTGAAAATAATAAATTACATCATACAAGATAGGATATATTAGAAAATCAAATCTTTGCAGCAAAACTGCTTAACTCTATGAAATGTATTTAAATACATAGTTCTCAGTTACACATGACTTATGCATGTGATTTCAGTTAATCTCAAGCAATCTGTAAGAACGTCACCACCATCACTGTGTGATCAGATGGAACAGCCAATATTTTAGCCTGATATTTTGAATAATGCATGCAGTATTTCAGTGTATCTGAAATACACTGATAATAATAATTTTTTAATAATAATATTTTGATGGCACAAGGTATCAACATTAGCAATTTGATTTAAATATATATTTAATATAATTTTATGTAGTAAAACAGCCTATTAAATAGTGACAGTTGATAAAAATTATTTATAAAAGCTTTCATTTCTGTAAATATATACATTCACATAACTGTAGTGTTTTCTCTGACTACAAACAAGGACGATAAATCATATTCAGAAAGAAAAGGACAGAATTTTGTCTTCTGCATTAATTGCAAAATCAGACAACAATATTATAATATGGTTCCAAAATCATTTGCTACAATAATCTAAATACAAACATTTTGTATAAATGATACTGCAGGTACAGTGTTGCTCCTGTTAACCCTCTCAGAGTGGCAATACTTACCTGACACTTTCTGGCTAGTAACTGTGTTGGTGAACACAGTCAATTTTTGTAGATGTCGTTTGCACACCTAATTAGTTTTAGTGACATCACAGACTACTGAAAAAAAAAAATCTAACATGAGAACTGTTATTTTGAAATACCAAATACCAAAGGGTTTGACATGTTAAACAACATGATCTTCCCATATGAAAATACAATATACTGTACTTTCATAGTTTAGTTTTCTGCTATAAATAATATACATGTATTAGTCTTATGTTTTCCTCTGGATTAAACTGGAACAAATAATTTAATTGTAAGTAAATGTATGATTTAAGCGTACTCTGAAGAACACTGGGCCATATTCGGAGTTGGCAATTTAGGTTATTCATAAGAAAAAATATCTTTGCAGGTAAAATTCTCAAAAGAGTCAGCTCAAACAAGTACTTGGTTTTCTGAGGGACCATTCAGATTATTGAAATTTTCTAGCATCACCAAGGTTGCCAGATGAGGTGCCTGAGAGGGAATGTTTCAAGAGCATCTTCCACTTAGGCCTGAAAAAAAAAGCAGACTGAAGAAGTGGATGCTATCAACAGCAATATGATGTAACATAAAGGCAAAAGACAAAGTTAAATACAGTTTAATACACTGATATATGAGAATGAGACAATGGCAAACATTGAAATAGACATCTAATAGGAGTCTACTATATTGGCAATATATATATTTCTTAATGAATAGTCCTTGTAATTAATCACATTAATGACTATGTTACTCATGAAATTTGTATCAATTAACAATACATTTTGAGTGTTTTCCATGTGACTCTGCAATATAACACAGAATGAACTAAACAAGCTATCACTAAAATCTCCGAATAGTTGTTTTAAGTATTAGGGTTATGGAAGCCCATTTCCACCATGTGAATAAAAAAAAATAATATCTCAATATAACAAGAAACTTTCTCATTGTAATGACTTTATATCTCAGAATAATGAGAAACTTTCTCATAATTAAGACATACACCAATCAGCCACGACATTAAAACCACCTAATATTGTGCAGGTTCCCCTTGTGCCACCAAAACAGCTCTGACCTGTAGAGGCATGGAATACACAAGACCTCTGAAGGTGTGCTGTGGTTTCTGGCAACAAGACATTAGCAGCAGATCCTTCAAGTTCTGTAAGTTGTAACTTGAACTCTTTGTCATGTTCCTCAAACCAATCATGAACAATTTTTGCAGTGTGTAAGGGCATATTATCCTGCTGAAATAGGCCACTGCCATTAGGAATATTGTTGCCATGAAGGGGTGTACTTGGCCTACAACAATGTTTAGGTGGTGGTACGTGTCAGAGTAACATTTACATGAAAGCCAGGACCCAAGGTTTCCCAGAGCAACACACTGCCTCTGCCGGTTTGCCCATAGTGCATCCCGGTGCTATCTCTTCCCCAGGTAAGCAACATACACACACCTGGCTGTCCACAAGTAAAAGAATGTGATTCATCAGACCAGGCCATCTTCCTCCATTGCTCCATGGTCCATTTCTGATGCTCACATGCCCATTGTAGGTGCTTTCGGGTGTGGACAGGAGTCAGCATGGGCACTCTGACTAGTCTGTGACTACACAGCCCCATACACAGCAAAGTGCGATGCACTATGTGTTCTGACACCTTTCTATCATAGCCAGCATTAACTTTTTCAGCAATTTGTGCTACAGTAGCCCTTCTGACCCTGTCGCTGGTTCACTGGCTGTCCTTCATTGTACCACTTTTGGTAAGTACTAACCACTGCATACCAGGAACACCCCACAGTATACATACATACATTCATACATTATTTTTCTAATGGACAAAAAGAACAAGTAGTGCCATGTTGTAGCGCTTTGCATACGCTGAGGTCTTAGCATGAACCACAGGAGAGGAAGGTAGGGTGCTCAAGTGTCTTTTATTGAAATGTGTGGGAAGGGTAATTGGGATGCCAGGGAGTAGTGCTGGCTTGGTGCTGGGTGAAGGGGTTGTGGTCATCCCGGAGAGGGGCACAGCACAGGAGAGGTTGTGATGCAGCACCGGGACCCAAGGTGCTCTGCGGTTGGCAGGTGAGCAGGTTGGCACTGTGTGTGTGTGTGTTCACCCTCCTGTGGTCCCGCAGTGTCACAGTGGTGGAGAATGCAGGCATGAACACCACACCAATCACGATGGAGTCCATGCTTCAGCAGTTCCTCCAGGCTACCTTGCAGCAACAGGCAGTAACCCAGGAGCTAACGAGAGGTCTTCAGGCAACCACCTAGGAGCTCCTGGAGCTGAAGCACTGTAACAACACCACAACAGTCCCCCTCCCTGACCAAGGTATCTGTGTCGGTTATTGCAGGTTGCCCACCTGAAAACATCCGTCTACCACCCCCAGACCGACAGGTTGGTGGAGAGGTTCAACCAGATGCTGAAGAGGATGCTCTGGAGGGCGGTAGATGAGGAGGGCAGAAACTGGGACCTGCTACTCCCCTACATCCTCTTCTCCGCCCGAGAGACGCTGCAGGCATCTACGGGCTTCATGCTCTTCAAGCTGCTCTTCAGACAGTGGCCTCAAGGTGTGGCCCGGGAGGCATGGAAAGAGCAACCCTCACCCTATCGCTCTCTATGTCGACTATGTTCAGGAGAGAATCGACAAGGTGATGCTGATAGTGAAGGAACACCTGGAGGCTGCTCAGTGAGAGCAGAAGAGGGCCTATAACCATCCAGCTCAACCCCATGAGTTCCAACCCGGGGACCTGTAAATTCCTGGCTCAGTGGCAGGGCCCCTACACAGTCCTTGAGAGGGTGGATCCCGTGAACTACCAACTGTAACAGCCAGGTAAGGAAGCAGACACACAGGTATACCATATCAACCTGCTTAAAAAGTGGAGCCTGCCTCTGCTGTGTCTGCTTTTGCATGCCTTTCACCAGATCCGTCGGAGCATCCCTTGGTCCACCAAGGAGAGGAGCTCATGCTGGCCCAGAGCCAGGAACTGTCTGAGCTGGTGGACCAGTTTACTGAAGTCTTCTCTTCCACCCCTGGCCTCATGCATCTGGTCTGATCGGACGGGGGCTTCTGATGCCACAGGAAAAGAAGATCAAGGCTGTGAAGGACTACCCCCAACCCACTACCAAGAAACAGGTACGTGCCTTCTTGGAGTTGGTGGGATATTACAGGAGTTTTGTGCCCAACTTCTCCTTGATTGCCTCTCCAGCCGGATAGTGGGCACTGGAGTCGGGAGGCAGAACAGGTGTTCAAGAGGTTGAAGATGGCACTGACCAGCTCTCCTGTACCTTGAAACCCGAATTCAACGAATTCAACCTCCCCTTCCTGGTACAAATTAATGCCTCCAAGACAGGGCTAGGAGCCGTCCTGTCTCAGGTCTTCGACGGGGAGGAGCACCCGGTCCAAAGTATGCTTCCGTGGAGAGTTAGGCCCTGGCCATCAAATGGGCGGTGGAGGAGAAGTATTACCTCACTGGATGCCTCTTCACCTTAATCACGGACCACATGCCCCTCCAGTGGATGGAGCCAAGGACACCCACGCCTGGGTAACCCTTTGGTTCCTTTCCCTCCAGTACTACACTTTCACAGTGCAGCACCGGGCGGGGGGCTCAGCATGGCAATGTGGATGGGCTATCTTGGCGCTACGTGCTCTGGGCCCATCCCTCGCCGTCAGTAGGCTCAGAGCTGAGGGGGGAGGGGGCAGTATTTGTTCAATACAAAGGCAGTTGTTCATATCACAAAATCACTTCAGCATATTGTGTGTAGCCACACTTAAACACAGAATACACCCCCTGTTCAGATACTTGTTTTTTTTGGAGATGCTCTGGTATGCCAATGTTCACACAGTGTTTTAGTGTACAGGGAGAATTGTTTTAATGTCTTTTGCTTATATTGTGAAGCACAAATGTTTTAGAAATTGTTCATGTGTATTGTTACTTTTTGGATTTTTTAAATAAATCTGTTAAGTTACAGACATTTGTTAACTGTGATGTAAATATTCAGTGATTGGTTCTTGTATAATTTAGTTTGTATGCTGAATTTATTGTGATGAAGTAGGAATATCTGCATTTAGAGTACACTGATACATTATCAAATATTAGGGATGGGTAGATCCCTGTTGGGAGTGCACTGTTCACAGTTCTGTTTACTAAATTGATGAGTTCAATTAAATGATGGAAAACTGTGCAAGATTGTACTTGTTCCTGGCCATTTGTTACAATATTTTCAGACTCACTGAGATAGTAACATGGAGAATGGTGTTGGACCATTATAAACAAATATAACATTACTGTAGGAACAATTGGATGATATCAATTAGGTCTACTTTTGCAGGAGCTGGTTTAAGCAGATATGAATAGATTTTGTACCGGCATGAGCTATATCTACTTGATTTCTCCTTTAGATATGCAAAGTTTCATGCCATTGACTGGTTGCACTTGATTTTGTAGTCAAGTGTTTCATTGCTCATTGTTCAGGATTTAGTTCATTAGTAATCACTTGTTTGAGTATACTGTACATACCGTATTGTACAGATTATGTTCTGTCATGAGTTCTCTACACAAACATTAAACACATCATCATGTTCATGGGATTGTTTAAATAAACATTCCTTAAGTCACACTTCAGCCTTCTCCGGGGTTACAGTATGCAAGTGATGTATAGCTCCATATAACTCCGGCACTGCATGCACAATTGGTGAATGTCTATTAGGGCATCAGGAATTGTGGCCTGTTCGTATTCTATGACAGTTCCACAAAGATGCAACTTCATCAAGTTCCTCCTGCAGTTATAATTGGATGCCTTGACCTGACAGTGTAGCCCATCATCTTTCAATTCGTTGGTTCGGAGTAATGGTGACACATTGTGTTTCAGCTGGATTTTCATCATGTAGAAACCTATGAATATCTGCAACATGAATATTCTCTGTTCCAAGGTCAAGTCTCAGTCTTGCAGGGCACCCTTCGACCTCAGCAACAGCAGTCATATAATATTCCCCAATAAGATGTGAATTGCTGTTTCAAGTCACATTATCTTCCTAGAAAAGTCATCTATACATCCACTTACTCCACTGCCGTATGGTTTTAATTTATCATAACCATAGCCAGATGTAGTTGGGACCACAGCTGTGGTACATTCTTCAGCAGAGTCGATTTCTGGCCCTCACACTCTCAGGTGGTTTAATGTTATGGCTGATTTGTGTATATAACATGGCCTGGAAAAAACCTTCAAATGCTAAAATTGTAACATTTTCGATTATTTCGACATTTTTTATTTTTGCATGTATCTTTAACATGTGCAACCACAAGTAAAGTTACCGCATTTTAAAATCTGGTCACCCTCATAATTCAAAGGGAGAAAATTGTATTCCATTCCATTCCAAAGATTCCATTCCAATTCCACTGAGACATAAACACATGGATTGTCTAAAAGCAACTGCTATTTTGGTTTCATTTTTATATAAAATAGATATTATAGATATGTACATTTAGTAATAGATAAGATTAGAAATTATAAACATGACCATGAAAACTATGTCTATCTTCACAACAGGCTTTATTCATAGCATACAAGGCAAATAGCATTGATTATTCAATTCAATTCAATTCAATTCAATTTTATTTGTATAGCACTTTTAACAATGAACATTGTCTCAAAGCAGCTTTACAGAACATAAGAAACAGAAAAACATGCAAACAGAAACAAAATATGCAAACAGTCCTAGATGTTAGACAAAATTATCCCTAGTGAGCAAGCCTGAGGCGACTGAGGCGACTGTGGCAAGGAAAAACTCCCTTAGATGATATGAGGAAGAAACCTTGAGAGGAACCAGACTCAAAAGGGAACCCATCCTCATTTGGGTGACACTGGAGAGTGTGATATGCATTTATGTAGTCATGTAGATTTTTATGTGTATATTAATTTGGAGGTTGTTGTCTTCCTCAAAGTCCACATAGGGTTGGCAACGTTGCTTTGAATACCCAAGTCCTCACGAGGCAGAAACCAGCTGGAGCTGGTCCATCTCTGGATGCCTCAGGATCCTCGTAGGGTTGGCCTCTGTCTACTGGAGCTGGCACAATCTCTATGTGCCTCGGGATGGGTAGAAGAAGGGAAACAAGTGGAAAGGAATTAGCGTAGCTGCTGTTCATAATATTAGCAAGCACTAAATCATAATGTGCAATTAATCAGATGTAGCAGCAGTGAGAATATCGACTATGAATAACTATGATGTCCCTGAATAAGGTTAGATGAATGAAGTTGGTAGTTAATAGGTTCACTGTCTGGCAACACTGGATTGAGCATCAAATTACTTTTTCAAAGATCACAGAACACAAAGGTATTTTTCATTTTCCACTTCTTCATGAACCAAAGACAAAAGGTCCATGCATTTATGCAATGCAATATTAAGTTGCCTTAAGCAGACCAGCAAATAATTAGTTGTAGGGTTTATGTGCTGCAGTTAAGGCTATTCTTTATTTCACCAGCTTACCAACTGAAGAAGTAGAAAATTAAAAATACCTTTGGGTTCTGTTGTAGCAATTAATGCAGATCAAAGATCACGCTGGAGAGCCTGGTTGTTGACGCAATTAGACTTTATTCTTTTCAGAATTAAGCCGAGCAGTTGTCTACAGACAAAAGCTGCCCATCTCTTCAAAAGAGCATTCTTATATACATTTACCTGAAAAATCTTCTACATCCTGTTTTTAACAAGACACATACTCTCATACATGTGTATCCTGTTTTTAACAAGACACAAGGTTACCCCATATGCTTATCTTATTGTTTAAGGAAGCCTTACTCACTTAAATTTACAGCTTGTTCCAGTTTCCCACTTCATGCAGGATTCCCATGCATATGTGAGGTCATACAGGTCATTTTTAGGCCTCGCTTTCTCAGCATACACTTCCTGTTCCATGCACACAGTTCTAGTCAGCAAGTCTTTTACTGAGATACTGGGTACAATGATTTTGCACTATACCAGTTCCATACATCTATAACATTGAGGATTAAACATTATCAAAAATGAGTACACATTTTATGGTTAACATTTTGTGGTTAAATTATTCTATAGTTCTTGTTCATATAGAACCATGAGAAGTCAGTGTGTGATTTTATTGGTCTGTCTGATTATTTTTTGTCACTGAAGGTTTAGGTTTTTAGGTTTTAACTTTTGAGAAGGGCTAACATTAAACATGAAGTACTAAAGCTCACCTGAACTGCTGTTACAAATAGGGCCCAAATTTAACCCAATATTCACTAAGACATGAATCCATGCAATAGAAACTTCAGCCATTACTTTTCAGATGCTGTAACTCTGTCTGTGAACCTGGTATTCAGTAGCCACTGTTATACTTGGGGTAATGCTTGGGTGGTGACTGCACATAAAACCAAAAGAACTATGATGCCTTGTGATGCCTTACAACCTGAAAAAAAAACATTTTAACTGGTTAGATTCAGTCTCTATTTTATTTTATTGACTCATGTAAGATGAAATCAGAGCATCAGAAGCATTAAATTGACCCCTAAGATAATTTGTAGTTGTATGTTGATAAAAAAAAAAAAGCCATTCAACTCCCCTTCTATCAATTATTTTACTGATTATATTCTTCAGTAGTATAATAATTAAAAAAAAAAAAAAGCATGTGCATGTTTTTCCCCAAAGGTTGGCGCCAGACCCTAATGCAAACCTGTAGGGTTAATTAACTAAGGCCAATGGGACCCTCTGACATTTCCCAGCCTCCCCAGGGGCTCTCATTAGGAACAGCAGGCAAAGGTCAACCCAACCAAGAACACTGCTGAAAAACACAATCTGTTTTGGGACTAATTTAAATTAGTCCACAGAGATGGTTAGAAAAGTTCAAGATGTAGAAAACAGTTTCTTTGAACCATTTTTCTCCTATTAGGTTTGTTGTGTTCTCATGGTACTTCAGCATTTGATTTCGTGTGGAGACTGACAACGCTGCAACTGAGGCACTGGTGTTGATCAAATGCAAGTTTAGCACAGGAGAAAGTTATAATGAGGATGAGCATTTGCCTTAACTCTTTAACCTTACATTATGTTTGGATGAAACTAAGAGTGGATCAATTACTAAGTTACAAAGGAACATTGTTAATAGTGAAACAATAGTGAAGTGGAAGATATACTTAACATACATAACTCAAATTCTTTAATTGACTTGAAATATATATATATATATATATATATATATATATATATATTACTGAGATTATGCTGTTGACATTTGCTGTTATAATGCCCTCCATTCTTATGGGAAGGCTTTCCACTAGATTTTGGACCTCTGAACAGGCAGATTGGAATTCATGCGACTTTCATGTCAATCCCACTCGACATTCATCATAATTTCATGCTACCGAGATGGGGGATAACAGTGAAGGAGGATTTCATTGGCAGGATAGTGAGGCAATGGACCTCATAAACATTTGGGGTGATGTGGCTGTACAAGCAAAATTAGAAGGCACATATCACAATTGCCCCATGTTAGAAGAGATCTCAAAAGAAATGGCCAAATATGGCCATAAGAGCACCTGGCTGCAGTGCCAAAGGAAGGTTAAAAGTTTAAAAGAAAAATTTTAAGAAACCAAGTACGCGAACCAAAGAAGTGGCCATGGCCGAATAACATGCCGTTTTTACAGCAAGCTTGAATGCATCACGTGACACATTGTTCCTTTAATGTCAGATAGAGGCCACATTGACAACATAGTGTGAACAGCCTAACAAAAAAAATCGGATTTGGTCAGTAAATCAGATTTGGGCCACTTTTGCCTGCTTTGTAAACATAGCCTTTTTGAGGTCAGGCACTTCTGTCAGACAAGAAGAGCTGGAGTGCAGTCTGCATTCCATTTAATCCCAAAGGTGTTCAGTGAGGTTGAGGTCAGGGCTCTGTGCAGGCCACTCATGTTTTTCCACTCCAACCTTGGCGCACCATGTCCTTATGGACCTCGCTTTGTGCACAGGGGCACTGTCATGCTGGAACATGTTTGGGTCCCTTAGTTCCAGTGAATGGCAACTGTAATGCTACAGCATACAAAGACATTCTATACAATTGTGTGCTTCTCAATTTGTGTCAATAATTTGGGGAAGGCCCACAAACTTTTGGCCATATAATATAAATGAGATGAAATCAGATTGAGGATACTATGATAAATGTTACAACTGTGTCACTATAAATTCAAATGCAATGGCCTAGGTCAATGGGTGAACAGATAATAAGGATTAAAAATAGTTTATAAAAACTTATGTTACAAAAAGGACATTTCACATAAACTCCAATACAGTATACATTCATGAAGTGTCATTCACATGAAGCTGGTATGACTTATTCAATTATACAGTTCAAGGCCATTTTTCACTTTTTCATAAATGTACAAAATTTCTAAAATATTCATACAATAGCCACCTAAAGAGCAACAAATTAATTTTAACCATTCTTAATATTCAACAAACAGCAAATCACAAAGTTTCATCTTTATTTCATTTTGTCAATAAGAAATTCTCATTACAAAATTGGTTATTAGAAAGCACAGAGATCAAACTTAAAAAAAAAAAAAAAGTAGAAAGTAGAAAAAAAGACTCACAAGGAGCTCTTAGTGAAACTGGTCATTGGTCCTGTAGATATGTGCACCATTTTGTAAACTATAACTGAACCAGGTCATTTCAAAGCAGAAATATTGAAATGTTTTTAGTGTACTTGAGTATAGATGGCTTCAGAATTAACACAATTCAGTAATCAGTCTATTATCTATATACAGATAGGTGACAAATTAAAAAGGATCTGATCAACCAGCTGATCACTTTTATCCTATTTTTTTCCCTCATGGAGATGGTCTCTTCCCAGTTGACAATGTCTCCATCTACAGGGCATGTGGGCTCACTAAATGGGTTGATGAGTATGAAAATGATAAAAAATCATATGCTATGGCCTTTCACAGCAGGTCATAGCTCAAATGAACACCTATAGGTGACTTTGGACTGTTCTAGCCAAGTCTATTCCCCATTATCAAAACACTAATTGAGGGAATACAGTATCTTTTGGATGGAGTGTCATCCCTCTAATAGAGTTCCAAAGACTTACAGAATCTATTTGAAGACATATTGAAGCTGTAATGGTGGCTTGTGGTGACACTTTACTCTGACACTTTTTGTTGCTTTTTCCTTTAATCTGTCATCTGTCTTTATATCTAAGTACTTTCTATTTAAATGTATTTGTCATTTAAGTCAAAAAGCATTATAAAAACTTGAAATTGAGTTGAATGTATAAACTGTACACCATAGAGCAGTGCTAATATGATACAAAATTGATCATAAATATTTTTAATAACTATAAAAAAAGGGAGGGTATAAACAGGGTACAATGAAAACTGCATCTAGCATGGACTCCAGTGCATGTATCATCATGCACAGTGATTCGTAATGTAAATGCAGTATATATGTTCTATACCCACAGATCTTTGGTTATGTAAAACTTGTTTTGGAGTCATCACTAAGTGCCTCCCAAAAGGAGCTCATCCCCGTCATCTTAGTCTTGCAGATGATGTAATAATCTCATTTCCTTTTGAGCAGCTGCTTCTCCAGATACTCCATTCGTGTAGTCATTGCTGACAGTGATACAATTAAGGACCCAGAACAGTGGTAAAATACCTGTTACCTGTGATTCTCTGAACTATGAATAAACTTGGATACCTGATACCTTTTTGTGTACATACTCATATATGCAGTGATCTCTCAACAGTGTCACATAATGATGTAGAAGTTGCAGTAAACGCATACCAGGCATAGCAAGGTATGCTCTGAAAGTTAGCCTTAGCAAAAAAAAAAAAATTAATGCTGCAAGGTCAATTAACTGATTCACAAAATTTGGCACAAAATTCAAAATGATTCACAAAGACTTTGGGCAGGAAACCCAGGTTCCTTGTAAGGAAGGGCCTTAATGCACTTTTAGATTTGTCAGTGTCGAGGCAACGAGCACATAACTTAGCAATGTAATCAGACTCTGTCTGCACGAGTGTGACGCTTGCTACATAGCTTCTTATGTTATGTTGTTATGTTATGTTATGTCATAGGAAGGGAAAACATAGGAAATGCTGCCTTGAAGTTAGCGGGCATCCTACAAATATCCTACATTTATACCAGGTAAGGAGAAGAAGGGGAATGATGGCTGTATGACAGTGGTTGTTGTTGTTCTTTTAGCTGCTCCTGTTAGGGGTTGCCACCATGGATCATTTGTCTGTGTATTTGATTTTTTTGATTCTGGCAGTTTTTAATGCCAGAAGCCCTTCCTTGTGCAACCCTCCCCAGTTTTGTCTGGGCTTGAGACCGGCACTGAGAGCGCACTGTTGCATACAACCCCAGTTGCTGGGGTTGGTTCCCTGGGTGGGAATCGAACCCAGGCTGCAGTGCTGAGAGTGCTGTAACCTAACCGCTAGTCCTTGAGGGACCCAGCTGTATGATAGTGGTATTTATTGGAAATACTGCATCATACAATACTACATAACTTTGTTAAAAGGTCACGACTGTATCCAGGACCATCACTGGTCAATGCTGAATCAGTTTTTTGATCAGTATTCTGTCCTCTGTCCCTCGAAATGATGCTCATGATGATAATATGATAAATCATTTGTTTGCCATGCATAGATAGTTGATTCAATTCTCAAAACAAGGCCTTTTTGGAAACAAAAAACACTTGTCATGGTATGATAACAAATCCATGGGCCCACATATCCTTGTATAGGATACAAAATACAAAATAATAATGCATTGAGTGATAAAATCTAAATCACTATAGAACCGTCACAAATCTAGCTGGCTACCATCACTTTTTCTACCACACAGTATTGTACTGCCATCTTCAATAGCAGTGTCTGACAACATTCTCACTGTGTACAATGGAAAACTGAAAAAGTTTCATGTGGTCAGAGGAGCAGAACCAGCTATTTCCAGTATTTGCTGTAAGTAGGGGTCCAGCAGTTACAGTTAAATGATGGCACAAAAAAGAAGAAACTGAAACCACATTAAGCTAAATTAACTCCTACTTACACTATGCAATGGGAAATGGACACAGGTACTTACCAGGCTATAGTATTATAGTAATATTATACTAATTTGTAACCATACCAACATGCCAAATTGTCATGTCTGATGGTAAAACACTATTACAGAATCAGACACTCATATTACAGACTTCTTTATAGAACGGCGTTTGGCTTAAATGAGTTGGACGATGTAAAAAAAAAAAAAAAAAGTCTTCCACTTCCAATTATTAATGCACCTAAATTTAACTCTAACCTTAATCTGAGTAAGCAAATGGAAAAAAAAATACTCTCCTATCCTTGTAGGAACGCGCACACACACGAAAGTAAAGATTTATTGTAAAAATTTTAGTTGCTTAGACACAGACCTAAAAAAGGATATGTTTCTGGTTGAGCTGGTTCAGAGTGACCATGGTAGCCTGCTGGAACTCCACAAGACTATCACAGGCACAAGGGTCCTTCACTTCTATTTCTCCCTGACTCTCCTCTGCAAACACATGAAGAAAGAAAGAAAGAAAGAAAGAAAGAAAGAGGAGAACACATTTCATATTTCATATTTCAGTAGCTTTGATATTGGAATATATGAAATTTCATTATTAAACCTATATCCAGTACATATGTGTTTATTGTCCTGTGTTTTAGAACACATGCCAACAAACACAATGTCCTCCAGATGGTGCTAGAGAATAATTTATCAGTGGTGACAGAACTCGGCCTCATTCATCTCATATACTGTATACTCTGCTTGGTTTCAAAGGTGTATTCATGTTTATCCTACTCTCTTTGTTTTAGAGACCAGAGACTATCTTTTTCCATATACCTGGACAGACATTGAGTTTAAGGTTCTCTGCAATCTGGTTAATAGCGGTGAAGTCAGAGGTGTAGAAGAAATGTTTCTCCACTGGCTCAGAAGCAATCTCTCTCAGCTCATCCTCTACAGCTTTGCCCACACCAACAGCATACATTGTAATTCCTGTAAAAGATCATATATGTAACTCTTCAACATTAATATCACAAATAGTGAAAAATCAACATGTGGGGGACGCTTATGGCAGTTTTATGAAGATATGTGTAGTAGTGAACAAGGTGACTGGATTCATATTTATGCTGATGTCTTGCAGCAACATTAGTACTTCATTAGCCCTTCAGACCGGGCTGATACAGATTAGTATTTGAGCAGTGGTGGCCAACTGTACCAAAACATATATCACGCTCGAGTTTGAATCTGTCATTTTACCTAGATCTCTGTGAGCAAGCTATGTAAGGACACCCTGAGCTTACCCTGGCCCTCACATACCCAAGGTAGCCTACTGGTGCCAACTGTCATTAAAGGTAAGAGATTTTTTGCCTTGACACAGAGACATTTGCTCATGTTGAGTAAAAATGTCATTCTATTTTAGCAGCTGAGATGGGATTTATCTGTTGGGGCATTGATATGAAGTGTTTGGACACATGTTGGGTGTGTTATTTGTGCATTGGAAGTCTCAATATAGTCTCAAATAGCGTATTTCATGAGTGTTGAAAGTACAAACACATTAACCCTACAATAGGTAATCTCAGTATTGTGATTAACACAGATTAACACTGATTAACATCTCTGTGTTTTGCAGTTTTGGACTGCAACTCACCTGCTTCCTTGGCCTTTTTGGCCCACTCCGTTATGTCATCCTGAGAGCGTCCATCAGTAAACACCAGCCCAATACGAGGTACATTTCTTGAGGCAGTACGCGCACCCTCAGCCTCAGAGAAGCTTTCCTGCACCATGTGCTTTAGTGCTAGCCCTGTCATGGTTCCTTTCTCCATGTAGGCTACTTTCATCACAGCTGCCTTGATCTCTTCCTTGCTCTTGTACATATTTAATGGGAACTCAGTCCTCACTCTGCTGGAGTACTGGACAAGACCCACACGTGTCCCATGAGCAGAGATATCTAGTTGGTCCACAACCTGGTTGACAAACTTCTTGACGAGCTCAAAGTTTTGTGGCCGTACACTCTTAGAGCCATCAATCAGGAGAACCAGGTCAATGTTGGCTGATCTGCAGCCTAAAATTGAGGGAATGTATATTAATGATAACAAGACAAAAGTGAAAAAGAAAAAAAAACACATCTAAAACTTCTCTTGAGCAGTTCTGTATTTTGTTCTGAAGGAAAATCCGTAGGTTGCTTTATTTAAATCAAACCAGGCTTAAACAGGGAGAGTAAAATATTTAGCCTGAATATTGATTTGCTGTATGCAGTACATACTTCCACAGCTCTTTCCATCTTCTTGTAGAAGATGACCCTCGGGACAGATACAGTGGTATGATCCTGGTGTACTCACACACTGGTGCTGACAGCCATGCTCTACTACATTACACAGGTTGTCCACTAGAAAAAAAAACAAGCAAGCAAACAAACAAAGCAAACAGACAAGTGACTTAAGGAATTCTTGATAAGAAAATTGTTTGGAATTTACTGCATGCAATGGCTGCCATAGCTACAAACTATGCTAAAAATGTGTGCATTTATAAAAGCTATTGTGATTGTGTATAACAACAATCATGTCAACAAATCTTCTTTTCAAATTATGAAGTAATTTGTAGTATTTCAAGAATATTACATTTAGAATGATAACATTTAGACTGTTGTTCTTCATGTAGTTTTGGTACAAGTGTGACAAAGAAACGTTATAACATACAGTATATGGAGCTTGGAAGCTGACAAAAGGGGTTAAGATTTTACTTTAAAACAAATAATTCAAAATTATGGGTTAGAGTAACAATACAGAACAGAAGCATAAAAAAGCTACACATTTTAAAAATTCAAATCTCAAAACTACAGATTTTAATTAAATTGGGTGAAAGGTGAAGCATCTGAGCTTCCTAGGAAAAAGTAAACACTTTTGGAGTGGTCAGCCAAGCTCATGTCCATGACTGTTAAGTAAAGTAAAGAGACATGAATAGCCAAACTTGCTATCTTGAGAAAATGTAATTTTAGTCATAATAAACATTTTTAAACAGTAAAATTAATCATTTTAATGTCAAAAGAGAAAAAAAACACTGGGAAACCTTTAAACTTCGAAACTGGATGACTTTATGTCTGTGATGATTCTGAAAATGTATATGATTACTGCAAAACTTTCCTCAAAGTAAAAATTTAAAATCAAGTGTTGATATATCGCTTTAACATGGGCTCTCAATCTATTTTCTGAGAATCTGTCATAAAAATCTGACATTGGTCCATACATACCCTGACAGGTCTTTCCATCCCCTTGAAGAGTGTATCCCTCATTACAGAGGCAATGGAATCCATTTAATACACTCACACATTCTTGATCACAGCTGTGATTCCCAAATGAACAATAGTCAATCACTGGAAGGACAAAGACAGAACAGACTTCATGAGGTTTTATGGAAATGAACAGTTGGTGACTGCATATGTATCAAAAGAGGTGTTAAACTGTACGATTCCTTGTCGGTGGGATGGTAGCCTCAAGTGTACACCATTTGTGTCTACAGGTAATTACAGTCAAATTATGTACCTTAATCTTAATCAAGGAAAGGTACAGCCTAGATGAGCCGTACTTGCTCACTGAGTGATTGAACCCCCTAGTTAAAAATGTGTATGAGTTGCTGGGTGTAAAAGTTACTGTTGTACCACAGACATCCATACACTCAGTGGTGATATACACCTAAAAGTTGGACAAGCTAATGTCTTAAGAGAAATTGCAAGGAGTATCAAGTAATTTTGCTCCTGTGTAATTGTTTTATCCCACCATTTTCATCCCAGTTTTGCACATGTAACATGTCTCCAGGGATGGAAATTCTTGTTGTTTGGTTAGTATACTTAAGTATTATTTTGGTGTATATTTATAATTCACTTGAGTGTTGTTGAAATTAAATATTTGTTCTTTTAATTACAAATTCAAGACAAAAAAATACTTTTTACTTCTTGCATTTTTATTTAAACCTTCAAACTATGCGTTAGGAATTTCAAAGGTCTCTTCTTCTCTCATCTAGTCAGTGACTGTATGCTATAAGTCAATAGAATGGTCTCCAGTGCATTTTATTTACAGTTCTTGAATTTTAAAGCATCCAAGCACGCCTATCCATCTAGAAAAACTATCAAAATTAGTGCCCGTTCGTCATCTGCAGTTATGTTCTTGTGCTACGCGATGAAGTTAATACTGTAGCTATCCATGTGTGTTTGAAGATGGATAAGCCACTGGATCAGCACCCCTGGCCCTATCTCAGTAAAATGTTTCAATATGCTGGTAGAAGCAAAGATAAAAAGAGGGGTATCCTTTGCCATGAACATCTAGTTTGAAAAAGCATTTAAGGTAGGAGCAATGGGAGGGTGAACGGCAGTAGTGGCATGGTGTGGTGTGGTGTGGCGTGGCATGTTGTTTTATGTTGTTTTGTTTTTATCGTGGCATGGATTGGAAATGGATTACCATGTTTGCAGTGTGGATGGATTTTGTTCTAACAGGATTCATTATAACAGAGACTTTCTTCCGTTGTGGGAAAATCTCTCATCAGCTAATCCACCTATGGATTTTATCTTCCCGGATCTGAAGGATTTGATTCAAGGATATAATGATAATGCTTATCCCAACACGTTTCATCAAAGAGCAAGGAAGCGAGGGAGAAGAGGTGGGGTACGGGAGAGAATGTGAGGTAAACCTTTGTCTCTTATTCCATTGCCGTCTATTATTTTGGCAAAAGTCCAGTATCTATGGAACAAGGTGGAGGTGCTACAAGCACATGTTCATTTCTAACATGAATTCAGAGACAGTTGTTTGCTGGCGATTATGGAGACATGGCTAGGGGAATTAGACTCTGATCTCAAACTGAGGATTGATGGGCTTGGTGGCCCACTTTGTACTGATCGAGGTGTGGGGATTACTGGCAAGATGTGTGGTGGAGGGTATGTTTGTACGTGAATGAACGTTGGTGTAAAACTGTTGTGGTGAGGGAGCGACTATGCACCAGTAACATTGAGATGCTCACCGTACCCCTGCACCCACATTATTTGCCAAGTGAAATTCCCCAGTTTTTTGTGTCCATGGTTTATTTTCATTCAAAGGCGAATGAGAACATGGCTTCTGAGCACATTGTGAAGAGTGTACTGAAACTTCAGTCATTATCCCTTGAGGCCTCGATTCTTATTATGGGTGATTTTAACAATTGTGCACTGGAAAAAAAAAATGCAGCGGTACGTTACGTGTTCCACGAGGTTCAATAGGATTCAATGTTATGGCTCCATTAAGGGTACATATAAATTCATCCCACTCCCTCCTTTAGGTTTTAGCAGACCACAATTGTGTTCATCTTATACCATGTTATAGTACTACTCTGAAGAGGGGGAAAGTTCAGACTAGAACTGTGGACAAACAATGAACTGAAGATGCTACTGCAGTGTTATAAGGATGTTTGGACTGCACTTCATGGAATGCGTTCATTGATTCTGTTGACACTGATGAGCTTAATGATGAGCTCTTGGGTAATGTACTGCATTGATTCTGTTATCCCTGATAAAGTTGTTAAGTTATACCCAAACAGTAAGCCATGGGTGAGTACGCATCTCAAGTGTTTGTTGCATAAGAAAAGGCTTGCTTTTAAGTGGGGGGGATTTTCTTGAAATTAAAAACTTACAAAAACAGGTTAAATATGAAATTAAGAGAGCCAAGCTAAGTTTAAGATAATGTTGAGTATAAACTAAGGACAAACTGTTTGGATTTTGTATGGGATAGTCTAAAAGTGATGTCTGGATTAAATAACTGTGGAAGGAAAAGAGTGGAAGTAGGTGGATTCAAGTTTGATAGTGTTCTTGCTGAGGAATTCAGTTCAAAGTTTTATGCTACATTTGAGGAGTACATAGTACACATAACACAGTTTTACACCACTCTCTCCAGGATGGAAGTAATTTATATAAATGATGAACGTGTAGTGAAACTTTTTAAACAGTGCAAAACCAAAGTGAGCCCCGGTCAGGATTTAATTGGTGGTAGGGTGCTTAATCAGTGTGCAGAGCAATTGGGTCCAATTTTTACTTTTATTTTTAACTGGTCAATTGACTTGCAGTATGTTGTGAAACTTTGGAATCAGTCTATTATTGTTCCTGTGGCAAAAAACAATTGCCCTAAGAGCTTGACAAATTACAGGCCAGTGGCCCTGTCCTCACTTTTTATGAAGATTTTCGAGAAATTGATAAAATATGAATTAATAGAAAAAACAAAGCATTTTCTCGATCCGATGCAATTTGCTTATAGAACTGGTAGTGGTGTTCGCTTTGCTTAACTCAAATAGAAAAACATAGTTTTTTTAGGTTGTTGTGATGGTTTTTGTGATCCTTTCTTTTAATATTTATTAAATGTTTAATGTATAATTGGTGTATGTGTATTTGTTTGTCTTTGTATGTGGTGTATTCCATTGCTACAAAACAAATTGCCCCCAAGGGGGACAATTAAAGGTTAAGAATATTGGTTATAATATAGGTTAAGTAAAGGTAAATTAGCCTGTTATCTTTGATAATACCTGCCCATGATTGGCTAGTGTCACTGTGATTGACAGGAAAGGGAAAGTATGCTACCTCTCCCACCCAGACAACATTTTCCTTCCTTGGCTCTCAGCCACAGATGGCTGTGACATCACCAGGATTTCAACTCACAATCTCAATACGATAGGGTAAATGCTTTTCTGTTGCTCCCCAGTGGAGCCCCAACACTGCAGATTTACCAATAACAAACTTGGCTAGAAACCAAAAAAATCACAGCAATACACTTGGCCTCTTTGACTCCACAAGATTAGAATTGGAAAGAGAACAAGCATGATGTAGCAAGGGCCTTTTATAGGATACCCATGTAGGGTTATGGTCATGAAATGAGAACTTCACTATTGGTACTTGACAAGGAAACAAGCACATCACTATTTGACCTTGGTGACCTTGAATGCAAGAACCTCTTTGTTTATGGTTTTCCTTGTTTCCAACTCACCGGAAAAATCACATTAGTTCATTCTTGACTTCAATTCATTCTTGAAGTCAAATACTTCATGGGTGTGTTGGAAAACTAAAATGTGAATTCTAGTGTAAAATTCTTCAGGACCAGGATTAGAAACCAAAGAAGGTATTAAATGTAACAAAAGCAAAAATGCTGCAAAGTTCTAAGTGTGTGCTTGGTCATTTCTCCTCACTTGTACAGGTCTTCTTGTCATCATTGAGTTTGTATCCATCTTTACAGAAGCAGTAAAAGCCGCTGAGGATGCTAACACACTTGTGCTCACAGCTATCATTACCAAATGAACAGTAGTCGATCACTGGAACAGATTGACAAACATAATAGATTTACTTTTGACACAGTAAGTAGGCAAAGGACATGAATGTTGACAAGAAAAAGTAAAAAATAATAGACCATCATTGTGGTCTTTAGATTAGTTTACATTGAACAAGCTGGGGAAAAAGAATTAAACTGGCTGTGAAAAGACAACCATAGATTTAACAAGGTAACACTGATTTTTATAGTTTTTAGTTTTTAAAGTTTTGGCACATGTTCAGACTGGCAATGAATTCAGAAAGGGTTCAGACCCATTCACTTTTTCCTCATTTTATCATTATATAGCCATTTACTTTATAGATCTTTTGTTATCACATTCACACGCTTTGGTCTATATAGGGCCTGCCAGTTAATAGCACATGTCAGAGCAAAAACAAAAAAAAGCCAAAATGAGTCAACAGGGGAGACAGGCTTTATTCTGGGTTACCATTAGCATTGGACAGTGCAGCTCAGCTCTGCAAATTAACTGTGATCCCACATTTTGTCACTGTTTCCTCCACCAAGTGAGCTACACTGTACTTAGGTACACTTGCTGAATTTGGAAGTATCAAGACATATAGGTAGAGCTAGAAGGAATGCAAACCTTTGGTCTGACAAACATACTGCATTAACCATTTAGGAATTACAGACATTTTCACAGGCTCAAAAACAATTGGAGAATTGACTAATAAGTAGTTTCATGGCCAGGTGTGGCCTGTTTCCTCATTATTTCATGACAAATTAAGGAGATAAAAGGTCTGCAGTTGATTCCAAGCATTGAATTTGTATTTGGTAACTGTTCATGGAAACTCTCAATATGTGGACCAAAGAGGTGTTGATGCAAGTGAAGGAGGCCATCATTAGGCTGAAAAAACAAAACAGACCTATCAGAGAGACAGCAAAAACTTTAGGAGAGGCCAAATCAACAATCTGGTGCATTCCTAAAAAAGAAGAAATGCATTGGCGAGCTCAGCAATGCCTGGATTGACCACGGAAGTGGATGATCACAAAATTCTTTCCTGGTTGAAGAAAAACCCCTTCACAACATCTAGCCAAGTGAAGAACACTCTGGAGGTAGGTGTACCATTGTCAAAGTCTACAATCAAGAGACGCCTTCATGAATGTAAATACAGATGGTTTACCTCAAGATGCCACTGGTAACAGTCAAGAACAGAAAGGCCAGACTACACTTTGTAAAAAAGCCTCTAAAAAAGCCTGACCAGTTCTAATGCAAGATTAACTTGCACCAGAATTATGGAAAGAGAAGAAAATGAAAGGAAGGGCTCATGATCCAAAGCATACCGCATCATCTGTCAAACATGTGGAGGAAGTGTTGTGGCATGGGCATGTATAGCTGCCAATGGAACTGGGTCACTGGTGTTTATTAATGATGTGACTGCTGATAGAAGTAGCAGGATGAATTCTGAAGTGTGGAGAGCTATACTTTCTGCTCAGATTTAGTCAAATGCTGCACAACCGATAGGACAGCGCATCACAGTACTGCGAAAGCAACCCAGGGGCTTCTTAAGGCAAAGAAAATAAATGTTCTTAAATGTCTGATGACCTCAACCCAATTGAGCATGCTTTTCACTTACTGAAGACAAAATTGAAGGCAGAAAGACCGACAAATAAGCAGCAACTGAAGGCGGCTGCACTAAAGGCATAGCAAAGCATCTCCAGGGAGGAAACTCAGCATTTGATATTGTCCATAGGTTCCAGACTTGAGGCAGACATTGACTTCAAAGGATCTGCATCCAAGTATTAAAAATAATCCTAATATTTATGATTGTTAGTTTGTCCAATTACCTTTGAGCCTGTGAAAATGGAGGGGCTCTGTAAAAACATGGCTGTAATTCCTAAACGGTTAATGCAATATTTTTGTTAAATTCCTTGAATTAAAGCTGAAAGTCTACACTTCAATCACATATTGATTGCTTCATTTCAAATCCACTGTGGTGGTGTACAGAGGCAAAATGACGAAAATTGTGTCACTGTCCAAATACTTATGGACCTGACTGCATAAGCAAGCAGTGCACACAATCCAAGCACAAGCATGAATGAAAACATGAACATAAAAGATAATGTGGCCTTTCTGCTAGGAGATTATTTGCACTGAACAAGCTGATAAAATATGTTAGAAAATCAGCTATGCAAAAACAGCTGTATATTTACAGCAGAGTTTTGGCACGTGTTCAAAGAGGATGTCTGTGTGGGTGGAGGGCTGAGTTTTGGCTTCACTTACTTGTGCAGGTCCTTTCATCCTTGTTTAGTTTGTATCCTTCATTGCACCGGCAGTAAAAGCCATTAAGGACACCCACACAACTGTGCTCACAGCTATCATTTCCAAATGAACAGTAGTTAATCACTGAAACAGGCAGAGAACAGTAAGTTACAGTAAATGCATTTAATTTAGAAGAGAAAGAAGAGCAAAAACTGTTAATATGCAGCAAGCATTAATTGTTAACGGTATAAATCTTTAATTATTACTATGCACATGAAGAAACTGATCTAATGAAAAATGCTTATGAAGTTGAATGAACAAGGATGATGTGGTTGGATTTGATTCAGCTTCTTACAAATGAAATTGTAAGAAACTGTATAGATGCTAACCTCACCCCTCACATTTACTTTAACTTTATTATTGTTCCAAAGGTTGTTTGAGTCCTATAAGTTGTTCAGAATCTGCAAGTGTTACATTGAGAACCTATATGTATAGTAATATGGAATAACGTGATATAACTGGTGTGTGTGTGTGTGTGTGTGTGTGCGTGAGAGAGAGAGAGAGAGAGAGAGAGAGAGACTTGGTTGCCCTCAAAAACTTGCACAAGTTGTTTCATCCTCGTTGACAATATATCCTTCATTGCAGCGGCAATAAAAGTTGTACACTTGAAGTACACTCACACACTCATACACTAAGTAGCTAAGAAAAGACAGTTTTACAAATGAACAGAAACACCAGGCCATATTTATGATAGAAATTGCAAAGATACGCAATGAATAAACAATTTGTCCAGTAAATGTCTCTCAGGCTGTAAAACTAATTTCCCGAACGGCTCAGTGACAGATTTCTTTACCTCCATTATTCACACTCCATACCTAACAATTCTTGGAATGAAAACTTGAGAAGCTGAGGAGCATAAGATATGCAAACCTGCCTTTTAGGTAAAGAAATGAAAAGGGCCTTCATTACCAGTATAAGTCTCAATACTGTCTGACAACTGTGAATTCATAAGACTATAACATAAATCATTTAATATGAAAAGTTAAAAATGGTTAGGTTTAGAGCTGGGATGGGATGTTTAGAGATGGGATGATAGTGGTTGTAACTTTTCTTGTAGCATTTATATCATATATAGCAAAAAGCAAGCTAAGCTTACTAACGATGATTACGAGTTTAGCAGTGTGCAAAGAAACACAAATTACAGAAAAAATGCATCATCTCTTGTATTACAGTACAATACATTTTATTTTCTAATGATGTTATATACTAAAACTAAAGGTATTTCAGTTCTGGGTCATATGCTTTTATCAAAAAAATAGTGAACGTACTGACATCACGTCACAAACAAGTTATCCCTTTTCAGTTCTCTCTGGTGCTTCTGTTATTTGGTCCACTCCTCTCTTTATATGCACATGTTGGCATATGTGTGTATTGTGTAATAGCAGGAAAGCATAGTTGGTTTGTCAACTCCACTAACTTGTGCAGGTCCTTCCATCATCATTCAGAATGTATCCCTCCTTGCAGTGGCAGTTAAAGCCATTAAGGATGCTCACACACTCATGCTCACAGCTATGATTTCCAAATGAACAGTAGTCTATCACTGGAACAAGTAAAGAAAAATAAATGATACTATTGGAAGATGAGCAGCAAAAGTATTACACAATACATTTTTATAAAAGTATTTGAAAATGTTAGGCTCTAGAAAATATCATTTCAGCCAGTCAGGGAACAGCAGCTATTGTTATTCATAGTTTGGAAAATTTTTAATTTACTTAAGAAAATAGATAAATAATATAAACAAATATATCAGTCTTCTGAAATAAAGAGCTTTTTTTCGGATCAAAATTTTTTAAAATTCTCACTTTTTGTTCTTTTAGTGGTATTGAACATTCGTGGGACATGACATACAGTATATTTTATGTTTTTCCATTTTTTAACAAAATATTATATGGACTGTTGTTATTTTTCTATTTACTTTAACAGAGTTTTGTTTTAATCTTTTGGTTTCTGATGTTTCTTCGGAATATTCTGTATTGTGTTTTGACAAAAAATATTATTGAAAAATATGTGTCCTTACACATATCTTCTTCAATAAACGTATTATTATGATAGCTAAAATAGTTTAGTATAAAATAATTGTCCCAGAAATCCTTACACCAAAATTTCTAAACATTGATACATTTGCATCTGCAATGAAACTCTTTAATAAACCAAAGGGAAAATTAATACTTTAAGCTAGGGGGTCTTCAATCTTATCCACCAAGTGCCAGTGTGGCTGCAGGCTTTCATTCCAACCAAGGCAAAGTCACACTTGATTCCATTTGTTTAATCAGTTCATCTTGGTCCCCAATAAACTATCAAGTGTGCCTTCTATTGGGCTGGAATGAAAACCTGCAGCCACACCGTCCCTTTAGTTATAGTGTCATGTCTGTAACCGATTTAGGTGTAGGTTGTGCTCAAGTATTTAGACACATCTGTTTCTACTGCTGCTTAAACCACTGCTCTTGAAGCGAACACATATCTCTGTAAATGTATGTATATTGTCACTAACTTGTGCAGGTCCTTTTATCTTCATTAAGTGCATAGCCTGTATTGCAGTCACAGCTGAAAGACCCAGGAGAACTGATACAGATTTGCTCACAGTCATGCTTCTCCTCCGCACACAAATCAATAGCTAAAATCAAAGGTAAGCATATAAAAGCAAGTACATATTTACTCCCATAGCATTAAACATTCTGTTTAAATTAACTAATAATTATTTTTCAGTTTTGTTTAGGCACAATCCCAGTAGCTGTGTTCTGAATTACACACCTGTGCAGGTCTTGCCATCATCTTGGAGAGTGTAACCTGGCAGGCAGAGACACTGATAGGAGCCAGGAGAGCTCTCACAGATATGATCACAGCCATGGTCAGACTCAACACAAAGATCAATTTCTGAAAAACCAAATCACACTTTAGTACTCAGACAGAAACATTTAAATTAAATTAGATATCATTTAGATATCATTTGACCTGAGTTTAGTCTATGGCCCAAAAGTAAACATAAAATCCTGCATTTCAATATTTCAATATTACTTTCTAATCAACCATAAAATTGAATGCCTGTGTATAATATCTCAGCTGCCAATGTCAATATAAGCAATTAAATAAATAAGCTAAGACTGTAATTGGCTAAATCTGACTTATAAGGCAAAGCAAAAGCTTGATTTCTTATTCATCAGATTTAAACACCACTTTCCAGTGAAACCTGCTAGAGCCCAGGTGTCAAACTCAAGGCCTGTGGGTCAAATAAGCTCCCTTGCCTTGTGAAACAAGGCTTGTACACTACTACTCAACATATTTACTCTAAGATTCACATCAGACCCTGTTCTGTACTGGTTAATATCAACTCCTATCTGCTGAGTTTGATGCAAGAAAAGATTCAGAAATGCATCAGATGTAGGCCTTTAGTGTAATTCAACAACTGACTCCAAATCCCAAAATCATCAAAATGTTGGAAACAAAAATGTTGGACAAAAAGTTAAAGAAGTGCAAACACAAGAAAGATGTGATATTAAAGACATGTATGTATGTGCTTAGCACAGATAAGCTGTCTTTCTTAATGTTACATATTTGATATTTGGAAAACAGATATATATTTAAAAGAAAACTTTAAACAGTTTAATAAATGCTGTCACTTAATAGTGCATACAGTGGAACAGTTTCTCTTAACCTTTCTTTTCCCTAGAAATATTGTATTCTAATTTCAGACCCAAAATTATTAGTATTGTTGATAGAATAGATAGTATGTTACAAAATGAATATCTTCTTTAAGGCCCTTCAAGTGCTCACAAAAATGCTGATGTGGCCCTGGCAGAATTTGTGTTTGACACCCTTGCACTAGAGGAAACTCTGTTCCTGGACAAGATTCAGTATGTGTTTACTGTGGCAGAAGTATAGGAATAATGAATTTACTGCATAGCTTGTCTTGGAACTGGAGCCCAAACTGGTGAATGAGATCGAAGCTTTCCACTAGGAAGACATGGTCTTCGAAAGGTGGTGATGCCATGGCTCTCAGGGATGTCATGTCAGCTCTGGCTACGCCCACAGCATAGATCTCGATCCCAGACTCTCGAGCAGCTGCAGCTACCTCGGCAACACGATCCTGAGGCCGCCCATCAGTGACGATCACTGCTACGTGAGGCACATTGGGCCGAGCCCCCTCCTCCACAGAGAATGCCACATTCATGGCATAACGGATAGCCAGGCCTGTCATGGTACCCTGTGCCAGCGGTATGATCTCTTTGATGGCCTTGACCATATCCTCATGAGTAATGAACTGTTTCAGGGAAAAGACATTCTGCACTTGACTGGAATACTGAACAACACCCACACGGGCAGCATTGGGGCTGATGTCCATCTCATTGATAATGTCAATCATAAACTTGCGCATCGTCTCAAACTCGTGTGGCCGAACGCTGCGCGAGCCGTCAATTATGAAGACAAGGTCAACCGGGCCAGACTTACACTTTTCATTTCCTACTGTGCAACCAGAAAAGTGTGATTAGAGAGAAATATAAAGAAACAAAAAGAGACATGCACAGCATATTTAGTCAAACAGAATGCTCGAAGAAGCAGAAATAAACAGTAAACACTGGAAATATTAACTACCAGCTGAAGTAATGTCCACTAGACAAAACTAGACACAATATTGGGTAGTTTCAACGTGGAAAATAAATATTGCACATACTGCTAATCTAATTTCTAAAATTAGTCTACTTTTATCAGCAACGAAGAATCCATTAGCAGTATGTGTAGATATCCCAACAGCTCCAAAGAAGCTTGATCCAGATTTCTGTTAAGGTGCTTGCCAATCTCACAATCTATATTGTACAAAACTCTATACATTTAAAATAAATTAGAGCTTGGTGTTTTGATGTATTTGTATTTAAAATGACCTGCTTTGGGCCTCGCTTCCATGATGTTCGCTAAAGCCAGCAGTGCACCAACACACACAAACAAACGTCTCATTCTGGACACTTGATGCTCAGGCTTGCTGTGTAATCAATCTGCCCTGATGTCTGTAAGAGGTCAAGAGAAAAAAAGTGAGAGTTCTAGGTCAGAGCACAAGGCATATATTTTAGGAACAGCTGCTCATTCCAAAATGGTCCTGCCACAAAACTACAATGACAAACAGATTGCCTGCAGCAGCACGTAGAAGTTCCAACCAGATGTTGGTAACACAGAGAAATTATTCAACTCATAAATTACTTGCATGTTAGCAGGCTTTTAGTTCAAACACAGTGCAAGGTAATTACAGGAAAATAACAATGTCTGCACAGTTAAGCTTGTAAAAGGCATGCTGCGTGTAATATGAGACTACAAACATGGTTCTTCTCAGAGGGTCTGGGAAGGGTTATCACTGTTTGTAGAAGCGGTCTAAATACAGTGGTGTGTAAGGGGTTGGCATGGAATTCTTTACACAATTATCATACAGGAGGATATTCCTGGCAAACCTTAAAAGGCTAAGGCAAAGCTGTGATTATACTCCTCATCAGCAGACAACTCAAACTAGAAGTAGAAAGTGAGTGTGAAATGTACTTTTAAACTTGTCAAGCACTCTATATCAGTAATCTGCAGTCCTTGGAACCTTCTGCCGTGCTCTTCCTCCTACTTTATATATACAGTGTGCTGAGGTAAAAGGTTGTGTAACTGTTTGCTTTTGCGCTCCCTCTGGGACTCCACTGAACCAATGTGGTTATTTCAGCATCACCAGACCTTTTTCCATTATGTCTGACTGATACAAAGAGCCCCTGTGTGTGTGTGTGTGTGTGTGTGTGTGTGTGTGTGTGTGTGTGTGTGTGTGTGTGTGCACGCTTCATGTCAAGATAACATCCCTGAGTAGTTAAGAGTTAGTGAGGCACACACACACAGACATTCTATTCATAAAACTACATTTAATAAAGTTGTATTGATTATTATTAACATTGAAAGATCACTAATGTGCAATTGGATTACTGTTTAAATATCCAAGAAATTTTTAATATATTAATGTCAAAATTGCTTTCAGTTTATATCCATTATCTTGTGTCACCGATAGACAGAAGATCTAAAGTGAAAGTTCACTTGGATCTTGACAGATTTTGCTGTCTTTTTGTTCTAGATATTATAAAAAGAGTAATACCTCACTTTTTTTTTACAGCGCTTTTTATGATCACCCATAATTTGCAGCTTCACCTCCCTTAACACACATCAGTTTCAGTATAACCATTTCCTGGTTCGCTGTTTCTCTAGAAAGTCTTGCTAGAATCTTCTATGAAGTGTCACAACATTTACACATTTTCAGTCCCAATTTTTACATACATTTCTTGCATAGTTTGAGTGTTAGAATATTGGAAGTGGAAGTTTAATTCAGTTTTGGCTTACACACCGACTTACAAACAGATCATAGATTCATAGTTTAATCAGATTTGCAATTTGCAGTCACAAGGTCTAAGATATGTTTTAAATAATCATATATGATTAATTTCAAAAATAAAATCAGTACTGACAACAAATAAAGACAGCCATTTTTATATACATATATAACCATGGGGATGACCATTTTCCCAAAGCAGTGGGTTTTACTTTAACTGAAAGAAATTACATCCTGGAGCTAATTATGGACTCAGGCACATTATGTTTTACACCCAAACTCAAAAAGAAGAGGCCATTTCCTGTATGGCCCTACTTTTATTCAACACTTTTATTTTATTATTCATATTATGAACATGAAAATATTTATTTGTGATAAGTGTGATACTTCATTTTTCCTTCTATTTGGAAAGTTATGTCTAACTAATAAAACCAAAATTTAGAGCTTAATATATAAAGAAACTCAAAGCAAAAATAATTCTTTATTCAGATGATGTCCATGTTTATACTCTATGGATCTCAGTCCTTGTATTTACTTGTTTCAGCTACTATTTGCAATGCAAAGTGGGGGCATGAGAACTACACACCTGGTTGCAGGTTGTTATCTCTCAAAACAAATGTACACAGAGGTTGACACACACCGCCAGGAGTTCAACACCAATGCCACAACAGCAGGCGATGAAGACACTTATAGCAGAGGTCTGATGAATGTATCATCTACTCACCACAGATAGATCAGAAAGATGGGTGTAATGAAGTGCAGAGGTGTGTACAGTGGAGTATAAAGCAGGGCAAAAAAGCACTAGAAGATAGAAGAAAATTGCAACGGAGAGAAATGCAAGAAGAAAATGAAGCTCAGAGAGAAGCTGGTGAGTGACAGAATTCCACAGCTGGGCTGCTATCTTTCACAGAAAATTCACACTTTATATAGGCATGAATTTCCCAAAATGGTCGTAGCAGTTTTAATATGGAAAAGAGTATCATTTTTGAAAATCTGTGTTTTTATGTTCAATTCATATTAAACTGCATGAACAAACTCACATTAAAAGTTATGAATGGTTAAGGTTAAAGTTGGGGACAAAGTAAGCAGTCTCAAGTTTTCTTATGACTTACTAAGAAACACAACAAAATTGCTCTTACTTGCTACAATTCCAGCATATTTCATATGAGATCAGGTTGCAAAACAGTTTTTTGCTTTGTTTTATGGACATTAAGACTATTGTTTTTGTAAACTTTACCAAGTATTTTAAAGTTTTTACACCTACACATTTTTCTAACAAAAAAGAAAGGCCAAAACAATCACTAATACTTGTCCTGAGAACCTAGATTTAATTTCCTGTGTACTGATATTTTCAACACAACCTCACACATAACTTTCAGGACATCCAATGAATAAAATTTTGTTGAATTTCATAAAAAATGAAGTTGTAAGGAAAGCTATGAACACTTAACCCTACTCTTAGCACTAAACTGTTCAGCACTTTTCATACGAGTGTGCTTGAACTCTTATGCATTTGCAGGCATGGGACCAAGTTGAAGGGGCTTTTCATTGTTAACAAACAATTATATCTCTAAAAGATATGATTTTTTTTTTAAAGTGAAGGAGATTAAAATGAATGACTATTAATTCAAAGGACTACTGAGAGCTAAGTGAAAGCACTCTTTCTCCATGTATGACCATGTATACATTAAGCCCCGAGGAATCTCCACAGGCGAAACACTCACATTACACACATTCTGCTCAGCTGAACTTGGGGCACTGGCAAAAGAAAAAGGGGATCTCACCACAGAAGAGGGTCTCACAAGCAAATTAGAGAGCTGTGTTTCTATTACTTAGGGTTGACTGACAGCTTCATAGTAGCCATAGGTTAAGGAACAGCAACTTCTTGTTAGAGGGTAACTGGAAGCAGATGTGGGATTCTGCTACTGTTAGCAATTACACTGCGGCTTTGTCTCCAGCAAGCCACTGCACACCTAATACAGCTGAGAACCTCAAAGACAATATGGGTCTGGCTTCTTCGAACACACGTTATTAGTAATACTATGAAGTATTCTGAGTCAGCACATTCTGATACTCAGTAAGAGAAGAATTACATTTTTTCACTATCTAGTAGTAGGCAAGCCATGGTGAGAGGATTCGTGTATATAAATTACTGAAGACATTTTCCATTTCCATTTAAAAGGCTTCATTAGCTACAAAATACATTCATGCTTTTAACAAATCCAGCCACTTTGACTTACTACTGCTAGATAATTGAATGGCCTTGTGAATGACATGTCTGGCAATTATTCTTACATGCTTCATCAGTGAATCTCCAGATATTATACAGTGCAGCATGTGCTATTGTAGGGACAAATAGATCTAAAAAGAAGCGATCGGTTCTAAATTTGGAATTTTTGAGACAATATTGGCTTAAGCAGACTCTAGGAAGACTTTTCCATGTGTGACTTTCACTACATTTTAACAAAACAACTTTTTATATGTAACACTCAGGTAACCAATACTTACAATACTTACTTACTCACACTGCTAACAATAATAATTATATATATATATATATATATATATATATATATATATATATATATATATATATATAGAGAGAGAGAGAGAGAGAGAGAGAGAGAGAGAATTGAGAATTAGACAATTCCTTTCAGCCTCGAAAACGCGTTTTCAAGAGCACCGAGCATTTCATGTGACAGGATATTAAAAGGATATGTGTGCTGATTTACAAAATTCCCCTCCCAACATTTACTTGTTTATTATAAATGTATACAGCAATGTAGCTTATACGAAATAAAATACGTGTGCTCCTTTCCAGGCCTGCAGAATGACGATTCTGTGGTGTCCTCACACGTGTACAGAGCTGAAGCATCAGCCCTCACTCACCTTGGCGAAGTGCAGGGAAGAAATGAGACGCAGCCGGCGAGATGGGACAGGTAGACTACTCTCTCTCTTTCTCTCTCTCTCTCTCTCTCTCTCTCTCTCTCATACACTACTCCGTTCCACAAGGTCTGAAGGGTCCTAAGGCGGTTGGATATTGTTCCCTCTTCTTCCAACAGAGCCAAAATGAACCCAAAAAAATGAAAACTACGAAGAGGCTTCTCAGGAAGCTATACTAGCATTTAGAGTACAGTCACGACCTGTAACAACGGCACAGAATGAATTTGCAGGGCACTGGTTTGGGATTAAATGCATGGAGAGGGTTATGTGGATCCACCCCCTCTGGAACTTTTCTTCCTCTCTTTCTTCTCCCCCCCCCATCCCCAGAAAACGCAGTCCTTACCAACACGCGTTATTCTCTGCGCAGTCACCATCAACACCGCTTGGTGATTATTGTTAGGCTTTATAATCACTCGTTCTCATAGGCTACTTTACTCAAATATTATAGCGTACTAAGCTATTTATTTTATCCATCAGAATATGGTATAGCACCCTAATATAATACCCTTATTAGAATCAGATCTACAGATCAGACACTAGATTAGATCTAGTGTCAGAACCATCTTAGTATCAAAAGCCTAGAGATTTAGTTGGAAATTTTACTAAGATAGATAGATAGATAGATAGATAGATAGATAGGTAAAATAAAAGGTTGATCTGAAATAAAGGGCTCATTTAATCCACCATGTTAAGCTAAAATGTACCAGTTACTAAGAATACTAAGGATCATTAATTATGCTATTTAATAACAATAACTTTCATTTGTTTATTAAATTGTATGTTGTCTGTTATTACAATAAAATTAAAACAAGCTACCAAAAACTCAATACCAGTCTCACTATAGCAACCTCAGAATGATTAAATTATTATACATGATAAGAATGTAAAATTATTATCAGAAATAATGTGTGAATATTTAAAGCACTAGGACAGCTGTTTTATGTGTGTGTGTGTGTGTGTGTGTGTGTGTGTGTGTGTGTGTGTCTTAATAGGGATGTCTACTAATAAATGTGAAATATAATAAATGCAAACTATAATATTTATATCAGCCGGAAATGGACCTGGAATCTGGTATATTTAAGGATATGAAGATCTGTGTTTATTTAATAGCATGTTTTAAAAAAAAATGCTTTCAGTAGATATCTAGCTAACCACGACTGAATGTTCATAATAATAGCTGGGTGAATGTCACTGAATGTCACAAATCTAACATGTCCACCCTTACTTTAGGTACGCTAACAACTGTTACTCAGTAGCTAACTGCTGTTTTATGTACACTGCATTAGCTTGTTAACAAAGTCATATCATTCACTTTCAAGATGTATGTAGATGTTTTTGTTCAGCTTCGATATTTGTGTATCCAGTCTCTCTCTCTCTCTCTCTTACACACACACACACACACACACACACACACACACACACACACACACACACACACACAAACTCTGACTCAAATGCGTTTTATTGGTATGACAAGGAAGATGTCTATTTGTCCGAAGCTGTACAGTTCATGTTGGACTGTTATCAGCAATTTACAAATATCAATCAAATAAGTCCCAGAGGACACATTAAAAGTAGTAATATTCACAATCTGTAATATAGCAATTCATCTAGGTGAAAGAAAAAGTAATTAATGACAAATGGATGACAAGATAATGATTATGAGCATAAGAATTAAAAGCAGCAAAATAATGAAAACAAGTGCAAATGTAAAAGTGGAACAAAAACACAGGTTAAAGTGGAGGTATAGTATGTGTGTCTGTTGCACTGTTTATTTCTGATTTTATGGCAGTTATAGATAGATTGTTCAGCTAAATCTCTCTCTCTCTCTCTCTCCCTCCCTCTCTCTCTCTGTGTTTCTCCCAGTAATTCATTCATTCATTCATTTTTTGGGAATATGAGGGGATTCTGTCTATGATTTTTGGCAGAAAGGAGTCTCTGTTGTGTTTATATTAAATGCATGAGAGGACAAAATGATTCTCAGTTTCCCCCTCTTCTAACAAGCCGATCCGGTTCTCTCTGGCCAGCCATGATTTGGTGTATCTCCCTCTTTCAAAGGCTAGAATTAATCATCATTAATTTTATATTTTGTAAGGACCTGTTTTCTTAATGATGGCTTGATGGTATTCTGCACCAAATGTTTCTTAACATTAAAGTTTACTATGTTGTGTAAATTTTTTTTCCATTTGTGAGTTTAATTTGTATTATTACTGTTGTCAGTTTATCGGGTCTGTAAACTGATTTTATTATTATTATTAGTAGTAGTAGTAGTAGTAGTAGTATTAGATCAGTTGATGGTGTGGATTGTTTGGGTTTAGTTAGACAATTATAATGTTTTATGGTTGAATGAGTTGATGGCAGAAATTGCAGCATCTTTTCTCTATGAGCTCTGGTCTGCATGCCAGATTGAAGATGCCACTGTTTAAACTCAGGACATCTGTACATGATTCTAGATGGAAGAATTCTAGATGAATTCAGATTTCTGTGCCATATAAGAGTATTGGTTGGATAACTGATTTGCATAGTTTTAACCAGGCTGTAGTGAGGGGGGGTTGCATTTAGAGATGGGTTTCCTGATGGCATAAGAAGCTCTGCATGCTTGGTTAGTCAGCATTGTAATAACTGATTTAAAGGTTCTGGCTGAGTTTATCTTTTCAGCTAAATACACTGTATGTAACTTCTGTTGTGGGATGTTATGACAGGGATGTTAGCTGTAGTCTGGGATTATTCTAAAAAATATTGCTTTGTTCACATTTAGTTTAAGGCTCCAATCATTACAGCAACTTTCTAGTATTAATAGGTTCTGTTGTAGTGCCTCACTTTTGGTGATAGTGCAATTACACTGTGCCTTAAAGTCAAAGGCTGTTTTTAAAGTTCACAAAGCAGGTAACAATTTTCTCTCAGTGTTTTTTTTTTTTTTTTTTGAGTCTGTTTTTAATATGGTTTGAAGGGTATAGATGGTCGATTTCCTGTGTTTCTGTAAGAAACCAATTTTAATTTATACTTTGTTTTGATTTATTACTTTGTGTTTTGTATTTTGTGTGTATTTAATGATTAAACTCTACAGTTAATTATATTACAGTCTGCTAACCTGCTAGCAGAGATTTCCTTCTTAATCTGATCAAGTCTAGGAGCTTCATTTAACTTCATATTTTTATTTGGTCTTTAGTTTCTATAACTGTGATCAGGTTGTCTAACTGGGTTAGTTTGTTTTTTACTGACTGTTCTAATATTTGGTCAGTGGTTAATTTTGGTTCGTGTTTGGATTCAGGAATTTCGTGTACACACCCCTGTTAAAACAGCATGTTTTTGTGATGTAAAAAATGAAACAAAAATAAATCAAGAACATTTCTACCTTTAATGTAAAAATTACTACCTGTACAACGCCAATCTGACACATTTCAGAGAAAAAATATTTTTAAAAAAACTTAGAATAATCTAATTGCATAAGTGTGCACACCCCTAAACTAATACTTTGCTGAAGCACTTTTTGATTTTAATACACCACTCAGTCTGTTAAGAGTCTATTGACTTGGGAATATTTTTCAAATCTTCTTTGCAAAAACATTCCATATCTGTCAAATTGCAACAGCATCTCCTGTGCACGGCCCTCTTCAGGTCCCCCCACAGACCTTTAGCTGGATTCCGGTCTGGGTTCTGGCTAGGCCATTCAAAAACATTGATCTTCTTTTGGTTAAGCCATTCCTTTGTTGATTTGGATATATGCTTTGGGTCATTGTTCTAAAGGTGAATTTCCTTTTCATTTTCAGCTTACTAGCAGGTGCCTGAATGTTTTTTTCTCTAAAATAGACTGGTATTTGTAGCTATTCATGATTCTCTCCACTTCGATAAAAATCCCAGTTCTGGCTGAAGAAAAGCAGCCCTAAAGCATGATGCTGCCGCCACCATGCTTCACCCTGGGTATGGTGTTCTTTTGTTGATGCGTTTTTTTGTGCCAAACATACCTTTTGGAATTATGGAATTATTATACCTTTTGGAATTGGTCTCATCAGACGATAACACATTTTGCAACATGGTTTGGGGTGATTTAGTTGAGCTCGGATGGTTTTTGTGAGAAAGGGCTTCTGTCTAGCCATCCTACCCCATAGCTCAGACATGTGAAGAATACAAGAGATTGTTGTCACATGCAGAGAGTAATCAGTACATGTCAGATATTCCTGCAGCTCCTTTAATGTTGCCATTTGTTTCTTGGCAGCCTCCCTTGTAAGTTTTTGTCTTGCTCTATTGTAAATTTTGGAGGGACATCCTGTTCTTGTTGATGTCACTGTGATGCTCCATTTTCTCCACTGATGGCCTTCATGGTGTTCCATGGTACATCTAATGTTTTGGAAAAATTTTTGCACCCCTCTCCTGATTGATTTGACAGTAACCCTGTATAGTCTTTGTCAGCTCTTTGCAGACCATGGTTTCAGCAGTCAGATGAAACCAAGAAGATGTCAAGAAATTCCCACAGAAACAGCTGGGCCTTAGTTGGGGTTAATGAGAATAATTTCATCGAAGACAGCTGTATCATAGTTACTTTTAAACATGAGATTGGTTCATTGTGAACACAGCCACATCCCCAATTATAAAAGGGTGTGCACACTTATGCAACAAGGTTATTCTAACTTTTTTTATTTTTCCTATTTTTCCCCGAAATGTTTCTTATTGTTTTTCCCTTAATTTTTATACATTGTATTATGCATTTCACACTGAGGGTGGGAAAATATTGACATGATTTATCTTGGTTTAATTTTTTTTTCATCACAAAAACTTGACATTTTAACAGGGGTGTGTATACTTTTTACATCCACTGTATTGGTATTTTGTACTGAAACATATTAGTTCTTCTTTGTTTTATTTAATGACCTTCACATTTCCCAGAATGTACTTTCACTGATTGCTTATTCAATTTCTGTTCATTTAGTGGACTTACACATATTTGGCTTTTAGTAGCCTTATATGCTATAAAATTTAAATTCTTGGTCTGCAGTGTCTCTGTGTTTGTGCTTGTAAAGGTTTCTGAGCAGTTGTCGAAAGATTTTTCTTGCATAGGCTTATTGAACACCTGTTGGATGTTGCTGTGGCTGAATTCAAATAAGGTGAAAAATCGGGTATTAACCAAACTGGGTTTTTCTGCCTAACATGCTTTGTCTGCCTAAAACCTTGCTAGCTAAGTGTGATTTCCTCACACAGTGAATTTCACAATTTGTTCAAGTGGCTGGATAGATTCATGCCATAGCAAAACAGACATATGCCTAATCAATTCAGTTTATAAACAATGAATCAGAGAAAAGCACCTCTGCACTATGTACAGTTTACAGTAGACAACATTTTAAGATGTTTTTAATTATGTGAAATTTAGTGAGTTCACTGAATTAATCAGCAACTATTTCAGCAGAAAGTGACCTGTCACATGAAGAGATAGTGAAAAGGCTCCTGTTTATGCCATAAGACGAGAGACTGAATATGAATGATCCTGATGATCAAAGTGATAACATATTTTGCATCATAAATCTATAAACTTTAAAAATTTATTTAAAAAAAAATAAGATTAGAAAATGTATTCTCAAATTTCTCAAATGAATAGCTGAATTAATGAATAGGTTTTATCCAGTCACTATGGTGGTGTCTTTCAGTGGAGCTTGAATGAAATCTTTAAATGCGTTTTTATCCCCTTTTTATATTTGGGATTAACCAGATTTACAAATGATATTTTACAGATTTACAAACTCTACTTCTGGTTGAGATTCATGCAAAAGAGAAACATAATCCAATTTTCAGAATTTCATTTTGCAGAAATTGTTAAAATTTCCCAGTTTTCCCAGTTTTCCAGTGTTCTCTTTTTGTAAGTCTTGTTGAGGCTAGCCTGTGATATACGGTATATTGTGTAATTTTCGGGTGGCTTGATTAATGTGTGGAGAAAGTTTCTCATTGCTGCTTTAGCTTTAGCAGTGCTGCTGCGGTTGGGAAAAACTCAGCATTTGGTGATGTCCATGGGTTCCAGACTTCAGGCAGTCATTGACTGCAAATGAATTTGCATCCAAGTATTAAAACTAATTTTATATTTATGATTATGTTAGTTTGTCCAATTACTTTTGAGCCTGTGGAGGGAAAATGGAGGGACTATGTAAAAAAAAAATGGCTGTAATTCCTAAACGGTTAATGCAATATTTTTGTTAAACCCCTTGAATTAAAGCTGAAAGTCTACATTTCAGTCACATATTAATTGCTTCATTTCAAATCCATTGTGGTGGTGTACAGAGGCATAATTACAAAAATTGTGTCACTGTCCAAATACTTATGGAACTAAATGTATATTTTAAGGGTTTTCCAGGCATACAAATTAGTAACCAGAAGGACTATACTTGTTGGCAGCAAAATTCTACTTAATTTCTCTTTACCTACAGTATTAATACTGTTCATGCCTCTTTGAAAAGATAACAGTAACATAAATTACTGAAATCACAAATAGTACACAAAAACTCTAAACAAAACTGGGCCAAAACAGTGAGCTAGCAAAAGGCTAGCAAATTATTCCAAATAAGGGTAGCTTACTAACACTGGAGAAAGCCGCCATTCTTAGATGCAATCTGTCTGTATCACTAGATACCTGATCAAATGATTAGTGACAGAACAGTGCTCCCTTTTTATGACAGCAACTAAAAGCTAACCAACAGTCAGTAACTTACTGGCCAATAGTGTGTGTGTGTGTGTGTGTGTGTGTGTGTGTGTGTGTGTGTGTGTGTGTGTGTGTGCATTCATGGGGGCACTCAGAGATAACTGGTTGCAATTATTGCACTGCAGATAGCAGATCTAGGTAGTTAATATTTGCTCTTGGAATACGGAGCTAACCTTCAGATGTATGGCCAAGATGCATGATCTCTTCCAATTTTAACCACTTCAATTTGCTGTGCATATTATTAATGTTGGTACCATCTGGACACTTAGGTACAAGTCACGCTGCCTTATTTAGGACCAACTGTTCAGTGAGTTCATAATGTGATTGTCTGCAATATTTCACCATACTATGAGAGTATAATGAGATTAAAAGTAACATGTACACTCAAAAAACATGCCTAGTTTAGCTCTTTTATTAAATATTTACTGCAGCACATTCCACATTTTATAAACAGTACTATTAATATGCTTAGACCAGAACAATTTACTGTAGAAATTGTCCCCATCCATAGGGTGGATCAAAGTTTTGCTTTAATGCCAAGAATAAGCAGAGACTCTGTGACACAGTACCTTCAGTACAGACCTGACCAATCAGTGCTCATTCTCCATGCCAGAGTCGCTCAGAAGTCCTATGGGAATGAGAAACGGTAAGCATGTCTTATACAAGAAAATGAAGAATAAGTCCTTCATTGAATTCTCCAAATTTTAACTGTGTAAAATTTCATGATGGACCTAGAAACCTAAATTCTCTGTCTAGCTTAGATTTTATGATGCTACATTATTTTTCAGTGGAATTTGTTGTAAACCCAGTAGCTATGCGATATCAGAAGAGATATCATAAGAAATATTCACATTTAGGTTTATTGTTAACTCAATTAGGAATTACAAGTAAAGATTCATGCTTGAACTCCTCATTTACTAGATTGTGTGTAACATTGTTTATGATTGGGTTTTAGTGAGCAGTAACAAAAAATACAGGAAAGATAAAAATTCATGTGAGGTATGTGTGTTATTTTATAATTGTTACCCCTGTCAGCTAAGGTCAAGTGCAAGAGAGTATATAATTTTGGTGTTTAGCAATTTGGTGTCTGTGCAAACAGATTTTTCTGTCCTCCTCCTTGTGTGTACCTCTGTGGAGCTGGATGGAATCTAAGACAAGAACATCTCACAGGTATGTGAGCCAGTCATTTCTGTGGTTTAATCATGATTACAATATTAATACACTTAGATCATAACTGAAATGCATTTAATTTAGCAATACTGTATTATAGACCAAGAATGAACTTTTACATGATTACATAACTATGACCTCTCTCACAAGCATCAGGTCTCGGTGAGTCTAGTTGTCGTGTGTGGGGGTATATGGGTCTGGATGGCTCCCCTGGGACACAGGCAGACAACTTCAAACTGAGCTTTGAGGACCAAACAGAAAGAAGGGTACAACAATACATCAGACCCAAGCTGAGAGATATAGATTGACATAATTGAACAACTGGAGCTCCAGCTAGGAAAATACCTGTAATGAAGGAACAGCTATATTGAAGGAACTAGTTCAAACCCACTTCACTTACTTTTTATTGTGTTTGCATTTCACTGGTGATTCTTCATAGGTGTTAATTGAAATATGGAAATGTTAAACAAAACAACTCCTAAAGGCAACACACTTACTTTTGTTGAATGATATGATGCACTCTGTCGATATGTAATTTGCTTCCATGCAGATTCACTTATGTTCTGATAATTTTAGACACCTTGTTTTTGTCTACCAACCCATTCTTTATCATATTTGACTATATTTGACCTTTTTCAAATACCAAAACCCTCTTGAGTAAACTATTTACCATTTACTGAGTGTGCAGTCACAAACCAACTTGGAAATCAGGAAAAGTTCAACTAATATTTAACTTGTGCTTTCTGAAACAAATTGGAGTGCCACTCAGCCTCTATCTCTGTTCTGTCCTTGTTTCTCTGTAACTGTGTCTCCATTCTCAAGATGCCTCCTTTGTTAGGTTTCTGGCATGATTCATAATGCTAGTGAAAATGTATCTTTTCTACTTTAGTAAATATTCAGTTCACTATTCCAGGACCACCCTGCATAGGCCTGATATTTTAATGAATTAATTAATAAATAAATTTACTTGTGGGAAATGTATATTGCTTGACCGATGTTTTCCTTAATTAAATTTTCTTTTCTTTTTTTTTTAAATCATATTTTTAGATGTTTGCCTGCGCCAAAACCCTGTATATCTCAGATACAGATAAGCGGAAACACTTCCGTTTGCTGCTTCGTCTGTTCCACAGTGGAGGGCAGGAGATCGGCTCTTTCCAAAGTGGCCTTATTAAAGTCATCTCCAAACCGTCACAGAAAAGACAATCCATGAAGAACGCAGATTGTGAGTCAGTTTGTGAGTGTGTGCTAGAGTGTAACAAATGGTGACTGAGACTAGGCTCAGACCACATCTACAATGGTGTGGAAGTGAGAACAATGACTGAGATTTCTGGACTCCTATCATAGCAGGCCTGGCCTGCCTAGAAATATTGTATTTTCACACAACTGTTTTCACTGATTTGTTCCTATTCCCTAAAAGCAATAATCTCACCCTCACCTTTAGTGGGGAAGGATATACAGTTAGGTCTGGAAGTATTTGGACAATGACAGAGTTTTTGTGATTTTGCCTTTATACACCACCACAATGGATTTGAAAAAAAAAAAACAATCAAGATGTGATCGAACTGTAGACTTTCAGCTTTATTTTAAGAGGTTCAACAAAAATATGGCATTTACCATTTAGGAATTACAGCCGTTTTCAACAAAGTACCTCCATTTTCAGGGGCTCAAAGGTATTTGGACAAAGTGACATAATTATAAATATAGCCATATTTTAATATTTGGATGAAAATCCTTTACAGTCAATGACTGCCTGAAGTCTGGAGCCCATGTTTTCAAAAGTCAAATTCTGAGTTTCCTCCCTGGAGATGCTTTGCCAGGCCTTCACTGCAGCCACCTTCAGTTGCTGCTTGTTTGTGGGTCTTTCTGCCTTCAGTCTTGTCTTCAGTAAGTGAAAAGCAGCTCTATTGGGCTGAGATCAGACGACTGACTTGGCCATTGAAGAATATTCCATTTCTTTGCCTTCAAAAAGTCTTGAGTTGCTTTCGCAGTATGTTTAGGGTCATTATCCACCTGCACTGTGAAGCGGCGTCCTATCAGTTTTGTAGCATTTGGCTGAATGTGAGCAGAGATTATAGCCCTATACACCTCAGAATTCATCTTGCTACTTCTGTCAGCAGTCACTTCATCAATAAACACCAGTGAGCCCGTTCCATTGGCAGCCATACATGCCCATGCCATAACACTTCCTCCACCCTGTTTGACACATGATGTGGTATACTTTGGATCATGAGCTGTTCCTTTCTTTCACTATACTTTTCTCTTCCCATCATTCTGGTACAAGTTAATCTTGGTTTCATCAGTCCAAAGAATCTTATACCAGAACATGGGAGGTTTTTTTAGATGTTTTCTGGCAAAGTCTAATCTGGCTTTCCTCTTCTTGAATGATACGAATGGTTTGCACCTTGTTGTAAACCCTCTGTCTTTACATTCATGAAGCGTCTCTTGATTGTAGATTTTGACAATGATACGCCTACCTTCTCCAGAGTATTCTTGACTTCTATTGATGTTGTGAAGGGGTTTTTCTTAACCAAGGAAAGGACTCTGCAGTCAGTCACTTTAGTTGTCTTCCGTGGTCTTCCAGGCTTTTCGATGTTGTTGAGCTCACCAGTGCTTTCTTTCTTTTTAAGAATGTACCCAACTGTTGATTTGGCCACACCTAAGGTTTCTGCTATCTCTCGTATAGATTTACAGTATGTTGTTTTTTCAGCCTAATGATGGCCTCCTTCACTTGCATTGAGATCTCCTTGGACTTCATATTGATAGCGCCAGTCAAACAGCTGCCAAATGCCAACTCAATACCTGATATCAACTCCAGACCTTTTATCTGCTTCATTTGTCTTGAAGTAACAAGGGAATGGACTACAACTGGTCACTTAACTTCTTGTCAGTCAATTGTCCAAATACCTTTGAGCCCCTGAAAATGGAGGTACTTTGCTTAAAATGGCTGTAATTCCTAAATGGTAAATGCCATATTTTTGTGGAACCTCTTAAAATAAAGCTGAAAGTCTACACATCGATCACATCTTGATTGCTTTATTTCAAATCCATTGTTGTGGTGTATAAAGGCAAAATCACAAAAACTCTGTCGTTGTCCAAATACCTAACTGTATCTTTCTGTTAATAAGCAATTAATAACTTAAGCTAAAATGACTGACAGATTTTACACATCCCTGACCTCACTGAAATCACAATATAGGCATCACTAACTTCATAACCTAAGCAAAACATTTTACTATTTTGACTGACCCTGGCACCTCCCAGAGAGTATAGCATTTTTGGAACTTAAATATCTATTTAATAATTGGTGTTTTGCCCTGCAATGAACTGGCATCCCATCCAAGGCTCCAGATCCACCACAACACTGACAAGGTTAAAGTGGTTACTGAAAGTGAGTGAATGAGCGATTGGTATTCTGTCCACATGCTGTTTAATTTTTACTGCCCATGAACACTTGCCTTATCTTATTTTTTTCCTATATACATAATTCTTACTTGTCTATAGACTATGTGAATATTACTGTAACTCGTAGGACCATGTTCAATAAAGGGCAGTTGTAGAACCCTATCCAGCACCCAAAGAAGTGAAGCATTTGACCTTTGGCCATTTGATCCTAAAACATACGGTTAAGGGCAATTTCTATTGACATTGGCAGTCTTGTCCTGCAAGAAGATCTCTGGAAAACAAAGAAGTGCTGTAAATATCTCAGTGATGGCGAAGTGACGTTGAATTCCTCACCTTCTGGTGGGAAAGAGATACAATGAGGTGAATTTGTGACCAATAAAACAGCAGGATGACTTTGGCTATGGTGTGTCAGTCATTGCTGTTGGCATGTGTCTGTGTGTCAGTATGTTTAACTTTGCTTATTCCTCTATGTGTGTTTTCAGTGTGCATCTCATCTGGTTCAAGAGTGTCATTGTTTAATCGCCTGAGGTCTCAGACAGTCAGTACGCGTTACCTTGCAGTGGAGGGTGGAGATTTTGTGGCTAGTGCCAGACAATGGACTGCTTTTACTGTCATTCTAGGTCTGAAAGATGTTCTCTCTTTCTCTCTTTCCATACACTCACTGGCGATTTGGAGATGCATTCATTGGCTATTTTATATAGTATAGTATAGTATAGTATAGTATAGTATAGTATAGTATAGTATAGTATAGTATGATGGAAAATTTTCAGCACAGCATGCACACAATAATTCATATTATTGACTCAGACAGTTGGAGAAACTACTTATTGTTCCATTAACAAACTTATGTGGCACCACTATGTGACAACCACTTGATGCATGTGATCAAGAGAAACCAAAGATTCTTCAACACAAAAGAGAGAGATGAGAGATATATGAAATATGACCATATTGGCCTTCTAACCCCTAAAGAACAACCAAAAGATCTAATTCCTAGTGTGGTTAAGTTTCAAAATCATCTATTAGTCTCAACCTCCATAACTGCAAGATGTCTGGAAGGGCTGCATGAAAGAAGCCCAGCCTACAGAAAAGATGTGTATAGAAAAATAGAAATTCACCTGTGTTATTTATTTTATATAGAATATTTATTTTTGTGAGCATGTACATATGTTTCTAATATGTAAAAAACGTGATGTATTTTGCAATATTTTGCAGTGGTCTGCAGGTCAACATTGATCTTCTTCTTTCTTTCTCTCTCTCTCTGAAGTGGAGGATCAGCAGACTGACCGCAGTGATTACTCTGTGTGTGAAAGTTATATCTGTTACGGCTGTGTGGTTCAGCTGGTATGCACCATTTCAGGAGTTGCACTGCCTCCCATGGTATAAACTTTAGTTCTTTCCTTTTAAAGATTTCTGAATGGCTGAATTGCTTCACTGTGTGTTAATAGAACTGAATCAAACCTAAGGACAATAAAGTAATTGAACTGCCTATAAACCAAACCATATGTGACTATAAAAATGGCTTCATAAAAAACTAAAAAAGTGCTCATTATATTTGTTTGCAGTCCTCAGTGCTGCAGTCCTCAGTGAAGATGCATATGCATCAAACCAAACAAAGCAGTGCATTATTTATATTTCATGGCTGCTACAGTACGTATGCTTGATATGCATACAACCTTATGGTTTCATTACTAATCACAGAATGTAATAGAAGTTTTTCATGTCAGTAATATCTAATTGACTACTTGGAATATTACTTATGTTGCTTGACAGCTGGATAGCTAATAACCGCATTACTGTTGGCTCCATAAGCTAGAATACAGAAAAAAACACAACAAAGGACACAAATAGGACTGGATAAAAATACAGACGTCTGAAACCACCATACAGGTTGTAGGCTCCTGAGTGGCACAAAAAAAAAATGTTAGCCCTATTTTCAGGAGATCTGGCTACCTTGCTACTGGTGGCTGTGTGCTGTGCTATAGAGCAGGGCAGTAATGCCTGGACAGAGCACTGAAGACTCAAAGCACATTGCACAGTGACAACAGCTAACACAAGTTAAACCTGAAGGGATTAAACCTGAGGGTTTGTTGATGTTTATTGCAGGGTGTTTTGCTGGTTAACAGAGCAAACAGTGGCAAGCTGCCTGGCAAACATTAGTTTCATAGATATCGAAAACATGGTGCTCTTTTATTGATGAATTTGTTATTATTTTGTTGTCTGACCTGTGTTTAAAAAAATAAAAAAGTCAGTTGGGAAAATTTTGATTAAAATTATTTAGTTTGTTTTGACTATGGTACTTTATGGGAACCATGATACTACCATGATTTAACTACGGTGCATTATGATAACTGTGATAACTGTAGCTGTAATTGAGAAATAACGGTTTAACGTACCTTTTTACCCCAAACCCTGCCATACAATAGCCTAACTTAGCCTTTGTCCCCACACATGGGCTGTGTCTCAGTCCTCACGAAATACTGAATAGTTTGTTCAATGGCACCATTGGTCCATACATGCAGTTGGAGGCACAGCCAGTTGAAAACCCCATGTGATTGATGGAAAATACATACATAAAGGCTCTCTGGGGGGTGTGTGTGTGTATGTGTGTGCATATTAGGGCTATAACCAAATATGAATACATTATTCATACTGAATAGATAACGTGTCCTAAACAATGAATACTGTTATGAAAACTAGATGGAGCATTATTTTAGAAAGCTTGCCAGCTTCAGGGACTGAGATCCGGGTGAAAAAAAAAAAAAAAACACACAAGGGCAAGGTTTTTACATCAGTGTTTAGTGCAAAGAACAGCTTGTGGAAGCTTGTGGGGAATGTTGCCAGGTTTCAGCAATACTCCCACCCCAAACGCAACTCAAACATGCTCAAAAAGACATGAAATTAGCCATTGTATGACATTGTAGGCGCTTTTGGTGGTGGACGGGGTCGACATGGGCACTCTGACTGGTCTGCGGCTATGCAGCCCCATACGCAGAAAGCTGCGATGCACAGTGTTCTGACACGTTTCTATCATAGCTAGAATTAACTTTTTCAACAATTTGTGCTACAGTAGCTCTTCTGTGGGATCAGACCAGCTTTCGCTCCCCATGCACATCAATGAGCCTTGGGTGCGAATGACCCTCTTGCCGGGAACACCCCGACAAGACCTGCCATTGCTGCCATTTATTGCTGCCTAATATATCCCACTCCTTGACAGGTGCCATTGTAATGAGATAAACAATGCTATTCACGTCACCTGTCACTGGTTTTATTGTTATGGCTGATCGGTGTATATTCTTTTTCCAGCATCTCTGTTTATATATATATATATACAGTGCCTTGTGAAAGTATTCGGCCCCCTTGAACTTTGTGACCTTTTGCCACATTTCAGGCTTCAAACATAAAGATATAAGACTGTAATTTTTTGTGAAGAATCAACAACAAGTGGGACACGATCATGAAGTGGAACGAAATTTATTGGATATTTCAAACTTTTTTAACAAATAAAAAACTGAAAAATTGGGCGTGCAAAATTATTCAGCCCCCTTAAGTTAATACTTTGTAGCGCCACCTTTTGCTGCAATTACAGCTATAAGTCGCTTGGGGTATGTCTCTATCAGTTTTGCACATTGAGAGACTGAAATTTTTGCCCATTCCTCCTTGCAAAACAGCTCGAGCTCAGTGAGGTTGGATGGAGAGCGTTTGTGAACAGCAGTTTTCAGTTCTTTCCACAGATTCTCGATTGGATTCAGGTCTGGACTTTGA